>CAWUFW010006626.1:335000-935000 GCA_963921515.1 Calotriton arnoldi | reverse complement strand
CATTTTAACTTCGTTGTTCCTGCCAGATACAAAGAGAAGATCCTGTGTTATTCAGTGCCCTCGTTACCTTTTTTGTGGGTTGTGGTGCTTGTCACTTCGCTGCCCCGCCGGTGCACACGACTGGGCACCTCGTGTGCCATCTGCAGGGCCTCTGCCCTCGGATCACTGGTTTCGGTTTCTGGAGTGGCAACATAAACAGTTGCTCCCAAAGGACTAGCCTGAACACTTAGGTGAATATCCCCTGCACCAGCATTCCACGGAAATTCTTTCCTAGCTCTCCCACGTCAACGAGGACGTCATAATAGCACGGCTCCGCTCGCGACACCGTATGACGTCATCGGAGCCATAAGAGAACCTCGTCGGCGTGCTGACGTCAGTTCCACCCATCTTTTCCGTGCCACCGAGGCAAACAGGGGACCGAGACATTTTCACATGTATACATAGTATAATAAATATATATATATTCACTGAAAAAACCATAGGTTTCAGGCACATTATAGTTAGAAATTAGCATTTAAAAAACCTTAGAAATTCACTGAAAAAACCATAGGTTTCAGGGGCGTTATAGTTAGTTGGACATTTCACTCGTACAAAACCATAGAAATTCCCCCGTTATAGTTAGTTCAGCTAACTATAACTCGCGCGCCCGCAATGCACTGCTGATGACGTCACATATTACATCACTCATGACATGGTCAGTGACATCACTCATGACATCACTGATGACATCACTGATGACATCACTGACGACATCATCCAGTGTGTGTGTTTTTCTGAAAATTAAATATGATTTATATATGTATATCTCAAGGTCGATGGAAGAATAAATGGGTATATAAGTGTCTAAATGGATGATTTTGTTTTGTAAAATTGATTGTATAACTGACTAAGTGTATCTTAGTGAATACATGGGTTAGTGAGTAATGTTTAAATATGAAAATATCTGTATCAGTCTCTCACTTTGTGTATAAGTGGCTGCATGGGTTGGTGAGTAGCTACATGAGTGTCTATATGGGTTATTAGTTGGTTTTTTGAGTATCAGTATGAGTGTCTGAGTGTCTGTATGGTTCGGTGGGGGGTATTACTTAGTGCATAGATGCATGAATGAGTGACTCACTGTTTGTATGTGTTGAAGACAGCATGTGTGCAGGACTGTATAGGTGGATGAGTACGTGTATGGGTGTGTTAGTGAGTGAATGACTGTCTCAATAGTGTCTTTATGAGTAACTACATATGTTTTAAACTAGTATATGTGAGTATTGGTGTATATAAGTGAGTATATGTGAGAGTGAGAGATTGGAAGAGTTCCTGTACAAATAAGTAGGTGTTTCTATAAGTGATTGTTTAAGAGAGTAAGTATGTGTAAGTTTCTGTAGAAGTAAGTGTGGTAGTGTGTGTATAACTGTATATGCAAGTAAATGGATGTTTGATACTTTGTTTGCATGTGTGACTATGTGTGTGAGTAACTCTATGGATGAGTGGCGGTGTGTAACAGGTTGTATAGGTGTATGAGTACATATGATGAGTGAGTACATGTATGAGTGACTGTATAGGGACTGTTGGTGAATGAGTGGATGTGTGTGTAGATCTTGGAATTACTGAATAGGTGTGTTGTAACTGGTATTGGTATGTCCATTGTTTTGAAGATGTTAGTTTGTATTTTTGAGTGTGTGTATCAAAGGTTATATTAGGGTGAGAGGAGGTCTGCCACTCTATCACAAGGATGATGTCATCAGTGATGTCATCAGTGATGTCATTTGAGATGTATTTCTCTGGTTTTGTACGAGTGAAATGTCCAACTAGCTATAACTTTCCCTAAAACCTATGGTTTTTTCAGTGAATTTCAAAGGTTTTTTAAATGCTAATTTCTAACTATAACGTGCCTGAAACCTATGGTTTTTTCAGTGAATATTTATATATATATATCGCTTTCTCCGCAGGCTTCTCAGCTCCCTCTCGCCACACACGGACATGGACCACAAAGTTAGTGCGATTTTACGTATTTATTTTTGATGCCGCCATAACGCGTTTCAACTCGTTAAGAGTCTTGATCACATGGTAACGTTGTGGTCATGCTTTTCATTTTTAAAGTGACATAGTGCTATGTGATTGGTTCAAAATTGCACATGATCATGGACATAGTAAAATTACTTTCAAATTCATTTCGTCATAGCATAAATGCTTAAATAAAATTACCATACTAAAAAACGTATACCTTAGTTTGTAAAATGTATATCGTTGTATTGCACAAAACATCCATTTTGATAAATACAGATATCCTTTCAATAATAAAAAAGGTTCAATGTAATAATAATTGTTAATAAACCGATTCAACCTCCTTTAAGAACAGCACTACTGATTTAGTTACATACTCATTTGCTGTGGGGCATGGTCCTTCAATGTTATCAGGATAATCTATTGTTTCACATGTTATTGACTGAATAATTGCTTAAATGCAGGAAGTCAATTACAAATAAATCATCTATTTGGATAATGTGCAAAATACCATATTTAAATAAATAACGATTTTTTCAAGGTAATTCATCATGTTCTACAGATAAATCATACAAGTATATTTTATCACCAGTCCTGATGTGCAAAAAAGTGAAAATAAAGTGCCTGTGCTAAGTGCTCTTTTAAAAAAACCTGTTTCGTTTATTATTGGATACTTGAATTTTCTCCATTGTTTTTCTACTAGTATTATGTCATTAATACGGTCTCAACCTTGATTGCCCTTTATATATCTCATCATTTGTTTTGCTCAATAGGTAATTTCATAAGATTTTTCAACGCAATTCTTATAACTGTGTAGTACCTTGCAAAAATATTAATTTCTCAGTTTCTTTCTCCTCAAATCATTATTAAATATATATATATATATATATATATATATATATATATATATATATATATATATATATATATATATATATATATATATATATATATATATAATCTACTGGCGGTCGCCAGTAGATAGTTATAGTTAGGACCTATTTTCCATAGGAAATCTGCAACATTCTATTTGAAATAACTCTTGCGCCGGTTGACGAATCTTCGCGAAATTTTCGAAAACTTTGTGGCCCGCTCCGGTCCGCTCCTACCCTGAAAGTCTCGGGGTGATTCGTCAAGCGGGGGCCGAGAAAAAAGGGGGGTCCCAAAACGTGTTTTCCCCATTCATTTTTCCATAGGATCCTTTCATCGCAGCTACAGCCCGAACTGCTGAACGGAATTACACCAAATTTGGCAAAAAGGTAGCCCTTGGTTCAGAGTCGTGCCTTTTGCTTAAATGGTGTAAATCCGTTCAGTAGTTCCTGAGAAAATCAAAAAGAAAATCACATATATCTATGGCCTCGTAGGGTCCGCGTACCCTCCCGATCACGAGCTGTATGGTAATTGGCTGTCAACACTCCAAATCAGGAAGTGTTGGCAGCCATCTTGTTCCTCGGTAGAACCGAGGAACAAGAAAGCAGTAAAACAACTGCGCAAAAGGCAAAAAGGGGGCAGGGTAGAAACACCCTGACCCCCTAGGCCTGCTCAGGGGGTCCTAGAAGGACCCCCAGGGCCCCCCAAAAATTGTTTTTTTTGTTGAAAAAAAAAAAAATCAGCAAAAACGCGCTGGGTGCGCGGATCCGGTTGATAAAAAAAAAAAAAAATCGAAGCGCGGTCTCCCGCGCTTCGATGTCATTTTGCCCCCGGGTGGGCCAAGTCCCGGGGGCATGCGGGGGTTTACTTATATTTAATGTGGGGGCCTCTAAGGCACCCCAAGCCCCAGGGACCACCACCCCCGGGGCTTTAAATAAATAATGTTGGCGGGGAGGCACACGGCCCCCTCGCAGCCCCGGGGACCACCACCCCCGGGGTTATTAAAAAAACAAAAAAAACATTGATGACCTGTGTGGGGGGGCACCAGCCCCCCCACACGCCCCGGGGACCACCACCTCCCCGGGGCACTAAGAAAATACATGTGGGGGTCCGTTTCAGACCCCCGAAGCCCCGGGGACCACCACCTCCCCGGGGCTATGTAGATGTGGGGAGGGGGGCCGCGCGGCCCCCCTCTTGGAGCCTGTGGTCGCCCTGGGGACCGCCACCCCCAGGGCCGGCTCCTGCAGTGTCCCGGGGTGCCTAACCCCGGGACACTGTAGTTTGCTATGACAGGACGGGAGCCTCGCGGCTCCCGCCCTGTCATTGCAAACTGCTTTGGATATTAGAGCGAGAGCAGGGAAACCTGCTCTCGCTCCAATATCCAAAGCACATTGCTTTCCACACGGGGAGCTGCATGTTAGCAGCTCCCCATGTGGAAAAGCAATGCCGGCTCCCGCAGGAGGCGGGGAGCCGGCATGGTCCGTGGGGGAGTTGGGGTCCCCCCACGGACCCCAAAGAATAGGGCCAGCCCCGGGGGATGGGGTCCCCTGGGCCAATAGAGGCCTTAGGAGGGGGGCCACGCAGCCCCCCTCCTCCAAAAATAAGTTTAAAAAGTGGCCAGGCCCCGGGGGATGGGGTCCCCGGGGCCGGAATCGGCCCCGGGAGGGGGGCCACGTGGCCCCCTTCCCGTACAGTATTTTTTTTTTTTAAAGAAAAAAGGCATCAGGCCCTGGGGGATGGGGTCCCCAGGGCCCCAAAAGTAAAAGAAGGAGGGCCACACAGCCCCCTTCAAAAAAACAAAAGAAAGAAAAAGACGCGATCGAGCGTCAGGCCCCGCCCCTCCCTTAACCACTCTGCAAACGCGCCCTGTGGCGCGTTTTAAATTGGGGAAATAATTCCCATTCAATACTGGGGGTCCCTGGGGGCCAACTAGCCCACCAGGTACCTCCAGTAAGCGCCACAGGGCTGGGTTGCACAGAGGTGGTCCAGGCCACGCCCCTTTTTACACCTCTCTGCAACGCAGCTCTGTAGCACTTACTGGAGGTACCTGGTGGGATAGTTGGACCCCAGGGACCCTCAGGATTCAAGGGGATTTAATCCCCCAACTTAAAATGCGCCACGGGGCGCGTTTGCACAGTGGTGAAGGGAGGGGGCGGGGCTAAAGGTGACATGTATGCAAACTGGCCCCGTGGCGCGTTTTAAGATGGGGAATTAAATCCCCTTCAATCCTGAGGGTCCCTGGGGGCCAACTAGCCCACCAGGTACGTCCAGAAAGCACCACAGAGCTGCGTTGCAGAGAGGTGTAAAAAGGGGCGTGTCCTCTGAACACCTCTCTGCAACACAGCTCCCTGGCGCATACTGGAGGTACAGGGTGGGCTAGTTGGACCCCAGGGACCCTCATGATTCAAGGGGACTTAATACCCCAACTTAAATCGCGCCACAGGGCGTGTTTGCAGACATGTCACCTCAGGCCCCACCCCCTTCGTTCACCATTGTGCAAATATTCCTCTAAAATCCGCCGAACTACGAATTCCGATTTACTCACCTGTTATCAGGAGAGACCTCAGTGCTGCATCTTTGAGCCCAGTACTGATCCTGAAAAGTAATTTTAACCGTACTTACCAGTAACTTGAATTTCCTTCCATAGGATATCATTGCCTGCTTTTTGCTGAAAAAGTTTGTGTCGATTTTTGAAACATACAAATATTCCTCTAAAATCAGCAGAACTACGAATTCCGATTTACTCACCTGTTATCAGGAGAGAACCCAGTGCTGCATCTTTTAGCCCAGCACTGACCCTGAAAAGTAATTTTAACCGTACTTACCAGTAACTTGTATTTCCTTCCATTGGAATCAATTGTCTGGTTTTCAGCAGAAAAGTTTGTGTCGATTTTCACAAACTACAAATATTCCTTAAAAATCACCTGTATGACTTAAACGCATTCTTTCAACAGTTTACAGGAGATGCACCAGTGCTGGATCCAGGATCCACCACTGAGTAAGAAAAAGTAACGATAACACTACTTACCTGCTAAGTGAATTTCCTCCCATAGGATAACATTGGTGATTCTATGTGAAAAAGTTTCTGTCAACTTTTAAAATACAATAATATTCCTTAAAAATCACTACTGTAACCAAAACGCTTTTACTCAACTGTTTACAGGAGATGTCCCAGGACTGAATCTAGGATCCAGTCCTGTGGTTAGAAAAGTAATCCATAAAGTAACTAATTGCATTTAACTAGAAATTCACATTTACCTCAATGTTGCATTGTGTTTGAAATTGTGTTGCCCATTGCAACATATTACATGCATGAGTGATGTAATATGTGACGTCATCAGCAGTGCATTGCGGGGGCGCGAGTTATAGTTAGCTGAACTAACTATAACGGGGGAATTTCACGGGTTTTGTACGAGTGCAATGTCCAACTAACTATAACTGTCCCTAAAACCTATGGTTTTTTCAGTGAATTTGTAAGGTTTTTTAAATGCTAATTTCTAACTATAACGTGCCTGAAACCTATGGTTTTTTCAGTGAATATATATATATATATATATATACACACATATATATAGCCACATATATATAGCAGCTTGATTTTATGTAGATTAAGTCACATACATTTCAGACAGAATATTAAATACATAAATATATAAATATCTTAAAAACATTCTGTGTAAAATACATAAAAAAACATAAAAACCACTGTATATAAAATTCATGTTCGAGTATACCATTTCTATTTGTCTGTCAGTACAAGTATTTTATTTTATAGACCGGTGTACATATCCTCAGTGTTGTTCAGCCCACCCGGAAATTTTGAATCCATTTCAAGGATATACCTTGTCTCTAGTCTTCGTAATTTGGCCTCTATTGCCACCTCGTCTACTCGGGGGCACTGAGTCTATTAGATAATATTTTAGATCTTGGCTCTTAGAGTTATGGTGTTCCCTGAAATGTCTTGCAACAGGGTATGTATTATCTTGATTGGTTATTGCTCTGATGTGTTGTAGCACTCGCTTGTGGGCTTGCAACTTTGTGCTTCCTATATATTGCAGCCCACAAGGACACACCAGGACATATACAACATACTCTGTCTTGCAAGTGAGTAGTTTAGTTATCTTAATCTCTTCTTGGCTGAATGGTGTTGTATATGAGGTTTTGTTAATACCTAATTGACATGCTTTGCATGTTTTACACCTGAAAAATCCTTTATGGGATTTTAACCAACCGCAACTTTCAATTTCAATCAATTCTGGACTTGTTTTCATCAATTTGTCCCTCATAGATGTTGCCCTTTTATGTGTAATAGATATTTTGTGTGACAAGGTATGCCCTATCACAGGATCACTCAAAACCAGTGGCCAATTACGCGTAATTCCCTATGCTGTTTGCTGTATTCCATGATTATTCGGAACTCCTCAATCTTAATTTCATTTCCTGGAGTCTTATTTGTTTGTTGACATTGATCATTTTTTAATAATGTCACAGACTTGGGTTTGATTAATTCCAATCTCTCTGAAATCATGGATTTTGTTATTGCCCCTTCAATAGTTTTGAGTGAGTAACCTCGTGCTAGAAATCTAGCTTTAGATTCTTCCTGGGCCTCTTTCAGTGTCTTTAGATTGCTATTTACCCTCCTCAATCTCAGCATTTCCCCGTAGGGAATGCTGTTTATAAGATGTCTCGGATGGGCACTGCTGGAATGCAAGGTTGAATTACCAGCAGTTTCCTTGCGGTAAAGTTTTGTCTCTATTTTATTGTTCTCAATATATACCCTCGTGTCTAAAAAGTTGACTGTTGTTTTACTTATGGTGGCAGTAAAATGTAAATTGAGTGAATTCTCATTGATAGACTTAACAAATTCCTGTGCTTCGTTTTCAGTACCTTTCCAGATGACGAATAGGTCGTCAATGAAGCGCAGCCATAAAATTATATTGTTTTGAACAATCACATCACAATCCCTTGCGAGAACCAGCTCCTCCCACCAGCCCATGTGCAAACACGCATAGCTGGGGGAGAAGCTGGCTCCCATGGCTACGCCCATTGTCTGCTGGTAATGCAAATTATTAAACATAAACACATTATTTGTTAAACAGTATTCCACCATTTCAATCACCATCTTATTGTGGTCTGTCAATCCACCCAATTCTGTTAAATAATGTTGTAATGCCCTGATACCATCAGTATGTCTAATACTGGTATACAGTGACGTTACGTCTAACGCCATCAACATATAATCATTTTGCCATTCATAATCCTTCAATTTATACAAAAAATCACTGGTATCTCGTACGTATGATGATAAAACTTGTACATGATTTTGTAAATAAAAATCCACATATTGTGACATATGTTCCAAAAGACCCCCACGCGCCGAAATAATAGGTCTGCCTGGTGGTTTGTTTGCGTCTTTATGAATTTTTGGTATAAAGTATATCGATGGTGTAATGGGGTGGTCATTTTTTAAAAACTTATATTCCTCCATAGTTATTAACCCCTTTGCTTTCCAAGATGACAATTTGGTGTAATATATTTTATATATTTCCTTTAGATCTGTTCCATTTCGTCTAATGTAGCATTTTGGGTCATTTAATTGTGATAGGGCCTCTTTTGTATATTCTGCTTTGTCCCATATCACAATATTGACCCCTTTGTCGGAGTTCCTGATTACTATTGAGGCTTCATTTTCCAATTTCCGCATGAGTGAATAGTATCCTATGTTACGTTCGTTGTATTTTTCTTTGGTGTTTTGCACTTTGTAATTTAGCTGTTTAATTTCAGTGATTAAATGTTCATTAAAAACATCAATCGAATCTCTTGGACTAACTGAAGTAAATGTTGATTTGGCCCTAAATGGTGATGGTATTGTTGGTTCCTCAATTGTCCTTGTTAAAGGGGTGTCACCTCCAGCTATGTTAATCCCAATATCCTGGGTAGATGTTATATTTCCTTCTGTCCAAAGTTCATTCAAAACGTCTAATAGAGGCGTATCTTGTGCAGTTGTATCTTGCAAAGTTGTGGTTACTTCATTCACCAAGGATTTGTCTTGTCTTGTGTCTTTGGTCATTAACATATGATATTTTTTAAGTTTGAGTTTTCTAATACAGCGATATACATCCATCCTAGTTCTGGAATAATTGAAGTTACTTTCTGGGCAGTATGATAAGCCCAGACTCAATATCTGCTCTTCCGCTTTAGTTACATTTATTTTTGCCAGGTTGATGATGGTTTTATTTGGTTCCTCATTGCTCATTTCCGTTGTTTCCATCTTCCCGTGGCTTTCCTCCTGGGATTTGTTGTGTTTGAGTCTTGCTTTGCGCCTCTGCCTGCGTTTATAATTTCGGTGGTTTGAACTCTGTTGGTTTGATTCCTTGGGCGTAAAGTCTGCCTTCTGTCCATACATAAAAAATTCATTTCCTCACCAGGGGCTGGAATGTTTTGAGCGGAATTGTCTTCCTTATTCCTCAATTCAGAATCCGATCCGCTATCAGGAGCTGAGCTCAAATCGGAATTTGATGTCTGCAATGCTGGTTTATTTTTTTGTGATGTACTAGTTTTCTGACCTTCAGTTGCATTTATTTTAGATCGTCTCATAGAATCATATTTTTTAGAAAACGTGAAAATCTGCCCCAATTCGTAATCATTTTTATCTCGCAAAAATTTGTAAGCTTTTCTATCTTTTATTTTTTCTTCTTCTTTTTTTAAACGCATTGTCATTTCCTTGCGCAGTTTTTGAATTTCTTTTTGATTTTCCTCTGACTGTTCAATGTTATCAATTTCTTCATTTAATTTATCTATTTGTTCCAGCAGTGAGGCACGGTCTATTTCTGCATATTTGATTAATATCAGCACTGAGTTTCTTGAGGATTCTAAATTGCAGCTTGCCCACTCCTGCATCATTTTGGGATTCGGGGTTTCATAGCTGGGAGCTATAAATATTCTTAACCCTCGGGGTATTCTTCCTACATCGATATATCTTTGTAAAGACTTAGACTCCCACCATTTACTTTGCTCATGGCGCATATGCTTTTCAAGCTGCTTCAATTTGTCCTTTAATGTATGCTTTGCTGTATTTGTCTCCTCTCTTTCATTTGGTGTTTTGAAACTCGTAGTGGGCAAATCGTTGAACATTTCTAATGCCGCCGCTTCGGGGTCCCGCAACGTATCTCCCGACATCATGTTTGTTTAGTGTAAGTGCGTTTTCCGGTCTTGCCACTAATGTTTTTGACCTTAACGCTTTGCACACCGCTGTTCCCCTGCGTGCTGCTTGTTATGTGCGCCTACCTCGCGTCTTGCCGGTTCCAACCTGGTCCTCCAACTCAGCTGTTCCCGGCTTCTGCTGCGGCGACTTGTGCTGGCGCTGGGGGGGTCCGACACTCCTAATCCTCCCGGACTTGATTTGCTTCCTTCGCCGACGGCTCCGGATTTTGGTTTCCTTTCGTTGTTGACCTCAGATGCAGTGGGGGTCCGTGTAGAGCCGGGTGAAACCTCCCGGTTCACATATCGCTTTCTCCGCAGGCTTCTCAGCTCCCTCTCGCCACACACGGACACGGACCACAAAGTTAGTGCGATTTTACGTATTTATTTTTGATGCCGCCATAACGCGTTTCAACTCGTTAAGAGTCTTGATCACTTGGTAACGTTGTGGTCATGCTTTTCATTTTTAAAGTGACAGTGCTATGTGATTGGTTCAAAATTGCACATGATCATGGACATAGTAAAATTACTTTCAAATTCATTTCGTCATAGCATAAATGCTTAAATAAAATTACCATACTAAAAAACGTATACCTTAGTTTGTAAAATGTATATCGTATTGCACAAAACATCCATTTTGATAAATACAAATATCCTTTCAATAATAAAAAGGTTCAATGTAATAATAATTGTTAATAAACCGATTCAACCTCCTTTAAGAACAGCATGACTGATTTAGTTACATACTCATTTGCTGTGGGGCATGGTCCTTCAATGTTATCAGGATAATCTATTGATTCACGTTATTGACTGAATAATTGCTTAAATGCAGGAAGTCAATTACAAATAAATCATCTATTATTTGGATAATGTGCAAAATACCATATTTAAATAAATAATGAATTTTTCAAGGTAATTCATCATGTTCTACAGATAAATCATACAAGTATATTTTATCACCAGTCCTGATGTGCAAAAAAGTGCAAATAAAGTGCCTGTGCTAAGTGCTCTTTTGAAAAAACCTGTTTCGTTTATTATTGGATACTTGAATTTTCTCCATTGTTTTTCTACTAGTATTATGTCATTAATACGGTCTCAACCTTGATTGCCCTTTATATATCTCATCATTTGTTTTGCTCAATAGGTAATTTCATAAGATTTTTCAACGGAATTCTTATAACTGTGTAGTACCTTGCAAAAATATTAATTTCTCAGTTTCTTTCTCCTCAAATCATTATTAAATCTATATATTATCTACTGGCGGTCGCCAGTAGATAGTTATAGTTAGGACCTATTTTCCATAGGAAATCCGCAACATTCTATTTGAAATAACTCTTGCGCCGGTTGACGAATCTTCGCGAAATGTGATCAAGGCCTTTGTGAGGCCGAAACGCGTTATGGCGGAGGTGCAGGGCAGCTAATAAACACACTTTGCACCAGAAACTCTGGGTCCGTGTTCGTCCTTTCCGGGGAAAATTGGATGTCAGGAGGCGAAGCCAGATATATATATATATATATATATATATATATATATCTACTGGCGGTCGCCAGTAGATAGTTATAGTTAAAACCTATTATCCATAGGAAATCCGCGACATTCTATTTGAAATAACGTTGGCGCCGGTTGACGAATCTTCGCGAAAGTTTCCAACTTGTTGGGCGCTCCGGTCCGCTCCTATCCTGAAAGTCTCGGGGTGATACGTCAAGCGGGGGCCGAGAAAAAGGGGGTCCCAAAACGCGTTTTCCCCATTCATTTTTCCATAGGAACCTTTAGTCGCAGCTACAGCCCGAACTGCTGAACGGAATTACACCAAATTTGGCAAAGAGGTAGCCCTTGGTTCAGTGTCGTGCCTTTTGCTTAAATGGTGTAAATCCGTTCAGTAGTTCCTGAGAAAATCAAAAGTAAAGTCACATATATATCTGGGCGGAGCCTAACCACACATGTCATCGTGAGATCTGATTGGCTGTCAGCACTTCATCCTGGAATTGCTGGCAGCCATCTTGGGACCAATATAAATGATAGTACCTCATTGAAATGCATTGTAGTGAATAGAAGATTTTGAGGGTCACCAAAAGGAGAACTATAAAGGGTGATAACAGGCTTTAGTTACATTAGAATTTATTTGTTGATGGTACCATACTAATTTTAGGAATTGTGGTGTATTCTAAGGTGATTTTACCATGTGAAAAACCTTCTGCTGGGATATCATGAATCATGTTTGAGAGATCACTATTTTCTCATGCTTGTCCCATGGAGGTTTGGAAGGTGCTCCAGAAGCTAAAATGAGAGCATATTTTCTGTAAATTCACATTATCTTTCTCACTCATGTGAGAATGAAGTCTGACATTCTCAGTAAAACATGTACATCCAACAAGGGCAGAGACTGTCAGTTGACTCCTTTGTTTTCTACTGCAGCTTCCCAGAGTGTTCTAAAGAACAACTAGAGTGCTAACAGCCTTACTTATGACAAAAGTATGGCACACCTGAAGACATCTTGATTGGAATAAACTGGTAACACTTAAACAATTTAATTTAAAAAGGAACAAAATGAGGGGGTTCATTTTGTCATAGAAATTATGGTTAGTGCTGTAGAAAGAAAAATTAGGACATGTTTCAAGTGTGATCTCAAATATCTTCCTGTTATATTTCAACAGGAGCAGCCTGCCAGTTGATGCCTTTGTGTTCTACTGCAGCTTCCCAGAGTGTTCTAAAGAACAACTAGAGTGCTAACAGCCTTACTTATGACAAAAGTATGGCACACCTGAAGCCATCTTGATTGGAATAAACTGGTAACACTTAAAACATTTAATTTAAAAAGGAACAAAATGAGGGGGTTCATTTTGTCATAGAAATTATGGTTAGTGCTGTAGAAAGAAAAATTAGGACATATTTCAAGTGTGATCTCAAATATCTTCCTGTTATATTTCAACAGGAGCAGCCTGCCAGTTGATGCCTTTGTGTTCTACTGCAGCTTCCCAGAGTGTTCTAAAGAACAACTAGAGCGCTAACAGCCTTACTTATGACAAAAGTATGGCACACCTGAAGCCATCTTGATTGGAATAAACCGGTAACACTTAAAACATTTAATTTAAAAAGGAACAAAATGAGGGGTTCTTTTTGAAATAGAAATTATGGTTAGTGCTGCAGAAAGAAAAATTAGGGCATGTTTTAAGTGAGATCTCATATCCTCTTCTATTTCTGTCATAAGGTTTCTGCACATACACAGAGCTATGCACAGGAAAATGGGACCCCGGAATACAGTGGTTTGCCACCATATACCGTAGCACCCAAAAACCCCAACCCAACTAGCTTAGCATCCCATTAGCACCCAAGTACCAATGATTGGACAACCCAGAACACGGTATCTTTATCTCAGGACTCGCAGAAGCAAGAACACTCTTTCGTCACTCACTCGTACATGTCCACAAGGTGCGTAGGAAGAGACACTGGATAGGTTAAAATGTTTATTCCAACTTACGTGCTCTATTGTACAGTACACGTGTCAGTACTAATAGCATAATGCATATGACTAATATAAGCAGCATGGTTACAATTCCATAGAATACAAACGGGGAAAGCATTTCATAACTCAGTGGATAAATGTCTAAATAACATTACCACCCTCCCGTGCAGTAAGATAGTTTATTATAAAAATAGAAGACCTCTGGGCTTTGACTAGCGAACCCCCATACTTCAGTCTCTAGATGCAGAATTACATCAGCAGGACATCATAGCTCTTCTCCCTGAAAGGGATTTCTTCATGTGTGTTAAGCGCTAGTAAACCACAGTATTAAAAGCATACCAAATTCTTCATGGCAATTGCACCTAATGTTATGTCTGGGTGCGCGAGACTGGCCATATCAGGAAGAACCAAAATACATTGTTATGCGACCTTGTACATGTTTGTGCAGACTGAGCCCAAAAAGGTGAACAACAGAAAATGCAGACAGTGCAAAAGAACTTGGCACGAGCAAAGGGCGAGGGAGGCCCGGCTCAATGTAACGTGCGCAAAGAAAAGCAGCATGGCAGCCAGGCCTAGGCCAACATAACAAGGCAGGTAACAATCCACAAGACACCCTCCCCTGGACAGTCCAGCGGCCAGGACAGAGGAAAAACACAGCTGTTGGAGCACAGGGAGCGCCCAAACGGCGAAGGGCAGGTCAATCCATGAAAGTGTAAGTGCAGAAAAAAGCCATACCCTCCAAGAGTTCATCATTGGAATCGTCAAAAAACATAGATGCCATCCAATCCATGAGATCAAAAGAGCAGGAATGCTACTCAACAAAGGGAGCATCCAAAAGCAATGCGGGACAGCTTGCGTGATAATTGAAACAGCTTCGTCGTAGGAGATCCTGGGCAGCCGCCCAGATATCCCATTGCGCCAAAATCCCCAGTGCAGCCGCACGCGCCATACAGCCAGCAACGGAACAGTCCTGCTCATGGGCCTCTAAGGGACCCATCAACTGAACAAAATCCGGAACAGACAATGACGAATTGGAGAGGCAATAATCCAGAGTCCAGGTGAAAGGACAGCGGACACAAGTCATCACAGGTTGCACGCAAGTGAAATACGCAAAGCGAAATGAAAGAGTATATGACACACTCAGTGTCGCCAATGGCAAGACACCAAAACCGGCCAAAAGGCGCTCACGGAGCAGCTGGAGGCGTTCTGGATCGAGCAGGTCCCATCGGGGAGCAGCCATTGCGCAGAAAGCAAATTAAGAGCAAGACACCAGCCGCTAAAGCGAGGATCAATGGGAAACCGCCAAAGACACTGGAAAAAATAGAATGTATGAAAGCCGGGATGACACCAAAAATAGTTTGGAAGGAGGACACCAAGCCCGACCCCACGACCTTAAAAAAGTGTACTAGGCCTTCAGTGTTAGATGCGTTAAAAATACGATGTATTAACTCCCCAAAATGTTGGGGGAGATTAGTGTTTAAAAGGGCCTGTATTTCACTGTGGGTACTCGCCACCTGGAGAATGAATGTCTCCCGGGCGGACGTGAGCATAACTTCCTCGTTTAATAATAGTGCCTTTATTCTGCTCAGTCCATTGAAATCTGCTTCCATGGTAGGGATGGAAGGCCAAATAGAGATATCAACCTTGCCATGAGGGGGAGGAAAAAGCACATTTTTGCAGCAGACAACCCTGTGCGAAACTGTTACAATGTAAGGAATGCCAGCCTGCAGGCCACAACAGTTTTCGTTATTTAAAAGTAAATAACTACCATTGGAAAGGAGAGTGAAAGTAGGTGAAATAACAGGAGCAGGAATACCTTTCAGCACACAAGCAAGATTAGGAGAGGAAACGCTACATGAGCCATGCAATTTAATGTGTTTACAAATAAGCGAATGACCCATAGTCGAGTCGCAGTACTCCCCCGTGAGAAAGACTTCCTTGCCGTCCCGAAGGCATTTATACATGAAAGGCAAGGACCAAAGTTCATGCAGGAAAGCACTGCCCAAGGGCTGGTAACGGCCCACAGGGTAATGTTTCATGCACGAGTCAAATTCAAATAAGGAAAAAGGTAAAGCGATAACCCCATGAACTAGCCACACAGCAGAATCGAGTTCTGCAACAGAGAACGGCAAAGGATCCATCTTTTCGATATGTAATAGAGTGTAAGTTGCATCTTTCATGGACATAAATTGCTGTTTGTCAGTTAAGTTAAAAGGTAGAAACAAGGCAGAGGTGTTCAAAAAATGCCAAGGCACTTTACCTAACTTAAGCGTTTGTAAAGTCCATGCAAACTGCATAACTGAGCGCAATTGATTCTGACCATGATATAACACAGAAACATCATCTTGTACAATATCGACAACAGAGGACACAATATTCTCTAAAGTATAAATGCGAGAAGACAGGGTATTAATACTATTGTCAACAACAGCAAGCACCTTTTCCAAATTTGCTTGATCTATTTCCCGAAGACGGGAAGCAGCTTCCATTTGTGATAGCTTCCAGAGTTCATTATATGTCTCATAAATGAATCTTTTAGGTCGGGGACCACGAGGTCCCAAAACAAAGTCGGACAGATCAATATTGCCTGTAAGGAGGGACAAATGTTGTTTAACAGAATCAAGGGACGAATGTTGCAGCCATTGTTTGCATAATTTACCAACAGAGTATGTAGTGACAGTACGGGCATCAGTAAACCTCGGATCAGGCCTATTCTGTGTGTAGCTAGCACCAGAATCGTGAAAACGCATTTGACATGCATTATATGATGTAGGCCATACCAACCAGGGTGACTGCACTAGCTCAGAAACATTAAACGAATTATTCTGTAACAGAGCCTGCAGGGACACGAGGGACATATTGAATCGTGAGCTTTCATTGGGAAAACTCGACAGGGATGGTATTGATGGAGTATTCAATTGTTTAGTGGTTGCTAAGCCCCAACATGTAGTCTGATAGATGGAGACATTGAGGAACATAATTTGTGTAGGGATGAGGCAAGCACGGTGTAATGCCTCGGTTCCCTGTACCTGCCATGGCTTGGAGCCCCAAATAGATTTTAAATCCACTGTATTATCCCAGTACTCATAACCACCCACAGCTAGGGAACTTAGAAAGGAACCTGAATAAAGCAATTTGGTGTGTGTTAACATAATTTTCTGAGTTGATGTGTTATTAAGTCTAAAATAATAGGATGCAGGGTTCGACCGATTAAAATCAGTGAAATAATTAAACTTATTTCGAAGAGTTTGAGAGCTACCTGGCAAGGGGTTTGGACAATGTTCCCATTGGGTATAGTTAACAGAATTACGCAGGGCACTGGGCTTATGGAGAAAATGATTACCCCAATGTTGGTAACAATACAAATCGGCATAATTAGCAGAATTCATATATAAATCTTCAGCATTAAAAGATGCATAATATTTTAAATCGGCAAACAAAGCTTCAACGGCATGCACATCCCAATCATCAGAATGAATATTATTTTGTACTACATCACCCATTGAAACACGAAGGACATTAGGTACATTAATAATTTCCGTCGGACCATGGATTTGATAGTTCACTGCATCCCATACGATGCCATCAGCAACTGGGAAGGCTGAAATGTTCACAAATGTGTGGTCACGCTTCATGATGTGAGACGAGGAATGAGGAGCCAAAGTTCCAGAAACATAGTCTACAGCAGAGCGTTCAGGTAAATAGTGACCATTGATTAGTAGAAAAAACACTGTGACAAAGCCAATGGACATGAACAAAAAAATCAAGAAAAGTACCAACCAGATGTATGTCCAGGGTGGAATCAAAAAATTGTCTCTAAACCAGGATACAAAAATACTGAACTTGGATGGAACTTTTGAAGATGTGGAATCCGAATCAAAGGAATAACGAGTCGGGCTTAGTGGCGTTGTTGGTTGATGTGCCACCGATTCAGATGCAGGATAAGTATACTCGTCCTCGTCGATGTTGGTGGAGAGTTGGGGATCAATTATAGTTTCAGGCAAAATAGAGGATTCAGGCAAATCGACCATCTCAATTACAGCATCAGTGACCGTTCGTGTAGATGGGCCACGAACATATGTCCGATAAATGGCAGGACAAGAGACCGCTGGTGTGACACTATTCAGGATCGGCCAGGCGCTGTAGCTTGACATTTTCCACTGAGATGTATCTGTTCTCCTTGCGACCAGGAAGCGGTGGTAAAATGACTGTACGTGTTCCCTTCAAGCCCAGAACTGGAACCGGTGCACGAAAAGAGGGGCCGAATTCTTTTTTGTTTTCAACCTTCTCTCGAACCAGTTCTCCAACCTTTGGAAGCCAGCCGGCTACCGGAATCTGCAACGCAGGATCTGTGGCTGAAGGCAAATGTGTAGTTGCAAGTTTGTCTCGGGCTTCTTGTAAGTCCTGTAACATAGCAGAATGATTATCTACATCAAACTTGGCGGATTGCGCCGCGATGTCTGGACCCTCAAGGTCAGGCACAAACATTCTTATGCCAAAGAGCATTTCGTATGGGGTCCGCCCACCCAGAGGTCTTCTAGGGAGATTATTAAGTGCACGCTGAACGGTATACAAATGGGCCAGCCAGTTCCTGCCAGTACCTATAACCCTAGCTGTTAAGGATTGCTTTAAGTCACGGTTCATTCGTTCAACGATAGAGTTGCCCTCAGGCCTATACGGAGACGAAAATTTCACCCGCACCCCAAGCGAAGCCATTGCATCCTTGTAAGCCCTAGAGGCAAACGCTGGACCTTGGTCCGAATGGAAGGTGCCGCATGCGAAAATTCCCACAAAGACACGCAAATCCCTGATTACATTTCGGGCGTCAGCACTCCGTTGTGGCCAGACCCAGAGAAACCGTGTGCACGAGTCCACTGCCACTAAGATGTATTTATAGGCAGTGTCTGATGAGAATGGACCGCAGTGATCCAAGTAAACACACCCAAAGGGTCTGTTAGCAATGCAGAGCGGTGTTTGTGGTGGACGTGTTACCGTGGAAGGCTTAATCTGTTGACAAACGTCGCAAGAAAGCACAAAAGCACGAGTGTCTTTATATAACCCACGCCACCAATAACGCTGCTGCAAGATGGAAACCGTAGCTGATACACCTGCATGAGCAGAAGCCATGCCTTCGTGTGCAGCTGATATCAAGGCACTCCTGCGGTCCGCGTTGGGGATCAGCCGATCTCCAACGTCAGGTATAGTTACATAAGGAACCTGATCGGGACTTAATGTGTAAGAATACTTGGAAGGGAAACCTGTAGGGTAATTATTACCTTCCTTGGTTGCAGCAATAGCTGCTAATATAACAGGGTCTATTTTAGACATGGACCTGGTAACCGCTGCTACTGAACACGTGACTACTGCTGAACGGGCAGCTTCATCTGCCAGATCGTTACCAATAGCGTGTGCGCCCACCCGCTGATGGCCTAAGGTGTGAACCACCTGTGTGAGGGGCAGACGTTGTTGCAATTCTGCCACTCGAACCCAAAGCATTTTATGCTTAATTGTGCTCCCTTTTGCGTCCTTGTAGTCGTTTTTCGACCAGAAAAACAGATTGTCATTGTAAGATTGTACACAGTAAAAAGAATCACATACAATAAGAGTGGTCTCATCCTGAGAAGCGAACTCAAGTGCAAGTAGCAATGCATGCAGCTCGGCCAATTGTGCGGTACTATCTCCAAGTGTGCGAGTATGCACTGCAGAGGATTTGAACTTTCCATCTACAAAGGAACCCGCAACAATAGCACATGCAGCTGAATAAGCGTGCTTGGACCCAGTGGCCGGTTGCGCCGAACCATCGGTGTAGATCACACATTTGTAATCCTCAAGCGGTAATAAAAACAAAGGAGGAGGATGAACGAATTCATACTGCAAAAACTCCTGAGTCTGCAGAGAAGAATCAAAAACAAAAGTGACGTCCGAAGACGTCAAGGATGTAGCCCATTGTATCCAACGGGGATGCATTGCTTTTGAGTTCGGTACACTTGCCTTTGTTACTGCCTCTAGGGCAGGACAGGGTGTTACCACTAGAATCCGCTTTCCCTGTGCCAGTGCGCGTTCTTTTAGAATCGCCATTTGCAATGCAGTTAGAACTTTTTCGACAGAGGTAAAGCGCAATTCAGCGGAAGTGTACAGATGTGACTTGTATGCGATGGGTACTGTATCACCTTCATTAAAGGTTAAGTATGTGAATCCCACCGCCCCCGGAATTATTCTAATCACCAGGTTTGTGTGGTTATCACGAGTCAAAAGATATTTAGACTCCAAAGGTCTGTCTGCAAAGACTGCAGAATTGAGGTATGCTCAGGCAGCCAGCAAGACCTTGAATAAGTAGGTTGTATCAAAGCATACAAAGGCTTGATACGCTGGGCATATTCGGGAATGTAAGTACGCCCGAAATTCAGGAAACCCAGCATAGACTGAAGTTTCTTCAGAGTATTTGGGGGCACAAATGTGCACATTTTTCCAAGAAATGGGGGCTAAGCCCTTACCTTCGTTGTTGAGCTCATAGCCCAAGAACAGAACGGTAAATTCAGCAATGTGTGATTTAGCAAAGTTAAATTTGTAACCCTGCTCCGCAAATTCAAGAATAATGCGGTCCACACGGGACAAATGCTGAAATAATTCGTCGTCCGTCAGATAGATGTCATCTACGTACGAACATGCGTCTTGATCAATGTCATTTAACAAAGAAACAACACGGGCGGCGAATATACCCGGACTATTTTTGTAGCCCATGGGTAAACGCCGGAACTGGAATAATTTACCACCGGAAGTGAATGCGGTCCATTGACCACTCTCCGGGGCTAGGTTGTGCGTGTAGAAACCGTTTGAAAGGTCAAGTGTCGTTTTGTATTTTTTACGAACAAGACTGTCTACAAGCGCAGAACTGTGTGTATTTTGCACCGCAAAGTTCCGACAATGTGTATTTAAATGCCGGTAATCCAAAACTAAGCGGTACGTTCCATCGGGTTTAGAAACCACGAAAAGGGGATTGTTCATAGGTGATACGCATGGTTCAATTACTCCCTGATATTCCAACTGTGTCAGAATTTCGGAGACGGGGCCTTTTGCCTGCCGTTTGATGGGATATTGGGGTTGTGGCTGCGGTAGTGACCGCAAAGGTATTGCATGAGGAGGTGATTCTTCATCCCATCCCACATGGTTGCGGTATAACGCTGGAGCCAGGTACACAGCCCACTCAGCTGCAAGTGCTTCAGCTTTGTCTTTTGGGACATGCCGTGAGAAGCTTGGAAGGATTACCTCCTCTCCTTTATGTGCAGCGAGAACGAATGGGGGTGGCCAATCCACCTCTGCTAACAAAATGTCATATGAAGAGGTTAGATTTTCTCAAAAAATCCCTTTTATTTCACGCGGTATGTCACCTTCAATTTGTATGACTATATTATATAGTCTGTCAGGGGGTGCCACTCTCGTGTCAGCTGTCTCTACAGTAACGAATGTTTCAGTTGCTGTCGCCTCCATATGAGGACGTAGCGCCTCCCGCACTATGGTAACTTCCGCGGCGCTGTCTAGGAGGGTCACTGCCCACGTCCAATTCTGGAGTCTCGTTCTCACGGTCTGAGGCATATTTCGCTGTGACAGCGGCAACTTTTTCTTCTGAAATTGCGGTCGAGGAAGGTGAAAGTCTTCTGCTTTCCCTCTGACTTGTTGTCGAGGTTGGTCTCGCTCCTGGGGAGCCTCTCAGCCCCTTCCTCTATCTTGCCGTCCTCCTCCACCAGCCTGTGACGACGTCTGGGCCTGTGAAGAACGAGGAGAACGCGTATCAGAGCTCTGAAACCTTTCTGGTGATTTAATCCTTGACCTATCACGTAAATCATAAGTACGTTCAGAAGAAACCGAAACTGGGGAAGCGCCTCTCGACCCCGGCTTCTTTTGTTGCTTACCCTGTTTTTTCTGTCTCCAACTCTTTTTAGTGAAGACTGGTTTATCATCTTTCTCAGATGCACTTTTTGTTTGTGTAACTTGTGTTTGCGATTGAGTTTGCATTTTTACAAAAGGCTTGTTGCCCAGGCTATTTCTTCCAATTGTTTTATAAGCCCGGGCAATAATTTTCGGTAATTCGCGGGGCCTGTCCAACTCTGGGACCAAAGCCAAAGCATTCGCTACTTGAAAGTTCATAGCATCGCCCTTGACATTTCCAAGGATCAGCTCAGCTACTACATCAAACACTCCCACTAGTCTCATCCCTAATTCCACAGCCGCTTCAGGGCCATGTTCATCCTGTACTTTTTTAATTACAGAGGGTAGAACCGTCATGGAAGGAGTTCCAAAACATTTTGAATAAACTGCTGCGAATACCTTACCCCAGTTTTCACATGATGTCAAATCGGGGATTATGTCTTTTGGCAAACTTATCGTGAGGATGCGGTGTTTATCTACTGGGGATGTATGGGGAAACACTGCTTCTATCTGATCGAACTTTTCTGCAAGCCAGTAAGGATAGTCGTCCTTATTTTGTGGACGTTTGCCCATCACAGAATTTACCATGACAGGACTTATGGTCACTCCAGCGGCTATAGCTGGTTGGCCTGCGACTACAGGAGTAGCTCCATGTAGACTACCTGTAACGTATGTCACTAGGGCTCGATGCACTCGTACCAATTCGGTATGCATAGTGCGCAGTTCCGCAAGCGGTAATGCCAGATAATTTGGATGCGGGGTATACCCGGCCAATACAGGCCAAGTGGCCCCCTGAATTGACAAGGGGCCTAAACGAACTGCGGTAGTTGGTTGTGGTAGGGCGCCATTAAACCAAACACGGTGCTGCCAAGCCGTGAGAGGTACTTCAAGATTGGTATAGGGTCGATAGTCAGCAGGTATAGCGGTGGGTTTATATTCATGAAACAGATTATCATCTGCCTCCACCGCTTCAAAAGTGATCCAAGTGTAAAACACCTCAAAGTGGTAAGCCGGATCGGCTTGAACCACAAAGACCAAATCGATCCCTGTATCAGGCACTCCATACACCCGTAAGTGATCTCGGAGTGCTCCTCGACTATGTGCAGCTATCGCCACACCAGCCATAACTAAACAATTGTATTCGACAACCTAACAGGGAGCACAAAATGGGTTCTTTATGTAACCTTTTTTAATAATTTCAAGCTTGAAAGAACCTATAAAACGTTCAATATAGGAGGTATCACCGTCACATACGCCTCCGGAAGCGTACGTGAGGGTTTTGTGGACAAGCACAAGTACTACTCAAGCGTCTCGCAGTTAAGCAGCCCCACGGTGGTCGCGCCATGTCATAAGGTTTCTGCACATACACAGAGCTATGCACAGGAAAATGGGACCCCGGAATACAGTGGTTTGCCACCATATACCGTAGCACCCAAAAACCCCAACCCAACTAGCTTAGCATCCCATTAGCACCCAAGTACCAATGATTGGACAACCCAGAACACGGTATCTTTATCTCAGGACTCGCAGAAGCAAGAACACTCTTTCGTCACTCACTCGTACATGTCCACAAGGTGCGTAGGAAGAGACACTGGATAGGTTAAAATGTTTATTCCAACTTACGTGCTCTATTGTACAGTACACGTGTCAGTACTAATAGCATAATGCATATGACTAATATAAGCAGCATGGTTACAATTCCATAGAATACAAACGGGGAAAGCATTTCATAACTCAGTGGATAAATGTCTAAATAACATTACCACCCTCCCCGTGCAGTAAGATAGTTTATTATAAAAATAGAAGACCTCTGGGCTTTGACTAGCGAACCCCCATACCTCAGTCTCTAGATGCAGAATTACATCAGCAGGACATCATAGCTCTTCTCCCTGAAAGGGATTTCTTCATGTGTGTTAAGCGCTAGTAAACCACAGTATTAAAAGCATACCAAATTCTTCATGGCAATTGCACCTAATGTTATGTCTGGGTGCGCGAGACTGGCCATATCAGGAAGAACCAAAATACATTGTTATGCGACCTTGTACATGTTTGTGCAGACTGAGCCCAAAAAGGTGAACAACAGAAAATGCAGACAGTGCAAAAGAACTTGGCACGAGCAAAGGGCGAGGGAGGCCCGGCTCAATGTAACGTGCGCAAAGAAAAGCAGCATGGCAGCCAGGCCTAGGCCAACATAACAAGGCAGGTAACAATCCACAAGACATTTCATTAGAAAATTCTGGCATGCAGACTGAAACAATCACTTTCAATACCAGCAGCAGACTACCAGTTAACTCCCTGGTGAGCAGTAGCTTTACTCCAGTGATCTAATGAGCAACTAGAGTGCTAACATTCTGAATTTATGTCAGATGTGAGACACATCTGAATGCCTTCTTGATGGAATCAAAGTAAAAAACTGAAAGCATTTCCTACTGAGAAGACTGCAGTAAATGAAGAAATTAGGAAACTTCATAACAAAGAAGTCTTCCAAGATGGCCACCAGTGAAAAAAGAGCCCAAATGTAGCACAAATATTACCCAGATGTAGCCCACATATAGCCCAATGACAAAAGTGTGCAAAACACTTTTTATTTTTAGTTTTTTTGCAGTTTTATGTAGTGCAGACTGGTCAGGTATTGGAGCATTGCATCTTAAAATATGACCCCCCTACACTACAAAAACACCACTGCACTACCTTAAACCCTAAAACACTACCCCCAGCACGACCCCCTACACTACACAAGCACCACTGCACTATCCTAAACCCTAAAACACTACCCCCAGCACGACCCCCTACACTACCCAAACACCACTGCACTAACCTAAATCCTAAAACACTACCACCAGCATGACCCCCTACACTACCCAGACACCACTGCACTACCCTAAAACATGACCCCCTACACAAACACCACTGCACTACCCTAAACCCTAAAACACTACCCCCAGCACGACCCCCTACACTACACAAGCACCACTGCACTACCCTAAACCCTAAAACACTACCCCCAGCACGACCCCCTACACTGCCCGAACACTACTGCACTGCCCTAAACCCTGAAACACCACCCCTCAGCACGACACCCTACACTGCCCGAACACCACTGCACTGCCATAAACCCTGAAACCCCACCCCAGCACGACCCCCTACACTGCACGAACACCACTGCACTAAACCCTGAAACACCACCCCCTGCACGACCGCCCTACACTGCCGGAACACCACTGCACTGCCCTAAACCCTGAAACACCACCCCCAGAATGACCCCCTACACTGCCCTAACACCACTGCACTGCCATAAACCCTGAAACATCACCCCCAGCACAACCCCCTACACTGCCTGAGCACCATTGCTCTGCCCTAAACACTGAAACACTAGCCCCAGCACGACTCCCTACACTGCCCGAACACCACTGCACTGCCCTAAACCCTGAAACACCACCCCAGCACGACCCCTACACTGCCCGAACACCACTGTACTGCCCTAAACCCTGAAACACCAGCCCCAGCAAGACCCCCTACACTGCCCGAACACCACTGCATTGCCCTAGGCTCTGAAACACCAGCCCCAGCAAGACCCCTACACTGCCCGAACACCACTGCACTGCCCTAAACCCTGAAACACCAGCCCCAGCAGGACCCCTACACTGCCCGAACACCACTGCACTGCCCTAAACCCTGAAACACCAGCCCCAGCACGACCCCCTACACTGCCCGAACACCACTGCACTGCCCTAAACCCTGAAACACCAGCCCCAGCACGACCCCCTACACTGCCCGAACACCACTGCACTGCCCTAAACCCTGAGACACCAGCCCCGGCACCACCCCCTACAATTCCCGAACACCAATGTACTGCCCTAAACCCTGAAACACCACCCCTGCACCGCCCCTACACTGCCCGAACACCACTGCACTGCCCTAAACCCTGAAACACCACCCCCTGCACGACCCCTACACTGCCCGAACACCACTGCACTGCCCTAAACCCTGAAACACCACCCCCTGCACCACCCCCTACACTGCCCGAACACCACTGCACTAAACCCTGAAACACCACCCCCTGCACGCCCCTACACTGCCCGAACACCACTGCACTGCCCTAAACCCTGAAACACCACCCCTGCACGACCCCCTACACTGCCCGAACACCACTGCACTGCCCTAAACCCTGAAACACCACACCCAAGACGACCCCCTACACTGCCCGAACACCACTGCACTGCCCTAAACCCTAAAACACCACCCCCAGCACGACCCCCTACACTGCCCGAACACCACTGCACTGCCCTAAACCCTAGAACACTACCCCCAGCATGACCCCCTACACTACCCGAACACCACTGCACTACCCTAAACCCTAAAATACTCCCCCAGCACGACCCCCTACACTACCCGAACACGACTGCACTGCCCTAAACCCTAAAACACTCCCCAGCACGACCCCTACACTGCCGAAACACTACTGCACTGCCCTAAACCCTGAAACACCACCCTCAGCACGACACCCTACACTGCCTGAACACCACTGCACTGCCCTAAACCCTGAAACACCACCCCAGCAGGACCCCCTACACTGCCCGAACACCACTGCACTAAACCCTGAAACACCACCCCTGCACAACCCCTACACTGCCGGAACACCACTGCACTGCCCTAAACCCTGAAACACCACCCCCAGCACGACCCCCTTTACTGCTCGAACACCACTGCACTGCCCCAAACCCTGAAACACCACCCCCAGCATGACCCCTACACTGCCCGAACACCACTGCACTGCCCTAAACCCTGAAACACCAGCCCCAGCAGGACCCCTACACTGCCCGAACACCACTGCACTGCCCTAAACCCTGAAACACCAGCCCCAGCACGACCCCCTACACTGCCCGAACACCACTGCACTGCCCTAAACCCTGAAACACCAGCCCCAGCACCACCCCCTACAATTCCCGAACACCACTGTACTGCCCTAAACCCTGAAACACCACCCCCTGCACCGCCCCCTACACTGCCCGAACACCACTGCACTGCCCTAAACCCTGAAACACCCCCCTGCACGACCCCCTACACTGCCCGAACACCACTGCACTGCCCTAAACCCTGAAACACCACCCCTGCACCACCCCCTACACTGCCCGAACACCAGTGCACTGCCCTAAACCCTGAAACACCACCCCTGCACCGCCCCCTACACTGCCCGAACACCACTGCACTGCCCTAAACCCTGAAACACCACCCCCAGCATGACCCCCTTTACTGCTCGAACACCACTGCACTGCCCTAAACCCTGAAACACCACCCCAGCATGACCCCCTACACTGCCCGAACACCACTGCCCTAAACCCTGAAACACCACCCCTGCACGACCCCCTACACTGCCCGAACACCACTGCACTGCCCTAAACCCTGAAACACCACCCCCTGCACGACCCCCTACACTGCCCGAACACCACTGCACTGCCCTAAACCCTGAAACACCACACCCAAGACGACCCCCTACACTGCCCGAACACCACTGCACTGCCCTAAACCCTAAAACACCACCCCCAGCACGACCCCTACACTGCCCGAACACCACTGCACTGCCCTAAACCCTACAACACTACCCCCAGCATGACCCCCTACACTACCCGAACACCACTGCACTACCCTAAACCCTAAAATACTCCCCCAGCACGACCCCCTACACTACCCGAACACGACTGCACTGCCCTAAACCCTAAAACACTCCCCCAGCACGACCCCCTACACTGCCCAAACACTACTGCACTGCCCTAAACCCTGAAACACCACCCCTCAGCCCGACACCCTACACTGCCTGAACACCACTGCACTGCCCTAAACCCTGAAACACCACCCCAGCAGGACCCCCTACACTGCCCGAACACCACTGCACTAAACCCTGAAACACCACCCCTGCACAACCCCCTACACTGCCGGAACACCACTGCACTGCCCTAAACCCTGAAACACCACCCCAGCACGACCCCCTTTACTGCTCGAACACCACTGCACTGCCCCAAACCCTGAAACACCACCCCCAGCATGACCCCCTACACTGCCCGAACACCACTGCCCTAAACCCTGAAACACCACCCCTGCACGACCCCCTACACTGCCCAAACACCACTGCACTGCCCTAAACCCTGAAACACCACCCCCTGCACGACCCCTACACTGCCCAAACACCACTGCACTGCCCTAAACCCTGAAACACCACCCCTGCACGACCCCCTACACTACCCAAACACCACTGTACTACCCTAAACCCTAAAACACTCCCCCAGCACGACTCCCTACACTACCCAAACACCACTGCACTACCCTAAACCCTAAATCTACCCCCAGCATGACCCCCTACACTACACAAACACCACTGCACTACCCTAAACCCTAAAACACTACCCCCAGCACGACCCTCTTCACTACCTAAACACAACTGCACAATTTGTTACAGGCGTTGCAACGCAGGCCTGTGGTGCTTACTGGAAGTACCTGGTGGGCTAGTTGGGCCCCAGGGACTCTCAGGATTCAAGGTGACCTAATCCCCCAACTTAAAACGCGCCACGGGGCGCGTTTGCACAGTGGTGAAGGGAGGGGCGGGGCCTCAGGTGACATGTGCGCAAACACGCCCTGTGGTGCGTTTTAAGTTGGGGAGTTAATTCCCTTTGAATCCTGGGGGCCAACTAGCCCACCAGGTACCTTCAGTAAGCACAACAGAGTTGCGTTGCAGAGAGGTGAAAAAAGGTGCGTGGCCTCGGAACGCCTCTCTGCAACTCAGCTCTGTGGTCCTAACTGTAGGTAACTGGGGGGCTAGTTGGGCCCCAGGGACCCTCAGGATTCAAGGGGACTTAATCCCACAACTTAAAACGTGCCACTGGCTCTGGTTAGTCAGTCAGTTACCACCAGTACCCGTCTGAAAAAGTTGTGGGCACAGGATGATTTTGCAACAAGGCCTCTTTCTGCTCCTCTGTTGGTTCTTTATGCACATCTTTTGCTTCTTTCTGTGCGTTTTTCTTCTTTCTTCACATGTCCTACCTCTGTTGGCATAGTTAGAAACTAGCATTTAAAAAACCTTTGAAATTCACTGAAAAAACCATAGGTTTCAGGCACGTTATAGTTAGAAATTAGCATTTAAAAAACCTTGAAATTCACTGAAAAAACCATAGGTTTCAGGCACGTTATAGTTAGAAATTAGCATTTAAAAAACCTTTGAAATTCACTGAAAAAACCATAGGTTTTAGGGACAGTTATAGTTAGTTGGACATTGCACTCGTACAAAACCCGTGAAATTCCCCTGTTATAGTTAGTTCAGCTAACTATAACTCGCGCCCCACAATGCACTGCTGATGACGTCACATATTACATCACTCATGACATGGTCAGTGACATCACTGATGACATCACTGATGACATCTCAAATGACATCACTGATGACATCATCCATGTGATAATTTCATGCATCTTCTCACACCCTAATATAACTTTTGATACACCCACGCAAAAAATTAATCACACACCCATTTACTCACCTATACAGTTATACACACACCAGCTCACTTACTCATACAAATACTAGCACATTCTTACGCTCTTATACAATAACTGATACAAGCACACACGCATCCATACAGCCACTCTCACAATAACACACTCTCACTTATAGCCATTTAAATACTCTAACACACATATATACTGCCTTTTACATATGTAGTTACTCGCACATGTACCACGGAGATATAGATTCACTCACTAACACACCCATACACACACTCACCCACCCAAGCAGTCCATCACAGATGCACTCTTGAAATCATGCACCCAGTGAATCACCCACTCACACATCTATGTATAGAGTCACACACACCCCACCCACACAAACAATCAGGCAGCCATACAGTTACTCAGAGAACCAATCAATAACCCATATAGACACTCATGTAGCTATTCGCAAATCCATGCATCCACTTACACACAACAAACAGACGGATACAGACATTCACACAGTTTAGTCAGTAACCCATGCATTCAGTAAGATACGTTTAATCACTCACTTGTAGTCAGTCACTCACGTACTAAATCATCCATTCAGACACTTATACACCCACTCATTCTTCAATACGCCTTTCCCTATATATATTAAACATATTTAAACTTTACAGAAACACAGTCACTGGATGATGTCATCAGTGATGTCATTTGAGATGTCATCAGTGATGTCATCAGTGATGTCATCAGTGATGTCACTGACCATGTCATGAGTGATGTAATATGTGACGTCATCAGCAGTGCATTGCGGGGGCGCGAGTTATAGTTAGCTGAACTAACTATAACAGGGGAATTTCACGGGTTTTGTACGAGTGCAATGTCCAACTAACTATAACTGTCCCTAAAACCTATGGTTTTTTCAGTGAATATATATATATATATATATATATATATATATATATATATATATATATATATATATATATATATATATATATATATATATATCACTGAAAAAACCATAGGTTTTAGGGACAGTTATAGTTAGTTGGACATTGCACTCGTACAAAACCATAGAAATTCCCCCGTTCTAGTTAGTTCAACTCGCGCTCCGCAATGCACTGCTGAGGACGTCACATATTACATCACTCATGACATGGTCAGTGACATCACTGATGACATCACTGATGACATCATCCAGTGACTGTGTGTTTCTGTAAAGTTTAAATATGTTTAATATATATAGGGAAAGGCGTATTGAAGAATGAGTGGGTGTATAAGTGTCTGAATGGATGATTTAGTACGTGAGTGACTGACTCTACAAGTGAGTGATTAAATGTATCTTACTGAATGCATGGGTTAGTGACTAAACTGTGTGAATGTCTGTAACCGTCTGTCTGTTGGTTTGTAAGCGGCTGCATGGCTTTCTGAATAGCTACATGAGTGTCTACATGGGTTATTGATTGATTGTCTGAGTATCTGTATGGGTGCCTGAGTGTTTGTGTGGGTGGGGTGTGTGTGACTCTGTGCATAGAAGTGTGAGTTGGTGATTCACTGGGTGCATGGTTTCAAGAGTGCATCTGTGATGGACTGTATGGGTGGGTGAGTGTGTGTATGGGTGTTAGTGATTGAATGTATATCTCAGTGGTACATATGTGAGTAACTACATATGTGAAAGGCAGTATATATGTGTGTTGGAGTATATAAATGGCTATAAGTGAGAGTGTGTGATTGTGAGAGTGGCTGTATGGATGAGTGTGTACTTGTATCAGTGATTGTATAAGAGCGTAAGGATGTGCTAGTATTTGTATGAGTAAGTGAGCTTGTGTGTGTATAACTGTATAGGTGAGTAAATGGGTGTGTGATTAAGTTTTTTGCATGACTGACTAGGTGTGCGAGTACCTCTATGGATGAGTGGCGGTGTGTGAGTGTTTATATAGGTGTATGAGTGCATATGATAGTCCTGTACTGAGTGACTAAGTATGAGTGACTGTACGGGTGAGTGAGTGGATGTGTGTGTAGACCTAAGAATCAGTGAGTGGGTATGTAATTTTTGGTGTTGGAGTGTCTATGGTTTTGAGAATGGCAGTCTGTAATTTAGAGTGGGTGTATCAAAAGTTATATTAGGGTGTGAGAAGATGCATGAAATTATCACATGGATGATGTCATCAGTGATGTCATTTGAGATGTCATCAGTGATGTCATCAGTGATGTCACTGACCATGTCATGAGTGATGTAATATGTGACGTCATCAGCAGTGCATTGCGGGGCGCGAGTTATAGTTAGCTGAACTAACTATAACGGGGGAATTTCTATGGTTTTGTACGAGTGAAATGTCCAACTAACTATAACTGTCCCTAAAACCTATGGTTTTTTCAGTGAATTTCAAAGGTTTTTTAAATGCTAATTTCTAACTATAACGTGTCTGAAACCTATGGTTTTTTCAGTGAATTTCAAAGGTTTTTTAAATGCTAATTTCTAACTATAACGTGCCTGAAACCTATGATTTTTTAAGTGAATTTCAAAGGTTTTTTTAAATGCTAGTTTCTAACTATGCCTACAGAGGTAGGACATGTGAAGAAAGAAGAAAAAACGCACAGAAAGAAGCAAAAGATGTGCAGAAAGAACCAACAGAGGAGCAGAAAGAGGCCTTGTTGCAAAATCATCCTGTGCCCACAACTTTTTCAGACGGGTACTGGTGGTAACAGCACTGGCTCTGGTTAGTCAGAGTCAATGCTAAAAGACACTTAGAATACAGTGAAAACACCTACATACACTAGGGAACACTATGCGTTGGGGTACCCCTGTGATTAGCATGACCTCCTCTGCAAGTCCCTAGTACATAATAGGGCAGGGGGATTAAAACTACCTCTTAAAATGCGCTACAGGGCGTGTTTGCACAGTGGTGAAGGGAGGGGGGCCTGAGGTGACATGTGTGCAAACGCACCCCGTGGCGCGTTTTAAGTTGCGGGATTAAGTCCCCTTGAATTCTGAGGGTCCCTGGGACCCAACTAGCCCCCAGGTACCTACAGTTAGGACCACAGAGCTGAGTTGCAGAGAGGCGTTCCGAGGCCACGCACCTTTTTTCACCTCTCTGCAACGCAACTCTGTTGTGCTTACTGAAGGTACCTGGTGGGCTAGTTGGCCCCCAGGGTCCCTCAGGATTCAAAGGAATTAATTCCCCAACTTAAAACGCACCACAGGGCGTGTTTGCGCACATGTCACCTGAGGCCCCGCCCCTCCCTTCACCACTGTGCAAACGCGCGCCGTGGTGCGTTTTAAGTTGGGGGATTAGGTCACCTTGAATCCTGAGGGTCCCTGGGGCCCAACTAGCCCACTAGGTACTTCCAGTAAGCACCACAGGCCTGCGTTGCAACGCCTGTAACAAATTGTGCAGTTGTGTTTAGGTAGTGAAGAGGGTCGTGCTGAGGGTAGCGTTTTAGGTTTTAGGGTAGTGCAGTGGTATTTGTGTAGTGTAGGGGGTCATGCTGGGGGTAGATTTAGGGTTTAGGGTAGTGCAGTGGTGTTTTGGGTAGTGTAGGGAGTCGTGCTGGGGGAGTGTTTTAGGGTTTAGGGTAGTGCAGTGGTGTTTGGGTAGTGTAGGGGGTCGTGCTGGGGGGAGTGTTTTAGGGTTTAGGTAGTGCAGTGGTGTTTGGGTAGTGTAGGGGTCGTGCTGGGGGTAGTGATTTAGGGTAGTGCAGTGGTGTTTGGGTAGTGTAGGGGTACTGCTGGGGGTAGTGTTTTAGGGTTTAGGTTAGTGCAGTGGTGTTTGGGTAGTGTAGGGGTACTGCTGGGGGTAGTGTTTTAGGGTTTAGGGTAGTGCAGTGGTGTTTGTGTAGTGTAGGGGTAGTGTTTTAGGGTTTAGGGTAGTGCAGTGGTGTTTGTGTAGTGTAGGAGGTCGTGTTTTAGGGTTTAGGGTAGTGCAGTGGTCTTTGGGTAGTGTAGGGAGTTATGCGGGGGTAGGTGGTTTAGGGTAGTGTAGGGGGTCATGCGGGGGTAGTGTTTTAGGGATTAGGGTAGTGCATTGGTGTTTGGGTAGTGTAGGGGGTCATGCGGGGGTAGTGTTTTAGGGTTTAGGGCAGTGCAGTGGTGTTTGGGTAGTGTAGGGGTCGTGCTGGGGGAGTGTTTCAGGGTTTAGGGCAGTGCAGTGGTGTTCGGGTAGTGTAGGGGTCGTGCTGGGGAAGTGTTTTAGGGTTTAGGGCAGTGCAGTGGTGTTCGGGTAGTGTAGGGGGTCGTGCTGGGGGAGTGTTTGAGGGTTTAGGGCAGTGCAGTCGTGTTCGGGTAGTGTAGGTGGTTGTGCTGGGGGTAGTATTTTAGGGTTTAGGGTAGTGCAGTGGTGTTCGGGTAGTGTAGGTGGTTGTGCTGGGGGTAGTGTTCTAGGGTTTAGGGCAGTGCAGTGGTGTTTGGGCAGTGTAGGGGGTAATGCTGGGGGTGGTGTTTTAGGGTTTAGGGCAGTGCAGTGGTGTTCGGGCAGTGTAGGGGGTCGTGCTGGGGCTGGCGTTTCAGGGTTTAGGGCAGTGCAGTGGTGTTCGGGCAGTGTAGGGGTCGTGATGGGGGTGGTGTTTCAGGGTTTGTGGCAGTGCAGTGGTGTTCGAGCAGTAAGGGGGTCGTGCTGGGGGTGGTGTTTCAGGGTTTAGGGCAGTGGTGTTCGGGCAGTGTAGGGGGCGGTGCAGGGGGTGGTGTTTCAGGGTTTAGGGCAGTGCAGTGGTGTTCGGGCAATGTAGGGGGTCCTGCAGGGGGTGGTGTTTCAGGGTTTAGGGCAGTGCAGTGGTGTTCGGGCAGTGTAGGGGGTCGTGCTGGGGCTGGTGTTTCAGGGTTTAGGGCAGTGCAGTGGTGTTCGGGCAGTGTAGGGAGTCGTGCTGGGGCTGGTGTTTCAGGGTTTAGGGCAGTGCAGTGGTGTTAGGGCAGTGTAGGGGTCGGGCTGGTGTTTCAGGGTTTAGGGCAGTGCAGTGGTGTTCGGGCAGTGTAGGTGGTCGTGCTGGGGCTGGTGTTTCAGGGTTTAGGGCAGTGCAGTGGTGTTCGGGCAGTGTAGGGGGTCTTGCTGGGGCTGGTGTTTCAGAGTCTAGGGCAGTGCAGTGGTGTTCGGGCAGTGTAGGGGTTCTTGCTGGGGCTGGTGTTTCAGGGTTTAGGGCAGTGCAGTGGTGTTCGGGCAGTGTAGGGGGTCGTGCTGGGGGTGGTGTTTCAGGGTTTAGGGCAGTGCAGTGGTGTTTGGGCAGTGTAGGGGGTCATGCTGGGGCTAGTGTTTCAGGATTTAGGGCAGAGCAATGGTGTTCAGGCAGTGTAGGGGGTTTTGCTGGAGGTGGTGTTTCAGGGTTTAGGGCAGTGCAGTGGTGTTCGTGCAGTGTAGGGGGTGTTGTTTCAGGGTTTAGGGCAGTGGTGTTCAGGCAGTGTAGGGGGTCTTGCTGGGGTTGATGTTTCAGGGTTTAGGGCAGTGCAGTGGTGTTCGGGCAGTGTAGGGGGTCGTGCTGGGGGTGGTGTTTCAGGGTTTAGGGCAGTGCAGTGGTGTTCCGGCAGTGTAGGAGGTTGTGTAGGGGGTGGTGTTTCAGGGTTTAGGGCAGTGCAGCGGTGTTCGGGCAGTGTAGGGGGTCATGCTGGGTGTGGTGTGTCAGGGTTTAGGGCAGTGCAGTGGTGTTCGGGCAGTGTAGGGTGTCGTGCTGAGGGGAGGTGTTTCAGGGTTTAGGGCAGTGCAGTGGTGTTCGGGCAGTGTAGGGGGTCGTGCAGGGGGTGGTGTTTCAGGGTTTAGGGCAGTGCAGTGGTGTTTGGGCAGTGTAGGGGGTCGTGCAGGGGGTGGTGTTTCAGGGTTTAGGGCAGTGCAGTGGTGTTCGGCCAGTATAGGTGGTCTTGCTGGGGGTGGCGTTTCAGGCTTTAGTGCAGTGGTGTTCGGGCAGTGTAGGGGGTCTTGCTGGGGGTGGTGTTTCAGGGTTTAGGGCAGTGCAGTGGTGTTCGGGCAGTGTAGGGGGTCTTGCTGGGGCTGGTGTTTCAGGGTTTAGGGCAGTGCAGTGGTGTTCGGGCAGTGTAGGGGGTCGTGCTGGGGCTGGTGTTTGAAGGTTTAGGGTAGTGCAGTGGTGTTCGGGCAGTGTAGGGGGTCGTCCTGGGGCTGGTGTTTCAGGGTTTAGGGTAGTGCAGTGGTGTTCGGGCAGTGTAGGGGGTCGTCCTGGGGCTGGTGTTTCAGGGTTTAGGGCAGTGCAGTGGTGTTCGGGCAGTGTAGGGGGTCGTGCTGGGGGTGGTGTTTCAGTGTTTAGGGCAGTGCAGTGGTGTTCGGGCAGTGTAGGGGGTCATGCTGGGGCTGGTGTTTCATGGTTTAGGGCAGTGCAGTGGTGTTCGGGCAGTGTAGGGGGTCGTGCTGGGGGTGGTGTTTCAGGGTTTAGGGCAGTGCAGTGGTGTTCAGGCAGTGTAGGGGGTCATGCTGGGGGTGGTGTTTCAGGGTTTAGGGCAGTGCAGTGGTGTACGGGCAGTGTAGGGGGTCTTGCTGGGGGTGGTGTTTCAGGGTTTAGGGCAGTGGTGTTCGGGCAGTGTAGGGGGTCTTGCTGGGGGTAGTGTTTCGGGGTTTAGGGCAGTGCAGTGGTGTTCGTGCAGTGTAGGGGGTCGTGCTGGGGGTGGTGTTTCAGGGTTTAGGGCAGTGCAGTAGTGTTCGGGCAGTGTAGGGGATCGTGCAGGGGGTGGTGTTTCAGGGTTTAGGGCAGTGCAGTGGTGTTAGGGCAGTGTAGGGGGTCGTGCTGGGGGTGGTGTTTCAGGGTTTAGGGCAGTGCAGTGGTGTTCGCGCAGTGTAGGGGGTCGTGCAGGGTGTGATGTTTCAGGGTTTAGGGCAGTGCAGTGGTGTTCGGGCAGTGTAGGGGTCATGCTGGGGCTGGTGTTTCAGGGTTTAGGGCAGTTCAGTGGTGTTCGGGCAGTGTAGGGGGTCTTGCTGGGGGTGGTGTTTCAGGGTTTAGGGCAGTGGTGTTCGGGCAGTGTAGGGGGTCTTGCTGGGGGTGGTGTTTCAGGGTTTAGGGCAGTGCAGTGGTGTTTGTGCAGTGTAGGGGGTCGTGCTGGGGGTGGTGTTTCAGGGTTTAGGGCAGTGGTGTTCGGGCAGTATAGGGGGTCTTGCTGGGGGTGATGTTTCAGGGTTTAGGGCAGTGCAGTGGTGTTCGGGCAGTGTAGGAGGTCTTGCTGGGGGTAGTGTTTCAGGGTTTAGGGCAGTGGTGTTCGGGCAGTGTAGGGGTCATGCTGGGGGTGGTGTTTCAGGGTTTAGGGCAGTGCAGTGGTGTTCGGGCAGTGTAGGGGGTCGTGAAGGGGGTGGTGTTTCAGGGTTTAGGGCAGTGCAGTGGTGTTCGGGCAGTGTAGGGGGTCGTGCTAGGGTATGTGTTTCAGGGTTTAGGGCAGTGCAGTGGTGTTCAGGCAGTGTAGGGGGTCGTGCTGGGGGTAGTGTTTTAGGGTTTAGGGTAGTGCAGTGGTGCTTGTGTAGTGTAGGGGGTCGTGCTGGGGGTAGTGTTTTAGGGTAGTGCAGTGGTGTTTGTGTAGTGTAGGGGGTCATGTTTTAGGGTAGTGCAGTGGTGTTTGGGTAGTGTAGGGGTCGTGCTGGGGGTAGTGTTTTAGGATTTAGGTTAGTGCAGTGGTGTTTGGGTAGTGTAGGGGGTCGTGCTGGGGGTAGTGTTTTAGGGTTTAAGGTAGTGCAGTGGTGTTTGTGTAGTGTAGGGGTCGTGCTGGGGGTAGTGTTTTAGGTTTTAGGGTAGTGCAGTGGTGCTTGTGTAGTGTAGGGGGTCGTGCTGGGGGTAGTGTTTTAGGGTTTAGGGTAGTGCAGTGGTGTTTGTGTAGTGTAGGGGGTCATGTTTTAGGGTAGTGCAGTGGTGTTTGGGTAGTGTAGGGGGTCGTGCTGGGGGTAGTGTTTTAGGATTTAGGTTAGTGCAGTGGTGTTGGGGTAGTGTTTTAGGGTTTAGGGTAGTGAAGTGGTGTTTGTGTAGTGTAGGGGGTCATGCTGGGGGTAGTGTTTTAGGGTTTAGGATAGTGCAGTGGTGCTTGTGTAGTGTAGGGGGTCGTGCTGGGGTAGTGTTTTAGGGTTTAGGGTAGTGCAGTGGGGTCATGTTTTAAGATGCAACGCTCCAATACCTGACCAGTCTGCACTACATAAAACTGCAAAAAAACTAAAAATAATAAGTGTTTTGCACACTTTTGTCATTGGGCTATATGTGGGCTACATCTGGGTAATATTTGTGCTACATTTGGGCTCTTTTTTCACTGGTGGCCATCTTGGAAGACTTCTTTGTTATGAAGTTTCCTAATTTCCTCATTTACTGCAGTCTCCTCAGTAGGAAATGCTTTCAGTTTTTTACTTTGATTCCATCAAGAAGGCATTCAGATGTGTCACACATTTGCCATAAATTCAGAATGTTATTACTCTAGTTGTTCATTAGATCACTGTAGTAAAGCTACTGCTCACCAAGGAGTTAACTGGAAGTCTACTGCTGGTATTGAAAGTGATTGTTTCAGTCTGCATGTCAGAATTTTCTAATGAAATAGAAGAGGATTTGAGATCTCACTTAAAACATGCACTAAAATTTCTTTTTGCAGCACTAACCATAATTTCTATGGCAAAATGAACCCCCTCATTTTGTTCCTTTTTAAATTAAATGTTTTAAGTGTTACCAGTTTATTCCAATCAAGATGGCTTCAGGTGTGCCATACTTTTGTCATAAGTAAGGCTGTTAGCACTCTAGTTGTTCTTTAGAACACTCTGGGAAGCTGCAGTAGAACACAAAGGAATCAACTGACAGTCTCTGCCCTTGTTGGATGTACATGTTTTACTGAGAATGTCAGACTTCATTCTCACATGACTGAGAAAGATAATGTGAATTTACAGAAAATATGCTCTCATTTTAGCTTCTGGGGCACCTTCCAAAACTGTATGGGACAAGCATGTGAAAATAGTTCTCTCAAACATGATTCATGATATCCCAGCAGAAGGTTTTTCACAGGGTAAAATCACCTTAGAACACACCACAAGTCCTGAAATTAGTATGGTACAATCAACAAATGAATTCTAATGTAACTAAAGTCTGTTATCACCCTTTATAGTTCTCCTTTTGGTAACCCTCAAAATCTTCGATTCACTACAATGCATTTCAATGGGTACTATCATTTATATTGGTCCCAAGATGGCTGCCAGCAATTCCAGGATGAAGTGCTGACAGCCAATCAGATCTCACGATGACATGTGTGGTTAGGCTCCGCCCAGATATATATGTGTTTTTACTTTTGATTTTCTCAGCAACTACTGAACGGATTTACACTATTTAACAAATAGGGTTCTTTTTGAACCAAGAACTACCTCTTTGCCAAATTTGGTGTAATTCCGTTCAGCAGTTCGGGCTGTAGCCGTGTCTAAAGTTTCCTATGGGAAAATGAATGGGAAAACATGTTTTGGGACCCCCCTTTTTCTCGGCGCTCGCTTGACGAATCACCCTGAGACTTTCAGGGTAGGAGCGGACCGGAGCGGGCCATAAAGTTTGAAAATTTCACGAAGATTCGTCAACCGACGCAAGAGTTATTTCAAATAGAATGTCGCGGATTTCCTATGGAAAATAGGTCCTAACTATAACTATCTACTGGCGACCGCCAGTAGATAATATACACATATATATATATATATACACATATATATATATATATATATATATATATATATATATATATATATATATATATATATATACATACATATACACACACACACACACACAAAGAAGCTCCTTCCAGGATCCCCGCCCGTAGTCCGGTGGTGCGTAAATGCCGGCAGAGCCAAATCCGGCAATTAATTTCCCAAACGCATCAAATGATAACGCGCTCTCAGAGATACGGAGAAAGTGTAGCGTTTAATACTCAGTAGTTACGCGTTTCGACAAACGGTCTTGATCACACACACACATATATATATATATTCCTCTGCAGTCTCTCCCGTGACCATCCGCTGCCTCCAGAACAAAGGGCGCGTCGCCTCAAGATACCCCACGAGAGCGGGTCCGTAAAATTACAGCATTCCCTTTACCAAGGATGACTCCGCCGCGTGTAGTTGCTTGTGAAAGCTTTAATCAGCCACCATTGAACGCGTTTCGGCTGCGCAGCAGCCTTGCTCACCAATGCCGAGGCATAACAACAATCACCATTTTAAACTCTTCCTCGTGCATAATCACGTGACAACTACCAACAAACAATAGTGAAGACAGACTCGTAGTTTGTACGTATTTTTCCAAACTGTCTTGATCTTAGTGATTCTACTTATTTATAACTTGTGCCAAAATTCCATGCACCCCCCACAACACTTTTATTATTCGATTGTGGTGCCCTTGCCCCGTCTTGAGGCACTACAAGGAAGAAATCAGGCATAAAATAAAGCTACAGGGAATTATGGGGCGTTTTTCCTGGGATCAGTGAATGGGTAATGAGTGGTTTGCCGCTTTCACTTAAATTCTCTCAGCCTTGCACCAGGGAGTTTACTTCTGCTTTGGGTGCCCCGGTCCCACCTGGGAGGCCAACAGATTCCAGTGTTGGTTGGGGAGCAAAACAGGAGGCAAGAGGCCAGCATTCTTAATCCTGCTAGAGCTGTCTTTTTTGTTCTCCCAGGGGGAGTGGGTCCCTGGGACATTCTTGATTCAGGCCCTTGTGTATGAGGTCCCCGGGGCCGAAGCTCTGCTCAGGGAGGGTGCCCAAAGCACACCCCTCCCCAACAGAGGATGATATTTTTTAAACAATGAGAGTCACCTTGCGCCGATCCTGGGAACTTGGCTTCCCAGGGGGAATATTGCAATTGTGGTGGAGTGCCATGCTCTTGCTTCTTTCAAGGGCAAAATCTTCAGACATATCTCTGGCCAAGTTAGGCCAATTTTCTCCATCTTTGGCTCTTTCTCATTAGGAGTCATGGCCTCTAAAGGGTGCACTTTGCAGAGACTTTGGTCTTCTGGCTTCCTGCGCCTGTCTTCTCCTCTCCCTGGCTCCTTGTTCTCCTCTCCTGCTGGTTGGCTATCTTGCCTAGCCTCTCCACTACCAGCTAGCAGAGCACCCTCCTGCCCATACTCCCCAGACCCCAGAGCATCCAGCATGCCAGTGGAGTCCAGTTCTTCTCCCAACTGGTCCTCAAGGTGCATAAGGCCCTGGAGTGACCCATCCTATTCCTGGGGGTCAGCTGGTGACAAAGTCCTTAGTTCATCTTGGCAGGTCATCAGGTGGCTTCTCTTTTCAGCTGGTCATCCTTTTCACAGTCATTGCCTCCCAGGTCAAGGGTCTTCTCAACTGTCTCCCCTGTCCAGAGGTTTTTAAGTATGGGTGGAAAGTTATGGAAGTCACACACCCCTGGCCAATCCTAGGATGCCACATCATCCCTACACCCTTGTCCCACCCTCCTGCACAGCCTTCTGTGACAATCCATCATGGTGTCTCAATTTGTTTCGTGAAAGAGCTCCTGTGTTCGCCACAGCTCTGCCCCTTGCCGACATCACTGCCTCATCCCTTCCCACCAAAACGTGAAAGGTGAGTTTCTCCTGTGTTCGCCACAGAGGGCTGGTCTTCCTGCTTTGTTCAGTGGGCATGGGCTGTCTCAGCCCAGGGGCCGTGTGACAAGCTAATTATCAGATGCAGATTCTCTTCTGCCCCCCTTCGTCTTACAGGAACTAGGTCAATAACTGATAATTACTCCTTTTTGTATGGGAGGACTTTGTTCCCTCTGCTGGGAAGCAGAGTAATTATCTTGGCCCTGTACAAGAGGTAGTGGGGCAGAGGCCTGGAATTTAATCATGAGATGAGCCAGATAAATATGACAATTCCTGAAGTTCCATAAGATGTGGATTTAGTGTGTTGGTAACTGTAAATTCAAACTCTGCTTGCATGATTTACCCCCGTTTTATACCTTGATAGCTGGGCTGCATAGGCCATATTGGAGCAAAACTGCACATGCAGATTTTGCCTATATGTATAATATAGTGAAAGCACTACAAATTTTTCAGTAAGCAATACTGACCTATCTATGAATGACCAATATTATAAGGCCAACCCCAGGTCAGTACCAATTCTTGCAGGGTCCCTTCTCCACCAGGCTGCCCACACGTCACAGATTTGTACATACATGTTCAAATGTAACCAGCCCAGTGCCTCTGACACTATCTGCGCAGCAGCAGCTTTATCTTAAAAGCCAGAAACTGATGGTAAACACGCTCAGTCCAATTACAGTGAATGTACCATGAGCGATACTCGTGTAGTGAGAACCACCCTAAGTAACGGTCCAAAAACCAGGTAGTTGTTTGCGAAAAATCCTGGCGGACTAAATGAGCGGAACCCATCTGCCACACATGTTTTCCTTCTCTTCTTTTGAAGGGTTGGTTATATTAGTATACAATGCAAGCCTAAATTTTGGCAGAAGTGTCAAAATGCGGTTTTGCTTTTAGGCTGGAATTCATTTTCCCACAGATGTCAATTCTTAATTATTAACCGCAAAAATGACTCAACAGGCAAATGTTAATGCAAATAGACCCAAACAAGTCCTTTCGAGGCTAATGCTCTAAGCAGTCGTTACTCTCAAGCCTCAGAACATAAAAGCTAGGCCAGTACTCATTTTATGAATATTCTGTTAACAAAGACCTGTTACATTTTGAATGAGAGATACTGCAATTTCGTTATATGTCTGTATATATATATATATATATATATATATATATATATATATATATATATATATATATGCTGCATCTGTGCTTCTATCCCTTCCAAGTTATGGCTTGAGAGCACAGCTGTCTGAAGACCTACTGTTATCAATGCTTTAAAAAGTACATAGAATGGGCTTTGGCTCTGCTCAGAGGTGCAGTGGTATAGCTAGGGTGCCATTGGCTCTAATATATGCAGGCAATGCCCCCCAATCCCTAATCGGGTAGTAAAAGGAAGTCATACTTGTATTGTTGTAAACCCCTTACACGTTCGGACAGACGCCAGAGCACCTAGTGAACCATTAATAGCTACAATTACATAACTGCAGAGCAGTATTTCTCTCTCACCTCACTTTTTTGGCTGTTTATTGCATCATTCTGCCTTCTATGGAGTGTTTGCATTGTCAATTCTGAGCAACTATTTTAAATCTCAGAAGTACTCTCAATCATTACATGTTAAATTCTTCATCTCAAGGACACATGATATACAGAAAACATCTTTCACTTAGAAGACCTCACCAAACAAACTCTAGAGCCCTTCTAGAAAACCTTGGAAACCTCTACCTCACACAGCACGTTACTAAACCCACCCATCCGCTGCAGCTGACAAAGCATCACAGAAGAGTGGGCTACCACCCAAGCACACCAGAAACTTGCCAAAACCATCAAGATCCTCAACAGGTGGATCACCACATGTGCTAACACACGGTGTCCCCTCAAGCGCAACCCAATAGCAAGAGCCTGACCACAGGCCAGCTAGTACACAGAGAAGCTCGGGCTGGCAAAACGCTACTACAAGCAACTGGAGCGCAAATGGAGTGCAAGTCAAGACATCACTGATAATGGCTTCTTCAAATCCGCCTTAAGACTCTACCACCAGCAGATACGGAACACAAAGGGATATATTTACAAAGACAGTGGAGAAGCGCGTCGTTAAGCCTAGAAGGCTAACGACACGCTTTGTCACTTTAGAAAACGCAAGGCTGCACCATATTTACTAGAATATGGTGCAGCCCTGCGTTTCCCCCTGCACTGGCGCTAACTTTAGCTGCCTAGCGCCAACGCAGGCACCCTTGCACCATTGTGCAAGGGAGCCTGTGTTGAGGGCAAGATTGTCCATGTGCAGGAAGGTCCCCCTTCATGCACATAAACAATCTTTAAATGCTGTTTTTTAACTTCTATGTGTGCTGCTTAATGCAGCACACATAGGAGTTGCAAAACAGCATTTTTTTCAAATGATTGTTTATGTGCAGGAAGGTCCCCCTTCCTGCACATAAACAATCATAGGCAATTTGCTGTTTCTATGTGTGCTGCACAAGGCGGCACACATGGAAACAGCAAAAACGAGGGGAAATAAAGCATTTCTCCTCGTTTTGCCTGTTTAAGACCAGGTTTTCTCTTAATTTTGGCACTGCCTCCTATTTACGCTGCCCTTGTAAATAGGAGGTAGCGTCAAAATCAATGGGTGTTGCGGAGGAACGCCCACCGCAACACCCATTACCCTCCCCTTTCACGCTAAATACAGCGTGAAAGGGTACCTTATTTACAGGGCAGCGTTAAGCCACGTTAAGTGTCTTAACACTGCCTTGTAAATAAGGCGAGGCCCCTATCGCTATCACAACGTCACTGAAAGGGACTTTGTGGTGGCGATAGGGGCTTGTAAATATGCCCCCAAGCGTATCAACGCCGGCACTAACAGCAGAAAGAGAATCTTCACCATCATCAAAGATTTCACCGGACCTCCTGCCACCTCCCACAACATCAGCCACTCGCAAGACCTTTGCAACAAGTTCTTGGAATTTGTCTAACAAAATCACCTCCATATATGGCAACTTCGACCCTCAACTAGACCCTGTCACCACTGCAACTCAACATCCCATCATGGCTGAAGAACAAAGCATGACCTTGTGGGCTGCCGTCAGCATTGTTGAAACCTCTGCTTCCATGAAGACCATCCACTTGGAGGGTCCATCTGACCCTTGGCCCCACCTGACCCTTGCCCCCACCACGCCTTCACCAAAGGACTGATCAGCAAAGAACTAACACTCATCCTCAATGCCTCCATCGACTTAGCAACATTCCCAGACACCTGGAAACATGCCAGCATCAAGACTCTGCTCAAAAAAACAATCCGCGGACTCAGTCACGCTTTCCTACTACACACCCATCTTCCTCCTACCATACCTGGCAAAGACCTCAAAGAAATGAATCAACTGATGCCTCAGCAACCACCAGCTTCTCGATGCCACACATTCTGGATTCAGGCCCAACCAAAGTACAGTAACAGAACTCATCGGTGGCATAAACAACATCCATGTCATCCTTGACAGAGGAGACATGACAGCCCTCATTCTCCAGGACCTCTCTGCAGCGTATGATATGGTCTCACACCCCATCCTCATTAGGTGCCTGCACGAGATTGGCATACAAGGACCCGCTCTCTGCTGGATCTGCTCCTTCTTGTGGGATAGAACTCAAGCTTTCAGCCTGGCATCTTACTTCTCAGAAGCCCGCAAGCTCATCTACAGAGTGCCTCAAGGTTCATCGTTCAGCCCCACCCTCTACAGCGCATACATGATCCATCTGACCAATGTCATCCGTGCTTACAACATCAACATCCTCTACTATACCAAGGACATGCAACTCCTACTCTCCCTCCCAGGCAAAACCCCCAACTCAAGAAACAAGTTCACCACCTGCATGACCGAAGTCACTAACTGGATGAAAGCCAACTGTCTCAAGCTCAACACTGACAATGCAGAAGCAGTACACCTTTACCATAGGACTCCAACTGGTGGTCGACCGAACTCGGACTCACATCCACACCCAGTACTCACACCAGGAACCTTGGAATCATCATCATCCTCAAGAGCAAACTGGACATGACTACACTAGTCAGTGATGTCTCTGCATCCTGCTTCCACACCCTGAATATGCTGAGGAAGATCTTCAAATGGCTCCCAAGCAACACTGGAAAAAAACGTCTCTTATGCCCTAGTCACCAGCAAGTTGTACTTTGGGAACACCCTCTCTGTTCTGATCACCAAGCAACTTATCAGAAGACTACAAACCATCCAGAACTCGGCCAGCAAATTCATACTCAACCTCCCACCCAGAACTCATATCTCATCACACCTCACCTCAGGGAGCTCCATTGGCTCCAGATACACAAATCTGCTAATTTCAAACTCCTCACATGCACATTCAAAGCACTAAATAACTTAGGCCCCCATACCTGAACAGTAGCATCTCTTTCCACCAACCACCCAGACACTTCCGGTCCATAGGACTCCTACTTGCACACATGCCACACATACACAGAAACAGATCAGGAGGATGGGAGCTCTCTTACATTGCTCCTAATGCATGGAATGACCTCTCTGTCGTCCACATCACAGACTTCTCCTCTCTTCTTGAATTCCACAAGAAGCTAAATCCCTGCTGGCTTATCAATTAATCAACCTACCATAGTCAGGGCTACATACACACACCAGCTCAGCACCAGGATACCCTCGCGGGTGAAAGTGCACTTTCCAAATACAAATAACATAGTTTTGGTTTTGCTTTTTAACGTAACAGGCTTTTTAAAAATGTATTTGTCTTCTCAAAATTCAAGCCATGTCTCTTGGCTTTGCCAATGCTTGTTTGGTCCTCTTTTTGTGCTTGCAATGCCCTACACCCTCCTTTAGTATAGTATCAATGTTTCCATTGCACCTCATAATGTCAGGCCATTAAAGAGCATGTGTTCCTTTCGTAGCAGGGCATACATACTTGTTTTATAGGGCTTTTTGAAGATTAAATGCAGCTATTAGCTGCCTCAAAGAACTGTGCACAGTGAGAGGGAGATGATGATGATAGGGCTCAGATGTTCCCCAGAGAATTGATGAGATATAGCAAAAGCTCTGGCAATTAACTGACCACAATATCATTGCGAGTTGGGCAGATGTAAAAATCTTAGCAATGGAGGGCCCCTGGAGGCTCACTGCAATCCAAAGGGTGAAGATCAAGGCAAATGATGCAAAGTATCTGACTGGCAGTGGTTAGGGAAGCCTGGATTGGTAATTCAAAATGCCTGTAATGAGGAGAAGGAATCTGTTTTTCTGTAAAGCTGATGAGTTACCCTCCCCGTATAAAATGGATACTACCAGTTTGCAGGTCGCTTGGGGTGAGACAATATGTGGTAACACTGAGAATTCTTAGATCCAAAACAAGTGAAGTAATTTTGGAACATTTCTCTATGCTGTACGGAATGTGAAAAAGATTCTACAGTTAGAGGAAGTTTGCCTGGAAAACATATCCACATTATATTGTGCTATTTTAATTATTTAACTGCTGTACGTAGTCTATTAATTGTACTGTTGGTTTATATGTACGTTTTAAGGGGTTATAGTCTGTAAAAACTTGATTAATTGATAGATAAATAAAAATGGAATGGATAGACTCAATCAATTCCTACCCTATGGACTGCTGATAAGGGCCACATGTTAGCTTGGAATCCATCAAGTGAACCAAAGCGCAAACACATGAATCCCGCAATGGTTTATCTGGTGGGGTGCTGAAGCTTCCATGGGTTCTAGGTTTGAAGATGTGGAATCACTTGCCAATAAAGGTATTCATTGGATCAGGGAAGTCAGACATTGCTACTCCGTATTGCACTACAATTAGTGTTTATGGATCTTGCAGAAGGCTTGATTAACATCCAATATAGATTCCCATGCCCTTCTAAATCAACAATATAGATTAAGCCATTTCATCCTTGTACATATTTGAGTAAGCTGGATATGGAAGACAAGAGGATCTTTTCCTAATCCGAGCAATTTAATATGTTATGCTTGGACACTAATCTTACTCCCTTAAACTTCTCGAATCAACACTTTCATAAAAGACCAGAGCTATTTGAAAGTGATAGCATGGCTCAAGCAAGTTTCATCCAACATCCCTGTGGGTCTGGTTCTCAGGTAACCCATCCTTGGATTGGCTGGCCGCTTCTTTCCTTAGAGGGTTGACTGACTTGGGAGTGATACTTCTACTATTCCTGCACCTGTATTTGACAATGAGCAAAATGAAACTAGGTCTAGTAAAAAATGTTTTAATATATCAAAATCCACTGGCTATGACCACTGTGTGGTATTGCTAAAAAACAACTTAAAAATCGTCTCATGAATTGTGGTGGACTTAGCCTCTAAACTTATTGATCCAGATTGGGGTACTTTTATAGTGCAACTCTATATTTGCCTTTTTCAAAAAACCTAGTCCCTGGTGCCTCTTTATATGCAGGATTGTACTTGCTATTGTACATGTGTGATCGCTCTATCTAAAGGCAAAGCCCCTGGTGGTCTCCCTGTCGGGATAGATCTTGGATTAAACAAAACATTAAAACAGATCTATATATACACACCTTCAAGGGATCTTCAATGTCTTGAAATTATTTTGCCCTCTAGTGAAGTATTGATGTTTTCAATGTTTATTACCGCACTACTATCTTTAGGAGTCCAGGGAAAAATACGAAGCCCTGGAATTATTAGATGATGAGCTATCAAAAAGAGCTATGCTATGGAACCTGTCCTCCATTATAGCAGTGGCAGGTGGCTTTAATATTAACTTTGAATGTCTTTTTTTTAACCAGTTTTAACCACTGTTTTTAACTGTATACATTTTGTGTATGTCTATCTTTTATGATCCACTTTGGTATGATCGAATAAAGATTATATTGAATTGAACTTTGAATCTATATAGGGATGGACCAACTTAACTGAACTAGAGAATGAGATCTGATGCATCCCTTAGGCCCGACCTTCAATCATTAAACATCCTACTGAAGTTGCGAGACAGTTGGCTTTGCTCTCTACTAGACATAGCATAAAATCAGCAAATGGTTGAACTGTATGCGACTGTCAGTCAAAATGTACTTTTGAGTCAGATAGGTATCACAGTTATATAGACTATATAATTTAATATAAGTCATTGGCATGATTTAATTGATATGGAAATGATAACTAGACTGGAGAGTGACAATAATCCTCTGATCAGATTCTGGAATTAAAGTTTAAGGCTATCTGTGGTATATAAAATGACCGTATGAGGGGGAAGAATGCTGTATCCTCCAAAGTCACGAATAACAGGAGGAATCTTATATGGGATCATGTTTTATCTAAAACATCTTTTGCCTGATCTCTATACTTTTGTCCTGCCCCTGCTTGAATTGGTTTTCTTTAGCAGTGGCGAACATTGTTCACTAGTCAAATGGCATGAGGAGATTATGGAATAGATGAGGCATTTTTATCACAACTTCCTACAGTGTCTAAAAGAAGGCCTCATAGCACTAATAATTGGCTGGATGTCGATTACAGAAGGGCAAAGGAATTATTATTAGAGTCCCAGAAAAGCAGCTTGAGAGAAACTATTGTATCATAGAGGAAAATCTATAAAGAACAACCAAAGAATTATGAAAACATGTGGTCTCTGCACTTATAGGAGAAACCTTTGAAAACTTCAAAAAACAACGATTCCAGATAATTGTGAAACTTTGTTACACATGGGACTAAGGATATATATGCAACCCCTAATGTTTACAATGAAGAACACAAATGATTCTTGCATTTCTCCATCGTTTATGATAAATCAGCCACTTCCAACGGTAACTGCGATGTTTCTATTACCTCAAAATATTCTAGTCATATTGTAACTTATTTTTAATGAAGTTGAACCTTTTACGATTGTTGAGGTGCAATGTGTTATAACTTGAAAAATGTCTGGCAATGCTACTGGGCCTGACAAGATCCCAAATGATCTTAAGTCAGAGCTTATGAAACAGGCCCTTTATTTGGCAATTGGAGCAAACAGCATTGCACACACAGGGATGGTGCCAGCTTCCTCGTTGGGAGCCAAGATCATTCTGATCTGTAAAAATGTTTGCACAAAAGACCCGGTGAATTATAGACCGATAAGTCATATTGATAATACACAAAAAATATTGAGCATATGATATTGCACCGGTTAGAAGCACGGTATGCTTCTTCTAACATTTTATCCCATTGTCAAGCAGGCTTTCTTAGTGGTGTTAGTACAAAAGTCGAGGTTTTTAGACTGTCTCTCAAAATTGAAAGTTGGTTAAGCTAAGGTGGGAATCCATGTATTTGTGTTTTATTTTTATTTTCTAAAATCTGGTTTTAATAGCATTCTATGGGACCGATTGTTATATACATCGGATTTTCTGCAAAGAGAAAACTCTGCTGGAGGTAGGAACGGTGAAACTACTCAACCATTTCAGGTCCATCAGGGAGTCAGGCAATTTTGTGTCCTTGCCCCAACCCTATTTAATATGAACATTAACAGTGCGGTTAGCTAGTTAAAAGAGTGCGCTAATGATTTCCCCATTTTGGGTGGTGACATGAAATTGCATTCCTATTTGCCAATGACACCTTGTTAAATTCTCGTACTCCCTATTGGGATACGTTATCAATTAGCTGTTTTCCAGACTTTTTGTAATGCGATCAGTCATCAACCAAGCAAAGACCGAATTTATAGCCTTCAAACCCCATAAAAGTTTGAGGGATCTTGAACTTGGATAACTTGGCACCAGTGAGCGTTTTGTCCTTTGATTATTTGGGTGTTAGACTGAGTGTTAATGGGAAATTGGGCAATCAGATATCCAAGAGTAAAATCTTATTGGCCTAGAGATCGGGCTGTTATGCACTTTGCCAGAAAAATAGCAGGCAAAGCGGTCTCCCATTCCACAGAGGTCTAGGAGTCCCCAGCACATTCAGTAATTTGTTATGGGGGGTGGAATCTGGGGCTGATGCAACATCGAACAGCTGTACATATCAGAAGTTTTTGAAATCTCTTATTTGCCTTCCTAAAAGTACCCCTAAATTTGCTGTATATTATTAATTGGCCTATATCTTGAAGTTGTATTGCCTTTGAAAACGGTGTTGTACTGGGTGGACCTGTGGACTTATAAAATACAGAGCTGTTAGAAATTCATTACAAGATGTCATATCCATCAGAGGTTTTGGCGAGCTGGGCTGGTTTAAGTTTATTCGTTGCCATTTGGCAAACTCTGTACAACAAGAAAAGGGGTATGCCCAAATCACCCTCCTATATACATGGGCATAGAACATCTGAAGGATGAAAAATAGAAGAAGTATGGAGGGATAAATCATTCATTTATTTCCGTCTAAGGCACCATCAATTACCCTGACGATCTCAATAGTTTATATTGCTACACATACTAATGATTCAATTAGATACACATACCATTGGGCAGGTCTCCGGCACATCAATAGATATTACATACATTAATCACATAAATACAAATAATAATACATATATAAATTTCACAAAACAACATACAAATGTACATATACACAATATCTACAGTACCCTAACGATTACACGTACTCGTGTGCACTCAAAAATCTGAGTGATACACCAAGAGATAGTCCTCTTCGCACATGAGGTGTCACACCTCTCTATCATTTAATTATGTGCGCATATAACATTTTAACCATGCTCAAACTGATTGGACTCCTCAATTATAGCTGTCGACGCGGTCGCGTTTCAGCCGTCAATTTCTTCCAGCTTCCTCAGGACAAGGGTACACAATATCTGGAATATTGTCTCAGCTCTCGGGGTCGACACGACTCCACTACACAGGGGGTACGCCCTCCATATTACAAAGTTCCATGAAGAATCTAGGAACCTGCAGTGGCTCCCACTCTTCTTATTGCCAATCGTTTCCTCAAGAAGTAAGCCGCTCCTTCGCCTTAATCCCTGCCGTAATCTAAAACGCCACTCGATCAAATCCTGTCTCTCGTAGCCATGGCCAAACTGGTCAAGCGCGGCCAATGACACCTTGTTAAATTCTCGTACTCCCTATTGGGATACGTTATCAATTAGCTGTTTTCCAGACTTTTTGTAATGCCCGGGGATCAGTCATCAACCAAGCAAAGACCGAATTTATAGCCTTCAAACCCCATAAAATGTTTGAGGGGATCTTGAACTTGGATAACTTGGCACCAGTGAGCGTTTTGTCCTTTGATTATTTGGGTGTTAGACTGAGTGTTAATGGGAAATTGGGCAATCAGATATCCAAGAGTAAAATCTTATTGGCCTAGAGATCGGGGCTGTTATGCACTTTGCCAGAAAAATAGCAGGCAAAGCGGTCTCCCATTCCACAGAGGTCTATGAGTCCCCAGCACATTCAGTAATTTGTTATGGGGGGTGGAATCTGGGGCTGATGCAACATCGAACAGCTGTACATATCAGAAGTTTTTGAAATCTCTTATTTGCCTTCCTAAAAGTACCCCTAACTTTGCCGTATATTATTAATTGGCCTATATCTTGAAGTTGTATTGCCTTTGAAAACGGTGTTGTACTGGGTGGACCTGTGGACTTATAAAATACAGAGCTGTTAGAAATTCATTACAAGATGTCATATCCATCAGAGGTTTTGGCGAGCTGGGCTGGTTTAAGTTTATTCGTTGCCATTTGGCAAACTCTGGCCTCGACTGGGTCTGAAGCAGACCAGAGGAAGTCAACCCTCAAACCGCCCAGCTTGTTATATTTTCTTATTTGGCCTGCCGGAAAAAAATTGACTTTCATCCGTTCGTTTAGGAAGGTTGACTGAAAATTGTATTTCCAAGGATGGACCTATGTGTGAAGCATTCCTGGACTTGGTTGAGTCCCTATACGCAAAAATATCTATTTTTTCAATTTCGTATTGCTAGCTTGCTGCGAGCAAAATTCACCGACTTTTAGAGTAATAATAGTACTTCCAATGAAAGGTGTCCATCCTGTGACTTGGCAGCGGAGACTGAAGATCATATATTTTCTTCTATCCCTATTATGCGGTGCTCAGGGAAAGATATCCGATACCTTGGTTGAAGATTATTGGGATCAGGCAACGTGCAATGGCACTTCCAAAATGTAAACCTGTAACATCGTCAATAGGAATTTTCGCCCTCTCCAAGTATCTTTTTTCCGCCTGGAATCAAAGAAAGAAATGCTTTTGTTTTAGTCATCACATATTGGGTGGGTGTTTTTGAAGGAACGATATTTTGTGTACCGATAGAATAGTTGTTTTAGGAGGTATGTAAATTTTATGTTTTTCTTAGGACTTGGCTGTTTTTTGTACGTTTTTATACTATGTATCTGATGATTGTTTTGTGGAATATTCCAAAATAAACCTGAGTTTTCTTGACAGGTAGCACAAGTAGGGTGTGAAGGTAGTTAAGTTGAACAAACAGGTGCGTTGTGGTATTTTGACTCGAGTATTGTTGTGTTAAGGCTTTGTTATTGCATTGCTGTGTTATTGTTATATTGTGTTGTATTATTATGTTGTTGTTTTGAATGCACCTCAATTGTAGTCCACTTGATTGCATTTTTAGAAACATTGTTTGGACATAATAACGCCACCACAAATCTGGTTTCAGGATACAATGGCCAAGGTTTTTTGTAACTGCACCGACCAAAACTGTTTTGTGATCTGGCCAGATTTCGACTCTGCTTTATTCTCTTCTGGAGAAGCCTTGAAAAGATCTTTGTTCATACAACCACAAGTGCATTCATATCTCACTTGAAGAAGTGAAAAGAGACAAACATTCAGGCTGCACCGAGGAGCTCAAAGAACTTGTGTTGTTCATTGCGTGCATGATACAAACCACCAGAAGCGGTGCTGGAATTAGGATTGGGGGTGTTGCAGCACCCCCAGATAACCACGAAAAGCTGAAATGAAGAATGAGCAGTTTAGAAGACCATAAAGTGTTTTTATTCTGGTAGCAGTAATTGTGCTTTCAAAGACACAATGTCAGAGCTCAGGCAACTCTTTCTGAGAAACTGTTGCTAATTATTTTACCTGACATCTGTGTTTTATTTTCCTTTCTCTGGTTACAAAGGGAGGAATTTTCTAATATGAACCTAGTCACCATGTGCTGGAGTGTGTGAAAGGAGAAGGCTTTAGTATATCAAAGAAGTTCAAAACACTTGTACATAAATAATTTGTTACCTTGACAAATTAAACATTCCATGTACTTCTAAATATTACAGAAGTATTTAAAGTACACGATTCAACACTAACTCTTTAGGTCAGACTCAAAGATATTTGCATGTGTAATTTTACCTCAAATTAGCAAATGACTTGCCTTGTCAGTGCAGATTAATTTTTCAAATTCACAAAAAGCAAGTTCGCACTTGTAAATGAACTTACTGATGCGTTAGAACATCACAGTGAAATAAATAATTTATTTCCGAGGGGTGGAGAGTGGGCGTACTGGGTAGGGAATGCAAACACAATACCACAAAGTTGCTGGTATTCATAAACTTCTCCATTAAGTGTTCTTACCCTAGAAAAAGTCATAAATATACCCCTAACAAATGCAGGAGTAAATATATTTCCTGGGAGGAAATGGAAAAAACACTCCCAGATTTGGTGGTAGTGTAGGTGAAATTGTTTATCTACGGCAGGGTTCTCCGAAGTCGGTCCTGGAGGGCCGGATCCATGCCAGATTTTTAAGATTACTACATTTATCTAAATGGGGATATGCCAAAAATCTGGCATGGATCCGGCGCTCCAGGACCGACTTTGAAGAACACTGCTTTATGGGAACAAATATTTTCCACGCACCGAGAAAAGTGAAAATAAATGCAAGAGTGTCATTGTTCGAATGCAAAAGCAGTTTCTCAAGCATATTTGTGCATTGCAAGGAAAGGACTCTGCACTCCCCAAATTTTTGGACTGATGCTTCTGTTTTTTCAACTCTGTAGTGCACTCTTCCCTGCTGACCAGGCCCCAGTGCATGTGTCTGAGCCCATAAGTGTACGTGCAATTTTCTAGTACCTGGTTACCATATTTAACTTATCTATATATCCCTAGTACATGGTACAAAGTGTACCCAGGGCTAGTACGTTAAGTGTCACTAGTGGACTGCAGGACTTCTTGTGCCATCACTGCAGTGACTAAGTGAAAACATGGGTTTAGATCTGCCACTTCAGCCTAGTCAGGCAGCTTTTAAATTGCCACCTGACTTGGCAAACTTACACTCTTACATAATCAAAAATATCCTTTTTAATATTTATAGGTCACCCCTAGGGAAGGCCTTATTAGCCCATAAGGCAGGGTGCAAAATATTAAAGAGAAGGACATGGTCCTTTTAAGTTTTACATGTCCCGAAAGTGAAAACTAGAAATTGGCTTTTTCACAGTAGCAAGGCTGGTAGTCCCACTGGCTACCAAGGGGTTACACTAGCCCAACCGCAAGGTGCTTAATTCCATTTGGGACCACCAAATATAGCACTTCAAGGTATTAAACTAACTGTTACATTAATATCAACTTAATGCTGAAGTAGCTTTTATATAAAGGTGACTTTAGAAAGTCACCGCATTCTTGCCCCTAAGTTTAGATTCTATACATACTTACCTGCCCATATTTTTGTCCTGTATATTTTGTCTACGATATTAAGGTATAAAGATTTCCAACGCAATGTTCAGTATCCACACAAAAAATGTGTAAATCTGTACTTAATCAATTAAGTAAACTCACAGGCACATTTGTATGAATATTTTATTAGTGGGGTCCTCTGTCCTGAGTGAGGGCAGGCATATTCCTTGTTTTTTGAGGTAACCGAATGTCACCCATTTCTGATGGCTTTACAACTGCCTGCCAGGATTAGAAGTGGGGGTGGGGGGAGGGGTGAGTACAGAATGACACAAAGCACATGGATTGTCTGCTAGAGTGCCACAAGTACACTGCAGGCAAGAATTGCACACACACACTTCCATGCTGGAAGAGCACTGTCGGGGTCCTGGGCAACATATTACGTTCAATTTCCCCCGCTCCTCACAGTGCTCGTAAAAGCAAATGTGTTGCTGGGCTTTGCGATCTCTTTTTCTGCTTGCCAAGTAACAAGTCAGCCTTAATTATTGTGAATAAAGGGGGTGCATTTTGACTATTTTGAAATCCCCCTGAATGATTAACCCACCGTTAAGGGGGACACACATTTTTACAGAATCAAAACAAATAAAGACACATTAAGCCACATCTTGATGTAACTCAGTTACTTTTGATTGTTTCATTGTAAAGCACCCTAACACAATTGAGGTCCAAATGCACCATAAAAGGTCAAAATAAATGAACAATAAATAAATAAGCTTACTTTATGGAAAATATAGAATGGTACAACTATCAGACGTATGTCTCTGTTTTAATGTAAAAATTAAACAATTGCAAACCCATAAGTCAGTCTTTTTTTTATATAACAGGCTTATTCAATATATTATTGGAAGACAATGGTATTTATCATTCATTATATTCAATGGCACTTTTTAAAGTGCTGCACAATATGCGCGGAGACCTAACATATACACATATTATGATTTTAACACATTTTACATTTAGAAGAAAAGCACCATTAGTATATATTACCACATTAGTGAAGATAAAAAACTGCATCACAGCATGTGTAAACTGTCACCCTCTACCACGCGCAAATGCTAGTGGTAAATGTGGAGGTAAAATGTGTAAACACATGCAATGTTTTTTTCTCTGAAATAAAATGCTAAATTGAGAGATAAAGCTCAGAAAGATGGTATTTTGGGTATCAGAATCCACCTACTGTTTTAAGCACTGCTACCAAAATGAGCACCATTGTTTTTCATTTTATTTTTGTGATCTTGGACAATGCCTATTATTTAATTTATTGTATACTGTGATTTTATGACATATGGATTTTGTGACTGACTGACATATGGTAGTTGTATTTTCCTTTTTTGAGAATTTGCATGTCAGATACAGCAAATGCTTTAAACCACTGAACTACATCACCCTCAGCTGCTAGTTTAAAAGTCAGCTCCTGGCCCTTCAATTCTAGGGTTAGAATATCTGCTGTCTTTGGTGCAATCAGAAGTATAGTGCTTAGCAACCTCTGCACACTTTTAGGTGCTACAAAAATAAAACAAATTTGTTCCTCCAACTGAGTAATTGATTATGGCAATCCAGTTTAGACTATGACTCTTTCCACATCTTTACATGGATCAAGGACTGGTGAAGGCTGGGATGGAACCTATTCACTTGGAGATGGAAATCCCAAGGCACAGTACCTGTTCTCGTTGAGATCCTGTGGTTCCCCAGGCCCGTCTTTAAAATAAACCATCCTAAGCTTTGAATACATCAAAGGCCTTGCGCTTTCCATTTATATCAAAACTGAGTTGCCAGCCCAGTGGTTGTTTTCTGCTCATTGAGTTGCACAAGGAGGCTTATTTGATGCCATCAATGACATTAACCTATCACACCTCATTTAGCCAAATATTTGTGTAAATAAAGTTAAACAGGTACCACTAGATACTCAACCATGCCACAATTTTCTCAAAGATCTGTGGACATTTAATACACTCTCTCTTTAAGTGGAAGTTAGTTTTTTCACAACCCCCATGGCTTTTATGAGGTAACATCAATGGCCAGCCGGCCCCTTACCCAGAAAATTGTCCCCACACCACTGACATCACTTGGGGTCATTGCACATTCAGACATCCCAGAGTGGACAGTATCCTCTATAAATCAAGATGACTTACCTTTTACCCCTCAAAGGCGCACAGAAGAGACTCAGTGATGACAGGCGATTCTTCAGGTGCTCTCTTTTCTTCTTGGAAGCTCTAGGTTCCACCACACTTTCTATCACACTTCCTCCTCTTGAAATCTTTTTCTGCAGGCTCATATCAACTACCAAACATCACAAGAAGAAAAATCTAATTCAGTCAAAGTTTGTTCCCGGCCTCAGTTGGCTTTGCGCCAGTGCACTTCCACAGACAAACTATTTAACTAGTGTGTGTGAATTGTTAGAACCTGCACATCATAGGCTGGTGAGGAAAGGGCACTGATTGTGTGTAGAGCATTCAACAATTTTGTACATATTCCATCAATTTCCATATTCTGAGAACTTGTGTGGGTTTGCAGCAGTTTCCATTAATGCCTGCTCTCCCTCACATCCAGTGGGTTGATTTAATCTGTAAAAAATGCTTATCTGTCTAAAGATAGTAATCTGACTAGTAAAGTCGCATTAAGATCCTGGCTAAATGTGCACTTCACTTGACTATTTTTATAGCTTATAGGTGTGTGTGAAGTTTACTTTTTGCTTAAAAAGGTTAATGAAATCCACATTTAGCGAAGAATGCAAAGTTTTTGTACTTTGCCTGCATGTGAACATTCCAAGCAAAGCATTTTATACACAAACGTTTAAAAAAAAAAATAATAATTCCAATAAATCAATTGCTCTGGAATTTCCCACACAAAGCAAAATTATGTAATATTCTTTCTGCACGTTTATTAAACCCTTCCAATCTCTGAAAATGCTGACATTTTGAAAATGTTTGCAGAAGAAAATCTTTTCTAATTGAAAATCTGAATATACTATATTTGATATTTTAAAAGGTTATTGTTCCAGTCAACATGAGGCCCAAGACAGCAATATTACTTTCGGTTCTAGACACATGTTGATTTGAGTCCAGCAGGATACTATAGTTATGTGATGCTGGTTTGTCTTGCCTGATTTAAAATCTATTCCCAAATGTATCCATGATGGGCATTTTGTTTCAGAATCTTCTCTTTCTGGATAATAGCAATATTTACAAGTTCTGGGCAATGAGTTCCAGCAGACCACCATCCCTGTGATTGTACCCATTCACAATGCCTCATGAATATTGATGAGGCAGGTCCATTTGCGAGACACTGCGCAACACTAACATTTTCAAATACTCTGTTGTACATCGCAGTTTGCGATTTCCTAATAGCGAATGGCTAAAATTCGCTATTAGGAAATCGCAAACACGCGATTTCGTACATCCGGCCTCAGTCACTGAATTCCAGTTATTTCAATTGCATTCGTAGCTTTGCCCCTTCTAACTTTCTAATGCAATTTAGAATGCGTAATATTTGCCCACAGTTGTAAATTGCACTAGACGAGTGAATTTGTTTTAGCTGTTTTTCGATCTATGGCTGCCATATCACTGTTACAGCTTCTACGAATATTTGGTGGCTCAGTATCAGTAATACATTTTTTTTTAATTGGGGATTTTTTTCTTAAAAGATCTACAAATATCACTTGCACACACCAGTTACGCGTTCACTAGATGGCAGTCAAGGACTGTTTTGACACTCATTGTAATAAGCCCGTGTAATGAGGTGAATCATTGTTCGTTTATGCGTCTTCTTCATACTACATGAAATGAAGATATAAATACAAACTATGAATGGAATCGCTCGAGGCCTTTGGGGGTGGCTCCAGCTTGATTATCATCCGTTGTAATAGAGAAAACTGCTGAGATGCTATATTTCAGCTAGTCAAGAGTAAAAAGGGCATTGGACCATCAGCTGTTATGAATGATATGCATTTTAATATCTGTTAGTCAGAAGCTCGCACTGTGATGATTTAACTGTTTCAGAACAAACGTATTCACAGTTTGCTTGAAGACAAAAGAATGCAATTTTGATCACTTGACAAGGCTGCCATCTGGTGGATTTAAAAAAATGGCACATTTTCAAATACAAAGGACAGCTTGAGAAACGACAGTTTATAGATGGAGTACTTTGCTTTATCATATTTATATGGTTTATATTAATGTTGCAAACATGGAAGGCCTCATACAATGGGTACCGCTGGAAAACACTGCATGACTCAAGTATATGTACCAGTAAGGCAAATAAACAAACATGTACACCTATATCTAGGAGTATATGTAGAAATATATATTGTTAGACTTGTCAGCCTTAGGGTGGTCTTCCCCCAAATATTTTGCCTTCACCCCTCCTACCTTACTGAATTCGTTTTTGTTGGCTTTTGGACTCTGCGCACTTTACCATTACTAAAAAGTGATAAGAGTGCTTGTGCTCACTCCCTAAAACATGGTGAAATTGGCTTACACCTGAATGGCATATTTCATTTACTTATAAGACTCTAGTAAAGTGGTATACCATATACCCAGGGTCTGTAAATTAAATGCTACTAGTGGGCCTTTCAAACTTATTGTGCCACCCACTTAAATAACCCTTTAAAACATGTCTCAGGCCTGCCATTGCAGCCTGCCAGCAATTGTAAAACCACTTGCCATCCTAAAACTCCCTTTTTAAACACATTTAAGTCACCCCTAAGGTGGACCCTAAACAGCCTATAGGGCAGGGTGCATTGTAATTAAAAGATTGGACATGTACTTTTAAGTTTTACATTTCCTGGTAGTGATAAACTCACGTGTTTTTCATTACTGTGAGGCCTACCTCTACTATAGGATAACATTGGGTTACCTTATTACATTTAATAAGTGCCAACTTTCTATTGGGAGTAGGTGGAGAACTAATGTTTGGTATCTAAGGAATTGTATTTTAAAACCCTGTTTAATGGTAAAGTCGGATTTTAAGTCACAATTATAAAAATGCCACTTTTAAAAAGTTAAGCAAGTAAGTCGAAATTGAGCATGCACTCCTTCCCTTTAGGATGTCCAATCATTGTGTTCGATGAAAATGCGTGCAAACAGTTTCTTATGTGAACCGTTCCCAAGTCACAGTTTAGTTCAAAGTACCAAAAAAGGGTGCGTCACTGATGCGCCCGCTGTCGCACTGCTGGCAAGGGAAAAATTCCTCAAAGTCAACCTTAGTGAGTTTATCATTTTTACATATTCAACTTTTTCTTTTAACTCTTCCTTTTTAATCATCACTCTTCATGCATATTTTAAGCATCACGGAGACAGCTGCATTGACCTTGAATGCTTTATTCAACAGTTTCAAATGCCTCCTGCTACCCATCCAGGTTTTTATCAAGCGGCACGTAAGGTCAACCATACATCAAAATGAACTCTTTGTATTATCCAATGCATTTCGAGCCGCTTGGCTCTTCATCAGGGATCACTGTAACAGACTAGAAACACAGCTGAACAAACTACTCAATGTACCCATGCTATGATAATTACATATTTAAATGTTACAACCTTGCCTCCATCAGCCCACCCCAACCGATAAATAACATCCCTGTGCTCTAACAAAGACTTATACACCTTCATACTGCTTCCTTCCCCCTCCTAACCAGCTTCCAATTTACTAAGTAAAATAACCTAAACCCCGTTACCCGCCCCCTAGTGATCAAAACAGTTATTAATAAACCTATAAACCCACTAACCAAAATGAATTAGCCAAAGACTTCAACCCGTCTCCTTTCCAACCTCCCTTCAACATATCCCAAGCCCAAAATATCAAACTTCAGCCCTTTACCTCTTAAGAGCCAAACCGGCAGTTTAACCTCCTGAACCACTACACATCAAGTTCGATCATCGCTTGTGCTCTTTTCCTACCGTTCGAACCGTTATATAATTACCTCTCCTTGTGTGCACAATCATACTAATGATTCTTCAATTATGTTAACCCCATGACCTGTCTATTTTTTTCGTAAACTCAAAATCCCACAATGCACTTCCCTGAATTTAAAAAACCAAACACCACCCACACTCTAATTACGCTCCCCAGTGAACTCTACCAATCCTTCTGAAAATAAACAATGAACAAAACAGTATGCCCTTACAATACCCTTCAAATTACGTGCGCACAATCCTTAGCAAAATCACATAAACACATGTTTAGGAACGAGCTTTGCACCCCAGAGATGAGTAAGTTTAAACAGGATAACGTTCATTATCACGGAGACGGTGGAAGAACGGCATACAAGGAGTGGATTTTTGAAAGAATTTTGAAAAGAACTTGTTGTAAATAATGACATCGGACTAGAGAATCAGTTGTATTCAGATTGCTTGTGCAATTGTTCAACAATGTGTGCAGAAAGAGGCAAGACGAGTGCAGAAAGAGGCAAGCCGAGTGCAGAAAGAGGCAAGCCGAGTGCAGAAAGAGGCAAGAGAACTGTAGAAAGAGGGAAGAGAGGTGCAGAAGGAGGCAAGAGGGGTACAGAAAAAAGCAACAGAGGTGCAGAAAGAGGCAAGAGAAGCGCAGAAAGAGGCAAGAGAAGCGCAGAAAGAGGCAAGAGAAGCGCAGAAAGAGGCAAGAGAAGTGCAGAAAGAGGCAAGAGAAGTGCAGAAAGAGGCAAGAGAAGCACAGAAAGAAGCAAGAGAAGTGCAGAAAGAAGCAAGAGAAGCGCAGAAAGAGGCAAGCGAGGGCAGAGAGCGGCAAGAGGACTGCAGAAAAAACCAACATTGGTGCAGACAGAGGCAAGAGTGGTGCTGAAAGAGGCAAGAGAACTATAGAAAGAGGCAAGAGAGGTGCGGGAAGAGGGGTGCAGAAAGACACGAGGGGTGCAGAAAGACACGAGGGGTGCAGAAAGATGCAAGAGAAGTGCACAAAGAAGCAACAGAGGTGCAGAAGGGAGGCAAGAGAAGTGCAGAAAGAGGCAAGAGAAGTGCAGAAAGAGGCAAGAGAAGTGCAGAAAGAGGCAAGAGGGGTGCAGAAAGAGGCAAGAGGTGCGGGAAGAGGGGTGCAGAAAGAGGCAAGAGGTGCAGTAAAAAGCAAGAGAAGTGTAGAAAGAGGCAAAGAGGTGCACAAAGACAGAGGTGCACAAAGACAGAGGTGCACAAAGAGGCAAGACGAGTGCAGAAAGAGGCAAGACGAGTGCAGAAAGAGGCAAGACGAGTGCAGAAAGAGGCAAGACGAGTGCAGAAAGAGGCAAGACGAGTGCAGAAAGAGGCAAGACGAGTGCAGAAAGAGGCAAGACGAGTGCAGAAAGAGGCAAGACGAGTGCAGAAAGAGGCAAGACGAGTGCAGAAAGAGGCAAGAGAACTGTAGAAAGAGGGAAGAGGGGTACAGAAAAAAGCATCAGAGGTGCAGAAAGAGGCAAGAGAAGTGCAGAAAGAGGCAAGAGAAGTGCAGAAAGAGGCAAGAGAAGTGCAGAAAGAGGCAAGAGAAGTGCAGAAAGAGGCAAAGAGGTGCACAAAGACAGAGGTGCACAAAGACAGAGGTCCACAAAGACAGAGGTGCATAAAGACAGAGGTGCATAAAGACAGAGGTGCATAAAGACAGAGGTGCAGAAAGAGGGAAGACGAGTGCAGAAAGAGGCAAGACGAGTGCAGAAAGAGGCAAGACGAGTGCAGAAAGAGGCAAGACGAGTGCAGAAAGAGGGAAGACGAGTGCAGAAAGAGGGAAGACGAGTGCAGAAAGAGGGAAGACGAGTGCAGAAAGAGGGAAGACGAGTGCAGAAAGAGGGAAGACGAGTGCAGAAAGAGACAAGACGAGTGCAGAAAGAGACAAGACGAGTGCAGAAAGAGACAAGACGAGTGCAGAAAGAGGCAAGACAAGTGCAGAAAGAGGCAAGACGAGTGCAGAAAGAGGCAAGACGAGTGCAGAAAGAGGCAAGACGAGTGCAGAAAGAGGCAAGACGAGTGCAGAAAGAGGCAAGACGAGTGCAGAAAGAGGCAAGAGAACTGTAGAAAGAGGGAAGAGAGGTGCAGAAGGAGGCAAGAGGGGTACAGAAAAAAGCAGGAGAAGCGCAGAAAGAGGCAAGAGAAGTGCAGAAAGAAGCAAGAGAAGCGCAGAAAGAAGCAAGAGAAGCGCAGAAAGAAGCAAGAGAAGCGCAGAAAGAGTCAAGCGAGGGCAGAGAGCGGCAAGAGGACTGCAGAAAAAACCAACATTGGTGCAGACATAGACAAGAGTGGTGCTGAAAGAGGCAAGAGAACTATAGAAAGAGGCAAGAGAGGTGCGGGAAGAGGGGTGCAGAAAGACACGAGGGGTGCAGAAAGATACGAGGGGTGCAGAAAGATGCAAGAGAAGTGCACAAAGAAGCAACAGAGGTGCAGAAGGGAGGCAAGAGAAGTGCAGAAGGGAGGCAAGACGAGTGCAGAAAGAGGCAAGAGAAGTGCAGAAAGAGGCAAGAAAGTTGCACAAACAGGCAAGAGAGGTGCAGAAAGATGGAACAGGGGCGCACACAGAGGCAAGAGAGGTGCAGAAAGAGGCAAGAGGGGCGCAGAAAGAGGCAAGAGGGGCGCAGAAAGAGGCAAGAGGTGCGGGAACAGGGGTGCAGAAAGAGGCAAGAGGTGCAGAAAAAAGCAAGAGCAGTGTAGAAAGAACCAACAGAGGTACAGAAAGAGGCAAGAGGGGTGCAGAAAGAGGCAAGGGAAGTGCAGAAAGAACCAACAGAGGTGCAAAAAGAGGGAACAGGGGTGCAGAAAGAATCAAGAGAAGTGATGAAACAGACAAGAGAGTTGCAGAAAGAGGCAAGAGTTGCAGAAAGAGGCAAGAGAGGTACAGAAAGACAGAAGAGGGGTGTAAAAAGAGGCAAGAGGGGTGTAAAAAGAGGCAAGAGGGGTGTAAAAAGAGGCAAGAGGGGTGTAGAAAGAGGCAAGAGGGGTGTAGAAAGAGGCAAGAGGGGTGTAGAAAGAGGCAAGAGGGGTGCAGAAAGAGGCAAGAGGTGCGGGAAGAGGGGTGCAGAAAGGGGCAAGAGGTGCAGAAAAAAGCAAGAGAAGTGTAGAAAGAGGCAAAGAGGTGCAGAAAGACAGAGGTGCACAAAGACAGAGGTGCACAAAGACAGAGGTGCACAAAGAGGGAAGAGAGGTGCAGAAAGAGGGAAGAGAGGTGCAGAAAGAGGCAAGACGAGTGCAGAAAGAGGCAAGACGAGTGCAGAAAGAGGCAAGACGAGTGCAGAAAGAGGCAAGACGAGTGCAGAGAGAGGCAAGACGAGTGCAGAAAGAGGCAAGACGAGTGCAGAAAGAGGCAAGACGAGTGCAGAAAGAGGCAAGACGAGTGCAGAAAGAGGCAAGAGGGGTACAGAAAGAGGCAAGAGAAGTGCAGAAAGAGGCAAAGAGGTGCACAAAGACAGAGGTGCACAAAGACAGAGGTGCAGAAAGAGGGAAGACGAGTGCAGAAAGAGGGAAGACGAGTGCAGAAAGAGGGAAGACGAGTGCAGAAAGAGGCAAGACGAGTGCAGAAAGAGGCAAGACGAGTGCAGAAAGAGGCAAGACAGAGTGCAGAAAGAGGCAAGACGAGGTGCAGAAAGAGGCAAGACGAGTGCAGAAAGAGGCAAGACGAGTGCAGAAAGAGGCAAGACGAGTGCAGAAAGAGGCAAGACGAGTGCAGAAAGAGGCAAGACGAGTGCAGAAAGAGGCAAGAGAACTGTAGAAAGAGGGAAGAGAGGTGCAGAAGGAGGCAAGAGGGGTACAGAAAGAGGCAAGAGAAGTGCAGAAAGAGGCAAGAGAAGCACAGAAAGAAGCAAGAGAAGCGCAGAAAGAAGAGAAGCGCAGAAAGAAGCAAGAGAAGCGCAGAAAGAAGCAAGAGAAGCGCAGAAAGAAGCAAGAGAAGCGCAGAAAGAAGCAAGAGAAGCGCAGAAAGAAGCAAGAGAAGCGCAGAAAGAAGCAAGAGAAGCGCAGAAAGAGGCAAGCGAGGGCAGAGAGCGGCAAGAGGACTGCAGAAAAAAACCAACATTGGTGCAGACAGAGGCAAGAGTGGTGCTGAAAGAGGCAAGAGAACTATAGAAAGAGGCAAGAGAGGTGCGGGAAGAGGGGTGCAGAAAGACACGAGGGGTGCAGAAAGACACGAGGGGTGCAGAAAGATACGAGGGGTGCAGAAAGATGCAAGAGAAGTGCACAAAGAAGCAACAGAGGTGCAGAAGGGAGGCAAGAGAAGTGCAGAAAGAGGCAAGAAAGTTGCACAAACAGGCAAGAGAGGTGCAGAAAGAGGCAAGAAGGGTGCAGAAAGAGGCAAGAGGGGCGCAGAAAGAGGCAAGAGGGGTGCAGAAAGAGGCAAGAGGGGTGCAGAAAGAGGCAAGAGGGGTGCAGAAAGAGGCAAGTGGGGTGCAGAAAGAGGCAAGAGGGGTGCAGAAAGAGGCAAGAGGTGCGGGAAGAGGTGTGCAGAAAGAGGCAAGAGGTGCAGAAAAAAGAAAGAGAAGTGTAGAAAGAACCAACAGAGGTACAGAAAGAGGCAAGAGGGGTGCAGAAAGAGGCAAGGGAAGTGCAGAAAGAACCAACAGAGGTGCAAAAAGAGGGAACAGGGGTGCAGAAAGAATCAAGAGAAGTGAAACAGACAAGAGAGTTGCAGAAAGAGGCAAGAGGTGCAGAAAGAGGCAAGAGAGGTACAGAAAGACAGAAGAGGGGTGTAGAAAGAGGCAAGAGGGGTGTAGAAAGAGGCAAGAGGGGTGTAGAAAGAGGCAAGAGGGGTGCAGAAAGAGGCAAGAGGGGTGCAGAAGGAGGCAAGAGGGGTGCAGAAGGAGGCAAGAGGGGTGCAGAAGGAGGCAAGAGGGGTGCAGAAGGAGGCAAGAGGGGTGCAGAAGGAGGCAAGAGGGGTGCAGGAGGCAAGAGGGGTGCAGGAGGCAAGAGGGGTGCAGAAGGAGGCGAGAGGGGTGCAGAAGGAGGCGAGAGGGGTGCAGAAGGAGGCGAGAGGGGTGCAGAAGGAGGCGAGAGGGGTGCAGAAGGAGGCAACAGAGGTGCAGAAAGAAGCAAGAGAAGTGCAGAAAGAAGCAAGAGAAGTGCAGAAAGAAGCAAGAGAAGTGCAGAAAGAAGCAAGTGAAGTGATGAAACAGACAAGAGAGTTGCAGAAAGAAACCAGAAAGGTGCAGAAAAAAGGAAGAGAAGTGCAGAAAGAGGCAAGTGGGGTGCAGAAAGAGGCAAGAGGGGTGCAGAAAGAGGCAAGACGGGTGCAGAAAGAGGCAAGTGGGGTGCAGAAAGAGGCAAGTGGGGTGCAGAAAGAGGCAAGTGGGGTGCAGAAAGAGGCAAGTGGGGTGCAGAAAGAGGCAAGACAGGTGCAGAAAGAGGCAAGACAGGTGCAGAAAGAGGCAAGACAGGTGCAGAAAGGAGGGGTGCAGAAAGAGGCAAGAGAAGTACAGAAAGACGGGACAGGGGTGCAGAAAGAGGCAAGACAGGTGCAGAAAGAGGCAAGAGGGGTGCAGAAAGAGGCAAGAGGGGTGCAGCAAGAGGGGTGCAGCAAGAGGGGTGCAGAAGGAGGCAAGAGGGGTACAGAAGGAGGCAAGAGGGGTACAGAAGGAGGCAAGAGGGGTACAGAAGGAGGCAAGAGGGGTACAGAAGGAGGCAAGAGGGGTGCAGAAGGAGGCAACAGAGGTGCAGAAAGAAGAGTAGTGATGAAAGACAAGAGAGTTGCAGAAACAGGCAACAAAAGTGCAGAAAGAGACAAGAGAAGTGCTGAAAGAAGCAAGAGAGGTGCAGAAAGAAGCAAGAGAAGTGCAAAAAGAGGCAATACAGGTACAGAAAGAGGCAAGAGAGGTGCATGAAAGAGGCATGTGAGGTGCAGAAGAAGGCAAGAGAGTTGCAGAAAGAGACAAGAGGTGCAGAAAGAGGCAAGAGACGTGCAGAAAGGCAGGAGAGGTGCAGAAAGAGGGAACAGGGGTGCAGAAAGAAGCAACACAGGTGCGGAAAGAGGGAAGAGGATTACAGAAAGGCAGGAGAGGTGCAGAAAGAGGGAACAGGGGTGCAGAAAGAAGCAACAGGTGCAGAAAAGAGCAAGAGGGGTGTAGAAAGAAGCAAGTGAAGTGATGAAACAGACAAGAGAGTTGCAGAAAGAAACCAGAAAGGTGCAGAAAAAAGGAAGAGAAGTGCAGAAAGAGGCAAGTGGGGTGCAGAAAGAGGCAAGAGGGGTGCAGAAAGAGGCAAGAGGGGTGCAGAAAGAGGCGAGAGGGGGCAGAAGGAGGCGAGAGGGGTGCAGAAGGAGGCGAGAGGGGTGCAGAAAGAAGCAAGAGTAGTGATGAAAGAGGCAAGAGAAGTGCTGAAAGAGGCAAGAGAAGTGCAGAAAGAAGCAAGAGAAGTGCAGAAAGAAGCAAGAGATGTGCAGAAAGAAGCAAGAGATGTGCAGAAAGAAGCAAGAGAAGTGCAGAAAGAAGCAAGTGAAGTGATGAAACAGACAAGAGAGTTGCAGAAAGAAACCAGAAAGGTGCAGAAAAAAGGAAGAGAAGTGCAGAAAGAGGCAAGTGGGGTGCAGAAAGAGGCAAGTGGGGTGCAGAAAGAGGCAAGTGGGGTGCAGAAAGAGGCAAGTGGGGTGCAGAAAGAGGCAAGACAGGTGCAGAAAGAGGCAAGACAGGTGCAGAAAGGAGGGGTGCAGAAAGAGGCAAGAGAAGTACAGAAAGACGGGACAGGGGTGCAGAAAGAGGCAAGACAGGTGCAGAAAGAGGCAAGAGGGGTGCAGAAAGAGGCAAGAGGGGTACAGAAAGAGGCAAGAGAAGTACAGAAAGACGGGACAGGGGTGCAGAAAGAGGCAAGAGGGGTGCAGAAGGAGGCAAGAGGGGTGCAGAAGGAGGCAAGAGGGGTACAGAAGGAGGCAAGAGGGGTGCAGAAGGAGGCAAGAGGGGTGCAGAAGGAGGCAACAGAGGTGCAGAAAGAAGAGTAGTGATGAAAGACAAGAGAGTTGCAGAAACAGGCAACAAAAGTGCAGAAAGAGACAAGAGAAGTGCTGAAAGAAGCAACAGAGGTGCAGAAAGAAGCAAGAGAAGTGCAAAAAGAGGCAATACAGGTACAGAAAGAGGCAAGAGAGGTGCATGAAAGAGGCATGTGAGGTGCAGAAGAAGGCAAGAGAGTTGCAGAAAGAGACAAGAGGTGCAGAAAGAGGCAAGAGACGTGCAGAAAGGCAGGAGAGGTGCAGAAAGAGGGAACAGGGGTGCAGAAAGAAGCAACAGGTGCAGAAAAGAGCAAGAGGGGTGTAGAAAGAAGCAAGTGAAGTGATGAAACAGACAAGAGAGTTGCAGAAAGAAACCAGAAAGGTACAGAAAAAAGGAAGAGAAGTGCAGAAAGAGGCAAGTGGGGTGCAGAAAGAGGCACGACAGGTGCAGAAAGAGGCAAGTGGGGTGCAGAAAGAGGCAAGACAGGTGCAGAAAGAGGCAAGAGGGGTGCAGAAAGAGGCAAGAGGGGTGCAGAAGGAGGCAAGAGGGGTGCAGAAGGAGGCAAGAGGGGTGCAGAAAGAGGCAAGAGGGGTGCAGAAAGAGGCAAGAGGGGTGCAGAAAGAGGCAAGAGGTGCGGGAAGAGGGTGCAGAAAGAGGCAAGAGGTGCAGAAAAAAGCAAGAGAGGTGTAGAAAGAACCAACAGAGGTACAGAAAGAGGCAAGAGGGGTGCAGAAAGAGGCAAGGGAAGTGCAGAAAGAACCAACAGAGGTGCAAAAAGAGGCAAGAGGGGTGCAGAAAGAATCAAGAGAAGTGATGAAACAGACAAGAGAGTTGCAGAAAGAGGCAAGAGGGGTGCAGAAAGAGGCAAGAGGGGTGCAGAAAGAGGCAAGAGGGGTGCAGAAAGAGGCAAGAGGGGTGCAGAAAAGTGGGCAAGGGGTGCAGAAAAGTGGGCAAGGGGTGCAGAAAAGTGGGCAAGAGGGGTGCAGAAAAGTGGGCAAGAGGGGTGCAGAAAGAGGCAAGAGGGGTGCAGAAAGAGGCAAGAGGGGTGCAGAAAGAGGCAAGAGGGGTGCAGAAAGAGGCAAGAGGGGTGCAGAAAGAGGCAAGGGAAGTGCAGAAAGAACCAACAGAGGTGCAAAAAGAGGCAAGAGGGGTGCAGAAAGAATCAAGAGAAGTGATGAAACAGACAAGAGAGTTGCAGAAAGAGGCAAGAGGGGTGCAGAAAGAGGCAAGAGGGGTGCAGAAAGAGGCAAGAGGGGTGCAGAAAGAGGCAAGAGGGGTGCAGAAAAGTGGGCAAGAGGGGTGCAGAAAAGTGGGCAAGGGGTGCAGAAAAGTGGGCAAGAGGGGTGCAGAAAAGTGGGCAAGAGGGGTGCAGAAAGAGGCAAGAGGGGTGCAGAAAGAGGCAAGAGGGGTGCAGAAAGAGGCAAGAGGGGTGCAGAAAGAGGCAAGAGGGGTGCAGAAGGAGGCAAGAGGGGTACAGAAGGAGGCAAGAGGGGTGCAGAAGGAGGCAAGAGGGGTGCAGAAGGAGGCGAGAGGGGTGCAGAATGAGGCAACAGAGGTGCAGAAAGAAGCAAGAGTAGTGATGAAAGACGAGAGTTGCAGAAACAGGCAACAAAAGTGCAGAAAGAGACAAGAGAAGTGCTGAAAGAAGCAAAAAAGGTGCTGAAAGTAGCAACAGAGGTGCAGAAAGAAGCAAGAGAAGTGATGAAACAGACAAGAGAGTTGCAGAAAGAAACAAGAAAGGTGCAGAAAAAAGGAAGAGAAGTGCAAAAAGAGGCAATACAGGTACAGAAAGAGGCAAGAGAGGTGCATGAAAGAGGCAAGAGAGGTGCAGAAGAAGGCAAGAGAGTTGCAGAAAGAGACAAGAGGTGCAGAAAGAGGCAAGAGACGTGCAGAAAGGCAGGAGAGGTGCAGAAAGAGGGAACAGGGGTGCAGAAAGAAGCAACACCGGTGCAGAAAGAGGGAAGAGGATTACAGAAAGGCAGGAGAGGTGCAGAAAGAGGGAACAGGGGTGCAGAAAGAACCAGAGTTGCAGAAACAGGTGCAGAAAAGAGCAAGAGGGGTGTAGAAAGAAGCAAGAGAAGTGCAGAAAGAACCACCAGAGGTGCAGAAAGAGGCAAGAGGTGTGCAGAAAGAACCAGAGTTGCAGAAAGAGGCAAGAGAAGTGCAGAAAGAGGCAAGAGAAGTGCAGAAAGAGGCAAGAGAAGTGCAGAAAGAGGCAAGAGAAGTGCAGAAAGAAGCAAGTGAAGTGATGAAACAGACAAGAGAGTTGCAGAAAGAAACCAGAAAGGTGCAGAAAAAAGGAAGAGAAGTGCAGAAAGAGGCAAGTGGGGTGCAGAAAGAGGCACATGGGGTGCAGAAAGAGGCACGACAGGTGCAGAAAGAGGCAAGACAGGTGCAGAAAGAGGCAAGACAGGTGCAGAAAGAGGCAAGACAGGTGCAGAAAGAGGCAAGACAGGTGCAGAAAGAGGCAAGACAGGTGCAGAAAGAGGCAAGACAGGTGCAGAAAGGAGGGGTGCAGAAAGAGGCAAGAGAAGTACAGAAAGACGGGACAGGGGTGCAGAAAGAGGCAAGACAGGTGCAGAAAGAGGGAACAGCGGTACAGAAAGAGGCAAGAGGGGTGCAGATAGAGGCAAGAGAAGTACAGAAAGACGGGACAGGGGTGCAGAAAGAGGCAAGAGGGGTGCAGAAAGAGGCAAGAGAGGTGCAGTAATCCGGAAGAGGGGTGCAGAAAGAGGCAAGAGGGGTGCTGAAAGAGGCAAGAGGTGTGCAGAAAGAGGCAAGAGGGGTGCAGAAAGAGGCAAGAGGGGTGCAGAAAGAGGCAAGAGGGGTGCAGAAAGAGGCAAGAGGGGTGCAGAAAGGTGGGCAAGAGGGGTGCAGAAAGGTGGGCAAGAGGGGTGCAGAAAGGTGGGCAAGAGGGGTGCAGAAAGGTGGGCAAGAGGGGTGCAGAAAGAGGCAAGAGGGGTGCAGAAAGATGCAAGAGGGGTGCAGAAAGATGCAAGAGGGGTGCAGAAAGAGGCAAGAGGGGTGCAGAAAGAGGCAAGAGGGGTGCAGAAAGAGGCAAGAGGGGTGCAGAAAGAGGCAAGAGGGGTGCAGAAGGAGGCAAGAGGGGTGCAGAAGGAGGCAAGAGGGGTGCAGAAAGAAGCAAGAGAAGTGCAGAAAGAAGCAAGTGAAGTGATGAAACAGACAAGAGAGTTGCAGAAAGAAACCAGAAAGGTGCAGAAAAAAGGAAGAGAAGTGCAGAAAGAGGCAAGTGGGGTGCAGAAAGAGGCAAGTGGGGTGCAGAAAGAGGCAAGACGGGTGCAGAAAGAGGCAAGACGGGTGCAGAAAGAGGCAAGACGGGTGCAGAAAGAGGCAAGACGGGTGCAGAAAGAGGCAAGACGGGTGCAGAAAGAGGCAAGACGGGTGCAGAAAGAGGCAAGACAGGTGCAGAAAGAGGCAAGACAGGTGCAGAAAGAGGCAAGACAGGTGCAGAAAGAGGCAAGACAGGTGCAGAAAGAGGCAAGAGGTGTGCAGAAAGAAGCCACAGGGGTGCAGAAAGAAGCCACAGGGGTGCAGAAAGAAGCCACAGGGGTGCAGGAAGAAGCCACAGGGGTGCAGAAAGATGCAAGAGGTGCGGGAAGAGGCAAGAGGTGCGGGAAGAGGGGTGCAGAAAGAGGCAAGAGGTGCAGAAAAAAGCAAGAGAGGTGTAGAAAGAAGCAAGAGAAGTGTAGAAAGAACCAACAGAGGTACAGAAAGAGGCAAGAGGGGTGCAGAAAGAGGCAAGGGAAGTGCAGAAAGAACCAACAGAGGTGCAAAAAGAGGGAACAGGGGTGCAGAAAGAATCAAGAGAAGTGATGAAACAGACAAGAGTTGCAGAAAGAGGCAAGAGGTGCAGAAAGAAGCAAGTGAAGTGATGAAACAGACAAGAGAGTTGCAGAAAGAAACCAGAAAGGTGAAGAAAAAAGGAAGAGAAGTGCAGAAAAAAGGAAGAGAAGTGCAGAAAGAGGCAAGTGGGGTGCAGAAAGAGGCAAGTGGGGTGCAGAAAGAGGCAAGACGGGTGCAGAAAGAGGCAAGACAGGTGCAGAAAGAGGCAAGACAGGTGCAGAAAGAGGCAAGACAGGTGCAGAAAGAGGCAAGACAGGTGCAGAAAGAGGCAAGACAGGTGCAGAAAGAGGCAAGAGTGGTGCAGAAAGAGGCAAGAGTGGTGCAGAAAGAGGCAAGAGGGGTGCAGAAAGAGGCAAGAGGGGTGCAGAAAGAGGCAAGAGAAGTACAGAAAGACAGGACAGGGGTGCAGAAAGAGGCAAGACAGGTGCAGAAAGAGGGAACAGCGGTACAGAAAGAGGCAAGAGGGGTGCAGAAAGAGGCAAGAGGGGTGCAGAAAGAGGCAGGAGGGGTGCAGAAAGAGGCAAGAGAAGTACAGAAAGACGGGACAGGGGTGCAGAAAGAGGCAAGACACGTGCAGAAAGAGGCAAGAGGGGTGCAGAAAGAGGCAAGAGGGGTGCAGAAAGAGGCAAGAGGGGTGCAGAAAGAGGCAAGAGGGATGCAGAAAGAGGCAGGAGGGGTGCAGAAAGAGGCAGGAGGGGTGCAGAAAGAGGCAAGAGAAGTACAGAAAGACAGGACAGGGGTGCAGAAAGAGGCAAGACAGGTGCAGAAAGAGGCAAGAGGGGTGCAGAAAGAGGCAAGAGGGGTGCAGAAAGAGGCAAGAGGGATGCAGAAAGAGGCAAGAGGGGTGCAGAAAGAGGGACGAGACATGCAGAAAGAGGGACGAGACATGCAGAAAGAGGGAAGAGACATGCAGAAAGAGGGAAGAGAAGTACAGAAAGAGGGAACAGGGGTGCAGAAATAAGCAGCACAGGTGCAGAAAGAGGCAAGCGGAGTGCAGAAAAAAACCAACAGAGGTGCAGAAAGAGGCAGGAGAGGTGCAGAAAGAGGCAACAGGGGTGCAGAAAGAGGCAACAGGGGTGCAGAAAGAGGCAAGAGAGGTACAGAAAGACATTAGAGGGGTGCAGAAAGACGGAAGAGGTGTGTAGAAAGAAGCACAGAGGTGCAGAAAGAGGCAAGAGGTGCAGAAGAGGCAAGAGGTGCAGAAAGAAAGAAGGAAGGAAGAGAGGTGCAGAAAAGGAAGAGGTGCAGAAAGAAGGGAGGTACAGAAAGTGGAAGAGATGTGCAGAAAGAGGCAAAAGTGCAGGAAAAGGAAGAAAGGTGCACAAAGAAGCAAGAGAAATGCAGAAAGAGGCAAGAGGCGCAGTAAGAAGCAAGAGTGGTTTGCACACCATTAGTACCAATTTAACACCCACATTTAGCAATAAGTAACAGGTGACTATTCCAGGTTTACTAAGGGCCTTCCACCGTGCTGTAACACTTGTCGCTGCATTTTTGGTAACGTTTGAGCCATTTGAGCTAGAAACAAGGTTTTTTTTGTTTAAATCTGCAGATTATGCAGCAAATAATGGATTATGTGGCAAATGCGGAAAATGTCTAATTATGCAAAAATCGGTGCAGCCGAACAGTCGCATAATTCCAGTGGCCCTGCTCATACCTCCGACTAGGTCCAGAAGTGCTCCTCAGTGGTTCCTTCTTTTTTGCCTCATTGAGTTTATAGTTTAGCTTCTATGGAAACGAGGAAGACTAAACCGGAGGTTACCACTCCACAACACAGACTACCATACCGCATAATTACTCTCCATAACACAATCTCACTCTACATAATTCCTATACACTACATACCACATACTTTCTATCCACATAATTTCACTGCACAACATACCGCATAATTCCACTACACACAACGTACATCCACTCCAATTCCAAAAATATTAGTAAAAAAGTTTACATTTACAATGCCAATAGCCGTAACTTTCGCAAATGCGAGACCTATTACATTCCAAATGCTTCTTTAACTAGTAGTCACGTTTGCAGAGTGGTGGAGAAAGGGGGCTGGGTCTCCGACCAGCGCTCAGGAATTCCACTGCAAAGGACTTATATGAGGTACCAGGAGGGCTTCTTGGCCCCCCAAGTCCCTCAGGAGTTAAGTGGACTTCATCCCCCAACCCGTAGTGTGCCAGGAGGTGCGTTTGCAGAGTGGTGGAGAAAGGGGGGGCGTGACCTCCTAAGACCTCTCAGCAATACTACTATGTGGGACTTACTGGAGGTAACAGGAGGGGTAGTTGGCCCTCAAGGATGTCCTTGGGGGCCAACTACCCCTCCTATTACCTCCAGTAAGTCCACACAACAGCATTGCTAAGTTCTAATAGCAGGCCACGCGCCCTTTGCCCACCACTCTGCAAACGCGCTCCCTGGCGTGCTCTTGGATGGCAATTAAAGTCCCCTTCAATGCTGGGGGTCCTTAGGGGCCAACTAGCCTACCTGACACCTCCAGTTCGCCCCACAGAGTGGGATTGCTGAGAGGTGGACACCGGCCATGACCCCTTTCTGCACCATTCTGCAAACACGCCTCCTGGTGCGCTCTTGGTTGGGGAATGAAGTCCCCTTGCCCCCTGAGGGTCACTGGAGGCCAACTAGCCCTCGGTTATCTCTAGTAAGCCCCACACAGCCGAATTGCTGAGAGTGGTCCGAGGCCATGCCCCCTTTTTACACCACTCTGCAAACGTGCCTCCTGGCGCACTGCTGCTCGGGGGATGAAGTCCATTTTAGTCCCGAGGTCCTCAGGACACAAGAGGACCTCATCGCCCCACCAGCAGTGCGCCAAGAGGCCCGTTTGCAGAGTGGTGTAAAAAGAGGCGTGGCCTCGGACCACCTCTCAGCAATCCCACTTTGTGGGGCTTACTGGAGGTACCTGGTTGGCTAGTTGGCCCCTAAGCACTCTTAGGATTCAAGGAGACCTAATCCCCCAATCCAGAACGTGCCAGGAGGTGCATTTGCAGAGGGGTGCAGGGCCTCTGGCAAGATGGCGGTTTCTCTTTTTTTTTTTTTTTTTTTTTTTAAGAAGGGGGCTGTGTCACCCCTTCTCAATATTTTTTGGGCCCTGGGAAAACCCCATCCCCCAGGGCCTGACCCTTTTTTTAATAAAATTATTTTAAAAAATGGGAAGGGAGCCGCGTGGCCCACCCTCCCGAGGCTGATTTTGGCCCCGGGGACCCCATCCCCCGGGGCATGGCCACATTTAAAAAAAAAAGAATTTTAGGAGGGGGGGCCATGCGGCTCCCCTCCTGAGGCCTTTTTCTGCCCCGGGGACCCCACGCCCTGGGGCATTGCCTAGTTTATTTATTTTTTCGCGAGGGGGGCCGCATGGCCCCCCTTCCCTGGGCCCCCATCCCCCGGGGCCTGGCCGGCCTTTCCATTTTTATTTTGGAGGGGGCCGCGTGGCCCCCCTCCTGAGGTCAATTATGGTCCCGGGGACCCCATCCCCCGGGGCCTGGCCAGCCTTGATTTTTTAATTTTTATTATTTTGGAGGGGGGCTGTGTGGCCCCCCTCCTGAGGCCAATTATGGCCCTGGAGACCCCATCCCCCGGGGCCTGGCCTTATGTTGGGGACCACGGGGAGAGCCCCAATGCCCCCGCTGTCCCAGCCGGCTCCCCGCCTCCTGCGGGAGCCAGCATCGCTTTTGGACAAGGGGAGCTGCTGACATGCTCCCGCCCAGTCATTGCATACTGCAATGTCCCGGGGGTGGGCACCCTGGGACATTGCTGGAGCCGGCCTTGCGGGGTGGCTGTCCCCAGGGCCATGGAGGGCTCAGGGGGGCACACGGCCCCCTCCAACAGATTTAAAGCCCCAGGGAGGTGGTGGTCCCTGGGGCAGTGTGGGGGGGCAGGAGCCCTCCCCACACCTTTAATTTAAAACAAAAAGCCCCGGGGAGGTGGGGGTACCCGGGGGTTGGGCGGGTCTGCGAGGCCCCCCCACACATAATAGCAATGCCCCGGGGAGGTGGCGGTCCCCGGGGCAGCGTGTGGGGGCAGGAGCCCCCCCCACACCTTTAATTTTTTTTAAAAAGCCCAGGGAGGTGGGGGTCCCCGGGGCTGCATGGGGGGGGCAAGAGCCCCCACACACTTTTTTTAAACAAGAAGCCCCGGGGAGGTGGCAGAGCCCGCTCGGGCCCCCGCATGCTAATGTGACATTGCCCCCGGGACCAGGCCCCAGGTAGTCTCCCGCACTTCGTTTTAAAAAAAATAATTCTGTCGGATTCAAGCACCCAGTGCGAATTCCGCCGAAAATGTAAAAAAAATAAAAATGTTTTTTGGGGCTCTGGGGGACCCCTTGAGCAGGCCTAGGGGGGTAAGGGTGTTTCTACCTTGCCCCCTTTTCTTGTTTCTTATTCTTTTTTCACCTTTTTTCTTGTGAGTCGGTACCGAGTCACAAGATGGCTGCCAACACTTCTTGGTTTGGAGTGTTGGCAGCCAATCAAAATGAAGCCTGTGATCGGGAGGGTTCGCGAATCCTCCTCGGTCACCACATATCGATATTTTTTATTTTTGAATTTCTTAGGAACTACTGAATGGATTTACACCATTTAAAAAAAAAAAAAGGTTGCTTCCTGAACCAAGAGCTACCTTTTTGCCAAATTTGGTGTAATTCCGTTCAGCAGTTCGGGCTGTAACTTTGTCTAAAGTTTCCTATGAAAATTAACATGGAGAAAACGCGTTTTGGGAACACCCTTTTTTCTCGGCCCCCACTTGACGAATCACCCCGAAACTTTCAAGACAGGAGCTGACCTGAACGAACCATTAGTTTTAAAAGTTTCGCGAAGATTCGTCAAACGGCGCTAAAGATATTGGCAAAAGAAGAAATGCTTTTTGAATAGAAACGAGGGCCTAACTACAACTACTTACTGGCGACCGCCAGTAGGTAATATATATACCAGTAGGTAGTTATACTTAGGACCAACCTTTCCCATAGATTAAGCAATGTTTTGTTTTGCTAATAACTTTGGCGCCATGGATGAATCTAACCTAAAATACAGAGAGAGGGGCCCCAAAGACCCAAGGGTTTAGGTTTGCTTCACATATGTGAGTAGATGGAGTGGTTGCAAGATAAGCGCATCCAAAGGGAATTATAGATTTGACATTTAAGCCGTTGATGAATCTACACAAAATTTTCTAAACAAAGTACCCTACTTTGCCTAGTTTTGCACGGGAAGTTTTGGGGTGATTTCTCAAGCAGGGGGGTCGAAAAAAGGGGTGTCCCAAACAATTTTTCCCCATGCAATGTCTATGGGATTTTGCAGTTCTTAGACATGGCTACAAGTCGAACTGCTGAACCGATTGACATCAAATTTTGGGAAAAAACTAGCTCTTGGTCCAGAAAAAACCCTTTTTGTAATTTAGTGTAAACCTGTTCAGTAGTTTTGGAGTTATTAAAGAATAGAACTTTAGATCTAGGGACATGGATTCGCGAGTACCGGTACCAGCGGATCTAAGTATATATTAGTTTAAGTAAAAAAAAAACACATACAAATTCACTGAAAAAACAAAAGGTTACAAGGACACTATAGTTAGGTTCACGTTTTACCCACACAACACCATAGAAATTCAGTGATAATATATATTATATATTTACTGAAAAAGCCAAAGATTACAGGAAAGTTATAGTTCGGCTCAGATTTCACTCGTACAAAACAATGGAAATTCAGCAGTTATAGTTACCTGAGCTAACTATAACTTGCACCCCCGCAATGCACTCTTTATGACCTCACATATTACATTTACTTAGCCCTGAGGAGGTGATGGTCCCCACATTAATGTTATATTCAGCCCTTGGGTGGTAGTGGTCCCCAGGGTGCGGGTGGGACCAGTGGGTCCACCCGCATACATTTTTTTTTATGCCCCCGCATTCATTTCAGATTTGCCCTGGGGATGTGGTGATCTCCAGGGCGTAGCGGGTTGGCGCCCGGGCAACCCCCACATAAATTAAAAACAGTGCCCCGGAAAGGGGTCCAAGGGAGGGCTTTCAAAGGCCAGAGGAGGGGGGCCCAAGCACCCCCACTCCTTTTTAATACCTCCTCTTTCCCTGGGACCTGGCCCACCTGGGGCTCAAGATTACAGAAGCGCTGGAGACTGCGCTTCTGTTTTTAAAACAGTTTCGGCAAGAGCCGCAGACCCAGCATGACTCCTGCGAAAATGACATTTCTTTGGTCCTGCTGTGTCCCTGTGCGACACCCTCAAGAGGCCTAGGGGGTCAGGGTATTCCTACCCTGCCCCCTTTTCTTTAAACTTTTTTTCTTGGACTCGGCTCAAGCCGAGTCCCAAGATGGCTGCCAACACTGGTTTGAAGTGTTGGCAGCCAATCAGATCTCAGCATGAGATCGGGAGGAGTCGCAGATTCTGTGCATCCCTACATATACAATGAAAATTCCTTTTAATAACTCTGCAACTACTTAACGAATTTACACCAAATTACAAAAAGACACTTTGCTGGACCAACAACTACTTTTCTGCTAAATTTGGTGTTATTCTGTTCAGCAGTTTGGGTTGTAGCTATATCTAAAGTTCCTATGTTAATAATATGGGAAAAACACATTTTGGGACCCCCTTTTTCTCAGCCCCTACTTGAGGGATCACCCTAAAACTTTCAAGATAGCAGATAAAGTAAGTGGCAAACTAGTTTTTAAAATATTGTGAGGGTTTGTCAAACGATGCCAAAGTTATTGTCAAATGGAAAAAACGCTCTTCGTTTGGAAACTAGGTCCTAACTAGAACTACCTACTGGCGATCGCAATATATATATCGAACAAGAGATTATTTAATTTATTTATTGACAAATACATTTAATTGCTCTAATATTGCACTGTATCTATCTTTGTTATTTAGCAGTGTATTGTATTACCACACTATGTACCTCCACTTCCACTATCCCTTTTTCCCTCTTCTTTAATTTTTTGTCCTCATGTCACCCTCAGATGTGTTAATACCATGCAAGCTGACCTTTATTCAACTGATTTAGTTTTGCTTATGCTTCTGACAGAGAAAACTACCAGACTCTGCAGCCGTTTATTAGGTGTACTAATTGAACATCATATATTGGCTAATTGGTCTCACGCCACATTTTATACTATTGCCAAAGGCTGTTTATTCTATTAGCAGTCACCTTCGATTACATACATATTTTTCTGCTTCTTATGGATATTAGTATCTTGTTTTTAATGTATTTTCTATGAGTAAAGTAACATTATAATTCTTGTTGCATCCAATTTATATTAACTGTTCAAAATGGACAACTTGTAATTCTACTTATTCAGTAAAATATTTTAAACATTAAAAAAACTAACTATAGATTGAAATGGTATTCTAGAGGTTTTAGTGCATTCCACAGCTTAACTTTAAAAAAGTGAACTTCTCTTCTACCAGAAACTAAATGTCCTATCCAGAAAGATAAATTTAAATTTATGACCAAATTTACCTTACATATGCCTGCAAAGAAATTCACAAAGAGATCCTTGGCAAACAAACAGTGTGCAAAGATCTGTGCCATTTCTAATTTCTCTGCAACCACAAATCTCACAAGTTGTGGAAAAATGGGTATTCCAAGGTGTGGCTGTCCTTGTAAGTTTGGGAAACCCTTCAAACTTTGGTTTGTGGGCATTCCAAAATACCTCCCTTTCCATCCTAGAAACTGGAGGCTTTTTACTTGAGCCAGCTGGCATAAATCCCGTTCCAGGGTGAGAAAGAGAATGGATCACCCCCCAGATTTAATGAGGGTGTATGGGAAGTGGTTATTCTAAAGGCAAAAATTAATTTCCTGTGGAGAAAACAAATGTGTCTTTGCACAAGTGATCCTATTCCTCCTGTGTTGAGTTCTATGCTATGGATTGCTCTGAACAGGTGGATCCATGATCCACATGGGAGAGCCACGTGACCATCTGAGAAGTATGCCTACAAACCCACACTTGTTGCAGCTTTCCAGACATACTCCTGGGAATGCTTATAAATTCCAGACCCTTTGGTGAATGTACCAACTCCTTTAGATTATAACGTGGAGTTTGTCAGGGTTGTATCCTGGCTCTTTTACTGTACATTTTATAGATGAACAACATGAACACAGTATTAGTGGGGCAGGGTCTGGACGTACGATTACTTCCCTTGTTACCTCTACGCTGCTCTACATGGATGATGCTGTCCTATGGGCATGCACCCTATTAGTCTAGGGAAACTTGTATCTGCTTTTGATTTTTATCCATTTCCAATCTGGACCTGCTCATTAATTATCCCAAGTCACAGACAATAGCATGCGGAAAAAACAATCCCATGAACCCCATCTTAGCTAGGGAGAACAAGATAATGGTGGTATATAGCTGCCCCTACTTAGGAATTACTTTTGATTGTGCACAACGCTGGCACATTATTAATTCTGATTGGTGTAAAAAAATGATCACAATCTGTAGGGGTGCTATTTGATCTTATTCTGTCACTGGGAGGGAAACCCTTGATGCCCTTCTTTAACATCTACAAACCACAGTGCCAGCCCATTGCCACCTATGGTGTTGGAATATGGTGGTATTAGAACACTATGGCACTACAAACTGATTTTATTGATGCCTACTCTCCATTCTACCCAGTATCTCTAATTATATGTGCCATGAGGAGCAGGGTCTTGGATATATTGAGGTCTTAGTCAGGTTAACCCAATTGTTGCTTAGGCTATCAATTTGGTCCAACACACGTCACTCATTTAACCACAAGGTTATCAGAGATTGTTTGAAAAGTAATCATTGGTCCAACATCCCGTGGTTATCTTATGTACAGCAGACCTGCATCCTTAAAGGACTTATTTGACCACCCCGCCTCCATACACAAGGACAAAGTTGTGGCCAAGAGAACGTTTCTAGCTTTAAAATGTTCTGACCGTGACCACAATGAACTCAGCAAGACCAGCTGTAGGTAATAGTTTGTGCTCAAAACCCCACTATATACACTGAGCTTTATCTCTTGCGCAATATTTGGTTACTGAGAGCGTGCTCGATTATTTTGGTTCCGAAAATGCACAATTCGTACCTTGTTGGGCTTCCCTTTGGGCTAATATGCACCAGTCAACATTATCAGCTGCCCGTGTGAAGGCGGTTCAGAACAGACATTGCTGCATTTTACATTCTTTTGTAGATTCTATGCATTTTATGCTACAAGATATATAATTCTGGCTTTAAAATTAAGAAATTTTTAGAAGTTGTATGTCAGCTTTTCATTTTTTTACAGTTAAGTGATGATGAGGTCTGTTGGGCAATAGGCTCCATTTTAAAATGTATTGTGCAGTGCTGTAGCTCTATGCATGAATAGTCAATATTTAACAAGGGGCCAGATGTACTAAGGTTCCCGTTTGCATTTCCTAAATAGCGGCTCTGTTGTAATCGCCATTTAAGAAATGCAAAGAGATATGTACAACATTTGCGAATCCCTAATAGCGATTCCCACAGATTAGAAATTGCTATTATGGAATCGCAAATAGGAAATGCCATTGCATTCCCACCTATGGGAGATATAGGAAGTGGTTTGCATTTCCTAAATTGCGATTTCCTAATAGGAAATCGCAATTTAAGAAAGGCAAACCCAAGCCTTAAGGCCCCCCTGAACGCACCCCGAATTTCCAAGTGCACATATGCCCTAGGGGCAAATGGGTGCTTCAGGTCACAATAAAAAAAAAATGCATTTTTAATGCATTCTTTAATTTTGCACATGGTTACCATCAACTTTAAGTCAATGGTAATTGCATTTCCTAAATGCCCAATTCGCATTTAGGAAATGCTTTGTACATGTCCAGATAGGTAATCCCCATTTGCGATTCCTAAATCGTGGTCGCAATTTGCGATTTCTACTGGGTAGAAATAACAAATTACGAACGGTTTTGGCCATTTGGACATCTGAAAAGACCATTTAGCATTTCTTAACGGGCAAAAATAGTGCTTCGGCCCGTTAAGAAATGCGAAATGGATTCTTAGATGTGGGCCCATGTGTTTTTGTACAATTTTATTGTGTTTCTGTATGCACTTCATGATTATCAGAATTATAATCGAATGTAGTCTTTTAATGATGATGATGATGAAATAACTTTTCTGGTGCAGCCAGATAAATGGAATTGACAGAGTCCAGATGCCTATGGATGAGAGCATTAGCCACGGAGATGTGCAAATGAGGCCTAAAGAAGGGAAGATGTCTTCCGAGCACTTTATTGAAAAAAGCATGTGCTAGATACTTTTGCACTGTATGTTTTAGGTTATCAATGTATATTTCTCAGTTTGGACAGACTTTATAAGTGAGAGACATTTGCCCACAGAGAGGGCCAAATGTTTATCTCCCTCAGAGCAGAACTAGGGGATATCAACAAGACCTCAGTTTTGCTTGAGTCTAATATTTTAAAGTCAATAGATATCTACCACTTGATCAATATCAAGCATTCGACAGAGGCGGCTCCTCCGTCAAAAATGGTAATAAAATTAATTTATTAACATTTTATTTCTCAAAACCCTGTCCCGAGCAAAGCGCCAGGACGGGGTCAGGCAGCAGAAGAAAGCAGTGATAGGCAGGGCACTTTAAGTTTAAAGTACGCATGTCTTTTTGCTGGACATCTTGCGAAGACCATCCAGACATTCACATTTTAAACCTCTTTCACCTAGCTGTCTAAGACAGCTAGGTTAGAGACAGCATAGGGCTCCAGTGTCCTTGGGAGAAGTGAGAGAGGCCGGTCCCTCCAATCCTGGTGTGGCTCTCATGCAGCATGAGAGCAGTGCCAGGATTGGTTACTGCAGTTTCTTGAAGCCTGCCTGGCTGTCTGGAGAGAAGATCTGAGCGAGGATGACGTCGTGCCAGGAAGGTAAGTGAAAGAATTTTTTTTTTAACTTATTTATTTTTGGCCCTCCCCAACCCCACCACCCTCCTTACATGCGAGCCACCACTGCAATTCGATAATGAGGAAAGCTACAAACAGTTTGACTCCTTCTCGAATATCAGTAGTTACATCGATGTACATTACATCCAGGTGTTTTACCTCACTTTTTTTAACCAAGTGTCTCTTTACACCACAATATAATGTATGGCTATGCAATTCACCTCTACTGCCTCTAACCTTACTTCACATATTGTTTCACTGAGTTTTTTTTAAAGATTTAAAAGTATATAAACTCTACCATGTAATCATATATTATTTCATTCTTTTACGAATAATAAGGATTTTTGAATTTAAAACAAGTTTTCTAGTTTCTAAAACAAAAGATGTAAATTCAAGAGCTTCTGCGCTAACAAAGACGGGGTCCTCCACATATAGAGGAATGCTTATTATGAAACACTTATTTGGTCAGTAAACAAATACACCTGGTTAAGTGAAGTTTTTAAAATAGAACTTTTACTGATTTGAACAAACAAATGCAACAAAGACACAAACAAAAAACCAGTGACATCCAAAAATAAATATAAGACATGATCCACCATTTTGCTGTCAGTCATGATGAGACTACTGTGATGAGCAGAAGTGATTAATCGACCGAGTTGTTTCTGCACCACAGTGCAACCTACACACTAAAAAGGGTAAGTGTGGTGTACAGAAGACGAATGGACAACACAAGTATGAAGGTAAGGTTTAGTTTATTCAATGTCACCTCATCCAACGGCGAGTCTATTGTAACTGCCCCTGCCTCAGGTCTTCAAACCTCCCCAACATTCCTTCCCCAAGGTTTCGTGGCTGACCTCATCCTGCACGAGGCTCCACGCCACACTTCTCCCTCCCATACAAAACAAAACAGAATAAGAACATGAACACAAAACCCAGCACCCACCCCCAGGGGAAATAAAACAATATCAATGAATCGCATAATAAAATCAGGAGAAGAACAATGAACAAAGAAGTGAGAACATGCCTGAAATAAAAACATCAAACAACAAAATCATTAAGATATGCAGCAGGCTTCCTGATTACTCTAGCACTCCTCCTGTGAGTTGCAGGAGAACAGCCAGGAGCAACCTGCAGGTCAGACCCGCCCAACCCACTTCCAACCAGATGTGGATTAGAGGGGACAGGAAGTAAGGTTGCAAGTGGCTGCTTAAGAAAAGCAACCCTGGACTTGTTCCATATGCGACCATCATGAGTTTTAACAGCATTGTTGAAACATTTGATCACTTGCAACTTCCTTGTGAACCTGGACCAATTTGAGCACCCTTTGGGCGCTCTAACTTTCACAAAATCACCCACCTTAACCACAACATTTCTCACATGCTTGCTAGTGTCAAAATACTAGTTTCTCTTATGTTGAGCCAAAATCTCCTTCTCCCTCCATTCACCCGGTGTATTATCAACACAGCCTTTGTTCCAGAACATCCAACCAGGACACATGCATGTCGAGGGAGTACGTCCCTTGAATAATTCAAAAGGGGATTTACCAGTGGAACCATGGGGAGAAAACCGAGAGCCAGCCAACCTATTGGACAACTCTTTCTTTCAATCCAGATTATTGACTCTCGCCAGCTATATGCCTTCTTTCAATGTCTTGATCACCCTCTCAATAGCACCACTGGTTTCAGGTTGATACAAAGCAGCCTTTCTATGCTCAATACCACACTCCTTCAGGTACGTTTCAGTCTCATGCAAGCAAAATTGAACACCATTATTTGTGAATAAAAATCTGGGAAAACTCTCTTGAACACACCCTCGAGAAATCAGATCACTGCAGAGTAAGAAATGTCTTGTACACACAACACCTCTACCCACCTGGAATACAAGTCAATTAAGACAATAATGAAGGGAGTGGCATGTTCACCCTTAATGGGTCCCAAAATGTCCATCGCAACCTCCTCCCAGGGGTATTTCGGAAGAACACGACAAACCATGGGTAACTGATTAGTTTTGAGACCTTTGTCACAAGTTACACATTCCATACAATCTCTTACCATACACTCAGCGTCATGGTCAAGAGAAGGCCACCAGAAGTCTCTCCGAAGTCTTGCCTTGGTTTTCACAATGCCATTGTGACCCTCATTAGCAAATTGCAGAACTCTCCGTCTTAAATTCCTGGGTGGAATTAACCTCGTCCCTCTCAGCAAAAATCCTTTGTCGACAGCTAGTTCCTCAAGACTTTTTTCCCACCTCGCCTTGTAACATCCCAACTCAGCAGAGCTTAATTTACCCGAAATCACAACCCGGATAACCAGAGTCATCTCTTCATCCAGAAGCAACTCGTCCAACCACTCTTTTTCAGAAATGGTTCCATCAGAAACTTTACTCACACTCACCACTTCATCTTCATCCAAGTCATCACTCACGAACACATCGGAAATGGTGACATTCACCAACCTGGACAAACAATCAGTGGAGTGATTGCTTGCTCCTGGAACATACAGTACATCAAAACTGAATTCTTGCAAGCTAACTACCCATCTCCTGATACGTGCGGAGATAGAGTCAAGTCCTTTCTTAGAGAATATCTCAACTGAAGGCTTGTGGTCAGTATGGACAGTGAATCTGGTACCCCACAGAAATTGCTTGAACCGGTTAACAGCCCAATGAACCGCAAGAGATTCCCTCTCGATGAGAGAGTAATTGCATTCTGCATCTCTCAACGTCCGAGACATGCAGGCTATCAAATTCTCCTTACCATCTTTGACTTGAATCAATAAAGCCCCCAAACCCTTGGAACTGACATCACACACTACACGTGTGTCACCCAGAGGATCGTAGACTTTCAAACGAGGCGCATCACTTAACTCACGTTTCACAGCAGAGAACTCATTGGCACATTGTGAGTCCCACATGAATTTCACATTTTTCCTTAACTGTTTCCTCATACAAAAGGTCTTGCTTGCAAAGTCTCTAATACATTTGCTGTAATATTCAACCATGCCAAGGAAAGAAGCCAGCTCCTCCCTTGACTTGGGAGCCTCTAACAATTTAATAGTCTTTACAAGTTCCGAACGTGGCTTAATACCGGACTCTGAGATTTTGTATTCCAGATAGCTGACCTCTGAAACACCAAATCTGCACCTTTCAGCCTGGAGTGTTAAACAAGCTTCCTGCAACTTCCTCAAAACATTTCTAACTCGGAGATCATGTTCAACAACGGATGCCCCTAAAACAATAATGTCATCTTTGTAACATTTCACTCCAGGTAAAGCCTTCAGAATCCTTCCCATAATCCCCCTGAAACAATGCTGCGGCGGAAATCAGTCCAAAAGGCATCCTCTTGAACCGATAATTTCCAGAAGGGGTAACAAACGCTGTAAGATCTTGCGAATCTTCATGAAGTTCAATATGGTGGTAGGCCGACACTAAATCAAGGGTTGTGAATATCCGTGCCCCAGTGAAAGTAGATACCATTTCTTCAATGTTGGGCAAAGGGAACTTGTCAACAATCAGCTCCTTGTTGAGAGCATGCAGGTCCACGCAAAGACGAATGTCACTATTGCCTTTGCGTGCCACAACAATGGGAGCCAACCACTCTGTTGCTTCCACTGGTTCAATCACTCCACAGTCACACAACCTCCCCAATTCTTCTTCCACGGCTGCTTGCATGTGGAGAGGAACTCTTCGAACTTTAGCCACAGTGGGGCGAGCATCTGTTCTAAGCTTGATCTTATGCTTATATCCTATTAACTTCCCTAACCTGTTCTGAAATAGACTACCAAAGTCCTTAACAAATTTGTCATTACTAACAGATACTTCATCAACTTGGACCTGGGGAACTCTGTTGGGATGCAAACTTACACCTAGCTCACTCTGGTGAACCCACCCCAAAAGGTTATCACCATGACCTGAGACACATAACTTCCCTAATGTCACTTTAGCACCAAGACTAATGTTAGCTTCAAAATACCCAAGCATCTCCATCCTTGTTCCTCCTTAACCTCCAGGCTGTATGTCCATAGGTAACAAATCCTTACCTCCCACAAACACATCATGATGGTAATACGAGTACAAGAGTCAAACTTCATGGAGATTTGCTTACCATTAATGGCAACAACCTCTGAAGGAAATAAACCATCACGCACTTGTAGTAACACCTCCTGACAAATTTCTTGGGTCTTAGTTTTAACCTCTTCTGCTCCTGTTGCGACAACATTTACCAAAATGACTCTTGATACCACAGAAATTGCAGGTCTGAGACCAGGCAGGACAAGATCCATCATTAGCCATGTGACCAACCATACCACACCTGAAACAAGTACCATTAAATCCTGACACTGGTTTACTCTGACCCTTCACCTCAGTTTCTACCTACTTACCACCCTGTTTCTGTGTTTTAACTTCACAAACCTCAGTCATGTCTCCTTTATCCATGGCCTTTGGGACAATATCAGTTTTAAGTTCACCCACACACCTCAACATATGTTCAACCTGCTTAGCAACTAAAAGAACTTCTTCTAAAGGTGGCTCATCCTTCATCCACAACTCCTCACGAATCTTGTCGCTGCTGCAACGCAATAAGAATTGATCTACAATTCTTTCTTCAATAGCTGAACCAAATTTGCAATTGGAAGCAAGCTTCCTTAAACTAGTGACAAATTCTTCTACAGACTTGTCCTGACCTTGAGTGCGTAACCCAAAATGATATCTTTCCAATATAGTACTAACTTTAGGAAGATCGTGACAATCTAACCTAGCTATGGCAATCTCAAATTCATTCAAGTAATGCGCCTCGGATTGTAGCAAGTCAGGCAGATCCTCTAAAAAATCTTGCCCCTCTGCCCCCAAACAGTGTAATAACAAAGCATGCTTCCTTACAGTACTTAAATTTGTACCACATACACAAGCGTAATTTGAAAAAACCTTCATCCATTTGGACCACTTGATAACAGGCTCACCAGGAGAAGATAAGACAAAGGGTGGCGCAGTGACATTTTGCATTATAAAAGTAAAATAGAGGTGATAGGACCACCCACACTCTTGCTGAATAAGCAAACAATAAAAGTTATTGCGTAAAATTATGCAGACTACACCAGAGCTGAGTGTATAATCAAAGGTGAAACTTCCACCAAGAAAACACTAAAGATGAAAAAAAAAAAACAAGAAAAGTTTGAGAAGAAACTTAAACTTGCACAAGATGTAAAAATAAAAAAAGTTTAGCCATGTAAAGTTCACTTCTACGCTCCCTTCAACATACAGAACAGTGACACAAGTAAAATAGAATGAAGAAACAAAGCGTTAATCTGTGGGCTGAACCATTAACAGTCAAAGGTTCGTGAACCAGATATGATCAGAGACAGAAGGGCGAAATTGAAGTTCCTCCGTGAATCTCACACAAAGGTTCGTGAACCAGATATGATCAGAGACAGGAGGGCGAAGTTGACGTACCTCCGTGAATCTCACACCATCAAATAATCCATACTTTCAGCCAGGGAAAGAAACAGGTTAATGGTTTAGTTGTTACGTGCTCAAACTAATCAAGTGACTTGGCACATGCGCATAGCAAGGAAAGACGTGTGAGCAAGAGGGCGAAAGGACGTTCCTCTAGGCTCCTGCATGCACTCAGTAATACCAACACAGCAAAGGGTGCAAGAGGGAGAAGAACACATTCCTCTGAGCACTAACCAACAGCGCAAACGTACCTTGAGAAGATCGAGTGCACAAACAGCAACAACCAACCCGTTGCTTAAATGGCGCACTGCTTCCGATCTCACACGATCTCCATAGACGCTTCCACCAGAGCTCGTTAACACAGTACTGCGCATGGGTCTAACGATGAAACATGAACTTCCTTTAACAGCAAGCTCGAAGAAAACCACTTCGACTGCCAAACCGAACCGTCCAGCAGCAGTCAAGTGAATCCTCCAGACGTTGCCCACCAGCTCCAGCTACTCGTCTTGTTGAGGTGAAATAGGCAGGATCCCATCCAGCGTCACCAGAATTGTGGCGTACAGAAGACGAAGGGACAATGCGAATATGAAGGTAAGGTTTAGTTTATTCGAGGTCACCTCATCCAACGGTGAGTCTATTGTATCTGCCCCCTGCCTCAAGTCTTCAAACCTCCCCAGCATTCCTTCCCCAAGGTTCCGTGGCTGACCTCATCCTGCACGAGGCTCCACGCCACAGTAAGCACACATTATAATTACATTTAAAATATAATAAACACATTGACTCTCCACAAATAAAATAGACTATTCAAAGATAGCTTCCAAAAAAAGTATCTACTGATTACTACCTGAACATTCTCAAGAGTTGAACACGATAAAAATATGAAAAATTCCTGTGACCAAAGAGAGAACACACACTTTTACAACCTCTTTTTAAATGTAAAAGGAAAAAGAGCACTGCGAGGATAGTATATATTCAGTGAATTTTCGAAATAAAAATAACATAACCTAAACACAATGTTTTTAAATTGCAGGTCCCTCAAAAAATAAAAACTGGAAGGAATGCTTAAAGTAATCTCACCCTCTGGCAAGGATTCAGAGCCGAACTCCAGTCCATCCCTTTTTGCCCACCTTGCCACCTTAGTTTGAACCCAACCATATGCAAATCAGTCTTGACCGTGCTCCAATAGCAACAGTCCAGCACAAACTGCCAGGCCAGGTCCTTACTAAATTGGAACACAAGCAACCTATGACCGGTTTTGCCCCGATTTTGCCCAGCAGTTAATGCCATAAGTATGACAGCTATTCCCAGATATGGTTCCCTTGTTCCCTGTGCCACTGGAACCAAGCTATACCCGACTGTTAAGACCTAATCAGGGCAAAATCGGTTTTGGGTTGCTTGTTTTCCGGTTCAGGGAGGACCGGACCTGGAGTGCGAACTGGACTGTTTCTGTTGCAGTCCTAAGTGCAATGGGTATGCCATATGTGGGACCAGTGCTCATTGTTCCACAAGAACCAAGCTATATTTGAATGATGAGTCCTAACTTGGGCAAAAACAGTTTTGAGTTGCTTGTGTTTCGGTTGAGGGAGGGCCTGGCAGTTAGGATCAAGACTGATTTGGATATGGCTGGGTCGCTGTCTTGCATTACTCTGCCCTAGGGAGGCGTTACATGGGTGGATCGTGGGTGTTCCAATGCATCCACCAATGTATTTTGGCACATTCCCAGATTTATCATTTGTGGCAGACCTGGCAATGTGCCAAAATGCTACGCCTCCCCAGGGGGCAGCATAATGAGGAAAAATAACTTTATTTTTCCTATTTCTACGTGTACTGCATTCTGCAGCATACATAGAAAGAGGAAAATGCTTCTGAGGATTGTTTCTGTGCAGGAAGGTGTCCCTTCCTGCACAGAAACTATCCTGCCTACAACACAGGAACCCTTGCACCATGATCCAAAGGTGCCTGCATTGGTGCTATGCAGCAGTCTGTGCGCCAGCACAGGGAGAGTGCTGAATAATGTTCAATGCGGTGCATTCCTGCCCTCTCCCTTTCACCCAGAGCAGCAAGGTGGCTTCATGCATTGTTTTGTGTGCAAATTTGATAAATATGCCCCTGAATCACTTTTATATTCAGGAACAACTTATGCCTCTAAAAAAAACATCAAAAATGTTTTTTCCAGCAAAAAAACATCTGATGAAAATCAACGTGCTCTGTGCTAAACAGCAACTGAAAAACAAGTAAACAAAAGTTGTTTTTTTTAAACAAAAAGCAAACAAGTTTCATTTAATACAGATTACCAGCCCAGTTTATTTAGCAACCTTATATTCTATTGTTCTCCAATTTTAATAGCGTAAACGAAACGTGAAAGGGAAAACATGGGTCCCACCCAATACATACTCTCTAAAAAGGGAAGTAGGTTGTTATCTCCTAGTGGGTTTGTTTATTGCAAAGAAAGCAATACTTTCTAAACCCAGGGCTGGAAGTGCCTCAAATATTTATCTGGCTACTGCATGGCCCAAGTGGTTTCTCTGAGAGACTTTGTAGAAAGATCCTCAGAGCATAACCACTCTGCCTCAGTTGTGGATATATTGGTCAGAGAAACAGTTAAAAAATAAAGGTATTAGCCAACACGTTCAGTGAGCTCCCTAGTTTAGTACTAAGGGAGGTAGTCTAGAATATTTGTATGCATATTGCTGGAATCAGCAGAAAGAAACATGAAAGTATAAATAGTCCACCACAACCTAGAACTTTTCAAGATACTAACGTTTCTGACAATTTCAAAACTCTATATGCTGTTTGACATTGTTCAGCATTCTTTCCGTCCATTGTTCTTTTTACATTTGTCACCCCGAGTGGGACGGGTATGCCCAGACATGGGTCCCATCCTCTCCATGCCACTGGAGCCAAGTTAGTCTGGCTGACGTGGGGTGATACCCCAAAACCGGTCCCAGGAGGCCTGTTTCCAGTCCAGGAAGGACCTGGCCAGGCAGTTCTGGCTAGACTGTACCCATGGGGAGCAGGATCAAGACTGATTCGCGTATGGCTGGGTTTAAACTGGAATGGCATGGGGAGCAAAAAAACAATGGATTTAGGTCCAGATCTATGTACTGGGGTGAATGTTTGACATTGTTCAGTATTCTGTCCATCAGTTGTTCTTTTTGCATTTCCTTTTGCATGGCATCATGGCCAACAAAAACATATGCTAATACTTGCAATCCAACACAATTTATTAACACTAGAGAAAAGAGAAATTTGGATGAAGGATGGGACATTTAATTAACACTTCATCATTCATCCAATTGTACACACTCTGTACAAGAATAAGCAACACAAGATTGCCACTAAGGAATAAACTACTATTTGACAGTCTACCACATATCAATAATTCTTTTTATAAATACAAATAAAGCTAACAATAAAAGACCTGGGAAAATCATAATAGGCTTTCAATTGGTGATGAGTGCTGTAATTAAAATGCTTACCCAAACACACAAATTCACAGATTTGTTTTTAATTTTTCCCTGCCATTTTGTTGAAAAATTCAAAAAAATCACCCCTGACTGGAGACTGCATGTCAGATAGTAAACTCCAATTTGAAATAAAAAAAGCTGCTTGCTTTAGCTTTGTATCTCCTAAACTAGTGGATGAACATTTTATAGTAATTATACAAAATGATTACCAACAGTTAGGAAAAATTGTCATCACTGCTAAACTACTTTGAAGAAACCTGGATTGGACATCTAAGCAGGTCGGGTTGAAGGAGACTACCACATTTTATCATTGAATGGTGGGAATGCTATACAACATTCTTAGACGGAGGTGCACAAACTAACTATGCCATAGAGGGGGTGGCATAACTCTTTCTCTTCAGCTATTGGAAATGCTCTACCAACTTTCTTCCATTTCTTAGAAATTTTGAAAAAAGAACAAGGGGGCTTATTTACAAGCTCCTTGTGCCGCTGATACATAATTTTTTCCCATAATAAAAGTGATGCACCAGCGGCCCAAAGGGCTTGTAAATAAGCCCCAAAGTTTCCAAGAAACAAAAGAATCGCACATTTTTTGTAGATAGTCTGCAACCTAGCGTTACCAAAAAAAAAAAAGAAATTAATGACATTCTACTTTCAAAGGTGTACCCATTTGTAATGTTTAAAGGCATAGACTACCTGGAAAACACTGTGTACATCTACGCCACTGACCTAAAACTAATCTCTCCCTTACTCGCTTGTCTTAGGACGTATTTTAAAATTTGGCTAAATACCAATATCAACACCTACTCCACCGAAAAAGGAAAACCTAAAATTTATTAAAACCTATAATAAGCATTATCTGGGGTGAGTAGTAACATCCTACAATTTTTCAATTGATAGGCCCAACAGTATAACTGTAGGTCAGGCAAACCCATACCTCCACTCTGTAATTTACGTCTCAGCTTTTTCCAAGACAGTCGGATCCCTTTACTTGCCCAAATAAAGGAGGAGATCTTACCCTGAATTTTAAGGAGGTCTACTTTTGCAAACTCTTAGGGGATGTTATTAAACAGGTAAGTGTATTTTGGGAGTACACACATTTTAATAAGGTTGACTCGCCCGTAATGGGAGAGAGGAATACTCTGCCATCTTTTTAGTAAAATATCAACCTCTTTAGAGATCCTACCAAGGTTAGTTTTTGGAATCTTTTCAGGGTTCTGAGTAATTGTAATCCCAAGATATCTAAGCTCTCTAGCAGAATTGTTCTCTTGATCAGGGATGTTCCAAGCCATAATCTCAGTTTTATCCTCGTTTATCTCATAGCCTGAAAATTTCCCGAAAGACTGTGCTTCCATCATGAGCTCCGGAAGTGTAGCCAAGACATTGGAAGACAGTAAGACCAAGTCATCCGCATAAAGCGCTACTTTCCTCTCAAACCCATTTACTGCAAAAGGAACTATTTTCTCATTCTGTCGTAGACTCTGGGCAAAAGGTTCGATATATAAATCAAATAAAATGGGAGACAATGGGCAGCCCTGCCTAGTTCCACGACCAATCTTGACAATAGGAGAAAGGCTGCCATTAACCAAAATCTGGGCACTGGGCGACTTGTATATTTTTTTTTAGTACTTCTCTGAACCCTTCACCAAATCCAAAAACCTTCAGAGCCCTATCTAAAAAGTGCCAATTCACACGGTCGAAAGCTTTGGCAGCATCAACTGTTATAATGGATAGCGGGAGACCCCGTGATACTGCCAAGTCAATCGCCCCTATTAAGGTGTAAACTAGGTCCGACATCTGCCTTCCCGGGAGGAAACCCTTCTGATCTTCGTGAATAATTGTCCCCAATAATCTTAGACAACCGATTATTCAGAATAGAAGCAAAAACCTTATAATCGGCATTTAATAATGAGATAGGCCGGTATGATTGGCACGGAGTTGGTTCTATCCCGGGTTTCAGTATCAAAGATATAACTGGGCCACTCCAAGAGTCTGGCAATGGAGATCTGCCTCCCAAAATTTCATTAAATAATTTCAACCACACTGGGATGACCTCTTCCCTCAGTAAAGAATAAACCTCAATTGGAATTGAATCTGGGCCAGGGGCCTTTCCTTTCTTAGCTCTGTCTAATACCATCAATATCTCACTCCCGGTTATTTCAGTCATAAGAGAATCTTGACTGTCCTCTGATAACTTAGGTAGTTGTTTCTCAATAAGCCAACTGTTGATGTGTTCTTCCGCTATATAGGGATCCCCTTGATATAAGTCTTGGAAGAACCGTGCAAAAGCCTGTTCTATTTTATCCTTGGCCTCAGTAAAATGTGTATTAGTTTTAATTCTCCTAATATAATTATGGGATCTATCAACTCTACTCTTCATAGCTAAGAGTTTGCCACAGTTCTCCCCCTGCTCAAAGTCCCTCATCTTACTGGCTTCCCATTTTTGAAGTAAAATCTCTTCCGACTTAAGCCGGAATTTTAACTGTAACTCTTCCAGATTCCTTGTTAAGTTTTCATTTTCTATGCCGGGAGGACATCTAAACTTTAAATCCGCTTCTACCCTTTTTATTTCAGCTTCCAGATCGACCAGCTCTTTCTTCTCTGCCTTAGCCCAGCCTATCACCACACCCTTTAATATTCCCCTCAACCAGGCCTTGAACGAATCCCAAACAATATTCAGAGATGTTGACCCCAGATTGTTTTGTAAGAAACTAACTGTTTCAGACTTCAATAGACCTGGAGTAGTAGGCTGCAAAAGAAATCTCCTATTTAGGGTCCATCTCCTTAAAGGCACCGCTTGAGGAAGATCCACATTGAGGGCTATTGCGCCATGATCCGATATAAGGATAGGCAGATACTCCATTAGGCTTACTTTATCTAACTCTGAGTGATCCATAAAAATATAATCAATCCTGGAGTAATGTGAATTCTTTTTGCTGTAAAAGGAGTATTCCCTGGTCTCGCCTCTTGTTTTCCGCCATACATCACTCAGGTTAAGGTTTTTAAGCATTGACAGAAGGTGAGCTTCAACCCTCGGGGCAGAAATCAGTGTCCGGGTGAGGATCTATCTAGTCTGTTATCTAAGAGTACATTGAAATCTCCTCCCATAATCAAAGGGGACTCAAAATCAGCCAGCGCAAAGCAGAGGTTGTTTAAGGGCCCTACATCATCCTCATTAGGGCCATAAAAACTTACTAAGGTATATTTACTCCCCTGCAATTTTATTTCCGCTACAACCCAGTGCCCTCTGTAATCTACCTGCGATTTAATGAGGTCGATACCTGCGTTTGATTTAAGGATAATAGCGGCCCCCTTCGAGCAGCATAGTTGGTCTGAAGCGATAACTTTATCCACCCATCTTAATTTACCAAATAATGCTTTGCACTCTGTTTGCAAAAGATGGGTCTCCTGAATCTTAAGGATGCTAGCAGAACTATTTTTTAAATACTGAAGAATCAGTCGCTGTCTTCTTCTTACTCTCAGACCATTAACATTCCAACTAAAAAACCCCAAACTCTGTTTCGCCCCCTGTAAAATACTACCCATCATCTTTGGCCTGCTCCCACCCTCTGCTCTGGTTATTGGAGGTTATTATGTCACATGAATATGTTATTACAATTACTTTTTTTTTATTTTTTCCCAATGCTCCCCACCAACAATCGTGCAGAACCCCCCACTTCCCCCAAACTGCCTACAACCCTCCCCTGGGAACCCTCCCTGTTTACCCATTGGCAATACCTATTGCCTTATGAGCCATCGTCCTCCCTCCCCTGAGAGAAAAAAAAAAAGAAAAATCCTATCAGAGCCGAGTTCTCTTAAACTTTTAACTACTAACTAGTTTTAATTTGTGCCAAAAAACTATCCACCTCCTCCGGAAATCTGAAATTGTGCATCTTATTGGCCCAAAGGACTTTTAAGAAGGCTGGGAATCTCAACTGAACCTGTGCCCCCTGTTCTTTCAAGGCATCGATTCGCTTCCCTAGTTCCCACCTCCTATCTTCAGTAACTCTGGAAATATCAGACCGAATTCTGAAGGAGGCATCTTTAACCTGTATGAATTTAAGTTTAAGGGCTTCCCACAGAAGTTGTTCATTCAGAAGACAGGACTGAATATATACTAAGATCTTCCTTGGCTTCTTTCTTGCTGGGTTCAACCTAAAGGGATCTCTGTGTACACGCTGGATTTCAGTCTCCCAGATTAATGCTGAGGCAAGCTGAGGAAATGCTTTTGTCAGAATGTCTATGATATATGCTTTTAAATTATCACCTTCCAGCCCTTCTTTTAAATCTAGTATCCTTATGTTATTTCTCCTCGAGATATTCTCAAGTCTCTCCAGTCTTTCAGCCAAGTCCCGCTCTCTTACTTTAAGCCTGTCCATTTCCTGCTGGTTATCCTTAATCTCCAAATTCAGTTCTCCTACTTTATTTTCCAAAGCCTCCATCCGATGTGTTAAAGCTGTCAGGTTTTCTTCTAGGCTGGTACAGGTATCTTGTATCTTTCTCTGATTGGCCTCTGAAGTGGAAAAGCGGACTCCAATTTCTGCCGATAACTGCCTTAGCATCCCTTGGAGTGTAACTGGGCTCTGCTCTACTTCTCCTAGCTCTGCTCATCTCTGACTCGTATTGTGCCCCCACATTCTTCACTCACTACTGGACTTACTCCCCCCATCGATGAAGCCTCAGGAGCTTTCTCGCTTAGTACCGAAAAGCGATTTGATAGGGGAACTGCAGAGTTCAGGGCCTGTGATTTACCTACGCCTGACATATCCTTGTTGTCGTGGTCCTTTTTGCCCTGTAAATTTGCTGTAAAATAAGACCTGAGGGAGGGCGTTATTTTTAAAATGGCTTGATTTTGATCTCTTTTTTTTCCTTTCACCGGAATTTGTCTACCCGCTTTATCTGCGTGCTTCTTAAATTTATGAGTATTTATCAGAAGCTCACTGGTCTGACAGGGTTGGACAGACTGTTGTTTGCTTGGATCGTGTAAATATCGTAGGTTGTGTGGGGTATTGCGGGGGGGCTCTTTTCCTAAAAGTCTTGATCTTAATTTATACCTTCTTCCCTGTTCGGCTTCGGCAGTAGACACACCAGGTGTTAGATCGGCTGATTTAAACACCGACTCCTTGTCTAGATATTTATTCGGCTGGCCCCTTTTTCCCTCAAACTGATCAGGATTCTGTTCAGGTTGTAAATTGACTACCTCCATGTGGTACACGTAAGAGTCATGCCTTATTATATTTTCCTGATCACTACAGGTGACAGCTTTAGCCTGCAAACAGGTCCCTCCCGGGATAACTTTTACTTTTAAAGAAACCTCTGTTCTATTATCTGAACAAGACAGGCAGCTCACAGTAGGAGAGGTAATTATACTACCCGGTAATCTCCTAGTGCTACCCCTAAAATATCCAAGCAGGCGGCCAGAGCACTGGGCATAGGTAAATCTCTGTATGCGCCGACACTCGGCTAATGCCCCAGCTGCCCTTAAATACGAGGTTTTCGAGCCTGCACACATACAGACAAATTTGCCTCAATACTGTCGGTAGAAATCCCCACCCTTAGTCCTACCTCCTCCGCTGCTGCTCCAGGGCTCCAAACAACCAGCACACCTCGCCTCTCTTCACAGTTGTACTCAACCCTCGGAGAGCCAGGAAGCAACGGCTTCACACCAGCGGGAAAAAGCAATCTGGTCCAGCTGAACCCGCAGCTTCCGCGAACGCATACGGGTGTGAGAGCGAGAGACAGCAGGACACAGCACAGCGTCTCCTCCAGCCACGAAGTTTCCGAGGTAGGCAGCAAAAAGAAAAACTAAGCTTTAGACCCTAAATCAACCCGCCACCATGTCATTACTCTCGCATACTGCCCTTAACATTTTCCTTGTTAACGGGCTCAACTCAGCTCCAACATCACTTAAGCGGGGAGCGGGAGGACGGACGACTCGCGACCTGCTTGCTAGCTGGCCGCCATGTTCCCCTGCCGACAGCCTCTTTGACTAGGATGTTACTACTCACCCCAGATAATTAATTAATTGGGAGCATGTTTAAAGCTATGTTGGCAGGCACAGAGGAATCAGGTTTCATGTACAAATTCGGCTCCTCCAAATTTTTCAAAAAGGTTCGCTTGAAGACTTTACGTATGGCGGCGAAGTTATGGTCGGGATGCAGCGGGTGCTTAGGACTTTCATACTATAGTGACTGGGCACCCGTGTGGGACTCCCCTGGAACACCGGAGTGTTTAAAGGATGTTTTAGCCTGTCCATTGATCGAGGCTGGAGTCACTCACTGGAAGGACATTGTAAAGGGTAATGAATGTCATACTTGGGAGTTCTGGAACAAGGTCACTAGAGGTGCCCTCTCAAGGTTCAAATTCTATCAGATTTCTTCTTCTTGGTGTAAGGGCCAACACTGGTCTCAACTGGAAGAGAACTCAATGGAGAGTGATCTACAAGAGGTGCCCCCGAGGAAAAAAGAAGTAGCCCACTGGTACAGTTACCTTCTTGCTGCAGTAGACAGTAAGATGGACAAACCGAGTCGAATCTGGGAAAATTACTTGCCGAGCGAGGAGCTGGATGATATATGGCAAGTATCTATAGACACTCTTTACCCATTAATTAAACCTGCTGCACTCAGGAAGAACCATTTTTTCACAATTCACAGGTTATACTGGTCTCCCCTCAAAATCTCAAGAATAAAGGGTGGCGTTGAAGCAAGATGTCTCAGATGTGGCTCTCAGAATGCGGATGATATTCACATATTTGCCTCCTGTTCCAAGCTTACCGAATTTTGGAAGTATGTGGGTAACACCATCTCAAGGGTGTTGGGTTTCGTTATGGAGGTAAGACCATCTCTTATTTTCTTTGGCGTCATTTCCAAATCTGGGGGTGAATATATCCTAAATGAGTTGCAACATAAGTTGGTCTTTTATTTGATTCTTTTGGCTAGGAGAGAGATATGTAAACTGTGGCGACAGGAGGCACCTCCATCCTGGAATGCCTGGTGGAACTCTGTGAGATATTTCAGAGTTCTAGATCAGAGGGTAAATATCCATAAAGAGAGGCCGGACACTGGGTTATTTTGGAATTTACTGGACGAGTCACCAACTGTATAGATTATAGATTATTGTACGGGACTGGTTAAATTCCAATGATTAAAACCTCTGAGTCAGCTCAGGATGTGTATCCAGGGTGGTTCCCGAAAGAATAACAGCTGAGACTGAAACTACCTAGTTATCAGCACCAGAGGTGGTTCAGGTCGAGTGCTATAGCTACGGAGGTCATATGAGGGGAAAAAAAAACAAAAAAACCCTATAATAAGCATTACTAAATAAAAACCAGGTTATAATGATTTAAAAATAAATTCCAATCTTGTCTGAAGAGGTCTTCTTTCTTTGAACTTTTAACTACCACCTCCATTCTACTGTTATCCAATAGAGCTCTAAAATAAATTAACTATGCAAAGAGTAAGCTAACAAAACCCCCCCAAAATATATCACTAGCAATGGAAAGACCACTCCCGGCAAACCCTAAAAAGGATTAATGTATAAGTTTAATTTTACATTTCATAAAAACAAACTTAGTTCTGGAAAAACAAAGCTCCATGAAAGCTTCAAGAAGCAATCCAATGCCAATACCCATAAAAAACTGAAAACAATTGTAGTGTAATTGCCCAAGAAAGCTCCCTGACATATAGAGAAAGGAAAGTAGAGAAGAATTTAAGTCAAGCATTTGACCCCGCTTCGCTCTATAATCAAAATTCAAATGCAGAGAAGCCAGAGTAACTCTGTCTAATGGATAAAAACCAAAATTCTTTCAAAATGAAAAAAGATGTATAGTAAAACCGGTAAAACATAAAAGGTGTACGAGTATTTTAGGGGACAATGTCCCAATACTCAATTACTACCAATTTAAAAAAAAAAAAAAACAGAAAATCACACGCCCTAGCAGGCACCTTGCATGGAATAAAACATCCACATTTTTTTAAAAGTTCAAAATCACACCATTGCCCCTCAAAATTAACATATATAGTAGTCTTTCCCTACACCTCCAATTGTTTGCAGTATGTAAAAAAAAAAAAAAAAGTTTCTTACTTGTCTGCTGCAGCCACACCTCGCTGTCCAGACTGTGATGCTTCACCAAATGAAGAAATAGAGACACAAAAGCAGAAGTTTTAAAAATAAATGGCAGTAATAAAAGTAAAAAAGAACTATTTTCTCCATAGGAAATAATGGAAACCCGTGGGAAAAAAAATATATATAAAAAAAATGTTGCGTGTTTAAAATTCAAATAATTTAAATAGTTCATTACAAATATTTTTGGCAAAAAAACAAGAACATTTACAAAGTAAATTTAAATAAATAATATTTGTTTAACTATTATTATTTAATAAAAAAAGTAATGTGCTTAAAAATAATTGTGTGATTACCTGCTGCTTGCCATTTGATTCAATATTTTTAAGTTAATTAGGACACATTTGTTATGCTACTTCATGTGCATCACTTATAAAAAACACTTGCTAAACACCCTTAACTACCCAACAATTGTCCTAAAAATTCACACTACCCCCTACCACCCATCACTAAAAGCGCCAAAAATAATTAAACCCCCAAACACCCTGAATGCCCCAACAAAAATGCCCCATAAATTAATACATTGCCAACACATAACCCCTATGTACCCTGCAACCCATTCTTAAAAGGTTATCAATCTACTTTAAAAATGATGCACCTCAAAAGTAATTAACTGCCCAAACACCCTGAACAACTCAAAAACTGTCCCAAAAATTGATACACTATCCACCCAATAAACCTAGAAACTCCTTACTACACCAATTCACTATCCATCTCTGAATCCTTACTACTCAAAAATACTACCCATCCCTGACCCATAAAAGATCCTAACTGCCCCTGTTCCCTACATGTCCCGGAATGCTAATAAGTCCTAACTACCCCTATTTACTACCCTTCTCTGAACCTTAAAAACTCCTAACTACCCCTTGCCCTTTACTTAGCATTACTTAGCCATGCAAAGTAATGGCTTACTATCTAATGTAATGCCTCTGAATGTCAAAGTAATCATGAGGTAAAAACTCTGATGTAAAGGAAACATACCTCCATCCCATGTGCTTTGAGAGAATCTGAGAACTAGCCAATTGTCATAAATAGAACGAAGAAAGTTTGCTGTCACTTGAAGGATGAACCAGGGGCTGCATGCTAAATAAAAACTGCATCCTATTTGATATCAAAGATTATAGTCGATCAACTACAGTGCTGTTTAATCTACATTCACCTTGCCTTAAAAGGTGGGCGACATAGTCAATGGTGTTAAAGGCAGCCAACAGATATAAAAATGTCAGCGTTCCAACACTTCCACTATCCACCACTATGCTGAAGGCCATCAATGACTGACAACACCTCTAGATCAATGCTCTTACCAGGTCTACCTCTTACTTTAAAGAGGTTGAATAAACTACTACTTTTAGTAAAATTCTTGCAACTGGAAAAAACCAGGTTATCAAGCAGTTTGGCAAAATTCAGAAGGATGAGATGGGCCAAAAATCATGCAAGTCATCAGGATCTAAAGATTCTCCTGGATTTATTCTCAGCCTTGTTCATATGCTTCCATACACCAGAAACCAGGCCTGCTCACTTAGGGTCTATAAGTCCCAGCTGCACCAGCCACTGAGTGAGGTGACAAAGGAGGTCGGCCCCTTCCTCTTGATTTTGTCAAGCAGTATAAAAGTGTTAAACTCCTGCAGCACGGGATGCCAGACTCCAGGACTAATCAATTAGTGACTACGAGTCCCACCTGCCACAGATTGAAGGGGTGGGGGAAGTTGGCCTCTCCCTCGATTTTGGCAACTGTTATAAAAGCTCCAACGAACTTCCGCAGTGCAGGACGCGCCCGGGCCAAGTGCGGTCCAGTCTTTCCCAGACATCACCCAGAAGAGACTGGACTGCGCCATCCCCCTTGGTTCGAGCTTAAGTGGTCATTTGGTTATCTGCTCGGTGAGTCAAGAGATTGTGGGTTGAAAATGCTTTTGATCCGTTTTCACTATCATACTGTGATTTGCTATGCATTTAAATGAGAAGAAGGAAAGTGGCAGGTAGAGTCCAGGGGCCAACAGAATTTTAAAAAAATTGGTTAAATGCCCTGCTGAAGACTGTACCCTGGGAGAAATAGATATACTGATCGAGGAAGTAGAATCTATCCTCAACACTGAGAAGGCTTCAACCATACGTCTTTCAAAACATCATTTGATGATCCCTGAAAAGTTTATTAATAACTCAAAAACACAATCACTTGACAAAGCAGGAGCACCACCTGAAAAACTAAGGGCCAATAGAGAGAAGGAAAAAGTGACACCTGTGGACCATGTACTGTTCAAAGTAAATGTTATTTGCCAAAATAGATTTGATCCATTAATAGATGCAAGGGTGGTTCAACAAGAGGACAGTGGTCCTTTAAATAGTCTGCAAGGAAAGTGTGAACTGGAATGAGTTAGCCTGACTAGGTGGGAGCCACTTAATGATATAATCAGCGAATTAAAGGATGAAATAAAGGGCCAAATGTACAAAGCTATTTAGTATTTAACGGGCATAACTGCTATTTCGGTCCATTAAAAAAATGCTAAATGGCCTTTTCAGATGTACAAAGGCCCGTTCTCGGTCACAATTTGCGATTTCTACCCAGTAGAAATCACAAATTGCGACCACGATTTAGGAATCACAAATAGGGATTCCCGATTTGCGATTCCTAAAGCACATGTACATAGTATTTCCTATATGCAACTTGGGCATTTAGGAAATGCTATTACCATCAACTTGAAGTTGATGGTAACCATGTGCAAAATTAAAAAAAATACATTTAAAAATGCGTTTTTTAATGTGAAGTGCATATATGCCCTTTTGGCATATGTGCACTTACATGTGCACGACGCATTTCGGGGTGCCTGCAGGAGGGCCTAAAGACCAGAGGCACCCTTTGGTTTGGATTTCCTAAATTGCGAATTCCATCGGAAATCGCAATTTAAGAAATGCAAACCATTCCCTATTTTATCCGTAGGTGGGAATGCAATGGCATTTCATTTTTACGATTCCCTAATAGCTATTCCTACTTTGTAGGAATCGCTATTAGGAAATCGCAAACTTAGTACATATTTTGCATTTTCTAAATAGCGATTCAAATGCAAAATACCATCTTCGTACATCTGGCCCCAAGTTACTAAAAAAAAATTTTTCTTACTTTGATAATTTATTAGTGCAAAGGGAGGCAGATGGCTGTAATGTTAGTATTGGCAAACTCTGCGAGGCATGCTTGTCCCTAAAAAAAATCATTTCACTGTGCACTTCGCAAAAGATCGAGCCAGAAGGCATAAGGGGGAAGGTCAAAAGTGTGAAAGCGAACAACCACACACCCCACGGCGGGATTATGAGAACTAAGCCGTTGACTACTAAATCACCTAGGAGCCTCAGTTGCCAAGGAGGAGGGATAAGGGGCGGGGTAAGAGTGTGAATGCGAACAACCACAAACCCCAAGGCAGGATTACGAGAACCAAGCCATTGCCTACAAACCCACCTGGGACTCTCAATTGCCATGGAAAGCAAATTGGCACAGTCAAAATGCACCCTTGTGAAACCCTGGGACTATATTTAATGATGTTAGCCCATCTTGGACTTGGTGGAGAACCACAGATGGGATTAATCCTCAATGAACACAAGGTTCCACTGTCATGAGGAAAGCACACACATGTTCTTATACTGCCAATGCCAAGCGCTTGACCGTGTTCATAATTAACACTGCCAAACTTCCTCCAACCACCAAAGAAGATGGAGATTAACAAATCAATCTACTGGATTAGAAGCGTTTGTTACTGCTACTTGGTGATTTGTTCAGAAATTTCAAAGGCAATGCTTCTTCGTCCTTCCTTTTCAAACTATTATGGTTCCATAGAGTTAACCCTAAAAAATCAGAACTTAGCAAATGGATTTGTGGCTCTTGAGGTAAGAACGTACCCCAACTGAAACTGTTTGATCCAATTTAAATATAGTTGTACTCAGGGAAGGTCTCAAGAAATATCACCGAAAACAATCTGTTTTAATCAGCCTCTGAAAGCAGACAAAGTTTCCTCTGACCTTGTCGAGATAGACTGACTGGACGATGGAAGGGAAAAAAGTTCATCTGTAAATCTGAAAAGTTCTCTAAATAAGGTTGCAAATAGTAAATAATTAAATAATGAAGATATTTTTGAAGTAGTCAACTGGCCAGTGAACACTAAGTATGTCAATGACTCTACATTAATTAGTAAAACCCAGGTGCAATGATACCTGGTCAGTGGTAAATTGGGAAAAGACGTTAAATATGTTATCATGGAACTTAGCATCAGGATGTCTAAGTGGCCTGACCTCGAATTGTGTGACTATGTAGAGTAGTTTGATATCAGTATGTTCCTGGAGACCCGGTCTATCACACCGGTTTATCGATCTGGGTTCACAAATTCTAATGTAAAGTGTATGTGCTAAGGAAATGGGACATCTATATGGGGGTTTAACCATATGGGTCAAAACAACCTTCAATTGTAGGAGCAAGCAGATAAGTATTGATTCACCTGACTGACATCCTAGGCATAAACAGGATTTTATCTATGGGCTAGGTATCTGATATTTATAACATATATAATCGTACTATTGTGAAAAGGAGTACCTGAAACACTGCACCATTTTGAGATCCATATGGAATAATTGAATATAAATTGATCTTTGATTGCAGTAGGGGATTTGAACAGAACTTATGAACCCCTTATCACTGCTAAAGTTTTAATCACAGCAACAGACAGACTATGGAACATCCATAAACTGAGTCTCTTGCCTATCAAAAACGGTCTCCTTCTGCAAACCATTTGAATGCACCAACGTGGTCGTTGAGGCCGAGGGCCTCAATGGCAGAAGTTCCTGCTATATAGACTATATAATGTTAGGCTTACCGCTGTGGAAAGATCTTATTAAGGTGACGGTTGTCGATCGAACAGATAGTGATCATAATGCCCTTTGTTTAATTATGAAGGGCATTAAGATACATGTAGATCCCCCCATGACTCATACGGCTAGCAGGGAGCTGACTTTAATAAGTAAAAAATGAGCTGTAAAGTGGATTTCAGTAAGCACCCACCATAGATGTTAGCTTATATTTATAGGGAAGTGACGCTTGAGCGAGTGGCACAAGTTAGTACTAAGCAATCAAGCTTATACATGCCAACTTCTTTGCCATCTTGAAAGATTATTTTATTATAGTGAAAGGAGGACTGTTAACTGTATAAACAAAAAAACCCTTGGTTTAACAAAAGTGTAAGGAAGCTAAAGGCTCACTCTTATTGGCAATCAAATCTAAGAATAGAGATAATGTTAGATGGCGAGAGTATGGTATATAAAAATATAGGAAGCACCCAAAAAACAGTGGGAAGTTCAAAATTGGCAGGAGCTGTGAAAGTAGCAATAGGTAATGACTGCAAAATGTTCTGGCATATTGCAGCACATGGCAGTCATCAAAATGATACAAGTATAGCTTTATATACAGTCTCAACCCCGGATAGATCATTTTACCAACCTATACTCCAATAACCATGATTTTAACATTAACATTGGTTTACTCGACATAGTACACTCTGGAGTGGATGTGGAGTAGGGGTGGGCAAAGAATTTTGCTCTGCGCGGAGCACAGAGTTCTGAAAAAACTCTGCAAAGTGATGCGGAGTAGAGTTTTTTCTCGCGAGTGGCTCGCCTATGGCAAGTTGGCGAGAGCTCGCAAGAAAAAAATCGTGAGCTAGATCTCCCTGCGAGATTTCCCAACGCGGGCGGTCGCGGCAGGTCATGACTGCTCGCTTTGAGATATCTGCAGCTTGTGTTGAGGAAGCTGTCACTCTAGCAGAAGGTCTACTCGAGCAGCAGAACCCTCTGGTGCGACGTGTAGTGCCATTTGCGCCGATTTTACATTGCAGGACAAACTCCTGGCTCTAAAAATCAGTACGAGCAGCGCGACTTAACAGACTCCGCCGCTGGCAGAACTAAACGGAGCGCGGCAGAGTTTTTTCAGCACTTTGCGGAGTTCCGTGGAGTAAAACTCAGCGAACTCCGTCCAGGCCTAATGAGGAGCCACTTAGCATTCAATTAAGTGATACTGTTCAAATAATTATGCTTCCATCTAAGGCCGGCGCTAGGCCCGGGTAAGGTACCAGGAGATCTTTTTCTTGGGGAACCATAGATATGCGCTCCATACATTAATACGCTATCTAATGCCATTTTGACTGAAGCTGAAATACCACAACCCTTTCCAGAAAATGTTCTGCCTCCAAATACTTGAAAACCTCCAAGGGTGGAAAGATGAAAATTAAATGCTATCAAATCTCCAGACAGGTTAAAAAAAGAAAATAAGCACAACAGACCTACTACTTAGGCTTCTACTCAAATATTGTAAAACGGTTACTGTAAATAAGGGACACATATGTCGCTTTAGTGGACTTACCTGCTGCATTTGGCCTCCTAATGCGTGATAAGCTCTGGCTAGTTTTGCAAGAATTGGGAATCCCAAGTAACCTCCTGTCAATAATTATATGACTGCTGTTAGAAATGGGAGGGGGTCTCTGGTTGGCAGGTTTGTACCCTGTCCAAGTAGGGACCCTTCCTTCTAGTCAGGGTAAGGGAGATTACACATCTAAAATAACCCCTGCTCACCCCCTTGGTGGCTTGGCACAAGCAGTCAGGCTTATCTCAGAGGCAATGTGTAAAGTATTTGCACATAGCACACACTAATACAGTAAGAACACAACAAAAGGACACCACACCAGTTTTAGAAAAATAGCCAATATTTATCCGTGTAAATAAGGCCAAAACGGTCAAAGTCCAGCATACAGTAATCAACATACGAATATTGCAAAAATAGACTTAAAATACATTTCCTTGAAGTCGATAGCTGCATCTGGTTCGATCAGGGCATCGTGAACAAACCAATCCAACAGTTCAGGCCGACCATGGCGTTACGGGCTGGCTACTGTGTCGGGAAGACCCGTAAACAGTACCTTGGAAATGCAGGGCATCGTGGACCTTGCAATGAGCTCCGAAGAAGCGGAGTCATTGGCGTTGGTTCCCGAGGTCTGTGCAGGAGTCATCGGGCCATTGAAGTCACACACGTTGCAGATCAAACTGCATGAGGTTGAAGTCGGCGGCACAGGTAGGTGTCGGGGCTGCGGTGTGAAGTGGAGCGGTGCGGCATGCAGTGCCCTCAGATCGCAATGCAGGCAGTGGCTCTGTGATGGCATCCAGCGGCGTCGGTGAGATCAGGGCTGCAGTGCGAAGCGGGCGGTGCTCGAAGCAGTGCTGGCAGGTCATGGTGCAAGTAGTGGAGTTGTCGTTGCTGAAATGCTGTCATCGGTAGGCGATCTGGAGTTGATGGCGTCGGTGGGCCACGGCTGCGCATCGGTAAACTTACGAGCGGTGCCCCCAGGCCATGGTGCAGGCAGCGGCGTCGATGTCGGCTTGGAGCGTCGTCGTCGGGGATACCAGGGCGGCGGTGTGTTTCAAGGCGGTGCAAAGTGCGATGTCTTAAGTGGTGGTGCAAGCTGTGGCTCAGTGGTGGCATCAGGTGTCATCTTTGAGACCAGGGTTGCGGTGCAAAGCAGGGCGAAGCTCTCTGCGGTGCCAACAGGTCATGGAGCCACCAGCGAAGTGTTGTCGGGGTCGTGTTGCTTGTTCTTCTGTTGCAGCACAAAACACACAGTTCCCACTGCTGGTAGCAGATGATCTTGAAGTCTTTGCTGTTCCTGGGACTTCTTGAACAGGGGGCAAGCTCTACTTCAAGCCCTTGGAGAAACTCAGGAAAATAAGTTGCAGAAAGTCCAGTCCAGGCCTTTCACTGTCTAAGACAGAAGCAGCCACTACAGGCCAACACAGCAAAGTACACAGCAAAGAGGTAGTTCCTCCTGACAGCTTCTCCAGCTCTTCTTCTTGGCAGGTTCCTTAGTCCAAAAGAGTTCTAAAATTCTGGGGTCAAGGCCCCAATATGTATAATACTTTTCCCTTTGAAGTTTTAGGCAGTAAGTCTCTGGGTTCAGTGAAAACCAGTCCTGTCCTCCCTGGTCCAGCTTCACTACAGGAGGCGGAGACAGCATTGTGTAAAGCAGACACAGCCTATTCAGGTGCTAGTGAAAACTCCTCCCACCACCCAAAATGTAGAAAGGTCTATTCAGCCTGGCTATGAGTCACCCAGGAAAGGCAGGACACACCTCAACCCACCTTGTGACTGTCTAGTGTGAATGCACATCCCAGCTCCTGTCACTCCAAAACAAGACGGTGAATACACAAACAGGCAGAGGCACACAGGATGGTTAAGTAAGAAAATACCCACTTTCTAAAAGTGGCATTTTCAAACACATTATTTAAAAAACACCTTTACTAAAAGATGTGTTAAATTCTGCGTTCAGAGAGCCTAACCCCTATTCCTCTAGCTTGTCCCAATGGAAAGTTACACTTGTAAGATGTTACAAGGCAGCCACCATGTCAACCTATGGGACAGACAGCCTTTCAATAGTGAAAAACGAATTGCACAGTATTTCACCATCAGGACATATAAAAAAAACACTACGACATATCTATCCTAGCTTTCACATACACTGCACCCTGCCCATGGCCTACCTTGGGCCTACCCGAGGGGTGACTTACATGTAAGAAAAGAGAATGTTAGGACCTGGCAAGTGGGTGCAATTGCGAGGTCGATATGGCAGTAAACACTCTGCACAGACACTGCAGTGGCAGGTCTGAGACACCTTTGAAAGGCTACTTGTGTCTGTGGCACAACCAGTGCTGCAGGCCCACTAGTAGCATTTGATTTACAGGCCGTGGGCACACACACAGTGCACTGTACTAGGAACTTACTAGTAAATCAAATATACCAATAATGGAGAATCAATCATAACACAATTTACAATAGGAGCACTTGCACTTTAGCACTCAATAGCAGTAAAACGTGTACAGAGACACTAAACTAACCAGTCAGTCAAAAACTTTTTGCATCAATTAAAATGCATAAAAGTACAATAAATGGATAAAACATTTTGATACTCATTTGACATTAGTAAAAACCATTCATAAAATAAAAATAAAAGTACACTGAGCTCTAAAAATATACAATATATAAACAATGCCATAAACAGGCCGCCTATTTAGGCCAAAAATTATAATTCATCCGAGTCCTGTCTTATACAAATTCAATGCTATAAATTAGTTCAAATCTCCATGCCCCACATTTCCTCTGCTCAATAGTCATTGTGAGTCAGCCCTTATCATATACTATTTTCTAAATGAACAGAACTAAAAACACTAATCATAAGAAAAATCACCACATTTGAGAAGATCTCTGGCATTTTAGAACTGCCCAGAGAAAAGATGCAAGGATATAACATACATAGACATCTCTTAGTTGCCTAGAGCTGGCAAACATGGTCTAAAACCATATTTAAGATGGGACAATATGTTTTTCTCTCGCTTGGCTATATAGAGAGCAGAAGAATAGAAGGTGCATGTTAGATTGTTTAGACTTTCCATCACAGGGACAGGGCAGCAGCTGATTCAATGAGCAAGTATTTTTAGGGAAACCAATCATAAGTGGAATAAGGTTTAAACGAAATCGTATCAAGATAAATCAATGCTGTAGATTCTGAACGAAGCCCAGATATGAAAGTGCACAATGCTTTACGGGAGGTAGCGTCTGATATAAAATGATTGTGATTTTAGCTTTATTTTTAGCTGCTCTCTCATTTGCTGCCTTGGTCAGGAAAAGTTATTTAAGTTTATGCTTCGGAAAGGTGACACAAAGCGATGGGGTATCATACAGTTCATGCAGACCCAAAGATGTCAAAGTGGTGTCAATATAGTTCAACCATGGAATTCGAAATGCGTGATCCATTTTTAATATATCCCTTACCACTGATTAAGTTTAACACGGTCTATTTTCCATATTGAATGCCACAATAGTATACGGGCCAAAACTAGCAAAAACGAAGTCCAGCGTACCATCAAAAACAGGAGGTCAGAAAAGAAAAAGATGGAGGAAAGAAGCCAAAAGATGCCAGGTCTAACAACTGCATAGAAAAACCTATGTGCAAGTTCGCAATGGGGACCCCATTGCGAACTCAATGAACTCATCCTTGTAAAGAAGGGGGTATGACAGGGGTGCGTAAATGGCCCCCAAATTGCGTACGTTATATATTAATGACATTTTGGAATTTTTTGATACTTTGTACAAACACCTCCCCAAACGTACTTGGTACCAGAATATTGGCCCTTCGGTTAGTGGATGACATGCTTTTTATCTCAACGACACCGATTGGCCTTCAGGCTCTTCTAGATTGATTCATAGTTTTCTGTAAATAGCAAGGTCTGGAAGTAAACCCTAATAAGACGAAACATATGGTTTTCAACCTCCACAAAGCTTACTGTGGTCCAATCCCGATAGGAGGAAGTAAACTTGAGAGGGGCATGACTTTTGAATATTTTGGGGTACAAGTGACAAAGAATATGTCCTGAGAAACGCAGGAAACCAAAAGCGCCTTGAAATTGCAAGTATACAGCTCAGGGATATTGAAAGTATATAAATGAACCATTATGAAAGCAATTTAGCCTTTCCTGCCAATATATAATGTCAAAGCCATGAGGGCAGCACTATATATGGACGAATTATGAGGACACACAAAAGTCTCTAATTTATGAACTCCAGAAAATATATATTTTTTAAAACGCTAGTTAATTTGCCCCAGAGCGCGCCCTTATACCACTATATCCAAACTTGGGAATGAAACCTATAGTATTGTAAGCTAAGCTTAGACCATTATTATACTGGAGTCGCATTTGATATACAGATGAATTACTGGCTTACAACACAGTTATTGAGGAGGTGATTAGATTAGATCCCCATGGTAGAATTTATTGGCTAAACACATTAAATCATGTTTATACACCCTTGACTTGGAGGACTTTTGGAACAGATCGAGCCTGGCCCCAATGCTAACTAAAGATCATTAAAAATAAAAAGTACTGGTCATGGTTAGCAGAAAGTGAGCTGGTAAGCTCCAGGCATGGATCCCTCACTGATCTGTTCCTGGGGACAAAGGCCCAGATTTACTAACCCCAAAACATTCCATTCCACTAAGGAGTTGAAGCAAGACCTTCATTAGATAAGACACTTCATATAGTTAACATGTTTGATGCAGAGATTTGCTGAACTTCCTTGTTTACAATTTCATATCTAAATGGGGCCAATTCCGCTTATTTATACTCATGAGTCCAATACAGTTACTGCCTCTAAGTAAAATGCAGTAAAGTTCCACTTATTAACTGCCTGGAGGTAGTTCACGTACTGTGCAATATTCAAATCAAATGTAGCCTTCCATCAATGTGCCCCCAAACAACTATAAAAAATAGTTTAGAATTAACAAAAATATTAATTGAGTAGGAAAAAGCAAAAAAGTGGTAAAAAAATAAAAAAAAGTGGTAAAAGGGCATCTTGAATAGTGTATGAGCTTACGTTAAGCTAATTATACATCAGCGAGTCCAGCACCTACTGCAGAAGGCTGTGTAGATTGCAGGTGGTAGGTTTAACCCCCAGTTAGATGCCTCAGGGCGTTTGGGGTTTACTGCAGAAATCTGTGCGCGACCTGCAGGTCACGGTTTCCAGTGCCAGCTAGATTGCTTGGCTGTTTAGCTCATCTTCTGCAGAGATTTATAACCTGGGGGCTACTTGTTCGGATCCTGGTAAGACACCATCTCACTTTACTGCACCTACTGCAGATTCCTATGCATAATCTGTGGGTTTCACTTTCATACTTCACTGATAGAGGTACCTGGGTTTATGCATCTGCTGCAGATTGTTTTAGTCTCACCTGCCCGCGGCAAGGTCCAATCCCAAAAAGAGAACTCATGCATTTAAAGTAGTAGTTGCAGATAGGTGTGTGTGTGTGTGTGAGAGAGTGTAATCTGCAAGACACATGGCCCCTACAGGAAAAAATAGCTCTGGTTGTCAACGCACCTTCTGCAAGACCGAATTCATTCTGCCTTTCATAGGATCCTCTACCTGCATGACAGCGAGGGGGTTAGCGGGGCTACTACACAGAACTACTTGCAAATTGCAGGTAACAAGTTTATGTTCGATGCCGAGAGGCTTACTATGCTGCACAGATCTCTTAGGTAAGCATCTCTGTGGCCCACATCGGCAGTTCAGCCTTCTTAGACAACAAAACAAATGCATTTAAATATGGCGATGACAACAGCTGGTTCTAGCATTGAGAATAAGGTTTTAGGATGGATGCAGTTTAATTGTATACTGCTCCTGAATAAGGGATTTCTTCTTAAAGCTAGGCTCCCATTGAGGGTGAACGCTACCTTAAAGATCCTCGGCATGCATGACTTCCACCAATAAAATCTCTCCACCCCAACCTATAAAAGAGAACACCAGAATAGCCGCCAGAAATACCCCAGCAACCTAACTAGAAAAGATACAAATGCAACTTTTATCAGACCAAAATGTTAATTTTAACATCTGAAAGGCTTTCTTGCAACTCAGTAATATTGTCTTTACCACGTATTTTGTGTCCCTCACCGCTCACGCGCCCACCACACCTTGCTGCAGCCATCCTTGAGGAGGACTTGCTGTGCTGGTGCAGAGGGGGGCAGGCCTGAGACAATCACACATGAAGTGTTAAAATGGACAATGGCCTATCTGGCTGGTGCTACTTCCCCCCTGGAGTGTTGATCCTTTGATAGGCCCTTAGCCTTCAATATCTGCCTACTTCCTGATGAAGGCTGAGTGGATGGCAAGGAGTGGAAACCACGGAAGATAAACATGGCTCTTAGAGTCCTGCGGCTGTCTTCACGACCCTCAAACAAGATGAAGCAAGTGCTGTGGTGGAGATACCAAATGGCAAGCAACAGGTATCAGCTGCTACCCACATTTGATGTGCATAGCAACCGGCGTCTGTAAAAATATCAAGGGGTAGTACATGACGCAAAATTCATATTGACTAACAGAATACCCTTCTTACATTGTGCTCAGGAAGCTCCAATTGACATGTGTAAGGAGAAAAGAAGTATGTTTCTCAATGTTTGCACCACAATTGTGGAATCATCTGCCTTTCAAAGCATCAATTATACTTCCACGAATTTATGAGCGTTGTTAAAAATGCACTTATTCTGATAAATGTAGTTCAGGATTGTAGGTCCAGATGTATAGATTAAAAAGTCTATTTAACCCACTCTCTTTTTTCTATCTGTGACCATATGGAGTAACGTGGCCAAAGACAGAGTTCGATTCTAAGGTCATGGAACTTCGATGAGGAGATATGCAATATTCTTTTAATATACATGGCAGAGGATATTTTATTCTTTCATTCCTCAACGGTCACACCATTCAGCCTTCTCACAAACCTCTGAAATCCTTTGTGTGTTGTTTTTTCCCTATGAAAGAGACCGCATGGTTGCAGAAATGAAGGATGAAAGCAAAATATGTAAAGCAAAATTAAACAAACCCAAAACAGTAAGTAACTTTTTAGAAAGAGATATTAGAATCAGTTTAATGTTAGATTAAACACTTGATGTAGCTCAGAATGTGTAGCAACATGCAGCGAGATCCTGAAATAACCCAAAGCATGCAAAAAATAAATATAATACATGGGAATCTGCAATCCCTGTATAAATTCCTGTCTCTAATTTCTTTATAATCGGCAACTTGTGACGCACCCAGTCAACGATTATAAAGAAAAGACACCAGAACTCAACTGTAATAACTTATTGCAGCCGAGTTCAGGCGTCACAATGCCTGCTGCCAGAGCCAGCAGCCGAGGTGTAAAATAGGTCAAGTCAGGGAGTATAATTGAAGCAGCTGTTTAAAGCAACAAGAAAACGGAACGTTGCTTTTCTTTCTTTTGCTCTATTTTAATAGCTTACAATGACAAGCAGAGAGAATAGGTTTATTTTTGCACTCCTTAGATAGAGAAAAGCTAGAATCTTTCTGCATATTTCTACACATTCCGAGCTACTACAGCTTTTTTTTTTTTTTTTTTTAACTTACTTGTATTGAACTGTTTCTTATATCTGTTGCAATGATGTGTCTAATTTTGCATTAGAGGTTTTATTTGTATTCTTCATGTTTGCAAACATGCTCACTCTTCTATATGAAAGGGATATGCATCAAGGTTTTAAGTAGTTTGTGGGAAAGGTGAGGGTGTGACCATGTATTTTATGGGATAAAGTACCCCTGGCATACATGATAAGGAACTTGTAAGTCACCTCAGATTTCCATAACCTTACAACAGCCTTGTTTTTCTATAAGGTTATGGAACTCCTCGGTGGCTTGTAATTTCCTTATAATGTACGTCAAGGTGTACTTTATCCCTAATATCTTGATATGAAGATCTAATTTCTGATCACTTTTTCTTTCTAGAAAAAGCATATTAGAAAAAAGAGAAGCTAGTTTTCAGGTTGTTTAAACTGCAGCTGTAATGATGCTCTGAGGCCTTCCTTTCACCTTACTGCTAGACCTTTAAGAGGCATTCCTTCATCATTACTCAACTGAAATAGCTTATTGCCGCTCACCAAGTTATTTTGTTATTACAGGTAACTAGAGATGTTACAGCTCAACTGTAACAAGTAATTAGAGCCTGACTTTTATATAGGGATTGCAGGCTCCCATGTTTTATATACAGGATAAAATATCCCTGGTTATACATTATGAGGATTTTGCAAGTCACCTGAGGAGTTTCGTGACCATATAGGTGAGCTAATAATGTTTTGCGGGGTACTTTATTCCTTAAAATACAGTCTCACCCCATTACTCTTCCCACAAACAGTTTAAATCCTTGGTGTGGTGATCTTTCATATGAAAGAGATGGGATGTCTATAAACATGAAGAATAAATTTAGAATCTGTAGTACAAAATCAAACAAAACCAAAAACCACTCAGATATTTCTTGCAAAAAGATATTAGAATCAGTTTAATACATGTCAGATTAAAAACAATCTGTAGTTTATGACCTGTAGAGACATGCAGATAGATTCCATCTTTCCTATAATTCAGTAGGTGAAAAACAAAACACGTTGCCATAAATATCTCCTTTCTGCTTACCTCTGCTCATCTAGAAAAAGAAGAGCAGAAGTAGGAAAAGCCATGTTTTGTTTTTGAAACGGCAGCTTTAATTATGCTCTGTGACCTGCCTTTCCCCTCAGCTGCTGGCTCTCAGCTGTCAGAACTCACCTGTAATAAGTTATTACCTTTGAACAGCTACGTCACTTCTTTATTACAGGTGACTAGAGATGTCACAAGTGGCCTGTAACAAGAAATTAGAAAGGGGCTTTTATACAGGAATTTCAGGCAGCCTATATATCACAAGCTGATAAACAATAGCAGGCTGGTGAGTTGGTGGGGAGATTTCGATGGGCTCGCCCTGTCCTACGTGATGGGCAGGCAGCAGAGAACATTGTTTGCAGGAAACTGTTGCGCTGGTAGTTGAATTCCAAAAGTTCATGAATAGTCATATTTTTACCTGGGTTTCTGCAGTGCCATGAGTTGGCTAGGACTCAGGGTTAGACTGAGTTAGAAAATAGGTCAACGCCCCAAAATGGAAGATTAGCAAATTAGATAGCTAAAAAGTGGCCCATGTTTGCAAATCGGAGCAGTTTTAAACTTGTAAAGGCACAGGTGTTTTGCAAGATATGGGACTGCCAGTATCTGTGCTTTCTTCAGACCATGTTTGTTGTAATATAGGGGAAATAAACAGTAAAATCAGCCACTAGACCATAAAACAAGCCACCAAACAGCTACAAACTTGGCCCACACACTGCTCTATCAGATTGCTCTATATGCCAGCCTGACCCTGCTAGGACTCAGAGACGTTTTAATGCATGGGCAAAGTGGGCCCTGGCCCCAGCCTTTCAGGGCCCCCCCTCTGGTAGAGCCAGTTCTGTTCTTGCCCTGATGACTTTGAATAATTCTAAACAGATTGTTTTTAATACCGTTTTCCTTTAATGTATTTTTAATGTGGCAGTGTATTACAGCTTATTGCAGACATTTTGCAGAGAAACATTTGTTTTTCAACACCATCAGCAACATCCATAAACACAGCAACATCCATAAAAATAGTTTCTTTTAGATGAAAACAAGACCTCAAATATGAGAAATGGGAGGGGTCACATACATTATCTGCAATAATGTTAGTGAGCTGCTGCTGAATTAAAATATTGAAAACACACCTCACTATCCCTATATATTATATGTAGGCTTTCCTGTTTTCAGTTTCTATTTTCGGTAAATTCTGGTGGGGTTTTTTCAAGTGATTTCAATATCTTAAAAAAAACAGTGGTTACACATTTTCGCACCATTAAAAACAACAGAAACATTGTTTTTCCGGTGTTTATGGAATGTTTTGCTTTTATTATTGCTAGCTTTCTGCACGGATAGCGCATGGTATATAGACAGTGTACGCATAGTGTATATGAGGTCCAACTAGATTTTTGCAAATTAAACTTATTGTGGTACACCATACAATACTTCTTCAGTGAGTCTTTGGTCATGTGCGCTCGCTCTTTCCTTCCCATGTAAACTTTTGTGAAAAGGCCCTTTCAACATTGGCACTTGAGACGGGAAACGCCAAAACAGCCAGTACACAATTTGTTAACTCTGGCCACTGGCATAGCTTTCCATGCCAATACTGGTGTACTTGAAGATTGCGATTCTCAGGGCAGGTTCTGCAACATTTGAGTTGAGCTGAGCGCTTATGCCCTCACAGTTATTGAAGCGTTCAAAAATGAAGGAGCACTTTTGAAACTACGGAGGAAATTCCCCTTTATGAAGGGGATCTAGAACTTGTACAGAGTACCACAGTGAGGTTTCATTGACTTCAAATGCCATGGTTGGTGAAGGGACATTTCTAAGCATCATTGCAAGCCATTTCTCATACATGGTAAAATAAAAGTTCCTGAATTGCTCTTCAACATTGCTTTGCTTACCAAGTAGCAAGCACTACCAAAGTCACTAAAGGTGTTGCCCTGCCTACTCTCAAGGAGATGTTTCACATCTACACCAATTATGCTGAACACGTGGCAGACAAGGGTGTTTTCAGACTCTAGTTTTTTATTATGTCCACTACAGCAGTTATGTTTTCCTGTAAAGAATGCAGTAGAGTGTACTTTTTTCACATCACTATCAATATGCGACCAAAGATCCTCACATTTCTTGCCTTTGGCATCATCACTCAGCAAAAATTCTGTAAACAGTTGCCACATGGATAATATAGCATTCATAGTCCCTTGGACTGAGAACCATCAGCTAAGGGAAACAGTTGGGATGACTCTTTCTTTGATGCCACACAAAGCACGAAATGAGAAATATTTGCGTTTTAGTTCCTGTGCATAAGAAAACAGTGCACCAGAATGGACTAAAAGTCAATAGCATTCCTCATTAATTCTGAAGATTGTAAAGATGCTTTCAGCATACTATCTAACAAGTGGCAAGGATCTCTTACAGGGAAGCACTTCAGCTCAGGTATTAATTTTGACAGGTCATCACACAACTTTTTCATATACGTAGCTGAATCACTGCAAATACAAACAATATCACTTCAATCTTTGTTGAACTTGGAAAGCACCTTTTTTGCAGAGCATTCCAAGTGCCACTGCGTTCCATGTTTTCCAAAAGTCTGGTGTCATGTTTTCACCACTATCCCAGATGCTTGGCGATAGCTCTCTTTTCACATATACTTGTCACTATACCTTGCATTGAATGTTTAAAGCCTGAGGTGTTGGCAATTCACCTACTATCAATACTGACTCACTAGAAACTAGGGGCTGATGTATTAACGGTTTTTACCCATTCTCTTTGGGTAAACGTGATGACACATATTAGGGAAGATTCTTATAAAACTAGCCATTTTACCTATCAGTGAAAGAATCAAACGTAGCCAAAATATCACATATGGTTTTGATATTTCCTGATTCTCTACACTTTATAAAATAATTAAATAAGACCTAAAACATGCTTCTAAACCCTGCATCTTTAGACCAAAGACCACAAAACTGAAAAAAAGAAAAAGGAAGAAGAAACAATATTTGAGTGGCATCCCTAAATGACAAAACTCAAGCAGAATAACGTTAGCCCAGTCTTTCTTACTGCTAGCTTGTATAACAAAGTTACATTGTATTGGCCCCTTCAGGAAGAAAAAAAAATGACTGTCACTCTCTTTTTTACTTTCTTTGAATGGCATTTAGTTTGTGGTTGTGCAGGTGTTTTTTCAGTGTTTATATGTTTTCACTGGTGAGGGCAATTTCTCTTTCACTGGGGTTTTATCAGTTATTATAGGTTTAAACCTAAAACCGGACAGCCTAATTATATGTGAATACATTTAGAATGTGAACCAGTGTGCCTGTGTACTGTCAGTAGAAGGCATAAAAAAAGAGCTCAAATTGGATCATAAATTCAAAACTGTTACGAACAGGGGCCCACAAAATATGTTTGGCCCATGGCCCCCGAAATCCTTAAGATGTCCCTGATAGGACTCCTCCATCAGATGGTGGAGGAGTCCTAGCAGTCCTAGTCATGTGTGCCATAGTGCTAGGGTGTGTGCCTGAGTCTACCATAGGTTTTGTACAGGAGGGTACCCTTCCTGTACAAAATACTATGGCTAGACAAATTTAAAACATTTTCCTACTTTGTATGTGTGCTGTAAAGTGCAGCACACATGCAAAGTCGGAAAAGCTAAGGAGAAATGAAAAACATTTCTCCTTTTTGCACCTGCTTTCAGCTGTGTTCATTTTGGCGCTAAACCCAGTCTACGAATGTTAGTAGATAGGGTTTAGTGTCAAAAAGCATGGGTGGTTGCATGGGAACGCCCATGTACCACCCTTGTAATGCCCCCTTGAGAACAAAGTAATGCAAAGCAGCATTTCGCACTGCTTTGCGTTACTTTTCCTTACAAATCAACACTAATAACAATTAATGTTGGTTTGTTAATCCCCAAAAAGGTTTAGCATCGGGTTAGTGTTGCACAAGTAACGCTAACCTGAAAACATTTTGTGAGTCTGTGTGTTATTCATAATCATAAGGGTACAGGTCACGTGCCCTCCTCGGCTGGAACGATTTCGAGTCATTTTGTTATGCACAGGGCTCATCCTCACCTCATTCACTGAGTCTGGAGAAAGGGACTGGTCCCGTTTCGGAGAGGGCTGAAAACACGCATCTTTCAATCCGCTAACTGGCCCAAATGTGCAGAATATGAAGCCCCCCTCCTTACCCTCACCAGTTAGCAGAAAGAAGTCCTAAGCTGCCCTCCACCCACTGGGTCTGGATAGCCAAGGCCGTAAATGTGTTTTAGTTGGGGAAAATCTTCAGAGGAAAAACAACTGTAGCAAAAACTTCGGGAAATACAAACAAAATGCCAACGGGGCAAGTAATTATAGTGTAATGCTAGGGCTTACGTTGAAAAACAGAAAATAATGGGGAAGGATTATAGACAAATAAAGTGTTTGAAGAGGATCTACCTGATTTAAAAAAAATTATAAGTTGTGGGGCTTTATAGCTCATAGTAGCGAAAGCATGAATGAACGGTGCAAGGTGTTTTGTACCTAGGTCTGTGGGTAAAGTTACCTTTCGAGATGTCTCCAGACACCAGGAACTATTTTCAATCATGATTTTCTTTTATAATTTTTCCTTCTACCACCTGAAATAATCTACAACGTTAGGCCTCCTGAAATATTCTACGACTACATTTCCCAGAAGGCATTGGTTTGCTAAGAAACAACCTTGAAGTGGATCTTGTCCTTGTTGCAAGCAATTTGACGCACCCCTACTGTGTCTCATAGACAAACTATTAGTTTTGCCCTAGACACCTCCCTGCCTGTCAAGAAAAAGTGAAACTAGGGAGTATTAAAACATGCTTTGTCGACTTACCGAATGGATAACCGCGTTGGAAGCAGCACCGAAAACAAAGCTCTCGCGCCGGCTGGAAGGTGGAATGTGTCCGGGCAGCAACAGGCATGGCCGACTCGCACCCTAATAACGCCCTCGTCCTCGCGGCGCGGCTTTTTATCAATCATCGTTTGGTCGGTGTCCTGCTCAGTCTCAACCCAACTGTCCCCTGGACCTCGGTAACCGCGTTAGCCTCCTGGCTCCAGATTCCATATTTAATAATGCCAGCTAATGCTGCTTGATTGACTCCTGGACTGGCTTCCGTTCTATGGGAAGGCCGGAGCGGGGGCAGCGTGCTCATTTGCTGTTTTCTTATGAGTTTCCGGATTAAATTATTTCACAGACAAACTCTACCATAATTTGAAGGAGCCAACCGGTGTTTGGCAAGCAGTTTGCTTTGTTCCATGGCGACAGAAATGTTCTATCATGGTTGCCTACCTTTGTGTACTGCAACGCTGCCGACATATCGTATAAAGTCCCCTTTATTGTCTAATTATATATACCTGAGCCTTATGTGAGCCTATTCACTACAGAAGTGCCTGCAATTTAAATTTTAAAAAAAACTAAACTCCTTAACTAGAAATACTCAATCTCGACTTCATTTTACTGGATATATTAAAAGTACACTTTAAAAGTTGTGTTGTTGAGGCACTTTTTGTAATGGGAAAAACTCAAGTTCCAGAATGAAAAGAAGTGGCAGTTAAAAAGCCAAGACTAGTTAAGTGTTTAATACATTGCATGCCCCACCTGACAGCAAAACATTTCCATAATACAGAAAAATAACCACAGCCCACTACACAAACTGTACCATAGCTGTTAAGTGGACCTGTGTCACGAGGGAAACTTTCAGCCAGTCCTTCATTTTCAGCCAACATCATTATTCATACTGGGTCCTATTGCTTCATTTTCCAAGTATAAGTATGGGCTAACTGTTCCCAGCATTCTTAGTGCTGGTGGCTGAAAACTAGGACTGGGAGAAGGACCCCCGAGTGACATGTGCCCAAAACAAAAACTGTGTTGCAGGGAAACGTATGGGAACTGTGATGCCTGAGTGCAATGGGAGGGGGCGGTGTCATTGATCGTAAGGGGAGGGTCAAAGGTAAGGCTAAAAAGAAAAACATATTTTGTTGGTCTTACACTTTCAGGTAATTGTATATAAAATAATGCACACCTTAAATCAAATAATAAATACAAGTTAAACTAATCATTTGGAAATTTTACGTTATGTTAGTGATCACTGCAAATGTCTGTACGTGTAACCAAAAAGCCACTGAATTTAGGGCCCGATTACGATGGCAGGCGGGCTTCCGACCTCCACCCTATCGGGGATTGGGACCGCCCGACAGGCTGTCAGTGGTCGCGCAATAGGCATTAGGATGCGACCACCACCACGGCGGTCGCAATGCAAAAAAGGGACACTTGACATATGCCTGCACTACGTGGCATGGTGCTGGGATATACAGGTCCCGTGTCTGGGGGCTAGTAGTTAAGGGGGGCCTGCTAGGGGCCCCCAATGTCCCTTTCCACCAGCCTTTTCATGGCAGGTTCACTGCCATGAAAGGGCCAGCGGAAAGGAACATCGTAATGCCTACGCCGGTGCCTGGTAGGCACCGCCACCATTGCAGGCATTACAGACTGTCCGACGGGCTCAAGGAGCCCGTCGGATTACTGTCGGACGGTCTTTCTGCCGCCCACCCGACATCATTATACGGCAGGCGGTAAACATGCACACAATGGCGATGAGACCGCCATCGAGATGCTGTGGGTGGCAGTCTCACCGTCATTATAATGGGCCCCTAAATCCTGGTTGGTTCAGTGGGGAAGAGTGACTTTTATTTAAATTGTTTGTGCTACAAGGTCTGGACCTGGGACAAGAAGCACTGCACGTCATTATTTTAAACTTCATTGGACACAGTTTAAGCAGTGGCGGCTCCTCCGCTATGGCAGAGGAGCGTCGCCCCACTGCTTTTGAGTAGGCCTGGGCGGAAAACTACGCTACGCTCGCGTAGTTTGCGAAGTTTGCGCTACTTCGCACAACGCGAATTGCACGTAGCACAGTGCAAACACGCGTAGCGTAGTGCAGCGGTCATTTTTTGCTTGCTCGCGGTCCTCAACGTCAAGTTGGCGACCGCGAGCAAGCAAAATGACATCCCGGCGAGACTTTTTCCTCGTTCGCGATCAGCAACACAAGTTGCCGATCGCGAGCGTGGAAAATAAACCTCCCGGCGAGATTCTCAACGCGGGAGGTCAGGTTTCTCATTGCGAGTGGTCGCGTATGCTCGCGACCGCTCGCGATGAGAAACTACCAGTCCGCGTTGAAAGCTGCCGCTCGAGTAAAAATCTACTCGAGCGGCAGTAAAGGACAGCTCGCACTGTGCAAGATGCCGTTTTCAATGATTGCACAGTGCGGACAAGCATCCGGCACTGTGTAATCATTGCGAACACGCACTACGCAGTTCGCGTAGTGCTACGCGAAGCTCGCGTGAGTGCGAACTTCACTTTGCGTAGCTCGCGAGCGCTACCCGTGAACTACACCCAGGGTTACTTTTGAGCAGTGAAGTAAAGGAAATATAAAATGATAATAACTTTGAGTTATTATCATTTTATGTTTTCTTTGCGGGCAGGCAAGTGGGCAGGGCTGCTCTGCTCTCGGAGCAGGGCAGTGGAGGAGTGGTTTGCCCACTCCTAAGTACGCAATGACTGCTTGGGCCACCCAACCCAGTCATGCGCACTTTCCCCGTTTTCCATGCAGGCTGCATTACAGCCTGCATGGAGAACATGCCCAGGCCCCCATTCCCTGGTTGAACGTCGAACCAGGACACTCAAAACCAATCACAACGTTGCATTGCAGCGTTGTGACTGGTCAGGGGAGCCTGTGTGCTTACCAATCACTACACTGCATTGCAGCGTTGTGATTGGTTAGGGGTGCCGGGCTGTTCTTCCTGTCTCACGAGAGCAGGAGCAGAGATGCGGGACCTGGCGGTAAGGTAAGTGTATGTTTTATTTTTATATATTTTTGTATTGTGCAACGCCGCACCCCCCACGCCCATTCGTTCCCCCACCCACACCCGCCGCGCCACCCGCGATTCATGCCGGCCGCTACTGAGTTTAAGGTAGGCTGCAACACACTGCATGAAAAAAATGAGGTATAAGATAAAAAAAAAGTGCTTGGAAAAAAGATTTCAGCAATATGCAGACTGTACCTAGTGCGAATATTTTTATAGCTTACATTAAAAGCACACACTCCACAGATCAGCTGGTAACAGCCTTACAATATCTCTCAAAAAGAAGACATTTTTGTCAACAAGAAGCTTGACCCTGATCAATTAAAGCCAATCCCAGCTTCAAAGCAGCCTTTTCATTATCTGATTACCCAATTGCACATATTTACAATTCTTTAAGGCAGCAGACACCCTGGCAAGAAGGATGGTTTATTGTCTAGCAGTCTGTCCCTCCCTCGGCTTCACAGCATAGGAGACTCCCTCCCTTCCTCTTCCAATGAGGCATCTCAACTGCCAGAATTACCTGTCCTTGGACAGTTGTCTTTTAACATGAAGTAGGGGAACTGTTTTTGTTAAATTTAAAAAGTATGGGCGCCTATGGTTGCAGACCTGGCATTCTGGTGTGTGCTTCTAGGAAAGGAACCTTGGCTCATCTAAGATGCCCAGGGCTAAGATGCATTGCTGAGAAAATCTATACATTATATTTCAGCACTTCAATAATCCAGAAACAATACTGTTCAGTAGTGATTGGAAATTAAAAATAATTGCTGGTTCAATAACATTGTTAAAATCGGGAATAATAACAATACTAATAGAAATAACAATAATAAACAAGAATTGGCAAAGCCAATTGGTCTACTGCTAGCTGCCAGCCCTTTTCTTTTTCTTTCAATTCTGGTTTTGTTTTGTCATGGTTTCTGCAAAACTTTATTGTTGCGGAAGCTGCCAGGCCCTCATCATTCTAAAAGAAAAACACATTACCATAGTAGTCTCTGGGACTGAAGGGAACTGCTTTGACTGTGGGTGTGCTCCTTGTGAAAAGGCAGCATGATGTAACTTACAGCGAAACAAGCCAATGGCTGATGTGGATGATCCATTGCCCCATGATGCCTACTGGAGCGGGTGGGAGAAAAATGGAACACTTCACAGAAGGCAGCCATGGAGCCGAGAGCAGGCAGCAGAAGCAAGGACAACAACCCCAGCACCAGCCAGGATGTCCAGGCAGACTCCCAGGGGTAGAAGAAGTGGAAGTCCAACTTCAGTGAGGAGGAGAATGACATCTTGATCAAGGAGGTGGCAGAGTACCAACATCAGCTGTTTGTCACCTCCAAAATGCCATTAGGAAGGAAAGAGGCCATTTGGCAGTCCATCGTGGAGAAGATCCACAGTGTGGGGCAAGCAAAGAAGACTGTCACTGACTGTAAGAAGTGCTGGCATGATTCTAAGCGCCGGCCGAAGGAGAAACTGGCCAAGTTATCAAATCCTTTGGGATGGGTCTCACTTCGTATGCTGACGACACGCAACTGGTGCTTGCGGTGCACAAAGATGGAGAGGCAGTAGCGGCTAGCTTTCATGATGGCATGTTGGCCATTAGCTCATGGATGGCAAGTAACTGCCTTAAACTAAACTCAGATAAAACCGAGGTAATGGTCTTTGGTAACCTTGCCCCAGGATGGTCTCTGACCTGGTGGCCAGCTGAGTTGGGATTACCCCCCACCCCTGTTAAGAAGGCTAGAAACCTAGGTATTATATTTGATGAGAGCTTATCTTTTAAACATCATGTCAATGCAGTGGTCTCCTCATCCTTTTATGTATTAAGGTTGATAAAGAAACTGCTACCTTTTGTCCCAATTAATACTGGAAAAACACTCATCAGTGCTCTGGTTATGTCAAAGGTCGACTACTGCAATGGCCTTCTAGTCAATGCCCAAGAAAAAGTCCTGAGCAGGCTGCAACTGATACAGAATGCAGCCGCCAGGATACTGACAGGTACTCCAAAGTTTAAGTCAATCACCAATGTGGTGCGCCAGCTTCACTGGCTGCCCATAAAAAGTAGAACTAAATTTAAGGCGCTATGTATTGCATACAAGGCAGTTCACGATACAGGACCTGAATACCTGAAAAAAGCTTTTTTGGCATACGCGCCCAGCAGAGCCTTGTGCTCAGCAGATGCCAACCTTCTGATCATCCCCAGAACCAAGAAAGTCAACTGGGGTGATAGAAGATTTACAGTGGCCACGGCTAAACTATGGAATTCGCTCCCCATACAAATCAAGACCAGTCCTACCTTGTTATCATTCAGGAAACAAGTAAAAACTTGGCTCTTTGAACAATAAGTGGCCAGCCCTCCGCTAATCCTTACAGTCCATAGCGCCGAGACACCCATGGGTATTTGTGCGCTTTAGAAGTTGTTTAAATAAATAAATAAATAAATAACCTGAAGGCAGCAATGCAGACCGGAGTAGGGAGCCCAGCACCCCAGGAGGAGCTGGATGCCTGGGAGGAGTGGGTGGCAGCTGTCATCCGAGACGAGGTGGTGGCTGGAGTACCAGGATACGACAGTGCAGCACACAAGGAACAACCACAGCCACAGGGTAAATATTAACAAGGGGCAATGTAGGCAAAAAGGTCATGTTGTGCACCCATCTATGTCCCAGCACACCACTGTGCTGTGTGCAGTGCAAAGCCATTTAGCAATGGGGTAACACATGGTAAACCAAAGGACCTGGGAACAGTTTAATACAGAAAACAAGGTGGTCCTGAGGTTCATATCTTAGTCACAGAGAGGACAGTACAGAAATATGTTGTACCGGTTATGAAGTCAATTGGTCATTGTGCGAGAGAATTACCAATGCATATTACACCAGGGGAAAACAAAGGAAGAAGAAAAATAAATCTATTTTTTGAAAAACACTGGCTAATGTGCCTCCAAGTCAAAGACCAGTGTAGTTGGCCTGTTTGCAAAGAAATATTCTTTGAATCTTTTATTTTTAGGGTACGTTTTTTTTGAGGAGGGTGGTGATCAAGGATTCCAAATCCACCTTTCCCGGAGGAATAACCAAAATAAATCCAAGCCAAGGTATTGGGAAAGTCGACGTTTCGACCCGACTATAGCTTGGAGGGTAAATTAAAGCCTCAGCATGCGGGTCTTCATCAGGACAATAAGAACATGGTAAAGCAACCTATTGTTTGGAGCAAAAGAATTGGATCCCCAACGAAATCCTCTTCAGGCCGACACCGGGGCCTGAGGTCCACCCTTCAATCAGGGGTTTGTTGAAACGCGACTACTCACCAGTAAGGGTCTCAAGGCGCTAGGGGTGGGGGGGTGCAGGTTCCATTCCATCAAGGAGGGGGTCTGTCGAAGAGCCAGGTTTTGAGGTTTCTTGCGAAGATGGGGAGCGATGTTGTCTGTCTGAGGTGGAGCGGAAGGGCGTTCCATGCTTTGGCCGCGAGGAAGGAGAAGGAGCGGCCTCCCGATCTGGTCTTTCTTGTGCGGGGGACCACGGCGTAGGAGAGCCGGGCTGATCGTAGGGTCCTTTGGGGTGCGTGGAATTTGAGTCGGCTGTTCAGGTATGCTGGTCCGGTGCCATGGAGGGCCTTGTGTGCATGGGTGAGTATCTTGAAAGTGATTCTCGCCTCGACGGGGAGCCAGTGGAGTGTGCGCAGTTGCTGGGAGATGTGGCAGTGTTTTGGCAGGTTGAGGACTAGTCTTGCGGCGGCATTCTGGATGTTCTGTAGCTTGCGGGTGAGGTTTTTGTTTATTCCGGCGTAGAGTGTATTGCCGTAGTCGAGTCTGCTGGTGACCAGGGCGTGAGTGACGGTCTTTCGGTGTTCGAGGGGTATCCATTTGAAGGTCTTACGAAGGAGGCGGAGGGTGTGGAAGCAGGAAGACGAGACGGAGTTGATTTTGCGGTCCATTTTGAGCTCGGAGGCCAGGATGATTCCCAGGTTGCGTGCGTGGTCCGTGGGGGTTGGCGGGTTTCCGAGGGTGGGGGGCCACCAGGTGTCGCTCCAGGCGTCGGGGTTTGGGCCCATGATGAGTACTTCTGTTTTGTTGGTGTTTAGTTGTAGGCAGCTGTTTTTCATCCATTTGGCGACGGCTTCCATGCCTTCTCGAAAGTTGTGTCTGGCGGTGTTGGGCTCGTTGGATAGGGAGAGGATGAGTTGGGTGTCGTCTGCGTATGACACGATGTTGAGTCCGTAGGTTCTGACGATGGGGCGAGGTGGAGCCATGTAGACGTTGAAAAGCGTCGGGCTGAGGGAGAAGCCCTGGGGGACTCCGCAGGTGGTAGGTGTAGGGTCCGAGAGGAAAGGGGGGAGTCTGACCCACTGCGTCCTGCCGGAGAGGAAGGAGCGGATTCAGTCGAGGGCCTTGTCCTGGATTCCTGCATCGTAGAGTCTGCGTATTAGGGTGCGGTGGGAGACTGTGTTGAATGCCGCTGAGAGGTCAAGGAGGATGAGGGCAACTGTCTCTCCTTTGTCCAGTAGGGACCGGATGTCGTCTGTTGCGGTGAGGAGGGCGGTTTCCGTGCTGTGGTTTTTTCTGAAGCCGGACTGGGAGGAGTCGAGGATGTTGTGTTCTTCAATGAATGTGGCGAGTTGGCTGTTGATGGCTTTCTCGATGACTTTCACTGGGAATGGGAGCAGGGAGATGGGTCTGTAGCTTTTGAGGTCGGTGGGGTCCGCCAAGGGTTTCTTCAGGAGGGGGTTGACCTCGGCGTGTTTCCAGTCGTCGGGGAACGAGGCGGTTGCCAGGGAGCAGTTGATGGTGTGGCGGAGCATGGGTGCGATGGTGTCGGCGGCTCTGTTGAAGATGTGGTGGGGGCAGGGGTCCGTGGGGGCCCCTGAGTGGATTGACTTAATCGTCTTCAGTGTGTCTTCGGTGGTGAGGGCTGTCCAGTTGCCAATCGCTGGTTTCCAGGCGTCGGGGGTGGTTGGTGAGGGTTCAGTGTGTTGGTTGTCTTCGTCGAAGTTGTCGTAGATGCTCTTGATTTTGTGGTGGAAAAAGGTGCTCAGTTTGTCGCAGAGGTCTTGTGAGGGAGGGATGTTGGTAGACTCGCTGGTGGGTTGGGCGAACTCCTTGATGATGCTGAAGAGTTCCTTGCTGTTGTGCACGTGGGTGGAGATTCTGTCTTCAACCGCTTTTTTCCTAGTTTCTCTGATGAGTTGATGGTGGGCGTTGGTGGCGGCTCTGAAGTTGTTGTGGGCTTCTGTGGGTTTGGTGTTCCTCCAGGCCTTTTTGAGGCGGCGGCGAGTGCGTCTGGACTCTCAAAGTTCGGTAGCAAACCATCTGGCTTTCTTGGCACGGGTATTGTTGTTTTTCTTGAGGGGGGCTAGGGTGTTGGCGCTGTCTGAGATCCATCTATGCAGGGTTCGGGCTGCGGTGTTGGGGTCATCGTTTTCCGCGATGGTAGGGGTGGAATTGTTGAGTGAGGAGGTGAGCTGGTCATTGGTGATTTTGGTCCAGTTTCTTCGTGGGAGCAGGTGCTGGTGTCTGTGGATGGTGGGTGTTCTGAAGGTGAAGTGGACGCAGCCATGGTCGGTCCATGGGAGTTCGGTGGTGTGGCTGAAGGTGTTGGAGTTTCCTGTAGTGAAGAGGGGGTCGAGGGTGTGTCCTGCTGAGTGCATGGGCTCGGTCACGATCTGGCATAGTCCAATGTTGTGGAGGTTGTCCAGGAGGGAAGTGGTGTTGGGGTCCAGTTGGTTGTCGAGGTGGAAGTTGAGGTCTCCCAGCAGGGTGTAGTTGGTGGATGCGATGGCCTGCGGGGAGATGATGTCCGTGATGGAGTTGGCGAAAGGTCCGCGGGGTCCAGGGGGTCGGTAGATGAGGGTTCCATGGAGGGTGGCGGTGGGGCTGGCCAATATCTTGATGTGCAGGTGTTCCATCAGTTCTGTGGGCTCGTCGGGGAGTGTGCTCAGGCGGAGGCTGGATTTGTGGGCAGTGGCGATTCCTCCTCCCGGGCGGGTGGGGCGGTCCTTCCTGGAGATCTTGTATCCTTGGGGGATGGCGATGGCGATGTCCGGTCCCGAGGTGGTGTTGGTCCAGGTTTCGGTGAAGAACGCTACGTCCGGGGTGGTGCTGTCGAGGAGGTCCCAGATTTCGGTGGCGTGTTTGTGGAGGGATCGGACGTTGAGGAGGATGCATTGCAGGGTCTTCAGTTCGGTTGTGTTCTTGCCGGCGGGTTGCGCTGGGTCTGTGTTCTTGACGGTGCTGCAGGAGTGCCGGCAGTGGTGACAGCTGAAGGGTCCGTGGGTGTCGGCTGGTGATGCTAGCTTGCAGTTGTTGTTGCGGCCTGGGTTGAGTGCAAGGAGTGCCGCTGGGTCATAGCGTTGGTGGGGCGGAGGTCCAGGGTTCCTGGCACTGGTCGCGGTCGGGTCGCGGATGGGCGCAGATGGGCTGGCCTTTGGCGTGCCAGCGGCGCACCCGCTGCGCGCGGCTGCCATTAAGTAGAGGTCGGGGAGGACTGTACAGCTGGGAGGCGGGAGCAGGGAGGGGAGCTGGATTGGGCCGGTCGCGCTGGGGGGGAGGGGCCGTGGGGGCAGCAGCGGCGGGAAAATAAGGGATAAAGGAAATAAAGGAAAGGGGGAAAATAAGCAGAAATAAGGCACAGAAGAGCAAAGATGCAGAAAAGTACAGAAAGGTGAAAAATAGAAGAGGGCAGAAAAACAAGTGAAAACGAGTGAAAGAGCAGAGCGAGAGGAAGGAGACAGAGGTCCACTGGACCACCAGGGATGAGGCGCAGGGAAACCTGCGGTGGGAGGAGGGCCTCGATCACCAACACTCGAGAGTGCAGTGGCATGCCTCACTTAATGGTGGAGCTGCGAGGGTGGGAGAGCAATTTCACTGACAATGAGTCAATGACTTTGCGTGGCGTTTTAGCTATGGATCTGCAGCCTGTTCCACCAGTGTGTCACAACAAGTGACACACCTGTGGTGCCAGCTGCATGTAAATATGCCCCATGGACTGGAACAACACATCATGCATGGACACTTGAATCCTACACAGCCTGATGGTGACAATGCAGGCCACCTTGCACCATGAGGCCACTGTGTGTTACTTGGGCCCATGCACACAACTGCACTGTAAAGCAAACAAATGGCATGGGCTTGTCAGAGGAGAAACAGCTCACCTTAGAGGGGGGTCAGGTGTGGGGCATGTGAAGCATTAATACATAGGAACAGGCCAAGAGTCACATGTGCATTATCTGCCATGATAATACATAGTACACAGCTGTCCTGACGTGCGGGGTGAGAACACACACATGTCAGTTGCCATGTTTAAGGACTACCAGAACTCACAACCTGTACTAAATCTGACTGGATCAGGGCTAATGCAAGTGATGAACACCAGAAGAACATGTGTGTTGAAACCAAAGATGATGCGTGGCCCAGGTGGACCCCTGGTTGTGCAATGCATTGTAAGTGCTGGCTGAGTAGGTTGAACTGCCACTGTGTCTGAATGGGGAGACATTGCATAGCATAAGGTCAGAATGGATAAGTTGTGTCTGACAGTGTCACACCTGTATTGCAGCTGGGAAGGGATGACAGAGAAGAGCCCATTGGGATACAACATCCTATATGTGATGTGGTCCTGGGTGAAGATGAAGCATGTGCAAGGGGGGTTTCTGAAGGGAAATTGTCTCACCATGCCACATATGTCTCAGTAGGAGGATGTGAAATAGGGATCAGTCAATGGACATGAAAAATAGTCTGCCACCACAAAGGGGAAGAGTCAGCAATGGTTGGAGACTGAGGTGGATGTTCCCAGTTATGCTGCAAACCTGGGTAGACAAATGTCACCAATTCCAACACTGCCACCATGTGGAGTACAGCTTGACCCATAGCCCTCAAAAACAGCCAGCCATATCAGTCCTGGAAATTGTCACAAATATTGATGGTCTTATAGGCACATGAGAGTCAATGTATGATGTGGGCTACATCACTATATGGCATTAAGTTGAGTCACTGGCACAAAATGAGTAGTGGCATAGGAGGCATGTACATGTAAAAGTGAGAATTCCTGAGTCACAGGATGTATCGTACTATGCGGATACCAAACTCTGGCAATTATCAACTGTGATGAACGTCAGTGCTAGCAACCTACCTAGTGTTACAGGGCCCATCCCCTCAGATTTGGTACATAGTGCCCACTGTCCACAAAGATGAAGCCAAATGTGTATCCAATCAAACCAAATGAGTATTCACAAATATGAAATATATGGTGAGTGCATGCCCTCACACATTCCTGCAGTGTAGCAAGGTTGGTCCATGTGTAGAGTTGTGCAGGATATGTGTTTCAGAATCAACTCTTGCCCACATGAATGCACAATGTGCACGCAAGACAGCACAACAAGGCTGAGTGCCATAGTATACAGTTTGAAAGCTAGATGGCAAGATCATAACTAATTCATGACCAGATCAACATCACCTGCAGAGGAGCAGTGGGCAGAATACTGGCCACAGCGAATGCAGGCACCGTGGGGAATAGATAGGTGACCGTAGTGGTGTCAATATGTATAAACACAATCACCATAGGTATCATGAAAAAGACTGCAAATCACCTTGGCAGATGTGGACCTGACCTCTTCCTATACGTCTAGGAATGGTAGGCTCAGTGGCTTGTGTAACTGTTTTGCAATATGTTATTAGACAGAACGTCAGCCTTGTCACACAGTGGTTGCATAAAGTATGTAGAGATAATGTAGAGATCAAATGACAGGAGTACACCCGTATACCCAGTTGAGACCTGGGTGATGAATGTATGTAACAAAAACAATGTCTCAACAGGTAATATTTGATAGGCTATTAAATAAAGCATGCACATATAGTTGCAAAAAAGAAAGAGCAGGGAGACTCCAAGGTTAAGGGATGTGCCAGGGGCACTATATATTCAGCACATATATAGGAAAACAACAGTATCAGCACTGTTTACACTGAATGTGGGTGTAACCCAAAAACAACTTTGTGCACATAAGTGCTCGTGACACACAAGGTGGACGGCACAAGTGACAAGTGACACAGCGAAGAGCGGCGCAGAGTGAGCAATAGTGGTGATATTTACAAGGTACTTTAGATTCGCGAATAATTATTTACAAGAGTTACAAAAGGATTAATATTTTGTGAACCAGAGCAAAGTGCCAAATGTTGCGCTGGGATGCCAGTATGTAGAGATACTGGCATCTAAAAGGCAACTACAGTGCAACTTGGACTCTATACCTCCATGTAACAGACATCCTACGCATCAATGTTGTATTGAAAGTCAAATATTAGCAAGTCAGATTGTCATTCAGATCACTTATGTAAACATCTAGTATAGAACACCAATAATATTTCTCTATCTCATTGCAGAGGATGTACCTACACCTCCTGACCAGCTGCCTGTCCAGTATGGAGATCTGGCTGAGGATGACAACCTGCCACACCTTGACCAAGAGACCTTACAGCAAATCCTGGCCTCCTTTCAAACACCATCTCCGGTTGTGGGAAGGGCCAACAGCATTGCGGGTTTCCAGAGGATCCACCCATCACCCAACAATCACCACCTGCCAGCCCACCCCCAGGCCTGGAATCTGAGGACTCCAAAGTTGAATTCCAAGGTCATGCAGTAGGAGTCCAATGGTAGATGTGGTGCGAGTGGGGATGGAGACTGTGGCCTCACCCTAGAGGCAGTCCGTAGGTGTCTCAGTCCTAATAAGGACACCTCGGCTGCTATAAGAGGCACCTACCCTCCGCTCTGTGGACTCAAACAGTCCCTGGCTGACATCGCTGGTGTCATGAGGCAAAGGCATGAACAACCGCCCTGCCAAAGTGACACCAGCAAGGTTGCCAAACAGCTGGGGGCCATCTGCTACATCCTAGAGTCTATGGAGCAGAAGCAGGACACACACAGCACAACTATGGGTGCTTACCACTGCGACGTTACTGCTGTGCAGGCAAACCAGCAGGCCCTTTTCAGTGCACTGCTGCCTCACGTGTTGGCGCAGAGAAATGCTGCTGCTGTGCACAGGGGCTGCACATCTTCAGCCCCTGATGTGTGTGTGCCTCCGTCGCCACTGGCACCTACAATACCCCTCTCATGGGAAGCACCAAACACATCAGAGGAGGAAGATGTGGACTTCAGCTCTTTCCAACGTAAATCTGCCCGGTAGCATTTCTCTGTGATAAATTGCCAATTTCTCCTTTGCCTAGTGCTGATGACCATGCCAGAGTACTTCCCACTGGTACTGTCCTCAATTTGCCTTTCCACCTGTTGAGCTCACCCATTTTTGGACTGTCCATGTGGCCTATCTTCCCTATTGGCCATTTGATCATCATCTTCATCAATGAAACACTCCTCTCCTCCACATGTCCCATGCAGTGTATCCCCCATGGAGTAGGTCTGGACATCCAATAGCTCACACAAACTGTTGAGGTTGTTTTCAAAAGAACTGTGCCTGTGGTCCTAAACAATGTTGCACATGTAAATAAATGCACAGAGTTCAACATGTGTGTTGTATATTTGTGTCTGGAGTAAGTACAACATGTTGGATTTTGGGAGCTAAAGACACCAATTATTATACAAAGGGACATGTGTGTCATTGAGCCAAGGACAAAACTACACAGGCCGAGGGAAATTTATCTGGTGAACCCTATGTGTACAAAGACTAACAAGAAGTTGCTCATGGTCCCAAGCATAAAGTAAAACAAGTAGCATGCAATGAATGTTAATGGTGAATGAAGTCACAGCACTGGTGGTGAGCATATCCATGAATAATAGCCAGCTAGCAACACTGCTGTTACAAGCAAACAATGCAAGGGTGAGAGATATTAAGAGGTCTGCATCAGTGTGTGACCCAGTGTGGTACTTTTAGGAGGCTGCGCCGGAGGTAAAGGTGAGGAGGCTTAGGTGGTTTGTCAATTGTGTCTTTTTATCCAAAGTATTTGAGATATTGACATATGCATTTGAAAACAAAAATCTCTTCCAATGGAAATTCCTGTCCTCTTCAGTAAGTAATGGGTACAATAATAATGCCAAGAAGTCTCCGTCAACCATACCTCTGGTGATTAGATAGGAAAAGTGGGAGGGTTTCCGTGAAGACAACCAAAGGTTATTGGTGTTGGCTCTGTCATTCAGTACGTACTAGATTAGTTATGTCTCTGCTTTATTTTCCCTGCATAAGAAATGAAGAGTGTCCAGAAGGAAAAGAAAGGGAGAAACAAAAAAACAACAAGAAAAGGAAATAATATATGCCCCTTTTCGGAACTATTCAGAGAAGTTCTACTCAGGGCAGTTTTCAGCATAATATCCCTTGTGTTTAGTCTGCCCGAATAGTCTTATGGGACTTTTAGTCTTTATGGGTAGATATTTTGCTGGTATTTATATACATGCGGGTCCGTTTATTTAAATTCATGCTTCATTTAGAAACAATGTGAACTGTGCATAGGCCCTTCACCTATCACCGATCGTGCCCTATATCTAACCTGCAATCCCTCCCCGCTTTAAAAAACGTTGGCCCCAGGCACTTACCCGCTCTGCCGCAACTCTCCAGAGTTGTGGTGGCTAGTCAGCATCCTCCGGAGCAATCCACCATTCCTCAGGACCTGACTTGGCGCCCTCGTCCTCTCGACTACGTCCGTCGCAGCCTCTGGCTCAGCGGTTTCCGATGCGATCCTCCTTTGGGTTCGGCACTCCATCCACTCGTCAGGGGTGTTCCAGACAGTCCTTCTTTTCTCCGACTCCGTTTCGCCCTCTGGGAGTCTTGCATCTGCGTCCTCTCTCTCCTCTTCCTGTTTCCATCTTCTTTGGCCAAGCTCTTCCCATTGGTTAGCTCTGTGAGCCGTTTAAAGAGACAGGCCCCTTTTATTACGGTGTCAGTCTGTTTCAAATTTTTTTCTTTCTTTTACCAGGTCCTGCAGCAGCAAGGAACTCCAGTGGCAGGACGTCCAGGCAGTGAATTGGCAAGAGTGGATCCCCTGGTAGGTAAATCCTCACACCCAAATAATCCACGATGAATGACAAAGGTTTGACATCACCATCACTCAAATGCATGTCACATGATTTACACACAGTAGGTGAATACCTGTTTTGGCCTGTTTGTCTATTCACAGTAAGAGGGCCACTTACAGTGCTCAACTATGTTCGTAGATCCCTTAAGTGACTCCATTGAAAACTTGTCAGGAACCACTCCTTTGGTGCCTCACCTAGTTACACATGTATACAAACACTGCCAGGAATTTCTACAGCATGTGCTCTGCCCAAAGAAAGCATATACGACAACTGCCACTGAGTCAATGAGCAAGCAGGTGTGACAGTGCTAAACATTTTTTAATTAAATCACCATTAAAAAGTAATATCCTAAACTAACTAAACTACACTAACTATTCCTACCTAAATTATTCCTACATTAATCTATGCTAAATCAACTACACTATCCTAACATAATACTAACCCAACCTACCTAACCTTAACTTATGCTACTCTACACATATACCATAACAGACAGGTTAAACATTAACCCTCACCCCCTTAATACACATTTGCACATGAGACAAACATAAACTATACCTATACACAAACTACCTAAAGAATAAAACCTAAAAAATGATTTTTTTTGCATTTTTTAATTTTTTTGATACACATTGTTAGAAATGGGGTTTCTGGTTGGCTAGGGCGTACGCCTAAGTCAGGCAGAAACCACCACTCTAGTCAGGGCAAGGGAGTTACACGCTGAAGATAACCCCTGCTCACCCCCTTGGTAGCTTGGCAGAGCAGTCAGGCTTATCCTATAGGCAATGTGTAAAGCGTTTGCACAACACACTCACACAGCAGCGACACACTAGGCACACCACAAAGGAAACTCCACACCAGGTTATATAAAAATAGCCTTTGTATTATCCATAAATACACATTAGATCACAATCACATATATTATACTGTGCCACCAGGCACTTGTCATGACTTCACAGGGATTACATAAATCACTAGGCCTATCGGGCCACTGTCATAATCATCACAACAATTAGGTTGACCAGTAACTACTGGTAGGTTTGCACTTAGCACAAAACATTATGTGTAAACATTATCAGCAGTGCACCATAGTAAACACTTGCAGCCGTGCACACATAATGAAATACCATTGCTGATATTGTACATACCACCATCACCTCACTGTGCATATAATGTACACTCTGGAGGAATGCCTGTTAACCTGACCATGCAAGAATTATAACATTACAGGCATCAATATACACATGGGAATTACCATATCCATATCACCCTAAACACCTGGGGTAAATCCCCTATAGTGGTAGGGACCCCATAGAGGCAGCGCCTCTGTGCGCCTATTATCTGCAATGCAGTATTTTAGGTATTCCCATTAGGATAGGGGAGCCTCTGCGCGCCTCCAAGCGGAATTACGGTAGTCTTTCTGGCAAGCAATCCTATGCTTCACTTATGGCCCCTCAGGACTGACAAGGCGGCAAGAAATGCAGCCCGTAGGTGCCCACCCCAGGTAGGCCACCACTGCGGGGGGTGCACACAATGCAGGAAGGGCGGGGGACCTCACTTGGTCTCCTGCATAGGCAAGGCTTTACGAAGGGCAGCTGCCTGCGAACGTGCGGTGCAGCTGCTGCGGGTCCGGAAATGGCGGCGGGGGAAGATCTCCTACCGTCCCTCCCGACGTGGAGGGATAGGCACGGTCACCCGACGGACAAGCTCCTCTGGCCTGACTCCCGCTCTGATGCTGCTCTCCCCGATCTGGGCCGGCCCGGCAGCTCCTCACTAGCCCCGCCCTCTCGATCGCGGTTTCGGCTGGCAAGAGAGGAAGAGGGGGACGGGCTTCCTCGCAGTAGAGGCTCAATCCCGGGGCCACAGCTCTCTTTGGTGCAGCCGTCTCTGCCCCCAGCAGGCAGGAGAAAAGCACTTACCATGCACTGAGCACACCGAGCAAAACATGCACCCTCAGCATGAATCCAGCGCTCACCCCGCGCTGGGTTGCCACAGCTTGACTGGGAGTGCCCTCGCTCCCTGCTCTGATCACACTGCTGCCAGACTCACAGAAGCAAGAGTCCCACGGCAGAGATGCTCATGGTGTCACTTCTCTAGGCCCCCTCTTTAGAGCACTGGGGGCACATGCACAGGAACAGGAGGCAGGCAGGCCAGCACGCAGGGACCTTTAGCAGAGGGCAGTCCCTTCAGCCACCCAGCAGGCCGGAGCTTAGTCCCAAACGGCGGTTCCTCCTGGTACACACCAGTCCATGCTGTGTCTTCTCTTCAGTTCATCCAGTAGTTCAAGAAGTTCAACAGACGGGGTCACAGCCCCAGTACTTATAGTACCAACAGTCTTTGTTCTGCCCTGGCACAGGGCCCTGAGCCCAGTCTAAACCATTTCTGGAGGCACTCTAAAATATAATTACAGTGCACAACACTCCTCATTCAAAGTGTAAGCCCTTGCTCCAGACACACCACAGAGGGGCGGAGCCATCATTGTGGAAGGCAGGCACAGCCCTATTCAGGTGCAGGTGCTACTCCTCCTACCACTCCAAATGCAGACCAGGCCTATTCAGCCTAGGGCTGAGTCACCCAGGGGGGGCAGGACACACCTCAACCCCTCCAGGGACTGGCTGGAGGGAATGCACATCCCCTCTCCCCCTGTCAGTCAGAACCAGACGGTCAATACACATCAGGCAGGCACAAAGACACATAGCACACAGAAATGCCCACTTCTAAAAGTGGCATTTCTAAAATAGTAATAATAAATCTGCTTTCACCAATAAGCAGGATTTATCAATACTATTCCAAACATACCAAACTTGGTCACGTTACCCCTCTCATCTCAGGAATTACCACTGTAGCACATATCATGGAATCCCCAATGCATTCCTATGAGAGGGCAGCCTCACAGCAGTGAGAAACCAAATAGGCTGTTTGTCACTACCAGGACATGCCACACAGTTAAGGCACATGTCCTACCATTTACATACACCGCACCCTTCCCATAGGGCTAGCTGGGGCCTACCTTAGGGGTGACTGATATGTAGTAAAAGTGGAGTCAAAGACGTGGCAACCACTTTATGTGCCACGTCACAGCGGCAGTAAATTGCGTGCTTAGGCCCTGCAGTGGCAGAGGCCTGAGACAGGTTTGAAAGGCTACTTTGTTGGGTGGCACAAGCAGTGCTGCAAGCCCACCAGTAGCATTTAATTTACTGGCCCTGGGCATATGGGATACCACTGTACAATGGACTGATAGGTAAATTAAATATTCGAAAAAGGTGTAGACCAATCTTACCAAGTTTACCATAGAGAGCATATGCACTTTAGCACTGATCAGCAGTGATAAAGTGCCCAGAGTCATGAAACAACCAACAACAAGTCAGAAAAAATACAGGAGGAAGGCAAAAAGTTCTGGGATGATCCTGCAAAAAAAAGGCCAAGCCCAACACACATACTAACCATCAACCCCCACCCACCCATATACCCACCTAACAACACATAAATATAAAAATCTATAAAAACACTAAAACGTACCTACCCTATCACTAATCTAAAACCTATCCTAACCTATGTTACAACTATATACACTATGAGATATATAAAAAATAACATGGGAAGGGCAGAATGTTGGAAGAAGCACCTAAATTTGCTCAGCGATTTGGTCCACTAATTGCTGCAGTTTTTTCACCATCTGCAACAGTATTACCATCTGAGGTTCAAGCCCTGCCAGCCTCAATTTAATGTCTGCATTGTCCTTCAAGTCTTGCCTCTCAAAGTCCGTAGGCTGAGCCGAAGTAGGGGTCACCTGTGGTGCCACTGCTGGTGGCGCTGTGGAGGGTCCTGCTACGGCACTGGGATCAGATGCATGTGAGAGGGCCACTTCAGGGCTGGAGCTTGCTCTGTCCTATGCTGTCTGGGCCCGAGGTGGTGACTTCCAGGCCTCTGCTGCACTTGCCTTCACCTACTGCCTCCCCATCCTGTGGCAGCCCTTGGCCACGTGCCTGATGTGGTGGTACCTCTTGTTTTTGATGCAGTACTGGCGTTCCTGCTCAGGAGACATGCTGTCTGTTGGGGAAGAAGGACATATGTATCAGACCTAGCTGAACCAGGTGGCCATCAATTACTTGCATGAATTACAATTGGCTGCACAAGTGGCATGTCCAGCCAAATATGATACATCTATGGAATAAATCATGACCAAACGTCACTAGAAGCATGTACTATTCCTAAAGTTACAATACTAAAGTGCTCAGGTCTTGGCCTTGTAGGTAAATGAAATGGCAGTGTCTGGCCTAATAAACATTGCCCCATGTGCATATTAAAGCAGATTCTGCGCAATTATGTTGAGTACACATGGAACAGTACTAATAGTCATCTATGTACTCCCTGGGGATAGTAATGTAGCACACAAGACGGTAAAATCAATGGCCTATCACCTTTGTGCAATTAGTAATGTGTGGCATGTACACATATTGTGCCTCAGCAATGCTTCACTGTTATGGCAGATACACAAGGTCACACACATTGTAGCATAGATTGACACTGTGCAAGGTAGTTTAGACATAGAGTGTGGCTAGCTACCTCCAAATCAACAGACTTGTTGGACACTTCTCCAAGGATGTCACATGGACATACCTGGACCACTTTAACCTAGACCACCTAATGGAAACCTACCAATGGCATGTGGCCCTTCACATATCCAAGAGTGTGTCCATAAATGTCCTGTAAGAATTGTTACCTAGATGCACATCAACTCATACTTAATCCATGTGATGAATGTGTGCATGCATGCTCTAGATCTCACATGTATGAGAATATTGTGCTGTATCTTGCAGGTAATTGGCAAAAATTGTTCATGTTCAATGGTGACATTCCATGGGTGGAGACGGTATGGGTAATGGCAGCAGTAGGTAGACTATGAAATGGCCTTTATGCTGACAACACAGTGCATACATGCATGTGGTACTTAACACATTTATTTATTTCTCACAAAACACTGCAAAGGTATGGACATGTGTCCATTACAGGGCATTGGATATATGGGGCAGGAGTCAGGAATGTACCAGCATTGGCATGTGTGGACTGGTGACATGTTTCACATCCTCTCATACCTATTCAGTCTGCACTGGTGTAGGATTCATCACAGCCTGTGTAGACCTGCCACACAAAAAGTACATAAATTCCAGTGTGTACACCTACAGCAGCAATGTGCAACAGACAGGCAGATAGAACGTCATCCCTCCAATTCCATGTTCACATTGAGTTTCATCACAACTTCTTTTGTACCACAATTACATATCGGCAAGATCACCTCTGGCACCCCATCTCACATGTCACCGATGTGCAGTAATCTGAGGGATGCGCTGGTACCCATGATGCAGGATGACAGTTGCCACATATCATGATCAACATGGGCTTAGATGAACCCAAGTAAATCATTGTTATGGACAATAGATTTATGGACTCACTGCAACAAATGGGAATATGTAACTTGCCCACTGGTTATGCTATCATGAATGATACATGTTAACTATGCCACCTCACAAATACATATATAGCATCGATACTAGGATGGAATCATGCTTTGGTATGCCGAGCCTCCTCACATGGTACCCCAAGTCCATTGGAGTCCAAAATATACGTATATGCTGTACTACAGGTACATGTATGGATCACAAAACAATTTGCTGTTTGAGTGGCATGAATGTCTGACATGCCTATAATCATTTAGATTGTACCAATGTTGATAGGGTGGAGGCCGGTAATCTGAAGGCATGTGCATGGTATGATGTGAACACACAATAGGAGGACATATATTTTGGTAAAATATCCACTGTGCACATGTCAACAATTGATGTGCTGTTTACATTTGGAAGTACGGTTTGGGATATGTGTTACACCCCAACCACACCTTTGTCTTGTTCAAATTTGGAATTGGGCAAACATGCTGTGTTAAGAAAATCACAGTCTATCCCATGCAACATCTGTGTCACATATTTCAGCTAACATGTTAGCTCTTTCTGTCCATAGTATGGATGAGAGACATTAGAACCAATGACCATCAGTTGGTTTTTGGGCAGGTGATGGTGCATGTGCCAGAAGCATCCACACCATAGCTGCAACAACTGTTGCTCAGCATATTAACAGGCATCCGTCATGTGGGCCTGCATACATTGGAAATGATTCCACATAGCAATTAGGCCCGGTCAATTGCACATGCAACTTTGCCCCACTTCTGTTGTGAATCCACGTGTAAGGTACAGCTTTTTTCCACATAGTTATGAAAGCCCTTGCACATCTCACTGCAAACCATTTAAGCAAACACACACAATCCTTACATAGCAGAAACAATCAGGTGACACTTACTAGTATCATTGGGATCCTGGAAGGTCACCACTTCACCACAGATGTATGGGTCTGGTCCACCTACAAGACAAAAGCATGGTACATTGATCTGTGAATGCTAAACATGAACACTGTGTACAAATGAAGCACAGTACATTGACATCACAAATGCCTGGTATTGTCTGTACGTTGGACTTGTAGCATGAGGCTCAGTTGGAATGCCCTCATGATGGACATATGTATGTCATGTCGCAGTGTATTCAGATGATAGCAAGCACATCATATATGAGGTGCACAGAGTGCAGACAAGGTAAGACCAGCCTAGCTGGCAACATGGTGCAAGGGTGCCAAGCGTTGACGGCTATGTGAACCGTTCAATTTTAGGGACCACACTCTGCATAGTATGACAATGCTGGGACCTTCTCAAGTCAGTATGTGTTCTTTACATTGGTACACACATCGGACTGTACCCATGCTGGTTTGTCTTCTTCACTTGGCTCCTTACATGTGACCAGTGGACTGTAAATAAAGAATGATCAATCAAGGCCCATACAGGCTCAGAAATGAATGATTTCCATTTTTTGATACAAAGACATATGTCTGACCATTTGGGGGCGGAACCAAATACCCTGTCCAACCTGTGCTTGATGACTAGTGAGTGTGCTCCACTGTAACATACATGGCGGGTGGCCTCCACAATTCTAAGTCAGTAATGACCTACCAAGCCATGTGAAAATACTCCCTGCACAGTGCCGGATGGGTCCTACATCACCTATGGGCCTCCCCTGCACTGTATGGTAGGTTTTGGCTAATGTGATGCCTCTGTGAACAGTCCCCTGTGGCACGGCAGTGTATGTAATGGAGTTATCCAGTATCATACCACGTGGGAGGTTTTGTTTGCTATATTGGTTATCCAGTATCATACCATAGTAACCTATATACATATCTGGGCTTTCTGGAATGAAAGCCATTCAAAGGCCCTCATTTGCAAGAGGCCTGCGCTACCAGATTGTCACTTTTTCTGACGATCTGGTAGTGTAGGCCTCTCAATCATATTTATGAGGCAACGCACAGCCACCCTGCATGCCTTTGCATCGCCTAATAGATATGGAGTAAGGCAAGGCAGTGCAAAGTGTGGCCTTGCCTTACTCTACGTCAAGGAGGCATTCATGGGTGTTGCTGTGGGTGTTCCCACTCATCACCCATGGAAGTTGACACTGCCCTAAATTTACAACATCGCATACACCTGGGGCAGCACCAAAAATGTACATCTCCCCAGAACAGGCAATGTAAACATTTCTCCTCATTTTTTCCACTTTATACGACACATGGAACAAGGAAAATGCCTCTTGTGATTGTTTTGGTGCAGGAAGGTGCCCCTTACTGCACAAAAACAATCATGCAAACAAAACATACACCCAGTGTCTGCATTGGCGCTCAGCTGAAAATTGTGTATCAGCGCTGGCTGAAAGGACAGGAATGTACCATATTTTGAAAATATGGTGCATTCCTGCCCTTTTGAATTGGCGTAGGGCAGTACAGCCAGATGACTTGTGGCGCGGCCCTACGCAAATTCTTTGTAAAGGAGGCCCTTAGTATTGTGCAAAAGCCACACAACTACAAGCTCATGGTATATAGGGACTTACCGGTAGCCCCACCAACTTTGATCCCCAGGTGGTCCAGAAGATCTTGCTCCCGGCTGATGACATCAGCCCACCTGTTCTTGAGTTGATGAATGCTTCGCTGGACATTGAAGATGTGCAATAGCTGAAAGCGCACCTTCTCCCAATGCTGAGGCCTCGGGTTGGGTATACCTGGCTGACCCGGCCTCCACTGCCAATCATGTTGGGCAGGTACCTGTATATCAGCCAGAGCAGGCCCCCAAACTCCTCCTCTGTCAGGTTCTTGGCCCTGCCCCTGCCGACATATCCCTAACCTCAAAAGCCACCCTAAACCCAAAACAGAAAGTCTATCACTTCCCACTATCTCTATAACTATAAACCCTATTTGGACAAACACCCAAAAATAGACTACACAAAACAACACAAATTGCAATGACAGAACAAAAATGACAGTTTGGGGACACAACAGGGACAGCACAGACACCAACAAGACCAAGAAACAGCACCAAACTTTCCAGCAAACAACAAACAACTCCACCAGCCAGCACAAACAAAAAGACTGTGGGGCATATGTACAAGGATTGGCGAAAACTACCGCTAACGCTAGTTAGCGGCAGTTTTCTTACCGCTGAAAACTATCGCCTTATTAGCGACGTATGTACAAGATGTCGCTACATGGCGATAGCTTCAGGGATCAGCGGTGAAAACTGCCGCTAACATTAGCGTGATGGCGATAGGAATTCCGGCGTTAGCGGGCAAAAACCAACGAAAGGCCCATTAGTGGCAAAAAAACGCACGTTAGTCAGCCCAACTTGAGTTTTTTTGCCTCTATTGGAAAAAATAGCCTATCAGTCGACCTCCAATAGAAAACAGGCAAAAAAAACAATGAAATGCAGAATGGAGCAGCCAGGGCCAAGTGCAGCACACATCAACCACCCCCTCAAGCCACCCAACATCCAGGATGACCAGGATGAGAGCCTGGATGCCTCGCAGGACCTGCGCCTGGAGCCTGGATGCCTCACTGGACCTGCGTCTGGAGCCTGGATGCCTCGCTGGACCTGCATCTGGAGCCTGGATGTGTCGCTGGACCTGCGTCTGGAGCCTGAATGCCTCACTGGACCTGCGTCTGGAGCCTGGATGCCTCGCTGGACCTGTGTCTGGAGCCTGGATGCCTCGCTGGACCTGCGTCTGGAGCCTGGAGTGGGATGCGGAGGAGCTGTGGAGTCGATGAGCCGTGGCGGTAGACATTGACGCGCGGCGATCTCCCGTACCTGGTGGTGAAGTCTGGCCGGTCGCATGGAGACACGTTGCTGACCTGTGTGAGAAGACCGCCTTGCGCCCCTTGGAGCTGTGACTGGTAGAGGCGCTCCTGCGCACCAACGTAGGGAGGTCTGCATCGGATACTACGATCCACTACTACACCGGGGTGCACAGAGAGGATTACCAACGGTGGGCGGCAGGATGAGGTTGTGCTGGCCGGACGCTGTGAAGGGTGAGGCCCCTGAGCTGCGCCAAACTTGTGTGGCGGGAGCGCTGCAAGTTCACGCCTAAGGGGGCCCTGCTGCATCAACTGCATCGGGAGGTTCACCAGCGGAATTGGCGGTGACTGCTGTTCCCACGCTTGTGAAATCCCACCTGGCTGAGGCTCCTGCTGGCTGAGTCACAGATTTGGAGAGAGTTTAGCGGATTGCACCACGGTGTCGATGTCCAGGTAAGGAGAAGGTGGGACACGTAGCGGAGGAGGCCCGGGGGTCGAGTCACCCAGGCCTAGCACATGTAGATGACGCACCCCCAGTGTCGGCTCATCCGCTATGGTGGAAGAACGTCGCCCCACTGCTTCCAAGCAGTGCAAGAAGAGGAACAATAATCACATGATGATAACTTCCTGATGTTATCGTGCCATGTTTCCTTTGCGGGTGGGAGGGTGGGTAGGGCTGCTCCACTCACGGAGCAGGGCAGGGGCGGAGTCGCATGCCCACTCAAGTGCGCAGTGACTGTTTGGTCGACCCGCTCCGGCCGCACAAAGCAGTCATGCACACTGTCCTGTTCGCAATGCAGGCTGCATTACAGTCTGCATGGAGAACATGCCCACACCTCCAGCCCCTGGCTGAACGCCTCGTCCCGGCGCCCATGACCAATCCCAACGCCGCATTGCAGCGTTGTGATTGGCTTAGGGGAGGGAGCCTGGCTGCCTACTTCCTGTTCCTGGAAGCAGACTCAGGAGTGCAGGAGCAACGAGGACACAGGACCCGGCCTCGAGGTAAGATTTCTCTCATTTAAATATTTACAACACCCGCTCACACACACACACCCCCGCGTCCACGCCCCATCCAGTGTTCTTTCCGGCATTTCCCACCTCCCAGCTGTCCAGTCCCCCCTGCAGCACTTCTCAATGGCAGCCGCTGTGAAGCCATGCGCAGCGGGCGTACCACTGGTGTGCCAAAGGTATATATGGAGTTACGACGCATACCATTATATCGCATTCCATTACAATGCATACTAATACTAGGCATATTGCAACAGTAGGGAAGGTGTTGGATTGCGGAGATGTAAACATTGCTATTCCCACTTCAGTGAGTGCAACCCTAAAACTAACCCTTGCACCCCAAAGCAAACCCTGAACCCTAAAATTCATCTTTGAGCCCCCAAAACACACCCTAAAAATCATATTTGCCCCAAATGCACACCCTAATTTTCATATTTGACCCAAATGCACACCCCAATTTTCATGATTGACCCCAAAACACCCCCCAAATTTCAGATTTTACCCCATAGTACACCCCACATTTCATCTCCGACACCCGAAACCCATACCCACCCTAAAAATTAAAAATACCCCATTACTGACCTCACAATGCGTTGTAATGTAATGTGATGTAAAGGCACCTGCGTTGTTGGATTTGCGTTCTAAAGGCATTACGATGTAATGCCTGCATTGTCATGGACGTCTCCCGTGCCAAAGGCAAGCCATAGGCAAGCCCGTCTGCGTCCGTCTGCCCCTGGGCCGCGCTCAGCACCAAGGACCCTTCCTCTCGGACACTCCAGCCCTACAGCGCCAGCAGCCTCCTCGCCATCAACCCTGGACGCCACATCGCTTGCCAGGACCAACATCTGCTCCGGACCGGACATCGCCATCACTGACGGCTACTAAATCACCCGCAAGGACCACCCCGACCGTCCAGGAGGAGGCATTGCCATCACCTACAGAAGCACACTCCGACTGACCACGCACTCTAATGACCCAACGGTGACCATGGAACACCTCAACTTCCAGATCCAGACCAACCCCAACCCCATCCTCTGTGGCACCCTCATCTGCAGGCCCCCCGGGCCATGGACACCCATTCTCCGATACCCTTGTAGACCTCATTGTACATCAGGCTCTCCCATCCACCGACGACATCCTACTCGGCGAACTCAAGTTCCACCTGGACAACCCCAGTGACCAGAACACTACCCCCTCCTGGGGTAGCTCCCCAACATCAGACTCAAGCAGCTAATCACCGCAGCAAGCCACATAGCAGGACACACGGTCGAGCACGTCTCCTCCGCCATCGGGACCTTCAACTACAGCCACACCACCGGACTCTCCTGGACCAACCATCATTGTATACATCACGTCTTCACCATGCCCACCGTACACAACCACCATCATCGCCCCCCTCGCAGCTGGATCAAGGCCACTGAAGTACGTCTTGTCAACTCCCTCAGCACCACCACTCTGCCAATGCTTACAGATGATGACAACGCAGCTGCCACCGATGGATCTCCAACAGCGCCGACACCCGGGCACCCCTCAAGAACGGCACTGCATCAGTACCTTATGCCTACATGATGGCAGGTGTAAGGGTGACGCAGTGCCACAGGCATAGGCTGGCCCCATGCATTGCTGGAGTTGCGTCATGGTTGTGACACAACTGCAGCAATGGGTGACTTTAGCGCAGACAGATACGTCAGGATTCCAGACGTATCTGTCATTACTTGCATCATGGAGCGCTGTCCAGTAAATACAGTGCATCTGTGGTGTCGCAAGAAGGGGGTAGTGAAAAGTGTTGCAACGCTGTCTTGTCGCAGCGCTGCAACACTTTTCATGAGTGAGGCCCAGGAATGCGCACTATCTTATTGATGGTGTGCAGTCCTGCCTCTGTAGTTTTGTCGCAGGGCAGCGCAGCAACATTGCTTGCAGCGCGGTCCAGCAACAAAACCTGCTGAAATGAGGCCCCAAGGGTTATCTCCATTTTTAAGACCAGCTATTTTCTGGTCTTAAAAAACTGCCTCTAACTGAAGTTAGAGGCAGTTTTTTTGGTCCTCGAAACTTAAGGAATCCCTTGTAAATATCGCTAAGTGGGGTTAGTGGCCGTTTTTGCACGGGAACGCCTCCCTTGCATGCCATTATCGCTAACAGAAGTGGCGATCTTTATAATGGACGTTTTCACCGGAAAACTGCCACTAACAGAGGTTAGCGGCAGCTTGTACATAAGGCGATAAAAATCTTGCCGCAAAACCGTCGGAAAAGTGCCGCTAATGCGGTGTTAACTCCTTGTACATATGCCCCACTAAGTCAAAGTGAAAGGAACTTCATACTTCCTGGTTTGCTGCATGGCTGAGCCATTGCATAATTTCCTGGGTGGATGCATCATGTTTCCGACCTATGCGTCATGTTTCCTATGAAAATGTAATTTTTTTTCTGACACTTCATTAGGGAAATAGCCAAAGCGCAAGTTACATACAACACATTACAATGCCCAAAACAGTGTTTTTGATACTTTTGCGTTGATGCGTGGCTTCCGTCTGACGCTGTTTCCACTGAAGCATCATGTTTTCAGGTAAAGCGGGACTTTTCCTACAAAAGCGTCACGTTTCCTACAAATAGGTCACCTTTCCTACTTGTGTCTCACCTTTCCTACTCAAGCATCACGTTTTCAGGTAAAGCAGGATTTTTTCCACAAGAGTGTCACGTTTCCTACAAATGCATCACCTTTCCTACTAGAGTGTCACCTTTCCTACTCATGCGTCATGTTTTCTGTTAAGCCGGACTTTTCCCGCAAAAGCATCACATTTCCTACAAGTGCATCACCTTTCCTACTGGAGTGTCCCCTTTCCTACTCAAGAGTCACATTTACTACTATAGTGTCACGTTGACTACTATAGTGTCACGTTTACTACTCTAGTGTCACGTTGACTACTATAGTGTCAGATTTACTACTATAGTGCCACGTTGACTACTATAGCGTCAGATTTACTACTTTAGTGTCACGTTGACTACTATTGTGTCATGTTTACAACTATCGTGTCACGTTGACTACTATAGCGCCATGCTTCCTAATAAAGATTTGTTTATTGCTGACACTTTGCTAGGGAACTAGCCAATGTGCAAGTTACACACAACACATGGCAATGCACAATGCATTGTTACTGAGGCTTTGACGTTGATGGCTGACTTACGAATGAGGGTCTGGGTGCAATCCGCCATGCTATGGACCAATGTGTACTTTTTTCGTTGATGCAACTAGCCCTTTGTATGTGGTACAGTGCATTGATTGGTGCAATGCAGGTAAACACTCCCAGCGGTGACTTTTCTTGCTAAAATGTTCTTGGCTGACATACTTGTAAACCTAGGATGTGCTGCATGTGTATGTTGACAGTGCACATATATGTGACTTGTTGCATTACTAGGGCCCTATTATGCATAGTGCGCACTTTCTCTGTTTGCACCATGGCGCAACTTAGAGTGTGCACGGTGTGCTAAAAGAGAAAGTGTGCCATATTACGTTGAATGCATTGCCACCAGGGCTGCCCGCAACTTGCACTGGTCTGGGGACTGTGCATTCACGTGTGAAACGGAGCAGCTGCTTTAAAGCCGCTCCATGTTTCACTGTGTATGCGGCAGCCCTCCTGCACTTTTAAAGTCATTAGAGATTCCCTTGCTGCGGGTGCAGTGAGTGACGCCCCCTCCGCAATACCCCTGCAATGTCCCAATGGCACAGAGTTCACCAACCTGGCCTATTGAGGTGCCTTGATTTACTCCATAGCTATGAGGCAATGATGAGCCACACAGGGTGATTGCTTGAGGCCTCATAGATATGATCGAGAGGCTTGTGCCTCCTGAGATCCCCAAGTAGTGAGCCACCAGCGACACCAGCCTGTGGCACATAGGCCCATATCTAGCTCCATTGCTATCCTAGGATATGTGATGGATATATTACCCACTCATGGATTGACATATGCTGGCTGGTTCAGCCAGTCTACAGTTTATGCGGCATGTATAATGGATGTAGCTAGACATATATGACGTATGTTGATGTGTGCAAACCAACAGTTTCCATAGACTGATAACCTACAACCACCATATCATGTCGTGGAACGCACACATCTGCTGTATGGGCTTGGTTCTGGAAGAATATGTGTGGCACATGCACAGTGCCAATACATATTAGTGTTTGCATCAAATCTTTGTCTATATTTTGGTATCCAAATTAAGTCTAATTTATTCCAAGGAGATATATGTTTGCTATTGGCATACATCACAATATGTTGCTATATTGAGTGGTTACTTGAACTTATTATTGGCCAATTACTATCATGTGTGATGTGAGTGTTATGATATTTACACTGACTATGAAGTAAGATTGCTTACACAATGGTAGTGTTCATAAATGTATTCGAATTTTAGGACACTGTTTTTATGAAGTCCATGTATTTGTGTCCATTTATGTGACTCATGCATCTGCAAAAACATGGTGTACTATTTGATCTCTCTGCTGTGTCCCAGCAATTGTATGTACATTGTGGAATTGGTGCTCATCTTCCTTAACATCATCCTCAGGGCCTTCATGGTCCTCATTTACCTCGTCCCATGTAACATTGGTGCGCACACATATGTTGTGCAAAATTCAGCACCCAAGAATGATCTTACATACCATAGGGGGGAGGAGAGCAATCTCCCCCAGACATATTGAGTCAGCAAAAGCATTACTTAAGGACTCCAAAAGTCTGCTCCACTATGGACCGGGTCCTGCAAAGTGCGCAGTTGTAGCTCCACTGGGCGTCCGTCTGGGGCTGTGATGTAGGGTCATGACGCATGGCTGCAGACCATATCCTTGATCAGCAGAAAAGAAAGGAGGGGAACAATCAGTCAATGGTCATATTTTGTTGATGGGCCCACATCCAAGTACAGTCTGTTATATGTCCGGAATGTCTCCTCTACATTTCAACCAGTATGGGACATGCACTGACATTGTTTGGCATACACACACTTTCAATTTTGGTATGACTGACACTGTACTACATATACAAGGTTACTGGCCTACGTGATACACTTACTATTTGTAATACTTGTGAGTGCCGGTGCCATGAACGTGGTGAATCTTTCCTGGTATGGAGACTCTGTTAGCCATTGAGGTGATACTTCTCTCACACTTTTCTACTGTGTTGGTTTGAGACTACTATTGGCATTTCTGACCTACACCATGTCTGCTTTTTTACAATTTAGCCGGTGCAGATGATGTTGCCCCCTTCATTCCCACATATTTGGATGTGACAGTAGTAGTCACTGTTGTTCATTAGCTACTGCCATGGAGACATTAGTGAGTGCACGTCAATGTGGGACATGACGGTCTACACATGGCAGTGCACTGTGTCCACTATGTTGACAGAACACATGGGGAGTGAAATATGGGAGTCTTGCACTGTACAGTGCAACTGGTAAACTATCAACACTGCACTGCCTCACTCATTGAGGGCAGCGTAGGACATATTTTTTAGCATGATGTAGTGTACTGGGTTTTCAGCCTGCACTGGCAGACAATGAGCGGCATTGCACCAAGACAGGCACACCAGCAAAATGGTGTATGTGTGGCTGCCTCTCCTATGAGATGTCCTTTGTGTATGAGGGTCTACCTTGCTGCATAATCTGAAAAATTGGAGTACCGATAGAGTTAGTCTGTGTGGCACAAAATGAACCGCACATAGGATGGCAAGTGTGTATATGATGCTTAATGTAAATTTTCATGGTACACATGAACTAGAGAGGATTATTTGGTGGATGATTGCGGGGGTGGGGGATGAAAATATTTGTTTTACTTCTCATGAATTAACTTCCAGCCCGTCAGAAAGTTGTAGGCGACGGTGTGCGTTACACCAAAACATTAAAACATTTTAATCCTAAAGGCTTTGTGCTGCAGGTTTTTTGGGTCTTCTACACTGGGTACAAGGTATGGCAGAAAGTCATCTGTGTGGTCAATGCCCAACAAGCTGAGTGTTGTAAACGAGTTTTAAGCATACTGAAACGGACAACCCAAAAATGCAAAAACATTGTTTATCACGATGTTCTCTCTTACACTCTTCTGATACTAGTGGGAGGTGTTTTAATAGTAATTAAAAATCAGGCATTTATATTATTATTAAATTTTTTACGCTTCTAAATAAGTATTTGAAGCAGGAGCAGATAAAATGTGAATCTCAAGGGAATGGGAATTTTCAATGAGTTGTAGAATTCCGTACTTAAAGGGTCAATTAAATAAAGTTAGATGCAAAAAAGTAAAAGGACTGAATATGTTAACAAAGGGTTTTCTTTACAAAATAGAACATTTGTACATATCAACTTAAACAGGGTAATCCAAAGGTACAGAGGAACATGGGTATTCGATTAAATGACAATAATGGTTCTTCCTACAGCAACTTCGAAAAAAGACTACCAGATTCACTAATTGTAATAATCATAGAGATCACATAAAGGTCATAATATTCAGTTCTTTAATCTTGTATGAAATTGTATAACAAGTGAAAATGAAAAGTGCAACAATGTTGCAGTGCTCAGTGTAGTGAAAAGGTGCTATACAAAAAAAGCTGGAGAAATTCAGGATTCTGACTACCCGGATCTTTTTGGCTCCTTTTGAAATTAGTGAGTTTTCTTGCTTTTTTGACATGTACTCACACAGAATATCTGCACTGTTATTGCATTATTTACTATCATGATTTACTTGTATCTTTCAGCGATCTCAGATGCCTCTAACGTGTTTTATGGTCCTGAGGATGAATCACTGACAAAATATCGAGGTACAAAAATATCGAGGTACAAAAATATCGTGACAAAAATATCGAAGTCAAGAATATCGACATCCTATCTACATCATGGTAAGTACAAAAATATCGAAAATTAAATATCGATATCAAAAATATCGTTGTAAAAAATATCGTTTTTTTTAAATGTTAAAAAATAATCTAAAATAAAGTAAATAATACATATAATTAAAAGAAACATAGTTATAATTATTTAAAAATGTTTAAAAATAAAAACTGATGCATATAATGTTAAAATAAATTAAACACATACATATAAAATATAATATATATACTTACTTAATAATATTCATAAATAATTATTTTAATAACTTATAAATTGTTAAAAATATTTTATAAATTATAAATACAGACATACACATACAAAAATAATATTATTAAAAATTTAATAAATATATTTAACAAATTAAAAAATTTAAAATATTTTTAATTTTTGTAAAATAAATTATACACAACATTAAGTAAAACAATACAGAAAAATATTGGATAGCGGAGGGAAAAAATTACTATTCCCACTCCAAAGAGTGCAACAGTAGGGAAAGTGTTGGATAGCATAGGGGTAAAAATTACTTTTCCCACTCCAAAGAGTGCAACAGTAGGGAAAGTATTGGATAGCGGAGGGTAGAAATTACTATTCCAACTCCAGAGAGTGCAACAGTAGGGAAAGTGTTGGATAGCGTAGGGGTAAAATTGCTATTCCCACTCCAGAGAGTGCAACAGTAGGGAAACTGTTGGATAGCGTAGGGGTAAAAATTACTATTCCCACTCCAGAGAGTGCAACAGTAGGGAAAGTGTTGGATAGCGTAGGGGTAAAAATTACTATTTCAACTCCAGAGAGTGCAACAGTAGGGAAAGTGTTGGATAGCGTAGGGGTAAAATTACTATTCCAACTCCAGAGAGTGCAACAGTAGGGCAGGTGTTGGATAGCGTAGGGGTAAAAATCACTATTCCCACTCCAGAGAGTGCAACAGTAGGGAAAGTGTTGGATAGCGTAGGGGCAAAAATTACTATTCCAACTCCAGACAGTGCAACAGTAGGGAAAGTGTTGGATAGCGTAGGGGTAAAAATTACTATTCCAACTCCAGAGAGTGCAACAGTAGGGAATGTGTTGGATAGCGTAGGGGTAAAAATTACTATTCCCACTCCAGAGAGTGCAACAGTAGGGAAAGTGTTGGATAGCGTAGGGGTTAAAAATAACATACTTATCAATTAAATAATTGTTTTAATTAAATAATGATTTATTATTAAATTAACAATAAATTATTTATAAATACCAATAAATGAAAATTAATAATTACTTTAATAACATTAAATTTCTTCCCACCCTATTCTCCAAAAAACACAAAACCCACTCCACATAAAATTTAACACAATTAATATAATTATCAATTAATCAGTTAATAAAAATTAATTAACAATTAATAATTAATTAACAATGAAATAATTATCAATACCAATAAATAATCATTAATATAAATTAATTACCAATTAATAATTAACAATAAATTAATTATCAATGCCAATAAACATTAATAAACAATTACTTAATTATAATAAATTACTTCCCACCCTATTCCCCTATAAACACACAACCCACTCCTAAACTAAATTAACACAATTAATATATTTATCAATTAATTCATTAATAAAAATTAATTACCAATTAATAATTAATAAACAATTAATTAATTATCAATACCAAAAAATAAAAATTATTAATTACTTTATTATAATTAATTTACTTCCCACCCTATTCCCCTATAAACCCACAACCCACTCCACTAAAAAATTTATACAATTAATATAATTATCAATTAATCAATTAATAAAAATTAATTACCAATTAATAATTAATTAACAATAAATTAAATATCAATAACAATAAATAAAAATTAATAATGACTTAATTACAATTAAATTACTTCCCACCCTATTCCCCTATAAACCCACAACCCGCTACAGAACTAAAATGCAAAATTTAATTAAAAATAATTAATAATTTCTAAAAAATTATAAATTAATTTACTATAATTGAATTACTTCCCACCCTATTCCCCTATAAACCCAGAACCCGCTATGGTACTAAAACGCAAAATTTACTTTAAAAAAAATTACTAACTTCTAAACAATTAATACATATATTTAAAAAAATAATACAAAACATAACAAAACATGTGGAACACATACATATAAAATACATACTAAAATACATAACACTAACATAAACATCGATATTATTAACATCGATATTTTTACTATCGATATTAACAACTTCGATATTAAGAAAAATGATATTTCTTGCCTTCAGGTCGATATTCTGGTCACCGATATTCTTGATGTCGATATTCTGTCCCTATGATATTTAAAACTCGATATTAATGTAGGTCGATATTTAAAAGTCGATATTTTGACTGTGCACCTCTGAGGATGACTCTTCGACTAATGTACAGAGGTCGAAACTTAATGGAGGCCCTGTTTGCAGTGCTTTTTTGGAGACAGTGATTGCCGATGGAGGGACACCAGCACTCATTTTTGGGGACTGGCACATGCTTTTTCTCATCAAACACTTCCCTGTACCAAGAGATGGAAAAACAAACAAAGCGGAAAGACGGAGGAAGAGAAGGACTGAGCAAGCAATAAAATGGGAGAAAGCAGGAAGTTGCAAAAGTGAGATAAAAGGGCAGGGAGTGCCTGGCTGTGGATTAAAGAGGCTTTAAGTGGATTCAGCCTTGGAATTTGGCATGCTGACTTTTAGTTGCGTTGGCTGCAGGCTTCTGAGCAGAGCTTTAGGCACCGGCACTAATTAATTTGCAATTCAAGTACTGCCAGTTTGAAACTATAGGGCAGTGGCAGCCGCCACAAATAAAGGGTGGTGGCGTCGGTGGAGGGAGCGCTGGGGGTATGAGGGGGGTGTTAGAAATAATACATTAAAAAAAACATACCTTTAGCCACTGCCGGCCGCCTCCAGCGTCTCACCGCCTCTCCTCTTTCTGGGTCCCAGCATCCCCTGGGACAGACTCCCATCCAATCCCCGTGCTGCAGAGCAGCGCAGGGATTGGCCTGAGCGGGCTAGAAAAATGCCCCGCTCAGGCCAGGGAGTCTGTTAGGATTTCTCCAGCCCGGCTGCTCATTGCAGCCGAGCTGGAGAAACCTAAGTGCGCATGTCTGTTTTGGTCGGCTTGAGACGGCAGGCAAAACACACATGAGCACTTAGGGAGTGGAGTGCATGAAGCACTCCTTCTCCCCCCTCCCATGCCTCGGCCCGCCCCTCCCACCGGCGCTGGCTAAGAGCCGGCAATTGCACAATAAAACAATGCAAGAGCATTGTTTTAATTTACATTTGCTGGCTCTGAGCCAGGCAGTGGGGCAACACTCCTCCGCCATTGCGGAGGAGCCGCCTCTGCTATAGGGTTTTTCACTGATTAGGATTTCCAGTCTGGCCACCAGGACTCTGGGGGCATATTTACAAGGAGCTTGTGCCACCGCTGCACCACTTTTTTTTGACGCAGCAGCGCACTTCTTGCTCCATATTTACAAAGTGATGCATTAGGCATACTACGTCACTTTTCTCTGTCCTGAATCGTTTTTTTCCTGCGCTACAACCAGCTGCGTCAGGTTACCTTAATTATATGCAAGGTAAGCATTCCCCCCTAAAATCCCACGCAAAAAAGACGCATCCATATTTACAAGTTTTTGGGAAAGTGACGCATCGTTGGAAAATGATGCGCTGAGTCCAAAATGCATCTAAATCCTTGCACATTGGCAACCCAGGCGTAAAAATGAGGCATTGGCATTGATACATAAGCAGAACATACCCAGAGCACTTTGGTAAGCTCTGCTATGCCATGTTGCTACTCATACTACAGCTCGGAGCATGGAGAAGATGATGACGACCTCCACCACCACCTCCACCATCACCACGGAGGCAGCACAGGAGAAGGGAGCGGACATACCGGCAGAGGAATATCCGCATTGACCTCAGGGAGGATGAGGTCATCACCTATTAGAGGCTCAGGAGAAAGTCCATTGCCCAGCTCCTGCACCAGACTGCACCAACACTACAGACAACATCCCAGAGGTGCACCAACATCCTTCTGCAGGCCAAGCTGATGTCAGTACTCCACAGCTGGGGTCTGGCTCATTCCATACCACCACAGCCAGAGTGGCAGATATATCTCAGCCATCCTTTTCTGCTTTCCTCCCCTCCATCCTCAATGCCATGATAAGTCTCACACCCCAGTACTGCATGTTTTTTAACACACAGCAGAAACAAAGGGGAAACAAGCAGGGCTTCTATGCTATTGCTGGATTTCCAGATGTGTTGGGGGCAATGGACTGCACTCATGTGCAACTGGTGCCTCCTGGTGCTACATCCCACCTGTACTGCAATCGGAAGCATACATATTCAATCAACATGCAGGGAATAGTGGACTATGTGAGGATGTTCATCAATGTGCTGGGGCAAAGTACCCTGGGAGTGCTCATGATGCATACATCTTCAGACATGCCATCATAAATGAGTGCTTCCAGAATGGGACATATGGGAATGGCCTACTGGTTGGTAAGTACATTTGAAGCACATGACTAACCTCGTGACAGTTAAAATTGTTGGATAAAATAGCCATATATGTGTTGGGTGAATGAGATAGTGCATACGTAGCAGGTTTGGACCTCATACTTCTACCATACTACATGGCACATGTGCTATACAAACCTGCAAGTCACACTTGTGAAGACCTGCTAAGCCACAGTGGGTCTCATGTAGAAGAGGCCTGCGCTGCTTGAGCTTCAATTTCTATGACGCTCTGGTGGAGGAGGTCTCCCAATCATATCTGATGCAAAGCAAAGTCACCATGAGTGCCTTTGCATGGTCTCATAGCTATGGAGTAAGGCAATGCAGTGCAAAGTGCTGCGTTGCCTTAGTCTACGGCCCTATATATAATGCTGTGTTGCAACACCGTGTTAAAGGAAGGGCCTCCATTTCTGTTGTCTAAGTGTCCACAGGTAACTCCCATGGTCATGAGGCTTGTCATGTATCCAATACATGTATCTGCAGAATAAAAAATAAAAAAATGTATGCAATTGGTACATGCCCATAACATGCTTGAAAATAAATACAGTGTAGTTCAACCAGAGATAATCTACCATTGGTTTGCATTATATTCATGCCATATGTCTAGTTTATAGATGATATGTCCATTGTCTGTCGACATGATTTGCTGAAGAAAGCTAGAATGACATGTAGAATCAATTATGAACGCTACTTTGTTTCCATTCTTCGATAGTTAATATTTGTGCCGTAACGTTTTTTGCTGTAATCACTATATTCATATAGTTATTCAATTTTCATTATTGACATAGGCCATATTCTTCTCAAACGTGAAAAGAATGTTTAATAGCTGTTACCATCTGGATAATCCGTGCAAGGGATTTGGACTAGAGGAAGTAGGACTATGTTTGATATGGTGACAATGTGCTCTATACAACCTGAAGCATTAACACATGTTATCGCCCTACTGACTTGGGCTATTCTAAATGTTAAAGGCCCTCTCCTTCGTTGTAGGCTGTTGCCTGAGGCTCAGGCCTATACCTCAAGTCCAGGACTTTTATCAACCTTTAAACCCTTGGTGGTGGGCTATTACGCTCTATTAGAACATTGGAATGTTGACAGCTCATTTGAAGACAGTTGAGTGGCTCTGGGCTTATAATGGCTGCTATAAGCCTTCTGCTCCAACATTCCAATGTTTGTTTTTCTGTTTCTCCCTTTTTAATTTAGAACATTCTACCCTTAGTGGGTGGAATGTTCTGATAGCCTTATAACCCTTCTGCCTCCGGCTATACCTGTTGTTAAAGGTCATCACACTCGTTATTGGCCGCTCAGTGTCTTTATCAACTGGTATAGCCCTTGGCAGCGGGCCATAACTCTGTATTGGAACATTAGAATGTTGACAGCTCATCTGAAGACAATGGAGTGGGTCAAGGCCAATAGTGGCTGTTCAACACTTCAATGTTTGTGTTTCTCCCTGGGTTTTTTTCAGAACATTCTACCCTCAGGAATGCTCTAAAAGCATTTGAGCTCTTTTGTCTAGGTGGATGCCGGTTGTTAAAGATCTTCTCCCTGATATAGGCCCTCTGCACTGGTGGTTAGTGATTTAATATAGCCTTATAGCCCGCCTTAGCGGGCTATACTGGCCATTAAAGGCCCGCTCCAGCGAGCGGGACTTTAATGGTCGGTATAGCCCAGCTACGAAGGGCAATAAGGCTATTAGAACATTCTGCCACTAGAGGGAAGAATGTTCTAAGAAATAAAACAAAGGCCTCTCGGAACCCGAGGGGTTTAAATCCCCTCGGGCTCCAAGAGGCCTTTGTTCACAGCAACAGCTGTGAACAAAAGCATCATTGGAATGTTGCTCTGCGGGCTTTTACCGGCCCGTAGAAGCAGGGAGCACTCCATTGTATTCAATGGAGTGCTCCACATTCCAATGTTCTAATAGCCGTTATAGACCTTGGCAGTTGGCTATAATGGTGTATTACTGCTGAGGCACCTCAGCAATCATCTTTCTGCTTACATTGAGACAGATCAGAGCTAAAAATCCATGCTGTTTTTACAAATGTTGGTACTCCACTTTCATATGTCCTACATCTCTTTGTCCTTTCATTTGCATGTATGGAAGAGAAAAAAGAAACAAAACACCACGTAATATCCACCTTTTTTATTTCTTTTTTACTCCATGCCCCTTTCTACATCATCCTGTTGCTAATGTTGTGATATCTTGAAGTTGCCATCCTGGTGCTGCTATTGTTGGTAAATTGTACCCTGTAAAAGAGAAAAGGAAATGTTAGGCTGAGCTTGCCCTTATTTTGTGAGATTTTGTTTTTGGAGAGTGTTATTTATTTTATTTTTTGCTATTCCTGCTTGAACTCCCTGCAATGTGTTTCATTTGTGTGATACGAACCTACTGTGTGTCCCAATCCTGGAATGTGCAGTTAGTGTACACTGTGTTTGGCTTTATCTGTGACTCGCACATGGCCCTACACCAAACAAAGGGGCCCACCATCCACACCAGAAAGACCCCCCGCCATATTAGGATGGCTGGGGGGTCCGCGGCGGACGGAAAGACCGTCCGCCGCTTTTCCGCCGGTCGACTCGTCGACCGGGCAGAAAACATGTTTAATATGGTGGCGGTGTCTTGCAGACACCCCAATCCATATCAGGATGTTTGCGGAGATCAGCCTTTCCATGGCGGCGTTGCCGCCATGGAAAGGCATGCGGTCTTTGCTTTTGGGGGCCCGTTGCGGGCCCCCAGGGTGTTGGGGGGGTGGGGGGTGCACATGGGGGGTACCTATGGTACCCCCCTGCATTTGCATGCACAAGGTGGCAGGCACCGCGCGGTGCCTGTCACGTTGTGCATGTAAATGCACAACATGCTGTTTTACATTGCGGCGGGTGCTGCCTGCAGCACCGCCCCCGCAATGTAAAATATGCGTGATGCGCCTGCCACTGTGGCGGGCGCATCGTAATCGGCACAGCGGGACCGCCGCACCCCTGGCAGGCGACCCTGCATTCCGTTGCGGTGGCGGGCAGACTTTGTCCGCCCGCCATCGTAATAGAGCCCAAAGTATCCATTGTAGCACCTTGGATGTTACATGCTATACATAATTCAAATCATAGCCACAACTAAAAGCAGCACGAGAAACTACCAAGAGTTTGGAAAGGGTACCTTCTTGGTCTGGCGCAATAAGGAGGAACAGTAAACTGATTAACAACAAAAGTGTTATGTGAAGCCCTGAGTCACAGAAAGTGGGCCTTTTATAAAGCTTCCATAATGTGCCCAGTGTTGTCCTCACTGAGCCTTCGGTGTGATACATTTTGAGGAGAGTTGCTAATCTTCTTCCTGTCATATTTGTTTTATGAATTATTTTCTTATTTACTTGTATCAATAAAGTGAAAAAGGTACACTTGTAGGTCTTAAAAGCACCGAAACATATAACGTGCAGCAAAGGGAAAAAATGAAGTGTGAAAGATCAAGCAATGGTGGTACTGGGATCTGGCATAAACATTCAATTGTAATTTATACACCCTCTCAGGGGGCAGCATGTTTTGGCATTACGATTGGCCATCACAGGATACAGCGCCTGCTTGATAACCTGGGCACACACTTGGATCTGTACTCACACACTCATGTGGTGGCTCCTAAACCATGAAACGCACAACTGTTGGGTCAATAAAAGGGAATGTTGATACCCCAATAAATTCCTAAAGAAAGAACTAAAATATATTGATTAATCATTCCAGCAAGTCAAGATTAGGTTACAAATTGCCATTATTGAAGAAGGGTGACCCTGTCAAGGTGTAGTCAAACTGCTAATCATAAAAGTTCACGCAAAAGGGTGACATTCGTTATTCGGGGATGTTATGGGGCCACAAATCATGTGATTTTTGGTGGCTCTTAATTTATAGCACCCTTATTCTAGTGTTTGTGTTGTAGTGCTTGGACTAGTTAGCAGTTCTTTCCTAAATGCAAGCATGGAAACAGACAAGTCACATCCAATAGCTGATGTGCACATACATCGGCCCCTTCATAACCACTATGACTATCCATGAACGTCAATTCACCGAAATGCCAGGGATAGCGGAAGTGTCATCACACACCCTTTGACCTCCACTTTCACTCACACACACACACACACATACTTACACATACACAAAAAATCACACATATACACTCTCTCACACATAAACACACTCTCACCCGCAAGCACGCACACAACCTACATTCAAAATAATTTTTTACCTACCTCAGCTGCCAAGGAAGGGCATTTTCCAGCTTATGGTACTTTTATTTACACTATTAGTGAATAATATATTTGATTTATTCACTATTAATGTAATAAAAGTTGACAGAAAATAAAGAGAGTGGAGCCTCAGATGCCCCTGTGTTCCTGGCACCAAAGTTGGCACCTCTGAGGCCAGGGGTCGCAAAGGCAGTGCTAGAGGTAGCAAAGGGCAAGAGAGGGGTCACAGCTGTGACCCCTGGTGACCTCTAAATGACTCCCATGTGACTATAACACTGTTAAAAAGTGAATCGGTTATGCAAGGGAACGTCTGACGGAGCTGCTTAACGATAGGTTGTTTAAGTTGGACTGGATTTGGCTACCGTTTAAAACTTTTGTGAAAAGAGACAGACCTGATTGATTCCTGCGACCATCATGCCAGATGTCCAGCAGCATGCTCGACTGGAAGGACTTTTGTCCTCGGATTGCATGTCAGACGAAGGGATCGATATCACTGCTGATTTGAGCTTGATGATAAGTGTATATAATATGTCGACTCATATGTTTTTAATCATTATGTCTTATTTTATGCGCCGCTATACATTGAATTCTTCACAATTCGATGTTGTAATCACCCTGGATTTCCTTCAACTACCCAAAAATAGATGGCCTCATTTATGAATTGTTGCTGTAGGGCAGCACCACAGGCCTTCATGCTGCGCTGCCCTACGGCAAAAGAAAAGAGCAGGAAAGTACGGTGCATTCCTGTCCTTTCCCCCTGCGCTGGCGCACAATGAGCTGCCATGCGCCATAGCAGGGACCTTTGCGCCATGATGCAAGGGTGCCTGCGTTGCTGGGATTATTCTTTTTGTGCAGGAAGGGAAGCCTTCCTGCACAAAACCAATCACGAGATGTTTTCCTCTTTCTATGTGTTCTGCAGATTGTAGCACACACAAAAAAAAGAAAAACTAGGAGAAATAAATATATTTTTCCTCGTTGTGCCTCCCTTATGCCTCCGCTGGGGAGGCGTAAGTTTTTGGTGCTGCCTCAGAGTTACGATTTCTTGTAAATCTGGGGCAGTGTCAAAAGCCAAGAATGTTGCTGGGAACGCTCACAGCAACACCCATTGCACGCCCCTTTAACGCAGAAAACTGCAGGCAGAAAAAGGCAGCATTACGCCAAAAGAGTGGCTTAGTGCTGCCTGGTAAATATAGAGCAGGCTCCTGCGCCCATGGAGGGTCACAAAAAGTGACACGCTGGCGGCGCAACAGGCTTATAAATAAGCCCTAAAGTGTTTTAAAAAAGTGTTGGTTACGACAAAATGTGATCCGCAGTAATACATATCTCAAGAGGCCCATGCACTAACCAGTGTACAACACATGATATCGGATTAAAAATCATGCTTGCATGTCTGCAGTATAATCGTTGCTCTTTAAGCTGCACAACTCTGTGTGAGAGACGAAAGATAGGTAGCAGGACACACATCAGAATATATTTCAACTGAAATGGTGACAGCAGAAATTCTTTGATTCCCTAGAGGAATCCGACAAGGAATGCTCAAAGTGGTGTTGGGCATTTTTTTTCAATAGGAATTGCTTGGAAGCTGCAGTATGTAAGATATATGTAAAGAAGTGGTCTGGACTCCCTAAATTCAGCCCCTTGTATGGTGCTCTCTCACTGAGTGTTGGTGCCCACACCACTCCTGGAAGGGCCTTGAATGTCTGCTTGTGTTGTATCTGCCCTTAAACTGCCAGGTGATCTCAGAGTCTGGATGACAGATGAGACCACAGAAATGTTGTATGTCACTGGCTTTGGTCATGGTGGCCTGATGGTGTGTTCCTAGGCTGATGGAACACTGCAACAAGTTAAAATAAAGGAACGGATGTATCCACATCAGTACGAATTCAATATAGCACCCCGAAGATCGCCCCAATTCAGACTGCCTATAATGTGGGAATTATTATTTTCTTTCTGAAGTGTGGTGGGAACTAGGGTTACAGTTGACTGGCACAACAGGGCCCTACAGTTCATTTATTGTAGCATTACAGCCTGCAGAGAGCTATACAAGTTGTTAAAGGCCCTAAAACCAAGTTTTAGGCCCGGGCCACAGGTGAGGGTCCATAACAAGGTAGAGGGTCTTTAACAACAGTTATCGCCTAGGGCAGAAGAGCTAGAAGGCTTTAAGAACATTTGACCTATCACTGGTAGAATGTTCTTAATCAAAAATGGAGAAACAGAAAACAAACATTGGAATTTTAGAGCAGAAGGCTTATACTGACCACTATTGAGCCACTCCATTGTCTTCAATGGAGCTCTCAACATTTAAACACTCTAATATGAAATATAGTAAGTTCTAATAGAGGGTTCACACAATTATATCACAAAAGACGTGCCGTGACACTGTTACCATCACGAAGGCCCTATGATAACTGTAGAAGGTAGCACCAGTTAGCAGATAATGTCCCACTTGTTTTTCATGAGAGATCACAAAAAACTCAAAGGACTTTTCAATGATTAACCTTAACAACATCACTAGTTTGTTTGTGTAGGCCTTACTCTCACCAGGTACTAAGCATAAACTTGAGCAAGTACAAGATAAGCACTTGATATAAAATGGAACAATTCTGGCACATCATTAAAACTTAAGACTGTGGCCTCTCTAGTGTGTTGTTTCCTTTGATGAGAAGGCTAAACAAACTTGTCTTTGCTGTCAAATCTCCCTGCCCGCAGCCCTGACTTATATTAGAACTACTAGCGAGAATACTGTAGTCAGTGCAGCTGATGCCTGCCATCCAATGAGCTCTGAGACATTTGCTAGTAGAGATCGATGAGTGTTCTCTTACCCCCTTTTTGTATGTGTTGCTTATTCTTTCTCAACCCCCCTTGTCAGTGTTTCTTCTTCCCTCCCACCTTTATCGTTTTGCTTCTTCTGTCCCACCTCTCACACTTCCATTGTCTGTGTTGCCTACTCTCCATCCACCCTAGATTCTCTCAAAACTCGTTGGGAGCAATGGCTCGGCCCTTTAGAGGAAAAAGACTGGCGATGCCCTGATGACCCCTCGGGTACTCACCATCTCTGCCAGGCTTTGCCTAATCCAAGTATACTATCTCCACTGCGCTTACCTTACCCCTGTCCGTCTACACTGAGCGGGCTTCCTTCCTACCCCTAGATGCCTGCGTTGTGCGGCGGACCCCGCAGATTTCTACCACATGGTCTGGTCTTGCGCCTCCCTCACCAATTATTGGTCATCAATAGTGGCTGAATTGAGCAAGGTACTAGGTTGGACGGTCCCCCTTAGTCCTCTTGCCCTTCTCCTAGGGGTGATGGAGAAGCTTGACGGCTCCCAAGCCGATAAAGTGTTCCTAGGGACGGCCATCATGGTGGCCAAAAGAGACATTGCAGCTGCCTGGAAAGACCCAACCTCCCCGACCATTGCGAAATGGTGAAAAGGAGTGGACTGGTGCGCCATGCAAGAAAAACCGGTGTACGAAGCGAGAGGTTGACCTGCCAAAAATGGATGCTTATGGGGCAAGTGGTTGGGTTCGGCGAACTGAAGACACGCTGGCTGGGACTGGGTAAACTGAGCATGCAATATGGGATGAACCCGACTGTATGAAATATGGGCAATATCTGCGAAAGCAAACGACTGTATCGTATGTCATTGTGCAGCAATGTTATGTGTTATTGTTTGCAAAACCAATAAAATTGGTTATCAAATAAAGGGACAGTGCTGGCCCTGTCATAGGTTTCATTGCCTGTGTTGCTTCTAACCTCTCACCCTCCCGTTATCCATGTTGCTTCTTCCCTCCCACCTCCCACCCTCCTATTGTCTGTGTTGCCAGCCATAGGAAAAAAAGCACTTTGACGCGGCCAGCGCTCGCAGTCACAAGCACTATGCGATTCCCTTGCTAATTACTTTGAAGATAAAATCAAAGCAATTTATCACAATTTCCCTGTCTCGTCCGAGCTGGCCTGTGAGGAGATTCATCTCAATTTACCTCCCTCTAATTGTACTACAAACTTAGGCAAGTTTAGCAATTCTCACCTGAGTTAATACAGAAAGCACTTGCCACAGCTAAATCACTATCTCCTTTGGATATCTGTCCTCCCAGGATCTCTGATATCCTGTCTAATCAGCTTGCCCCTGCCATATGCTCTTTATTCAATCTATCTACCAATACAGGGAAGATCCCATCAGCTAGGAAAGTGGCTCAGGTTAGGCCAATCCAAATGAAAGCGAACCTGTCATCTATTAATTTAACTAACTATCGACTGATTTCACTGTTTCCTTTACTGAGCAAGCTGCTGGAAGGTCTAATAAATAAGCAACCTTTGGATGATCTCGAGGTCAACAAGATTCTGGACCTGTCACAATTTGGGTTTAATCCTTTCCACAGCTCAGAGACAGCCTTGGTGGCCGTTACTGACCACATTAGATGCTCCCTTGATGCCAACATTCCATCCATGCTTGCGCTGCTGGATTTATCCGCAGCAGTTGATACTGTGTCTCATCCCAAGCTGATACAAAGGCCTTTAGGAGACTGGAATCCTGCTTAGTGTTACAATGGTTTGAGGATTTTCTTACAAAAAGAACCCAAACTATCATCTTGGTTCTTATAAATCCCACACCATGTTACTCGACAAGGGGGTGCCACGTGGCTCGTGTCTTAGCCCACACTTTTTAACATCTACGTGGCCCCCCTTGCTAACATCATTAAAGCCTATAGATTCAAGGTAATATTTTATGCTGATGGCACACAGCTAATAATCTCCGTTAATGAAGATCTAGCCAAAGCAAAGGAATGCTTTTCAGCTGGGATGAAAACAATTGCTGACTGGATGACAGTTCATTGCCTCAGTTGAATGCAGGCAAAAATGAGATCATGCTGTTTGGCAAGGCCCAACAGCCCTGGGCCCCCGACTGGTGGCCTCCGGAACTTGGTGCAGCTCCGAGTCCCTAATTAGTGGCCAAGAACCTGGGTGTCACCTTGCTCCCTCTTTCAGTGAGGAAAACACTGGTACTGGCACTAGTCATTAGTCGTTTGGCTATGGTAATGCATTATTGGCCTCCGCAGATGAGACGTTGTTATCAAAACTTTGAAGTTGTGCAAAATACCTCTGCGCGTCTCATCTGCAATCTTCCATCCGGAGCGGCATTGTCTCCCCTCCTGCGTTCACTTCATTGGTTACCAGTCCAGGAAATAATTATTTTTAAAATGTGCTGCTTAACACAAATCTCTGATAGGGAAAGTTTCCAGCTACCTATCTTCTAAGCTCACCTTTTATCACACACCTAGGTTACTTAGACCCAATGTAAATGCTTTGCTGACAGTACCACTGGTCAGAAGGACATGCACAGGGGGCAGGGCTTTTTCTTACCTAGCTCCTCTGTATTGGAATAGGTGACCCCCTTCATATTCTGACGTGCACTGAACATCTCAAATTTAGAAAATTACTCAAGACAGTGCTCTTCTAATGGAGCAGTTTCTGCTTTTGCCTGTGTTTCTATTCTGAGCTGAGCTACCCCTCCCAGGGTGATTAACACGCAATATAAATTATATTAACATAACATAACATCCCATAGTGCTTTTTTTACCCTGATTTTGTCGATGTTGCTTGTTCTCTCCCACCCATTGTCTGTGTTGCCCGTTCCCTCCCACCCGTTGTTCATGTTGCCCACCCTTAACACTGGCCGAGTAAGGGCTTTTTAGGGTTCACGGAAGGGAAGCATTAAGGGTGTAGGAAGACAATTTTAGGCCTCATGGAAGGGTAGCATAAGAAACTGAGTTATTATTTGAGAGGGGTGAGAAACCAACTCAAGTAATAATCACAGTTAGGGGTGTGGCTTAGCGGGCCTGGATGGCGGACACCCATTGTTAGAGCTCCACACCATCAGCCCTGCAATCTGCCTTAATCCGTCCACTGGGTCCAGCAAACATAGTGGCCCGCTCTGCAGCATTACCCCGAATGGCGGCATCCGGCCAACATCATCGATTGGGGCAACCCTAGACATTGGGATGCCGCTTGTGTCTCGCGGCTGGGACCAGACAGCTGGGCCCGTGAGACCGATCTTGCCTCTAGTCTTTGTGGGGGTCAGAGCAACAGCACTGCTTCATGTCGATCTCGAGTTGAGTCGGCGCCCAGGCCAGGTCAAGGCGGTTGCAGTGGTGGCATGCCTGTTGGCTGCACTGGGACCACATGGCTAACAGAGGCATCAGAAGCTGCACGGTCGGGCAGCGGAGCGATCTAGCACTACCTGCCTGAGAGGGGAATCGCCCCCGGAGGATCGACATAGAGCCACAGCTGGTTGCACCGTCAGCAAGATCTGGAGGCCACCCATATCTTTCCTCCTCTCCTGAGATGCCTGTGCGGCAGGGGTCATGCTAATACTGTGGCGGTGGACACCAGCGCGCAGTGACGGGGGCTCACAGCCTACATCGGATGGTGGCTGGCACTTCGTAATCAAGTGACGGCCCTCTATCATTGAGGTGGGTGAAACTGGTTGCAGGGGGGACGTGGAGAAACACACCTCTTTGTTCCCCCCACCCCTTCCTTCCCCGAGTCACGGGGAAACCCCATGGGAAAGTGGCATTATCAACAGGGAATTCTCCCTTTGCCTAATCAACTGCTGAGACTGCCTTCATACCCCTAACTTTGCCCCTGGGGACTGCACTGCAGCTTGGCAGGGGCCAGGCTTGGGTTGCCCTTCCCGGTTGCCTAGCGGCCTCCGGGTGTGCCGACGAGGCCTGTCGCCCGCCCACACATCAAATCAAGGGGACAGAAGGACACAGTGCCCACACCCTGCCCGCCACCACTGACACACTGACTCTTGCAGTGTGGCTTGATTTGGCCCCGGGTGCTCCCTGTGGGGCCCCCAAGACACGCAACCATGGGCAGGCTGAAGTGGTCAGTACCAACATCGAAGCAGGCAGTGACTGATCCCCCATCTGCAATAATGGATACCCAACTGTAGGGAAACACACAGTATCACCCTGAGTCGGCACCAGATAAGCTGAATAAGGCCTTGGACATGATTGCGAGCTCCTGGATATCTATGGAGTCTAAGCTCGGCTCCCTGGTAACTGAACTGAGCTTCCTGCGAGATGACCATCGGAAGTTTCTGGACAGAGTCACTGAAGGGGAGAAGACGTTTGCCTCACTGCACCTACTAGCCACTGACAATCAGCGTGCCCTCCTGGACCTATGAGACCACGTTTGAATGCTTGAGGAGAAGGCAGAAGACAAAGAAGGACGCACCGGCAGAAGCAACAAACGATCCTGGGCTTGTTGGAGGGGATTGAAAGCCGGGACCCCCTGTTTTTTTTCGGAAACCTGGTTTCGGTCCTTTGTCCCTGCTTTGAACCTCACCTCTTCTCACTGGAGAGACCCCGCCAGGTGCCGGCACGCCCCCCATCTCGGGAGCCCCACTGAGACCCATGCTGGCCAAGTTCCTGCACTTCAGGGACCGGGATGCTATTCTACAAGCTGCCAGAGTTGCCGGACCCTTACAACTGGCGGACAAAATCGTCATGCTCTTCCCTGACAATGCCCAACAGCGACAGTGTACCTCCTTTCTGGAGGTCAATAGAAGACTCTGACAAATTGGAATCCAATACTTCTTGCTGTTCCCAGCCCATCTTAAGATCCTCGCCAATGACGAGTCTCTCTTTTTTACTGACCCCAAGGATGCATGCGATTGGGCTGACAGGAACCTCACTAAGCTAGGGATGCGGGTGGACCATCTCGATCCCCCCCAGCTGAGATGGAAATGGAGAAATCACCCTTGATGAGGACCCTCCCCGAGGTCTCCACCGTTGAAGTCCCCTGCCCTGGAACAAATAACAGAGGACCGTCGACGGGCCCTCAAGGCAGCGGTCAATCTGGGGGCCGGGGCTGGACTCTCAGATGGTGACAGTGGCCCTCACATTTTTTCCTCAGATGGAGAGTCTGACTCGTCTCATGACTCCATCGGGAATCCCAGTCCCCACCGCTGATGACTCCACAAACAGCTGAAATTATAATTTAATATGAGACCCCAATGTCATGGCACAGGCAGACTGAATCTCTGCTTATGTACTTACCTACCATCTGATAAGTCTTTCATCTGTGCATTATTCAATGAGCATAGCAACCATTTCCTCCCAGGCCACCACAGCGGAGGTGTAGTCGCCCACTCCCTCACTCTATCAAGACTGGGCCCAGTACAACACAGATGTTGACAAGCAAGGCAATGCCGCTCTTGAACCTTTGTCACTCATTGTTAGGTCACCACCCCACATAACTAGAAGGTTAACTACTGTATCTAGTTTGGGTGTACCGTCGGGTGCGGTAGGCTCTGTGAATTGCTGTTTATACATGTTGTTGCTCTTTTAATGTTTACCCCACACAACTCGACAGGATACGCAGGCATCACACACCCCATACAGGTAGGGTGGTGAGTCGTTGGCATGTTGCACTCTCCCAAGGAGAGGCTTTCCTCATTTTCTGCAACATGGCTCCACTCACTAACACTAGATTCCTCACCCTGAACGTACGGGGCTTGCACACAGTGAGGAAATGTTATTCTGTATACTCTTACATTAAGAGACAGCATGCCCAAATAGTATTTCTTCAGGAAACACATATCACAGCTGGGGAGATGCTACGACTCCAAAAACGATGGAGGGGGTTGGTGTATGCCCAAAAATACTCTGCATACATGTGGGAGGCCATGGTCTAGATCCGACTAGCGGTTCCTTTCTAAGTGCTTGACAAGGCAATAGACAGGGAAGGGCAATATGTATTGATTGAGGGCCAAATTGATGGCTCATATATTCTATTAGGGAGTGTCTCCACCCCGAATACCAAGAAGTGTCTGGACTGTGCTCTCCGGAGCGCTGGTGCATAGGACCCAAATGCCATGGGTGATGGGCGGGGACTATAATTGTGTAGTTGATCTCCACCTTGATCACTCTCACCCATCGCTACCGAGCACTTCCCCCTACACACAAGCAGAGTGCTTTGCAGGGTGGGTTTATCAAAACGCGCTAGCAGATGCAAGGAGGGCCACACACCTGAGCTCCCAATTCTATCCCTTTTATTCTGCACCACATAACGTACGTACGCCTGGACCGTATCCTGTGATCTCTTTCCCTTTTAGCCTCAGTTCGCAGTGCAGTCTACCTTAGCAGTGTTATCTCAGATCATGACGCACATGTTGTGGACTTGCAATGGAATGCGCCACACCAGGCACCCATGTGGCAACTTCCCGAGACTGCCTGGAGGAGCCAGATTTTGAAACATCCTGTAGTAGCACATACAAAACTACTTTGCTGAAAACCACAACTCAGTCTCTACTAGGACGGTGGAGTGGGACGCCTTCAAGGTGGTCATCAGGGGGAATTTGCTTTCAGGAGATTGTAGGTTTATGCAGGACACTGGACAAGGAGATAATAGAGGCAGAGCAGCACTCCCTAACACTAGAGAGAGCATCAGAGCACAACATTGCCAACAGCGCCGAATTAACTAAGGCTAAAAGCCATTACACGACCTTTCTGGAATGCCTGCCATGCTTTAATCTTGGTGCACAAGTGGCCAAGACCCACAGAGAGGGCTACAAATCTAGCTGCCTCCTTGCATGGCTGATTCATCAGGAAAGCCGTCTGAGTCCCATTCTTTAACTTACCTCACAGTCTGGTGTCACCCTTTATGAGCAACACGAAATCATACAGGTGTTCCACAGATACTACTCCAACATAAATGAGGCACCTCCCCAAGCGACGGCAGATGCGGTGGAGCCATTCCTGTCAGATCTTGCCCTCAATAGGATCCCAAATGCCCAGAGAGACAGTCTTGATACTGTGATCATAGCTGCAGATGTCAAACAAGCTATTCGGGATCTTTCCAAAAACAAAACCCCAGTCCATGATGCATTGCCAATAGAGTACTATAGCACTTTTGCTAACAGCTTAGCACCTCCTTTAGCAGAGAAGTTTAATGACGACCTAAAGTCTGGGGAACTACCACCTTCCCTCTGGTTGTCCCTCTTGGTGTCCATTCCTAAGCCTAATAGAGACCCCAACTGCCTGTCCTAGTACCGGCCTAATTGCCATACTAGGAACAGATTATAAAATTCTAGGGAAAATTTTGTCCAACAGATATGCTCAGATTCTCCCCGAGTTCATACATCCTGATCAAAACGGCTTTGTCTCGGGCGGAGCACCTCTCATAACATCAGACGTTTGTTTTACATCCAGGATCAAACACAAGAGCAATTCCCTCATGCAGCATGCCTGTTATTGGACTTGGAGAAGGAGTTTGATTCACTTACATAGGACTATCTTTTCCAAGTACTGGATCAGATGGGAGTAGGCAGGCGCCTAATAGCCTATACTTGGTTACTATATACAAAACTGAAGCATTCCTGTAGTAAGAGACTGGACACAGGAAGGCTGTTGAAGTAGGTTTATTCCCATTAGAAGATCCCATCCATCAGGATACAAGTTAGAGCTTCAACTGCAACACATCTCAAGTAATAACAAGTTCCACATGATATGTATAAGATTCTAATATGACATAAGTGTATCAGTACAGCTTACCAAGAATACAAATGACCTCAAATGATTCCAATACTCTGATGTCATTTAAAGAGACACATCACAAAAACCCTTCTCCTGGATCCGCTTAGGTCGGCTCACCTTACCCACTTTTCCTGTGGGAGGGGGTACCTGGGAGGTGGCACTCTGCAGGGGTGCCCCCTGTCCTCCTTACTGTTCGAGATGGCAATGGAACAGCTCATCAGCCCATTGTGGAGGGAGGGCAGGTGTGGGGGATCCCCCTGGAGGACAGAAGGCATGTGGTATCCCTCTATTCCAATGATTTGCTCCAGTACTTCTGAGACGTCCGCACTGACCTATCCCCCATACACAATACACTCCATGCCTCTGGACAGACAGTGGGTCTCCGGGTCAACTGTCCGAAATCCTCCATTTATCCAGATGTCTGGGGAGGACACCACTTAACTGGCAAGAGTATATACTGTCTCAAAGATCTCCATCCCCCATCCACCAAAGATCCACTTCATCCATGAGCAGATACTTTCCCCATCTAGACTGAATACATCATTGATCTTGTATAATTCGTTCACGCTATCCCTTATGTGATCTATCTGCTCATGAACGTTAAGGGAAATATTTAGTATATAAGAGTACCATTCTGCCCCTATAAAGGCACACAGCACACCCACCCTTGGCAGCCAAGATAATTCCAGAGCTGTATGATTTTCCAAAATTACAGTTCATGGTGGATCCAGTCTGTCTAAGATGAGTCCTAAAGCTCTGGCTGTGGAATTTCCCACCTCCTCTAAGGTCCTTGACAAAGTTTTAACTTCATACATGGAGACACCCTGTACATACATTGGGAACTGGATTGGAATCCTAGTATTGGAAATGCCAACTGCATCAATGAACAAGCCAGAGAAAAGCAAGGAAGGAAATTCTGAGGGTTTTCATAGCAGATCCACTAGTGACGGTATCAATACACCTGGGTGTAATTTTGCTATAATTGAAACATTTCAAACAGAGACCATTGTAATCAACTGGAATCAAGGTATTCACTGAAAGGCTGGCACCTCTTGAGCTGTCCTAATAATTAGGGTACTGATTCTGCAATATCTGCGCAAATTTGAGATGATACGTTTTATGTTATATTGGGACAATTGAGTTTCCAAAGTCCTAAATACCTACAATTAAAACATGATCCTCCTTGTGTGGCTCGTTCACCTCTTCTTCCTTCTCCCTTCCTCTTCACCTTCCTGGCATTTCTACCCTCTCAGCATCCCCTCTGCTCACCCACATCTTCAAAGTGATTCATCACTCCTCTGCCCCTCCCTTTTACCACTTGCTGGAACTACTGCATCTGTAAATCCATCAGTTCATATTCATTAGAGCCCTTTTTACTTTTCAGCATTGCCCCACACAGTTGGCGGTGGTGACCAAGTCAGTCAAACTCTTTGTCTGCCATCTGATACAGATGGCACGCATTTTTTCATGGACCAGTAGCAATCCCTGAATAATGGCCGCACCTGAGCTTGTTCCGTAGGCTTAGAAGACTCTAAGACTCCGAGCATGAGCCGAGCTATGACAACATCTGGCATGTATATTAAGCAACATCCATAATGGAAAATATGATGCAATCTTTTTAAAATTCATAAAAGTGTATTTCATCAACACGCGCAAGTGTTTCACCTTAGTACATCAGATTATATCACTGCAAAGACATACATTTATTAAAAGTGATCATTTTTAGAAACATTCTTGGCTCGCCCCCCAATGATATTGCCATTGGTGATCTAAGAAGCAAGCTAGTAGTCATGCAAACCCTAAATGTGGCCTAGATTCTTATATTATAGATAGAGCAACATTAGTCTATTAAATCAAATATAAGCGGTGCTTGTACAGTGCTCATCCTCAAGTCAAGTACTTAAATGTGTGCTCATATGTGATAATAAAGAAAAACGAGACTGTGAAATAAAATACGTGTCTAGGATCACACAGTTTGGACTAGCCACCAGATGGGTATCTCTGTCTCTCTTTCCCGTTCAGTAACTGTTTGCTCCTGAGAAGTGCTGGTACTCTCTTATTAAAATGTATGGCAACAGTGCTGAGAAGTGCAGGTACTCTCCCTTTAAATTAAAGGGGGGCAGGTACTCAGTACAGAAGAGCACCTGTCCATTAAAGCAGTGTATCCGTTTAAATCAAAGGTCGCTAATTTGTCTTTCATTCTTGGCTCACTATCAGAACCGAAACAGAGATAGCAAACCGACTCAAGGCCCCTGACCCACTTACCAAACCAAGAATGCATTTATTCGGACGGTGCCACATCCCAAACACCCCACCTGAAACTACACTCCGGCCCTAACCGGTAATGCCCCCTTCGATTCCTGAAGGCACGCCATGCCCTATATGTGCATGTTTCCATCTGTCTCTTCTTCCCTGTCTGTGATGCGGAGCAAACGTGCTCAAACACCACCCTTTCCCTCCCGAAACCACTGGCAATGCCCTGTGTACGCCTTGAAGAGCCCCAGCGTCTCTGCCCCTTTGCCTATGACGATGCAGGGGCAGACATGCTCAGCCGCCTTCTGAGATCTCTCGCATTGCCCGGTGAGCGCGCGTCCCTCCCTGCCTCCGCTTCCACGTCTGTGATGCTGGAGCGGGCATGCTCAGTTCCCTCCCGAGATCACTGACAATGCCCTGATTGCCTGGCAGGGGAGGATCCGCGCGTGACGTCACGGGCAGAGCAAGAAAGCCATCTTTGCTGGCTGGGAAAGAGGAGCTCGAGAAGCAACAGTCGCCCCGGAACCCCATCGGATCCCTCCTGACGGCCAAACAATGTGAGTAGCTGGCAAAAACTGGTTCCAAAAACACTGCTTTTATGGGGGTCGGGGAATGGACGGCCCCGCGGCTTCTCTGCTCCAAGAGTGGCAGCGGCTAGATGGTGTTGGAAAGCTCGGCAGAGCGCTCTCCACCAAGTGTGGTGCTGAAACTCTCGCGCTGCCGGTCGGTAGCCTGCTTGGTGGAGCCCGTCTCCAGTGAGACTGAGAATCCTGTTGCTTGCACAATATCTTTCAGTTATGGCGGACGATTTCCTTGGTTTTTGAGACGGTGTAAATGAGGAGCGGTAAACGATACATGTGGAGCGAGAGAATATGATGCTGTTTTAATCGGTGTTTTCAAAATGTATTATTTTTAAAGTGCTGTTCAAAATGTATTATTTTTAAAGTGCTGCGTGTGCGCTCAGCGTCGTGCGTGTGACTTCATCAGTCGCACATCACGACACGTAGATGCACATCCGGTGTATTATCAGAATAATAGTTGGAAGGGGTGTTCTGGTATCACTAGCAGACATGACGTATAGATCTTTGCATTTTTAGGGACCATAGTGAGAGAAAGTGTCAGCCTCATAAAGTGCACATTGCATGAGGGAGCTGGTGGAATAAGGTGCCAGACTTTCAGGGTGCAGAGTAAACCAGTGGCCTGCCTCTCAGGGTACACAGTAAATCAGTTAGCCTCTCTTTCGGGGTGCACGGGGAACGGAGGAGCCGCGTGTCAGGGTGCACAGTAAATGGGGGTGCCTGCATTTGATGGTACACAGTAAAATCAGGATGCATGCAATTCAGGGCGCACAGTGAATGAAAGTGCCTGCCTTTGAGGCGCATAGTAAATGAGAGTGCCCGGCACGCAGGGTGCAGAGTGCATGAAAGTGCCTGCCTTTGAGGCGCATAGTAAATGAGAGTGCCCGGCGCAGAGTGCATGAGAATGACTGCCTTTCAGGGTGCAGAGTTTATCCGTCTTTCAGGGTGCACAGTGAATATGCACGCTGGATCTTTGTCTTTGTGAATGCATATAAACAAGTGCTCCTGACTTTCAGGGAGCATAATGGAGGGAATGAGTGCACACTCGGTCTTCACGGCGCACGTTGAATGAGGGTCTTTGGCTTTCAGTGTGTAGGTGAGTGAGGGTTTCGGTTTTTCATTGCGCATGGTGAATGGGTGTTACTACCTCTCACTGCGCATGGTGAGTGAAGGTTCCTGCCTCCCTAGGGATACAAGGAGGTCATCGTTCGTTTTGTGTAGAGAATGAGGGTGTTTGTTTTTCAGCTTGCTCAGTGGAATGAGGGTTTGTACCTTTTGGGTAACAGCCTTTCAGACGTCACGTCGAGCCATGAGGGTGAGGCCCCTCAAGTTTAGGGTACAGAGCAAGGGGGGACCCCGACTTTAAGTGAACTTTAAAAGTGAGTGAGTGTCCCTGCTTTTCATTGTGCAGAGGGAATGAGATCCATTGTGTTCATGGTGCAGAGCGGAGGACCATGCTTTTTTTCGATAGAGAGTGAATCGGAAGTTCAGTCACTCACACTACATAGACTCCGAGTGTCCATGGCCTTCGTGTCACAGAATGAACGAAAGTGGTTGCTGACATTTTGGGTTACCACGTGAGTGAGAGCTCATGACATTCACGGTACATAGTGAGTTAGGAGCCTCCCTTTCAGAGTAGTGAGTGGGCGAGGGCGCTACCTTTCAAGTTGTAGTGTCTGAAGTTCATATTTTAAGGGTACCTGGTTATGAGGGGGCAAACCAACTGAAAACCTACTCTTTCTCGACTCAGACGGGGCTGGCTTCCTCGCGTCTCATGATACAGAGGGAATGAGTTTGCCCACCTTTCAGCTCACAGTGTGAATGCCCTTCAGGGTCCATAAATTGTGAAAAACGGCAGCACCGAAGACAACTGGGGGCTTTCGGATCCATCACAGAAACGTGACTAAGCAGCATCCATGGAGAAGCAGCAGTTTGCGTTGTATACTCCAACTCTCGCAACAAACGTCACGCTCGCGCACGGCCCATGGTCACGTGATGTCAGTGACTCAGCCCTGCTTGCTCACACCTATTTATACACCGACGGACACAAACGTGCACATCACGCAAACCACAGGTTACTCAAATGCACACTCGCCGTACCAACATGTAGAAATACACAGACATGCATTTCCACATGCTGGTATGTGGGCACGCAGACACACTCCTGCACGCCAATACACATCCACGTTCTGTATTTCTATGTCCGGGCATGTGACTGTAACTGATTTGTTGACACACCTGATATGCATATCACCTCATATATGGTTGTTTATGTAGTTGTCATTCAAATGTTACTTTTTTAATTAAATAATCAAATGTGCTGTGGTGTTACAGTGAAAGAAAGATCAATTTTGGGGTGTAGAAAACAAAAGAGATAGACCAAGTGTAGAACACCCACTTGGGAAGGTATGGTGGCCGGCCTAGCACACTTTTCCTTGCATTCCTCATTGGTTAAATCACCAATAATAGAATAGTATTAATCCCTGGCTTGTGTTGAAGGGAGCATGTCTTAGAAGCCAGATGTCATTGCAATGGCCATATCAAAGTTTAGATCACCTTCAGAATTGCCTGACTTGCCTTCAGATGCCTTCACGGTGTAGCCGTTGCTTACAATTTTCCATCCAAGCTGCCATCTTTTGGAATAACCTTCCTAACCATTTTCGGGCCTATACTAGTAACATCACCAACAAAAGCAGGCTGAAGGTCCATTTGTCCTGATCTGGTTTAGATCACTCGTTCCTAGCGGTCCAAACGGGTAATTGTTCACAATACAAATGTCCATAGTCAGTCAGTTAGAAAGTTGTTCGCACCTGCACAAAGGAGATGGACTGCCTGCCCTTCACCCACATCTGGTGTCCTGATCTCTATGAGAAGCTGGAGTTCAGATGCAGCTCCTGATTGGCTGGAAGGTTGTCTGACTACAGTATGGGCAACCAGGGGACATGATGGGATGTCTGCCACTCCTAAGGAAACCAGACTGAGTGCTCGTTTGGTAGCTGGTTGTAAAATACCTTCAGGAAAGATGCACTTTTGAATAAAAACTTTCAATCTGAGTGGCCATTTGGGTTGGATCAACTGTTGTGTTATGAATCTAAGCTGGTTCTATAGACCAGCTCACATTTCACGTTGCACTCGAGAAGCTCGGTACACATGTAAAGAGAAAGGTCTTAGCAAAATGACTTCAGCTAAAAAAAAAGCCATCCTAAAAGCCTGTTTTTTTTTTTTTTTTTAAATGCTCGCAAATCTTGATTTCCAAGTTCAAAACCCCAAAACGAGTATATATTTGCCAGATACTGATAGAGTAATGGACTCAAACGACAGAGCTTTTTCTGTTCTCAGAGAGCACCCTTGAACGTTGTTTTCAGGTCTGTTGCCATCACAACTCAACAAGGCCAAATTCTGCAAAAGAATAAATACTTCACTCTCCCATATTCATCATGGGCTCACCCCCAATTCCTTCTGCACCTTATTCAAGAACTCTTAAGCCACCCACGTTGCTTGCAGTGCATTAAAATATTAAGAAAAATAAAGAGCGTGTCTGTAAATACTAAAATTCATATGTTGATAATGAAGCTTGTGCAATTCTCTTAATATGTAGTATTCAAAATAACTCCTACACCTCTCATCCTCTATGCCACGTGGCAAAAAGCAAGCTCACAGGCTAGCATCAGTCAAGTAACAGGCCTTGTAGGCACATGGTTGAGACCTCCCCTGTGCACTCAATCCCTGCTAGTTTAAAGAGTAAAACACCCTAACACTTCACGAAGCATAGGCCCAACCATAGCTCAACCTGTCGGTTTCACTAGTTTTGCAGAGTAATTAGATGGGTCAAAGCAGGAGCCAATTGTAAATGTTGCAGGGAATGATTGTTTATGTGCAGAAAGATGTCCCTTCCTGCACATAAACAATTCATTATGGCGATTTCTTACTTCTATGTGTGTCGCATTCTGCAGTGCACTATGGTGCAAGGGTGCCTGTGTTGGTGCTAGGAAGCTAATTTTGGCGCCAGCTTAAGGAAAAACATAGGGATGCACCGTATTGTTGTAAATATGGCTCATTCCTGCGTTTTGGAAATGTAGGAGCGTGGCGCTGCCAAATTTGGTGCAGCACCGTGCACCGTAAATATGCCCCTATGTTTAGTGGACAATGAACCTTATTTGAGATACAGGCATCAGACTTTAACCTAGAGCTATGTGCTTGACATTTTACATGACTGCACATGAATACAAGACATTTTGTCCATGTGCTTCTTTTAGACACTCCTTTATCTACACCTGAAAACTCCTTCACTGTCCCCTAAATAAATTACTGTGAAAAGTCTTAAAAGCCTTGTCCTGGCAGTTGCTTGCCAACGCTGGGACCAAAAAGAGGGAGACTTTTACAGGTTTTAAAACTAAGTAACATAAGGATGACACCACCGCACATGATGTCACATGACTTTAGGTCTTATCATGATGTCACAAGAAATCACATCACAGTATGCAGGACCCAGATTACAGCTAATAACCGGGTGGATTTTTATCCAGACTGCATTGTGAAAAATAAATGGCATGACATCTATGAATGACTTTTGAGAACTTCCCTAACACACATCTCCACCATCAAACTAGCAATGCGGTGTCGCATTGACGACTAGTGCCTTTAGTAGCTGCTGGCTGCTGAGAGCCCTGTATTTCAAGGCCCTATGTGGCGTTCAGAGAGTTGATAGTGGTTGTCTTCTTGCTCAGAGATCTACCTGCCTTTCAACCTTAATAGGTTCAATCTTCAGCTTTCCCATAAGCAGTGGGATGACTTTAATAATTGCGTATGCCGTAGTTTTGCAAAGATTGACAAGCAGGGCAAGGTATACACAGACTCTCTGTCTTCCTGTGTGGGTTTTGTTTACATCTCGTGAGCCTCCACCAAACCGACAATGGCCGCTGTGGCGGCTCCAACCACAGGACTTGAACACACCACTCTCAGCACACAATGTCGCGTCTCCAGGTGCAAGGGCTGGCTGTGCAGCAGCTCTACTAAAAGACATTTCACCTGACAGTGAGGGCGTTGGACCCACAGGACACTGTTCCTGCCCTATTTATTATTAATGCACAAGTAGACACGTCTGATGCAGGTACGGCTGGTCTGACACACAAGTGAGACATTCAGAACTGCTCCTGAAGTGTTGTACCACAGTTCAGATCTCTGGTGTCACCAGAAGTGTCAATCATGATCCCTAAATGTGTTTAGGGCAGATTACAGAAGTACCCGTCTCTACACATTGTGGCTATGGGCAAAGAGATCCAAGTGAGACCCAGGTGCTTTGTCGCAGATCACTTCATAACAAACCCCACAGGCAAGTCGGCGAGTGTTCAAGATTCCACGGGTTCTAACAGGGCAGGGTTTAAAGACAAAAGGATTGTTTTTTTTCTTGAGTGGTTTTGTGCTTGGTTACTTCAGTGAATGAGAGTTTTTCTGTGTTTTAGATTGCCTGTACACAGATTTGGTCAATGGAGTGTGTGTGGAAGGGTACCTATCTCAGACACGTCCCTAAAATTTCAGTAGATGTTAATTTGAGTGTGTGTGTGTTCATGGATTCAGTGAATGGAGTGTGCGCAGATGGGCATCTGCTTAGGGTCAGGTGTGTCCCTAACAATTCAGTACATATTAATTGAAGTGCGTGTATGTACACTGATTCAGTAAATGACGTTTGTATGGAGGTGTGTATGTCTATGGTGTGTCCGTAAGATTTGGGGACATGTTAACTTGAGTGTGTGTGTACATGTATTCAGTAAAGGGAGAGTGTGTGGAGGTGTGTATGCCAAGGGTGGGTCACTAAGAATTCTCTACATATTAACTGAAGTGAGTGTGTGTGTAGGTGTGTGTACACGGATACAATAAGGGGAGGGTGTGCAGAGATATGCCTGTTTAGGGTGGGTCCCTAAGCATTAATTACGTGTTAATTGGAGTGTGTGATTGCCATATTTGAGAGATATTTGTACGTGGGAGAGGAGCTGTGTGCACTATAGTGAGAAGAGTGTGAACTATTGTGAATTTGTAGGCGCAGTGTCTTTGCCAAACACCTGTTTTAGTAAGCAAACCTAGTGTAATTGATAGTATGAGTGGGTGTCAGACCACATTGCATGTAGGTTCCAAATTTGTTGAACGTAGTGTTTGTGTGAATATGGAGTGTGTAAAAATAGATTTTGTGGTTGGAGTGGTTGAGTGTTTGAAATAGGTTCTTGAGTGAAGCTTAAATGATCATTAGAACAACGGAATGCTCAGAGCTCAGTTGAAGACAATGGAGTGGTTCAGAGGCGATAATGGCTTATACAGATATTCTGTTCCAATTTTCTATTTTCATGTCTTTCTGTTTGCCTCTGTTTGTTTTACAGGGTTCTACACTTAGTGGATGGAATGTTCTAATAGCATTATAGCCCTTATGCTTCAGGCTGTGTCGGTTTTTAAAGGCCCTCACCTTTGTTATAGGCCCTCGTCAGGGGCCTGGCCCTGTAACAGGGTCTTTAACAACTGTTTTAGCCCTGTGTGGTGGTGAGCCTCAACAAGGCCTACCAGTGCTTAGGAGTTCACCCTTCCTTGCACAGAGTCCTCAGACCGCTAAGAAGAAGTTGGCACAGAAACTGGGAATAGAAAAGACAGAGTTTATTAAACCTCATGAGGTGGAGCTACATTTACACACCACCCTTCGGTAATGCATGAAGTAGCACACTGAATGGAAGGACCTTGGTCCTTTTATACCCACACAGGGGCTCAAATGAAGGCGGTACAAACACAAATGCTGGTTTTAGATACATATAAGGTCATACAAGAAATGCACAGTCGACAAGTGGGTGGAGCTAACAGTTTCTACTTCTAGTAGACACATCCTGACATTTATAAACTCGGAACAGCTGCATGGACAGCTATGAGCTCAACTGAGCATGTGCAAAGCAAAAGAAACTAAATATAACTCGTCTCTATGCAGATTTCAAGAGCAGTTAACAGGAAGGTAGGACAGAGCACATGGCGAGCACATGGCAGCACATGGCAACCAAAATGGCTGCCAGAAATACAAAATGGATTCCACAAAGCGGACAATTTAGCCTCTGAATACAGGCTGTCTTCAGCTAATGCTTAATTTAAGTGCTGCCAAATTACAACAGACGACCCTTTCAGCATTGGCTGAAGACATTCGTTTATCTGGGGTAATCTAGATATTCATCACGTACATCTATTAACATTATTTCGGCCACCTCTTTATTCAACATTTGTTGGGCCTTCGTTTCAGCAACGTTCCCTTTGTTAGGTATACAAGCAGAGATGCAAATGGAGCAAAGCATTGGACCACATTGGATACATACACAGCATGTAAAAAGTATTGTAATCATTACACACAGGATAGTCAGTAGCTTCCAGCCCCAAGCAGAAACAAGAGTCCAAAACCATCTAGTCTAATTCTAAGTTTCAGGGCTCTGATGTATTTCAGTGACTATCTATTTCAATTTCAGAATAGCCAACAGCACATACCTAATAAAAACATTTTAAATAGACTTTTCCAGTATTTCTTTTATGAGGGCTAGAGTATCAATTAATATACTTAAGGAAAGAGTAAAGTAACATTTGGTAACTGCTCAGGAAAATGTTTTTCGTGTAGAATAAGCATGATAAGTAATACAAATATCAGGGAAGTCAGACAGATTATTACAAAAACAATCCTGGCTCCGGGGGACCAGGAGGACCACACAGGGCCATAGGAATTAGGACAAGGAGCCGCAAAGGGCTGCTCCTCCTCAAAAATGGGACGACCAAAGGGGTACATTACTAACAAAAAAAAGAGTCCGTGGGAAATTGAAGCCGCTGTACAACCATCCAGAGGGGAGTCTTCTCCCTGTGTCCGTTTGAGCCTCACAGGCAGGCTCTTGTTGTTCCCACGGTGGAGCTGCACAACTCGCAACTCAAGAATCACGGCCCAGTTTGAGAAGAAAAAGTCTTTCTTTCAGAATAGGGCAATCACCCCCCCAGGGCAAATACCCTCAACGATCCTGTCCAGTGTCTCAGGCAGTGCACCAGTTTTCTTCACTTTAATCTAACAGGCACCAAGGGCACAGCACCTGTACCCTAAACTCAAGTCCTTCCCTAACTCCTGTATTGCTCTGCTGGCGCACTGCTCTTTTGTTGGGGCCACTGATTGTAGCCAATATGCTCAGGCATCCCTTGATCAACAAACAAAGGCGCAGACTTGCATTCACTTAGGGACCAGGACTCAAAAGGCCTGATGCTGGGATATGTGAAGCAACCCTTGTTTCAAAGGGGGTCACCTCAAGCAAAAGCCTCCTTGCCGTCCTTATCGGTCTGTGACTCTCTCAGCTGGGCATCAAAAACTGGATCCACAGAAAGATTTCTTCATCCTGATTTGTGACCCCGTCTTTCGCCCAAGACAGTGGCAGGGGTACACACTTCACGTCCCAGTGCTTCCGGCCTTCACTGAGGTCCTAGTTGCCAGCAACGCCTGTGCTGGTTCCCTTTAGCTTGACTCCAAGCTGGACTGGTGCTGACTCCCAGTCTGGATCTGATGTCCGGGCCCCTCTGGCAATGGTTGTAGGGCAGCAAATATCTATTGGTGGACAGAACAAAAAGGTCTTTAGACAAGGCACAAAAATAATCTATCAACAGAGAGGATAGTCTCAGAATACTTCCTTAGTCTTGGGATGCCCCATTCATTAGCAAGGCACCCAAGGACCACTTCATCTATCTGAGAGTAAAAAAAACCACCCTAGACCTATTGGCAAGTATAAAAGGAACTTTTTGGTGAACTGACAAGAGTAATACGTTACACGATTTAATTTGTTTCTCCTAATCCCAAGCAGCCAAGGAAGTCGGTGTTCATTTACTAAATTCTGAGGAAAAAAGAAAAACAATACAGACATACTCCAAATCCTTACATTTGTGTATTCCTATATTATTCATCTGAAGAACCTCAAGAAAAAGGAACTTTTCCTACATTTCTACTTATGAACCTTGCATTACTTTTACAGGACTGCAGACACTTCTAAAATAATTTCTCTTAATAAAAGCACCTACATTTTATGCTTAGGACCATGCTTTCATGTTATAGGCGCAGCAGGAAAAATCTAAAACTGCTAATTTAACAGGGATTCTTATTGCAAAAAGAACTAAAACTTCAACATAGTGGGTACATAAATTTCTCCAGCAGAACATGTTGTGACAAACAAACTCCTATAAAACAATATTTTCCTTCAAAATGTTTGCTAAGGATCACATGGGCGTCTTTCCTGCATTCTACTTTTCACGATCCAGACTATGCAACATCATTTTCAAAAGGAAAAAACCCTATCTCCAGCTCTGATAAGGGCTGTCAGCTCAATTACACAGACTAGCTAATAAGAGACTAGCAATGCCCTTGCAAAACTGTATAGAACATGAGAATAACATAAACAATAATGGTATTGCCACCTGAGATTTTTGAACAGAAACCCCCACTATATAGTTCCCTTTAAAGGTCAAATAAGGGAACATCAATCTGTTCTACTCATTCTTTCATACAGGATGGGCAGTAACATAGCATATTTTTCATCATTTTATTAATTCTAACAATTTTAAAACAGTATTACTGAATAGCCAATTAAATGTCTCATGGCCATTTCCTAGACAGCTTAGACAGACTCAAGAGAGAGTGAGAAAAAGAGAGAGAAAACATAAATTTGCCTACCCTTAATTTGCCCAGGAGCTAACCTCCTTCCTCCATTTTGACAGTAGGAAAACCTGAAAACAGGTTTACCTTCTGTCAACACTTTTACCCCTATTTGTGGCAACTGGGCACAAACAAACTTGTAGGAGATATCTTAGAAAGTGGCTATTCTCTGATTCAGCCTAACACAAGCACATTGAGTACTTTAGAAAGCGTTAATAACCAATGTACCAATTCCTTGAGCAATTGTACTAGATTAACATGAGGGCGCATGAATGCAAACTAAAATCCATTGCCTCCTTATCTTAGCCCTTGCACAGTAATCTTTAAGCTAAAACCATTATTTTTATATACATGGCAGAGCTATGCTTTACTCAAGGCTTTTCCGTCTTTTCAGATGACTGCGCAAAACTTGCGTTTGCCAAAAATAGGAATCAAAGCTTCTCTTCCTCTCTCTGCACTGTCATCTCTTCTTACAAAAACTGTTCGAAGGTCGAAGTGTCCAAGCAAACCTTCCCCTTAGCCTTGCTAGGTAGCTAAATGCAGAACTCCAACCTTTAACCCTTGCACCAGCTGTCCATTTTTGTGCAAGGCTTTCCATGCGGTCTTTCCAATTCAAAGCAACTCTGGAGAATCACAGCTGAAAGGCAGTCCTGTCCGTCTAATAATTTTAAAGATAGGATCTAACTTCTGCTGTGTTTTTTTATACTTATTTTCATTTGTGTACAGTGTGTGGTGTGCAGTAGGTCAGCTGTTTGTGTTATACTTAAATGTGTGCATTTAGTAAAGCCTAAGAGCAGTGTGAAAGCTGCTCTGCTTGGCAAAACTACTGTTAAATAGTGAATTTTCCCAATTTCGACTTTGGTGGTAGGGGCACTTAAAAATGAATAACCTACAATATTTTGGCATATTAGGGATCCCCAGGGTGTCCTCTAGATATCCCAGAGATGGGGGATCAGAAATGTATAAGGTACATCCTTAAAAAAAACGTTTTTATATGCCTGGATAAAGTGAAATTTCACATTGCACTCCCCACATCATGGTAAAGTGCTACTTAAATCCAACTTTGATGCTAGGAGCTATATATTATTCACAATATGATTATCAGACATTACAAAAGATCAAAAACAAGTTTAGGGCAATTATTTTTAAATAAACATTTTTTCTTCTTCATATAATCAAAATTCTCCTTTTTTTTTAAATAATGATCACAAACCCTTTTGATGGTTCCACATATGAAAAGCAAGCCTCATTCCTTTCCTATCACCTTTAAATGCATTCATTTATAACTGTAAGCACAGAAGCCTTACTTGAAACATGAAAAATCTGCGTCACTTTTAAAGGACAGTAATCATTTAACATCAGACCCACGGATGTGCTTGTTAAAAAGGCATTAAGAAAGGAAATCCCTTTTAATCTTTTCTCTGTTATCCAAAATAATGAAACTGTCTTTTCTGACTTATAAAATCAGCAGTTTTTAATGCACGTCTTCAAACCATGTTTGCACTAACTTAAAATCTAGTTGACTCGGCAGTTTCCTTATGGCTTGTTCTGACCAGCAGGCGTCAACATCTCACGCCTTTCAAGCCAGCACAAATCTATCGTTCTGTAATGTGGTGTTTATTTCAGCAACAATCAATTCACTCAGATGATATGAATGCTTTTCAATATTAATATATAAGGATAATACTGTAACATTTTTCATTTTAGTCCTAATTGTGTGAAAGCACACAAATTCGTTTTTTCCTACCTTTCTATGAGGCCTATTTTATTCCTATTGAATGTAAATTCTGATTTATCAGTACCAGTATGGCAATTTGCACATATCTATAATTTCTTACTTGATCAATTTTAATGGTAGCATGCAGCTATTTAGCATATGTTACATTATTCATTCCCTGAATTTAAAAAAAATGTAGTTTTTTAAATGACATTTGCATAACAGATTGACAACAAAAACCAATTTTAGCTCATTCCAGACATTTTCAGAAGGGGGTCATACACTCATAACACACAACACAGCGCGCTTAAGGCTAGTCATTCTTACACAAAAAACATAGTCTACTTTACTGAAACAAGTACTTTCAAGCATGTCAGTCCAGAACCACATACAAAAAACAATTAACCCACAAATCAACACTTAGGGCAAAAACAAGAGACAGCCTACAGACTGTACGCAAAACCAAACTATTTGTAAATAATAATTGTAAGTCATATTTACAAGAAAAGCTCTCAAAAGTAGTCCAAAAGTCTGCATCAAAACAGCCCAAAAGAGTGCTCCATGTTCAAGAAGCCAAAATACACCAAATTCGCCAGTTTTGGCTGGTAGAACACTCAAAAAGCGCTCTGCATATCACCACTTATGAATGTTACTAAGTGCACAGATCAGGATCCATTTTATGTACATATTTAGTTCCATGGGGTACTTAGTCACCAAGAAAGAAATATCTTTTTACTATATCTAAACCTATTTAGGTATCCCCTCTGAGGGGAGTCAACTGAGTACTTACTAAATCCATATTGGTACCTCCAAAACAGCAACACTTTCTACGAAGTGTGCTAGAAGCAGGCATGCCAAAAAATAGTACAGAATATGCAGTATTATAATCAAAGTAGCGCTTAAGGTAATCTTCGTACGTTGCGCCGTTCAAACAACTTAAAATAGAGAAAAATCTCCTCATTACCTGCCTATATGTATTGCAATACATATATAATTACAAAACAGATTCCAAAATTGGCCAATCATACAAACAAAGCCACAGTAAGTGTTACTAAACTACCTTACCAATCAAAGGCATCAAACCAACAGCAAGTGCCGCAAAACGGCTCTTACCAATCAAATGGTGTCCAGGTTCCAACTGCCAAGTTCTCAAATTGACCAAATGGTCACTGCACGGCGAATCAACAGAAGAGATCTCAGTCGAGGACCGGCGCCGCCGGGATGGTCAGATCAGAAAGAAAGGAAAAACGCCGTGGGTGCCAGGACTCGGGTCTCTTCAGGCAGCGATCGCGTCCAAAAGCGAGATTCCAATCCTTCATCTCGACCAGTCCTTCGGGCATCCGAGTCGCCGATGAGCCCCGCGTTGGAAGCGCCAATTTGTGGTGGTGAGCCTCAACAAGGCCTACCAGTGCTTAGGAGTTCACCCTTCCTTGCACAGAGTCCTCAGACCGCTAAGAAGAAGTTGGCACAGAAACTGGGAATAGAAAAGACAGAGTTTATTAAACCTCATGAGGTGGAGCTACATTTACACACCACCCTTCGGTAATGCATGAAGTAGCACACTGAATGGAAGGACCTTGGTCCTTTTATACCCACACAGGGGCTCAAATGAAGGCGGTACAAACACAAATGCTGGTTTTAGATACATATAAGGTCATACAAGAAATGCACAGTCGACAAGTGGGTGGAGCTAACAGTTTCTACTTCTAGTAGACACATCCTGACATTTATAAACTCGGAACAGCTGCATGGACAGCTAGGAGCTCAACTGAGCATGTGCAAAGCAAAAGAAACTAAATATAACTCGTCTCTATGCAGATTTCAAGAGCAGTTAACAGGAAGGTAGGACAGAGCACATGGCGAGCACATGGCAGCACATGGCAACCAAAATGGCTGCCAGAAATACAAAATGGATTCCACAAAGCGGACAATTTAGCCTCTGAATACAGGCTGTCTTCAGCTAATGCTTAATTTAAGTGCTGCCAAATTACAACACCTGCGGTGGGCTATAATATTACATTTAGGGCCTGATTGTGATGCGGTTAGGAAGGCCTCCTAACGGCATTTGCTCCATCCAAATCGGATTGGGAATGTGTCTTTCCAACCGACTCGGAAAGGTTTCCAACCGACGAGTATGATGCGAGTTAGGCGTTAGGAATATCCCAATCCAAACCCGATGGCATTTGGAATGACCAAGCCGTACGGAGCAAAATTGTACGTCTCTACGGGCCGCGTTTCCAAACGATCGAGTACGATGCTGGATTTGGACAGCCTTTCCGAATCCTGCCGTCCGACTCGAATCAGCAGTCGGAATCAGACTTTGGGGCCCGTAGTGGGTCCCCCTGCACCTGGAGCCTTCCCAATCGGGCCCGTGGGGGTACCCATGGGTCTTCCCTTACCAGCCATGCACAGTGTGGCAGGTACCAGGGGTGCCCGCCACAGGGTGCCCGATTGTCCCCAGCCACCCCTTTCTTCAATGGGAGCCTATGCATTCGGTCGGAACAAAGGCTCCCATTGAAGTCAATGGGAGTCCAACCAAATCGTATCTGGAAGCATCCGAATGCATCATACTCGGTCGGTTGGACTCTCCCGATGCGATTCGTTTGGAAACCATTCCCAAACCAATTCGGTTGGGAAGCTTTCCAAACCGCATCAGAATCGGGCCGTAAGTGTGCATGCATGAAAGTTTACAATACAGTGACTGGGTGGATTTTTACGTATGTAATACATAATAAAGAAGAACTTCTTCATTCTGTTTGTTTTCTTTTCTTCACTTTATTTTATAACTTGACTGCCTTTTGCATCTTTGGAAACTCTAATACATGTTAATGAGGTTCTGTCTATGAAAATCCCTCTCCAGAAGATAGCTGGCAGTTTATTTAAAAAGTGTTTAATTTATCAACCAGCTGACACATTACTTTTCAGTTTTCTATATTATGAAGTGAATGAAAATAAACAAATAGGTTTGAGGCTAAGAACCTTAAAATGCTTTGACCATTGCAATCTACAGAGGTGTTTTGTTTATTGACACTCTAAGGAAGACCATTCCGAACCACTGTCTCTGTGATTGGGCAACCCCAAGATAGACAGTCTAAGCCTGGTGGAACACAAACTTGTGTGAGATGCATCAAGACAGGGCATATGTTTGGGAAATACCGCACTTCTGGTCAGGAGTCCCTACACCACATAATGAAGGAAGCAAACTCAACAATACTGCCTTTCCCACTCCCAGTGGCGGCCGGCATGGCTCACAGGTGGCGTGCGGTGGGGTGGTGTCGCGGGGGAGAGACGCGCGGGAGTCGTGTGGTGGGGGAGTCACACGATTGAGTGCGCAATATCAAAAAAAACTTTTAAAACGTACCCGTTCCTGCCTCTCTGCTCCTGCTCTCCTCGTCTTTGGACAGGAAGCACAGTTAGGCCCCACTGACCAATCACAACACTGCAATGCAGCGTTGTGATTGGTAAGCACCCAGGCTCCCCTGACTAATCACAACGCTGCAATGCAGCATTGTGATTGGTCTGAGTGCCATGACATGGCACCCAGCAAGGGGCTGGAGGGGTGGGCATGTTCTCCATGCAGGCTGTAATGCAGCCTGCATGGAGAACAGGGAAAGTGCGCATGACTGGTTTGGCCGACCAAACAGTCATTGCGAACTTAGGAGTGGGCAAAGCACTCCTCTCCTGCCCTGCTCAGTGAACAGAGCAACAACCCACCCGCAAAGCAGCACGAAGAATAAAATGATAATAACGCAAAGTTATTAGCATTTTATGTTTCGTGCTTTGCACTGCTCAAAAGCAGTGGGGCAATGCTACTCCGCCATAGCGGAGGAGCCGCCACTGCTCACTCCAGCACTCAGCATCTGATTTATTCCTCTAACACCTGTGTTTCTCTATACCGAATGCTCTCCACCAAATACCACTTAGATGTTACACTTAATGTCTTTCAAATGTACATTTATAAAAAACCCTGATATCCTACATTCTCACATATTGTTACGAACACTTATTTTCTATTTGTTGCTATTCTACTTTTCTTTTAGAAAACTAATCCCCCCTTCTTTCCCTACTGCGTTATCCACGTATCATCTACCTTCCTCTGCCTTTTTTCTCTGTTCTTCTTTTATAAACAGCCAAGTACTGCCGCTGGCTCCTGCTCACTGGTATCTGTTGTTGTGCTGTGTAAACAGCTGTGCTGTCCCTCGAGGGCAGGTCCCTGCTATATAAATATGGCAAACAAAATAAATATGAATTATCAGCAAGCCAAAATATGTTTCATCCCATAAATATGAAACAATCAACTGTTTATTTACAGTATCTTCTGAAGGGTAAAGTTTTATGCTATAGTAAAATGTATATCCTCAGTTAATGTCAATGTGGTAAATCAGATGCGGTCCTCTTTAAATTTCTACCCTTTTTGGGCTTCATTTACGAGGCCCTAGCGGCACTTTTGCGCTGCCGGAGTGTCACATTTTTTTGAAGCTCTGGTGGCACACTGTGCCACAGCATATTTACAAGCCCATGCAAAGCCACTTTACGTGGCTTATCATGGCCCTGTAAATATGTGTCCCTTTCAGGTAGAACACTGCGTGAAAGGGGCGTTCCATGGGTGTTGCTGTGGGTGTTCCCACGCAACTCCCATGGAATCTGAAGCATTCACAGATTTACGAGGAATCGTAAACCTGGGAATGTGTCAGATTCTAACGCGACCCCTGGGGATGGTTTAGGGAGGCGCAACGAGGTGAAATATTCTTAACTCCCCTCATTTTTCCTCTTTCTATGTGTGCTGCATTCTGCCTCTATTGATTGATTTTGTGCAGAAAGGTGTCCCTCCCTGCACAAAATCAATCATCCCCGCAATGCAGGCACCCTTGCAATATGGCGCAAGGGTGCTTGCGTTGGCGCTAGGCTGCTTTTATAGCGCTGGCGCAGAAGTCAGAACTGGAATGTAAATACGGCGCATTCCTGCACTTTCAGAATTACGCAGCGCAGCACTGCAAAATTGCTTGCTGCACCGCGCTGTGCAATTTTATTGTAAATGAGGCCCTTAGTATCTTCAGACCCTAGTTGCTAAGAATAAGGGGTGCAGGAGCTCTATATTGCTGTTGTACATAAGGTGGCCTTTCCTAGTGCAAGGAGTCCTCAGGAGAAGCTAGGGATACAACAAAGCAGAGTTGAGGAAGACAGCGGGGTGTGGAGACAGCAGAGATTTTTCTTGCATGACAAATCCGAGCACACAGGAGTTATTCATTACCAATGTATGCTGAGGAATATAAAGCTCATTTCCGCAGTTAGCAAGACAAGGTGGAAGGTATTTTTAAGCTGCCAATACAAGCTCATTCCCAGAAGGTCTCTAATTTGGTGATATATGCTGATTTGGCTACACAACGATCGCCCCCTGAATAGATTCACAACACATATGCTAGAGGTTTCATTGGTGAGACCTTATTTGTCCAGTTCAAGTGCAAAAAGTTTGAACACAATCTGCAATAAAGTTTTTTTCTCCCACAACTCAGGGTAAGTAGGTACTCCACATACTACGTAGGTACTACACATACTCGAACAAGTTTTTGCCTGCACTCAACATGTACTAATCTAAAAATGTGCAGTAGTAACTAGTCTTGCTGTCTGCTTGTCTGGGTGCTGGAAATGAAGACATACTTGCTGGCCGCCATGTCTAATGTGTCCTGTGGCATCCCCTCTCTACAGGACTAGAGCAGTTGAGCAATATCTGGTTTCTGCTTCCACTGAAGAAAGAGATGACTAATTCCTAGAAGTGGAGAGGTGGCCAGTTCCTTTAATGTCCTCTTCCTTCCTCACTGGAGCTAAAAATTATTATCCACTCTGAACTGAGAAAAGTGAGAAATGTACTGAGGGGGTCCTGCAAGTAATATCAATTATCCATCTTCTATGTTTACATCGCCCCCCTCCTGAATTGGGTTGGGTTGGCCAATAGCTGGATGTCCTCTGTCATTCTGTGAGATTGTGGCATAGGTCAATGTCCAATCTCTTAATTTGTAGAGCCCCACAGCCAGAATACTTTGATTTTGTACCCACATAGTTGGCCACATTGTGCGACTCAATGGTGGGAGTCTGCTTTTTCCCTAAAACTGTTGGAACTTTCTGTCTTTTTGTAGGAGGCAATGGGAGATTAGGACAGGCTCATCAACCTTCTCCTAGGCTGAGAGTGTAGAAGCACAGCCATCCCAGCAACCAAAGATTTCACTCTGTGTGTGCATTTGTTAGTGATTTACAAAAACTGGGATTGAGACAAAATAATTTGCACCTATCACTTCTAGTGTTCTTTTATAATCCAAATGTAGGTAGTGTAAAGATCTGGAAGATCAATCCACTAATCTTCCACATAGGAGTCTAGCTCCATAATATTGTTATATGAGAGTGATCAGCACACACCAACCGTTATAAGCAATGTACGTTAAATACACATTATTTCATTTAACATAGTGCACAGACTCCATCTATTTTTTTCTCTAAAAGAAGTTCCTTTATTCACATCTTCTTTTTCTAAAAACTTTTGTTCCAGTGTGGCCAACGCGTTTCGTCTCATAAACGAGACTTCTTCAGGGCTACAAAATACAGATAATACATACACATTAAAAATCAATTTTACAAAAAATCCTTTCTGCACAAAACGCCATTTTTATAATCTGTTTCTCTTATGTTACAATATTTCAGAATCTAAAATTGTCATCATGTCTACCACATTTTCTCTGTGCACTCTATGTTGTATAATTCATTCTAATATTAAACATTGTCCTAGTTCATGAGGCTATGAGATTCATATCCCAACCATCCCAAGTTTGCATAAACCACATTCCTTATTTTTATGCATTTGTTAGTCAGAGGAGTAATGTAAAATGATGGGATCCCCTGCAGAATGTGAGGAGGGGCCCCTGAGTCTCCCATTTCTCACTTATATTCATTGACCTTGGACTGAATTAGTGACACTTGAAGGGTATAGGGCCCCTGAAAGGTTTGGCCCCTCCCTGTGCCACAGATTCTGTACAGGCCTCCGTATAGCCCCTATAGTAAGACGCAAGACAATTGGCTGGGGATTGTTGAGACAGTGTGCTGTATGTTGGTTCCTCGATCCCGATCTCTGCGGCAGCTGGCTGTGCCGCCTGGTGCGCCATGCTTGTTCATCCTACAAAGTTGAGGTGAAGCACATGGCGGTTGAGGCAGAGACAGTCTTGGAGACAGGCTGCAGCAAGGCTGAGATGCAATGCCCAAGCCTGACACTTTACCTGTGAAGTTGAAGAAAGGATGGAAAGAGGACACTGCAGTGGGGCTTGGGCTCCACCTACATGATGGATGTCCCCTACTTGTTCAGTAAACTGTTTTACCGTGTCACGTCTTAGCTGGTGAACACCAGGCCAAATGCAGGTTTGTGGCTGTAGTGCACATGAATGGCATAGCTTGCACTTACTGTTTGAGCAGTAAGCAGACACTCTTGAGTCAAGCAGCTACAGTCTAAAAGTAAAAACAAAATCCAAAGCTTGGTGTTTTAAGACTAGATGTGCTAACCCCCTCCTGGGGAGGAAGGGAAGGAGTCAAAGTAGTTAGGCACAAATTGAAGATCCTGCTGGAGCAATACAGACCCCGATAAGGAAAATTGAAATCTAGTACAATGACCTCAAGAAGAAATGCCTGGCACTTTCTGATTGCTAATAGCAGAGTATAGAAGAAGAATAGGATGCTAAAGTGATGACTTCTACTGTAGTTGGTGTCTCAACCGAAGAAGTGGTGATATGGCATGAGATACAAACAAAATATCAACAAGCAAAATTTTCTTTGAGAGTGATCCAGCCAGGAAGAGCACTAATGAGGCTGTGAACTTTTACTTATGCTGAATAGGGGTGGGGCTGACAGCATCGTAGTGTCTACTAAATGCAGCTCTTGCAAAACAGTAATGGATGGAATGATTGAATTAATCTCAGCCACTGGTAATTACTTGGGTTGCCTCATTATTTTGCATACCATGCCACCTCAGTTTGGACCCAGCTAAATGCAAATCAGTCTTGACCCTGCTCCAATAGGAACAATAATGATGGATTGGGATGCGGCCCTAGTAATTACCAGTGGCCGAGATTAATTCAAGCATTCCATCCATCACTTTTTTGTGTACTTTATGTGTCACCCTAAGTGGGACGGGTATGCCCAGATGTCAGTCCTGCACACTGTGTCACTGGAACCAAGCTGTACCCGGATGATGAGCCCATAACTGGGGCGAAACCGGTCCTGGGTTGCTTGTGTTCTGGTTCAGGGAGGACCTGGCTTTTTTGTGTACTTTAAATGAAACTCTTACCTCAGCATCAGTAGGACAGAGGTATGGGATGAAGAAGAAATTTCCCACTTCGTCTCCCACCAGACACACACATATAAAGGCTGAATGCCAACTGTCCTGTTGCTCACAATGCCACTTATGAATGCTCTGGCCATCTGACAAACACAGCTGCATGCTACTGACATGTGCAGTTCAATGCACATGTACACACAGACAAGATGGGGATGGCAAGTCAACAGCAAGGGATTATTGGGAGTGCACACATTGGAGACCTGATTGGTATCCATGTTTGTGTTCTGGCACGTGCTCTGTGACAACTAAACTCAGCCACTGCTTGGGGACCTTGTACCATATTGCCCATGCCAAGTCCAGCCTGCTTCAGCAAAGACGGGTCAGTGCAGCAGGAGCCCTAGGCAGGAGTAGGTAGCAAGAGTAACAGACTTAAGTATGGTACTAGGATCTTTGCATCGCTAAGGCAGCCAATCACTCAATCAAGTGAGGCTTGAACCACCTTGGGTGGTGTTGAAGCTTCCATGCATGTGATGGCCAACCACAGCAATCATCAGGTGGTGGACACTGGATGCATGCCGTGAGAATTATATGATATGTTTGGTGACTGGGTTCACTGTATCCTCCTAGAGCTCCGTCGAGTGGAGACCTGAGTAGAAGCAGCGTTTATCCTGGATTCTGCATTATGAACTTAGTTACATCAAAAATATGCAATCCATAACTGTAAGCTGACCTAGGTGTCCTGCCATGGTTAGGCACAAGAAATGACTCTGGATCAGTGGATCTGCTGATACCACTATCCAGAACGTTTCACACTAGTTCTATGACACCCTATGGTATGCTAAATTATATTATTTTTTCCTATGTGCTCCTACACATTAGCTTTATGGAGCTATCTAAAAAAACAATGCCATAGTAAAAGAAATATTAGAGAAAAATCATCATGCTTTGGGATATTTTCTAAAAGAACAGAGATTCGGTTTGGAGAAACACCTATTCTCTTCCTTTGAAGCTGCTTAAGTGGTCTCACTCAGTGACCGTTTGATGGAATCAGTTCTGGATTACCACATAGGCAAAGTAGGCACCGTCCTCTGGGCCCCACTCATTTTAGGGGCCCCGCGACAACGGATCAAAATAATATTGATTTGATCTTGAAAGAAAATTACAATCAAGCTTTCTTAAATTGTTTCCAATTCATTTTTGCTTAATTACATTAATAAATGTTAATGTTTAGTTTTGTGTAATAAAATTGGTTTATTAAAATTGTAGGTTGGTAAAATTAAAAACGCATTAGGAGATAATTTGTGAGGGGGACCCCAAAATTTCGACTGCCTAGGGGCCTCCACATGGTTCAATCCGGCACTGGATGGAAGTGGCAGACAAGAGAGCAAGTTATACCTCTGAACCCCCAATACTAGCCAAGAAATAGAGGGACGAAATTATGATGCTAACAAAACCAATGCATTTCATGCAACATGCAATGTATGTATTTTTGCTATTTGCCACCAATCTGCAGTTGCCTGATTCAGATGTTTCTGCTTGGATCATTGTCAGATTTACGGTGTTATAATTGGGGGCCAGATGTACGACCCTATTTTGCATGCACAAACGGGTTTGCGACCCGTTTGCGCATGCAAAATACAATAGGGCCATGTACAAACCCTATTTAGCGAGTCGCAATTTTTTTGCAACTCGCTAAATAGGATTTGCGACTTGCTATTAGGAAGGGGCGTTCTAAGGGGGTCCCTTCCTAATTGCGACTAGCTACCCTATGTAAGAATGCAATTTACCGCCCTCTTCAAGAGGGTGGTAACCCATTCGCAAACGGGAAGGGGTCTCCAGGGGACCCCTTCCCCTTTGTGAATGCAGGGGAAAATATTTTTTAGGGGCAGGCAGTGGTCCCAGGGACCACTGCCTGCCCTTAAAAAATGAAACGAAAACGTTTCATTTTCTCTTTTTAAATGCATCCCGTTTTCCTTTAAGGAAAACAGGCTGCATTTAAAAAAGAAAAAAACTGGTTTATTTAAAAGCAGTCCCAGACATGGAGGTCTGCTGAGCCCAGCAGGCCACCATCCCTGGGAGGGCCAGCCATTCCCAATGGGGTCGCAAATTTTGCGTGTGCCTCATGAATATTCATGAGGCATGCAATTTGCGACCCCATTGGGAATCGCAAACAGTGTCGCAGACACTGTTGTACATGGCATTTTGTGACTCGCAAATTGCGACTCGCAATCAAGCGCAATTTGCGAGTCGCAAATTGTCATGGTCTTACACCTGGCCCTGGGTTTCTTATTTCAGCATAGATGTGCAGCTTTGCACTTCTGTTATCTGTTATTATCTTTGCTGTACTATGTTGTTTCTGTTCTGTATCATATGTTTAAGGAAGGTCTGATGTATTTGTGAGTTAATTTTCATCATTAAATGTAAATCCTATATATGACTGTTTCAGTGTCACATTCAAGCATGCCACATTTTAGTAATAAATGAGTGATTCCCATTAGTTCAAATGTAAGCTTCCTAAAATGGCTGCATTAACCCACTTCAAAATTCTTAAGGTTTTTGAGGTTCACATATGAGTTTGCTTTTAGCGGACGAAAGTGAAGTTTGTTCAATAGGAATAAATTGCTGGCTGGGCATTCCTCATTTTAGTGACAAATTCCAGTTAAATACTGTGCCTGATCTCCAAAGCTGTGGGATTAGAGAAGAACACATCCTCGATCAGGGCTGAACCATTGCCTCAGGATTTCTGCCTGCCGAATAATATTTTATATGGCGCTTCGCGCAGCACTTCTGCCAACTCTAAGCAATGTTAATATCACGTGTAACTGAGTCACAATATAATGCTATAAGCAGAAACAGCGGTTCCTGTGACAAATGTAAACAATAAGCAATATTGATACGCAATATTGCCATTGTGCGTATCAATATTGCTTATTGTTTACATTCGTCCAAAGAAACCACTGTTTCTGCTTATAGATTATGTACCCTGGTTCCATGTGAGTAGGGTGTCCCTTGTTTCCTTGAAACGACAATATAATGCTACTCATTTTGTCAATTTCGGAAGGATGGGAGGCTCAGCAGGCCTTGCCTGGATTCAAGACCATGATGTACAGATCACAGCCAATGTCAGAAGCGAGCTTTTAAATTATGCAGCCATCTTGACGACTAGTGAAGGGGTGTACCATTTCGAATGATGTTGCTCATGGGCCAAGTTGCCGGTGTTCCTGCATTTGAAGTTACTGAGTGTGGGAATGGCAGGCGTGATTTTACTCGGTTCATTTTTAGCCCCCGGTAAAAGCTCCACAGATTCAGGGGTTGGGCTGCAGACACAGGCGCCGCCCGGCCACCACCCCACCCCTTCTGTCTCCACAGGAGAGCACGGAACACTCCTGCAGGGGCCATGGAGCCGGTACAGGCCCCAGCCGCCCACCCTGCATTCACACGTCCCATTTACCACTTGCTTCAAACAGGTGGTAAAAGTGTCTGAAACCAGGTATAACCGTGCAGAAAAGGACAAGTCTGTGTGGTTATGCTTCATTCGGTACCAAAATTCATGATTACACGATACAAGTCAGAATCGATAAGCTTGCCGTGCTGCCTTGCGTCAAAAGAAAAGGACAGGAATGCTTGTATCTATAAGATCCGGCGCAGTCCTGTTCTTTTCCCCTGCGCTGGTGCACAAGGGACTGCCATGCGCCAGCACAGGCATCCTTGTGCCATGGTGGAAGGGTGTCTGCATTGTAGGGGTGAATGTTTTTGTGCAGGAAGGGACACCTTCATAGCCTTTACCTTCGTAAATGAGGCCCTAGTTCTTCATTACATGTAGGGAGGGTTGCTATTATGGCCTGTCTTTCAGTGGTCATACCACTCTACGTTATCAAAAGTCGACTGACTCCGATATTACCAGGCAGTATTACCATGTAAAGTAATGCCAAACCCAGTACTTCCACTTGTTTTTCTGGTTACAAAGGACACCTACTCAGAGCATGTGAAATTTGTGAATGGCAAAGGGAAACCATGCAATAAACGTCCTGTTAATTCCAGGTCCCAAATGATATAGCTGAACCCTGGCCTCATACATGTAATGACCGGTAAATGGGACATTAACACCCCATTTTACCATCCATCTCGTAATAAGGCCTTAGTAGTGATTCACCAAGGGAAAAATGTTTATGTTACGCAAACGAAATGTCAACTGCAACTGAAGAGATACTGCAAAGTGCGTAAAACTTCCACATTCAATACAGCAAATCGATATACAAAAGAGTGCGTTGCATAGGGTTTCACACATTTTCAGAGGGTTCAGAAAAATGCAAGGCAGATAAGATGATCACACAGTCATAAATTTGTGAGGATTCAGAAACATTTGCAATGCATTTGTCACATTATTTACTATCCAGTGCAACTCAAGATTTGCGGTGGATAGTTTCCCAAAATAACGCAAAGTTGTGCAATGCAATGCTTTGGGTTACGCTGCGTCAAGGAGGTATTCCATAGGTGGTGCATGGGTGCTTCCATGCAACCATCCATGGGTTTTTATGCAAATCTCTATCTACAAACAAGCATAGACAGGGATATGCAACAAAATCTTACTCCTCTTTGAGACAGGCGCAAAAAGGAGAAATATTTTCATTTCTCCTCATTTGTTTCCTACATATTCCTACATATAATCTTTATTCGGCAAGTGCTGCCATAAAAGTCACATAAATACAATTCACATAAAAACGATAAAGCCAATAAAATCCTTGAAAACCATAGTAGCATAATCTGTAAACATTGCTAATCATGAAATTACACTGAACAGCAGCTACAGCCAAATAACTTGTACTTCTGGATTCCAATAGAGAATTAGCACCTCATTAGATCAGGCCATTAAGTTAGAAGGTGCAGCTAAAATATTTCCAATGGGTCACATTACCAACAACAAGGGTCCGTGCAATACAGTATTCAGGGCCCCACACGGCTCTGTCTGGTTCTCCACACTCCCAGTAAGAAACTGGACACAGCAAATATGATCAAGGGTGCAGGACTGAATCTGAGGATTCTAGAAACAATCCTAAATCCCTAATCCCCATAATCTGACAGAGTGGAAGTATTTACTTCTTCCTGTGATTATAATAACGCTGGCAGAAAAATAAAATATGATTAATACATTCCTTTATCTGAGGACAGAAAGAGCAGGTCATGTCTGGGTCAGTATCATGCTGCCCCTATTTAGCAGTAAATGTTCGCAGTGGTTTGGTCTTCAACCAAAATTTGATGTAGAGGGTTTTTGCCAATGGGGGTTCAATAGAGTCCAAGTATTCTTCCATATGGAAGGCATCTTTAAATTCCAGGAATGCTAGGGTCAGAGCACTCATACTCCTGCTCAATTTTCCATCTATACGCCTCCAGTAAATCCCCTTAAGTACAGCCTTTGACGCATCGGTCATAGCTTCCGGATTGTTGTTCACATCCCAGCTTTATCAGGTAGGTCTTGATGTGCCCAAACCAGGGGATTCCGGCAACTCCAGGCTGCCAAAGTAGCTCCTCCTGTCCCTCCCGATATAGGACTATGTCAACAGAGGCCCATAGCCATCTCCGATACAGAAAAAGTCCAAGGGCTGCTTTATGGGTGATGGACCTGTGGCCCAGATCCAACCGTAGTGGCAGGAGTGGGGTACTAGTTGGGAGATTCCCCAAAGATCGTAAGAATTGGTTCTCACCCACCTCCAATGAAGTGACCCTCTCTTGTCTCCACAATCCTCCCCCATATAAAGACCTGCCTAGCGCTTGTAGGTTAAACATTTGGATGGCTGGAGATACAGGTTGAAAGCTAGAACCATTGAAACCCCTCAAGATGCCCCCTGCATAATGTTCGAGCAAGTAGCTAATTTGTGAAAAAATAAGTGCTGGGGCTCTCGTCAGGAGGCAGCTTGTACCAGCGTATTTTTCCTGTTAGCACTGCCTAAAATAGAACCAACCACTAAACATGAAAGAGGGTGTGGCATAATGGCCAGAGCTGCAGACTTCTGGGCTGGGGAAACAGGTTTGAGTCTCAGCGTCAGCCCAAAATCCTGTGATTCTGGGCAAATCACTTAATCTCCCCGTAAATTAATGTGTTCTTAACTGGTGCTCATAAAAAGCGCCGTTGTTGATGATTAAGGGGCCCATGCATCAAACATGCCATTTGCGAATCCTTATTAGCGAAAAATAAGGATTCGCTAATAAGGAAGCGCAAATGCCTATGCATGTAGGAATCGCAGAGAAAATAGCGATTCCTACAAATTCCTTAATTGCAACTCGCAAATTGCGAGTCGCAATTAAGGAATGGCTCCCCATTCATTCCTATGGGCCTACAGGCCCATAGGAATGAATGGGAGATTGCATGCGCAATTTGCGAGTACCAATAGGTACTTGCAAATTGCGCATGCAATTTCAAGGGTGCAAGGGTGTCAAAATGACACCCTGTTGCACCCCTGAAATAGTGATGTGCACCCATGTTTCGCACACACATGCCCCAAGGGCATGTGTGTGCGCAACATGAAACTAAAGTGCATTTTTCAAAGTTTTTGCAAATTACCATCAAGTTCAACTTCATGGTAATTTGCGCCCCCTAGTAGCGAAATAAATATTTTAAAAAGGTTCGTGCATTGCATTTAAGGAATCGTAAATTGCGATTCCTTAAATGCAATCGCTATTTGAGAAATCGCAATTATTTGCGAATTCTCAAATAGCGAGTGCCTTGAACCTTGATGCATCGGAAATGCACTTTTTGCGGGCGCAAACGGCCAATTTTTGCGAATCGCACCGTTTGCGCTCGCAAAAATGGTTGATGCATGTGCCTGTTAGTGCTGGTGCTGAGTACCAGAAACCCCCGGCTCAAATTAAGCCCTGGCTCGAGCTTCAACTTGCTCTTATGGATCCGTGCAGATTTCTTTCCTACTTTGCATGTGTGCCCTATTGTACATCACACGTACAAAGCATGAAAAGTGTTAAAGGATAGTTTTTGTACTGGAAGGCTCCCTTTCCAGTACAAAAACTCTTCCTTACAAAGCACACACACCTTTGCACTATGGCACAAGGGTATATGCGTAAGCGCATGGCAGTCAAACGTTTGCCGGTGTAGGGAGAGAGAAAACAGTGCTACATCTTTGTAGATATGGCACTGTTCTGCTCTCTTCCCTTCACACAACTCAGTGTAGCCAAGCCAGTTGCTGTGCTGTTCTTAGTTACGTTTCAGTAAATCTGGACCTAGTGTGGCCACTTCAAATATTTGTAATACCTGCTAAACAACAGATAAACGATGTAGATTAATTCAAATATTTCCGTTTATCACTTTTTTCCTTTTTTCTCTCAGTACAATTAGGCAATGACAATGAAATGTTCTTTTCCTGCAGAGTTGTTGTCATTACCCATTCAATGTACACCGTTACTTCTGGTTGCTATTACTTTCAATTTGTCCTTTTATTTTTGGTTGCCATTATTTTTGCCTTCAGAATAAAATGTACATCTGATAGTAAAATACTGTTGTCTGTGAAGTTGCAACGCTTAAACAACTATTAACAAAGCCAAAAAGACATGGTTTTTGTGTGTTAAAGCAACTGCATTTGTGCATGCCTGTGTCTCTATCCAGTACCACAATAAAGACAAAGCCATTAGCTTTCCCAATGCTTGTCTAGTTGTAAGCAGCTGGAATGTGTAGTGTTAGGCAGGTATATGTTTGTGTGTAGACATATATGGGTACATGTAGGTGGGACTCACAAATGATTCCTGGCAAAAACATTTAAAGAAAGAAAAACTGTTGCAGTGAAAAAACACCAAAAAAAAGGATGGTTTTCCTTGTACAATGCACATGTGAAATAAAGAATCTAGGGCCAGGTGTACTAAACACCGGTCAAAAAATGCTGGTCGAATCAACCCATGTGGTATTTTGCGAACCAATGTATGTAGTAATAGGTCAGTTCGCTAAATAATGAATAGTAGTGGGTCGTAATTTGACCTACCTGTAGTATGCTACAGCATCTCCTCTCTATGATACCTTCCCCGCTCTGTATGCTTACATTCTTGTATCTTCTTGCTTAGATCATTTATAGAATGTTATTATGTCATAGTACTGCCCTTGTATAGAGATGTTTGTATTTGAAGCCAGGGTCAGTTAATGCTGTGGCTGCTGTTTGATGGATGAGATCTTCTTTCTGGATTAAACCTGCTCCAACAACCTTACTGCATCCAGCGTCTTACTTCAAGAATGCTACACTGGCGTAGTCGGCAGGCGCAATTCCAGAAGATCTCAACACAAGACAAAGCCCATTTAAGAAAAGCTCAAATCTGGTGAGAGAGAACCTTTTTATTGACATTCAAAACACTTTACAAAGCGTCATTGACTCTAACGCGCTTGTAGTAAAGTGTCATCCTTTTACTGATACTGTTCTCTATTGACCTTCACTAGTTATGGCTTTCGTGTTTGCTTAACTAGTCTTCCTCCTATTTCAAGTTCAGCTTTCATCGTCTTCAGAGAACGATTTTACTGGGATATGCTGTATGCACTTTAAAAGATCCCAATTCTACACATTAGTGACGGTATTGCAGCACCTTAATTTTGTTTTTAACATATGTGCAACAAGCGTAACGAGAACAGCTGTCTCAAGCATTCTAACGGTCCCGCAGCAGCTTTGTTTTTTTTTTTCAAGCGTGTGAGAGATTCCACAGCTGCCTTCCCGTAAATCATCTGCTGCCATCTACTTGGAGAAAAAGAATTTCAATCGCGGGTCGTTTCTGTTTGTGCCGTGATTATAATTTGACAGTTTCAACCCAATGTCTTTGTGCTGCGAGACAAGTAAATAACATTTCTCGTACCTGAGATCAGTTCTGCCTCGAATTACTGCCTGCTTGGAGCCTCTACGTTTCCTGTTGTATTCATCAGCGCTCTCATGATTGGCTTTTCTCGTCCTATTAAGAGGCGAGTGGGCGTGTCTGGGTGTGTTCAAACCCCACGTTACATAGCTGATCGTTTGCCTGAGTAAATGACTTTGCTGCATTTGCTTTTAGCAACGTTGGACTGACTGTTCATATGCTGAGAGATTTTACCCCACGTTACATAGCTGAGCATTTGCCTGAATAAATAACTTTACTGCATTTGCTTAGTGCAACAATAGACTGTTCCTTCTTCACTGCACATGCTGAGAGATTTTGACAGCTTATGTTCGTTCCTGAATTAAGATCTTCGCTTCATTTTTGAGAGCAACATTACACTTTTCTCTGCGTTGGCTGAGTTATATACTACTACTAGTTTAGTAGATCTTCTCAATGATACGCACATTGTTATATTGATAAGGATTTACCTGCATTGCGTGTCAACTCAATGATACGCACATTTACTACAAGGATTCCTTACATTGCGTGTTGATTCAATGATACGCACACTTAAGTTTTCTTAACAAGGATTTAAATTGTGTAGTATATAGTTGTGTATGCAATATATTGTCTCTAATTCAGTTTTTGCGACTCTAGTGGTTCTCACTCTCAAATAGCACAAACACTTAGCGTGCTTTTCTTTTGTGGTTTACATTATGCAAAATGTTACTGCAGCTCCGTTTTTTCTTTGTAGTCCAGGTGTACCACCAATAAAGTGGCAGAAATGGAAAAACGTATTTGAAAGGTATGCCAGGGTTTGTGGAACTTCCCTTAGTGTGGAAAGGAAGACGTCATTGCTTCTACATTGCTTGGGCTCTGAGGGTCAAGATGTTTTTGATCATTTACCTGACTTATCTAATGCAGAGGCAAGTGAGTTGAATGAATATGAGGTTTGCATAAAAAAATTAGATAAGCACTATTTGCCCAAAGTTAGTACCATCCTAGAGAGATATCATTTTGCTAAGAGAACGCAAAGGGATGATGAAACCGTGGAAGGCTATGTGACTGACTTAAGAAAACTTGCTTCTTCATGCAAGTTTGAAAACTTAAGTGATGAACGCATCCGTGATCAATTCATGTTTGGGTGCAACATGGAGAAAATAAGAGAAGAACTTTGGTTACGTGATGAACCGAAATTAGATGAAGTTCTTACTGTTGCTAAAAGAATAGAGCATTCCTTAAAATGTGTTGCTGTTATAAAAAGGAGAGTGAGAAGGATACCAAAATACAAGTTGTTAAACTTAAAAACCAAAGATGGAGTGAAAGGGACAGAGAGAAGTCTCAAAGAGATAGAGGGAAGTTACATCTTAGTAAGGAGGAGTCTAAAGATAGAACGACTAGTTTGAAATGCTATAGATGTGGCAACCCTGGTCACCTTGCCAATGACAAGAGGTGTCCAGCGTTGAGTCAAACGTGTGCAAAATGCAAAAGAAAGGGGCATCTCTCTGTCATGTGTAAAAGTAAATCTAATATTAGAGTCAAAAAAGTTGAAGTTTATGAGGGTGACAACTCTGAGATAAGTTCAGATGACTTTGAATGTGGTCAGATTGTTGTTCAAGTTCAAAATGTTCAAGGTAAAAAGACTTGTCCTTTTGATACGATTACTGTTGAAGGGAAACCTACAAGAGTTCTTTTCGATTCAGGTGCCAAGATTACAATTGTATCTAATGAATTTTATCAAACTAAATTGAAAGGAAAAATTAATCTTCTGAAACCTGATATTACGCCTTTGGCTTACGGAGGAGAACCCATCAAATTACATGGGTATTTTATTGGTCTCATTGAGTACAAAAACAGATATGTATCTGGGAAAATTTATGTGTCCAAGAAAGGGGACAGTATTATTAGCTGGCTACATCAGGGTGATTTAGGTGTGTTTCTGGATCCTAATTCTGACCCTCCTATCCTAATTAGGGACAAGATTTCTACTCCCATTCATATTGAGAAGAAAGTTTCTACTCCTATTCTCATTAAAGATAAAGTTTGTAAAGTAGAGAAGCCTGAAGAAAATGAATTCTTACATATTCTTGAAAAAGAGTTTCCAAGTGTTTTTAAACATGAATTGGGATGTTTGAGGGGATATCAACATAAAATTAAATTAAAAAGTGATGCCATACCTGTATGTTGTAAAGTGAGAAATGTACCGCTTTCTGTAAAAGATGATATGGAAAAGGAAATTTCCAAACTCAAGGGTGGTGGTATAATAGAAGAAGTGGAAGGGACAGAATGGTTAGCTCCGGTGGTCGCTGCCAGGAAGCCTAATGGTGATTTGCGCCTTTGCATTGACTTGCGCCAACTAAATAAGAATGTAATTGTAGATAGATATCCTCTACCTAATATCACTGAATTACTTGTATTACTAGGTGGTGCAAAAGTGTTTAGCACAATTGATCTTACCTCCGCATACCATCAAATTGAACTGGAGGAATCCTGTAGAGATCTTACGGCATTCATTACACCATTTGGCACGTTTAGGTTCATCAGGATGCCTTTTGGTTTGGTTTCAGCTTCATCCGTGTTTCAACGAGCTATGGAGAATGTACTGAAAGACCTCACTGGGGTCTGCATATATCAAGATGATATTCTCATATTTGGTGATGATGTGGAAGAGCACGATGCCCGATTAAGATTAGTTTTAGGAAAGTTATGTGCATGCAATCTTACTATAAAAATGGAAAAGTGTAAATTTAGATCTGATTCCATCAATTATCTAGGACATAATATAAGTGGTGATGGAGTTAAACCAAAAGATGACCTGGTGACCACTATTCAGAATATGAGCTCGCCTGCCAATAAAGAAGAATTAATGAAGTTCTTAGGCATGGTGGAGTACTATGCCAAGTTCGTGAAGAACTTTGCAGAGCTTTCTACAAGTATGAGATATTTGTTGCATAAAGGAGTGAATTTTGAATGGTCAGAGGTATGTGAAAAGGAATTTATTTGCATTAAGGAAAGCTTGAGTACAGCTCCTTCCCTGCAGAGTTTTGAACCTAAGGTCAAACCTATTCTCACCACTGATGCTAGTGAGAAAGGCTTGGGGGCAGTTTTACAGCAGCATGGTCCCTCTGGCATAAGAACTATTATGTTTTTGTCACGTAGCTTAAGGGATGCTGAGACTCGTTATTCCGTTGTGGAGAGGGAATCCCTTGCAATCTTTTGGGCCATCAAAAAGCTAAAAAAATTCTGTGGGGTGTTGACTTTGAAGTGCGAACAGACCATAAACCCTTGGTGGAGATATTCAATAAGAAAGGTTTGGATTTGATCTCCAGTCGAATTACCAAATGGGTTATTGGCCTGCAAGAGTATTGTTTTTCTCTTAGGTACATTCCTGGTATTAAAAATGGAGTGGCTGATGCCTTATCGCGGCTCGTTCCCAAGGATTGTTCCATGGATGATGATGTGGATGCTGGTAATGAGTGGGTCTGTGTAGTGGATCATAGCTTCATTTCGGAGGAGAGATGGCGTGAAGAATTAGTTGTGGATTCTACTATTCCTGAAGTGATGGCATTCATGCAAAATGGTTGGTCTAGTGTTAAATCAGGCTCTGATCAAACTAGACCTTTTGGTATTTAAAGCACGAACTGTCCGTTGAGAATGGTCTGTTGTTTCGTGGATCCAGATTGATTCCACCTAATAGTCTCAGGAAAGAATTAGTAGACTTGGCCCATGCTACCCATGCAGGTCTCACAAAAACTAAAGAAAGGTTGCGTATGTCCTACTGGTGGCCAGGGATGGACAAACAGGTGGAGCATGTAGTACGTGAGTGTTTCCCTTGCACCGTGAGTGACAAATCTCATTGTCCTCGGGTGCAACCCATGGTTCTCAGGAGGCGCTCTTCACGCCCTTGGCAAGATATTGCAGTAGATATCTTGGGACCTGTCCACAATGGTGGTTTACAAGTGTTTCTGCTAGTGGTTGTTGACATGTACTCTCGGTGGCCTGAAGTTTTCTTCATGTCAGTAATCGATTCTGTTCATGTCATTAAGTGTTTAAAAGTGTTATTTTCTAGGGAAGGTGCTCCAGAGTCTATTCTTACTGATAATGGTGTACAATTAATATCAAAGGAGATGGAGGAGTTTCTGTCTTCAAGAGGCATAGTCCACAAAACTTGTGCCCTTTATCATCCCGAAACCAACGGAATGGTTGAGAGATTCAATAGAGTTCTCAAAGAGACCATTGCCATGGCAAAAGCTTCGTCTTTGGAATGGAAAGGGGAAGTGCTTAAGAAAGTTGAGGAGTATAGAATGACTCCTCATGGCACTACGGGGAAAACTCCTTTTCTATTATTCCGAAACAGAGTGCCTAACACTTGTGTTGAACCTGCTTGGGTCAATAGATATGAGTTGTCCAAGGGTAAGGAATGTGTTTGTGATGGAAAGGATGTGCAGCAAAGGGAGGAATGGAAGGCTGTTGAAAGGAAAAAATATTTTGATAATAAAAGAGCTGTAAAAGAAATTAATGTGAATGTAGGAGATTGGGTTTCAATCAAACGTCCTGGTCTCTTAGGTGGTTCTCCTACTAAGTATTTTAAACCTATGATGGTTATCAAAGTTTTTAAAAATGCTGTAAAAACTCAAGATCATCGCATATGGAATCTTAACAGAGTGGTGATTGTAAAGGGAAAGTTTGATGGGAGGTGTGAGGTGACCCGCAATGACACCACTGCTCTTGGTCTTCCCACGCATCTTCCCACGCTTAATACCGATGGGATGGAAAAGATTAGGCGTTCTTCCAGGGTGATTAAACGTCCTGGTTATCTTAATGATTATGCTTGACTTGCATGTAATAGTTTTCTATGCATAGTATGTATATAGTTTGTTAAGGAAGGGAGGTGTGTAGTATGCTACAGCATCTCCTCTCTATGATACCTTCCCCGCTCTGTATGCTTACATTCTTGTATCTTCTTGCTTAGATCATTTATAGAATGTTATTATGTCATAGTACTGCCCTTGTATAGAGATGTTTGTATTTGAAGCCAGGGTCAGTTAATGCTGTGGCTGCTGTTTGATGGATGAGATCTTCTTTCTGGATTAAACCTGCTCCAACAACCTTACTGCATCCAGCGTCTTACTTCAAGAATGCTACACTACCTTATGAATATTAGTGAGGTAGGTTGTAAATTACAACATACTATAATCCACTGCCATCACAAGGATGGCGGCTTGCTGGGGGTCAGCAGACCACCAAGTCTGTGATTGCTTTTAAATAAACAATTTTTTTGTGTTAAATGCAGCTCGTTTTTCTTAAAGAATGGAATGCATTTAAAAATAAGAAAAGTTTAACAAACATTTTCTAAAACTAGGTAGTGGTCTGTGGGACTACTGCCCGCTCTTAACAAATATTTTTGTCAACATTCACAAAGGGGAAGGGTCACTTAGGGACCCCTTCCTGTTTGCAAATAGTTTACCACTTCCTTTTAATAGTCAATAAAATATTAATGTTTTGCGACCGGAGTTCGGTTTCAAAACATTAATACATCCCATTCCGAATTGCTGTTTTGAAGGGACTCCCTAAACACGCTTCTTCCGAATACCATTTTGGTATGTAGTCGCATACCTGAATTGCAATTCAATAATGTGTTACTCAGTGGCAATTTGGGTTCTGCACATACATAAATGCCATTTTGCAGTCACAAATGGTCCAATTTTGAGAATCGTTCCCTTTGCGACCGCAAAACAGCTTAGTACATCTGACCCTTATTTTGTAACAATTCAGTGTACTTTTGAGATGTAAAATAGTCTGGCATGCATTCCAATGCAAGTGCTTCATAGGAGGTGGAATTATATATTAAACAGTCAATAGCATGAGGTGAGAAACAAATCCTTCTCTGGGTGGAGCCAGAGCTCACTCTATGTATATGTTAATGAAAGGGTAACAATAGGTCATAGAAACAGCTGCGCTGTCAAGCCAGATCCAAATTTGTGTTTCTTTGGTATTATATTTCACTCCCAATGTGCTTACTACCGGCAATAATGCCATACCACTGATGCTTATGCAGAATCCAAACATTACCATCTCTTGGATTGCTGGCAGACTGCGGTTCACCACTGTCAGTACATCTAAAATAAGACCATTTGGTCTCTATTCGCCCAATTATGCTTATGCGATTTGAACTCTGCTTGAACTTGGAATTATATTATTAGACTGCTTCATTCTTTAAATCATCCATGAGCATCCCCATCAGGGACCTGCACATATTTAAGTCTCTTCTTTCCCTCCGAGCTACACCACTAATCCATCCCCTTGTTACACTTACTCAAGCCTAACACAACAATAATAATTCCAGATTTGTAAAGCGTGAATTTATCACCACTCAGGGTATCCAGGTGCTGGGGGGTCTGTCGGGGAGAATAAGTGAGCTATTGCCCAGAGTCACATGATGCTAAGCATGAGCCCCGCGCTCCAGAGTCAGACTCTCTGGCCGCTGCACCACACCTCTCCCTTACAGCCTAACACAACCCGAAAGTCTATGAACAGCGATCTGTTCCCCAGCCCGTAGCGGCCAATAACAAGTCCTAGAAGACTCACAAAAACACCCAAAACAGCTGCAAACACCTCCTTAGTACCAGCATTTCTGTGCACCATGGAGCACTAGAAGTGCTTTGCGTCTCATGAGGGGCAGGGTAGAGACACGCTACATACATCCCTGATTTGGGTAGTTTCTTTATGTGCAGCTTTGAATCGAATTGCTTTCTATGCTGTCATAAAGGAACGTAATGAAACCAACTTAGGAAGACAGTAGAATGGTGAACCGGAAAGCAAAATCCGCTATGGCATTAATACTTACACCAACCCAGAATGCAGGATGCCATGAGTAAACTAGGGCAACGGGGGCATGGTGGTGCAATGGCAGCCCATTTCATGTGAAAGCAGACCCCTAGCCTGAAGTCCCCTGGGAAAATACCAGCAGGGCTAGTTCTTTGGGAAGAAGGAGCAGGTGTCAGGTCTGAAGAGGACGTAGATTTCGGTGCTTGATTCATTTGTACAGGACAAATGTGTGCAAGCTGTGACTTCTAATATGTTGCAATGGAAAATGCAAAACCAAAAATCCCAGAAATCGTAAAACAATTCTCCTAAACTGCCAGTTGTGACTAAGGATGCCTTTCACAATTAAGGGCCAGTTATAGGTGTGGAAGGTGTTGACGTTTGACAATATCAGACTTCTAAGTGTGGGCTGGGGAATGGTAACCAAATGCCCTTTTGCAACTTCTGCCATCGAAAGGACCTCTTCTGCCTTTAGGAGCGTGGATGAGGACCCCATAGACAATACACGAATGGCTGGCCCTTGGGTGGAGAGTCTCTGCTAGAAGAGCGAGTGAATGCAGAGAATCAGTCTGCAGAGACACCAGCAAGTGCACAGGTGGTTGGCCCGGGGTGGAGAGTTTCTGCTGGAGGAATGAGTATATGCAGAGTTTCAGTCTATAGGAATTACACAGACGGCTGGCCCGGAGGTTGGAGAGTTTCTGTGGCAGGAACGGATGTATCAGAACATGAGTATGTATTGACACCACAGGAATCCACGGATGGTTGACCCGGGTGTGGAGAGTTTCTGCTGGAGGAACAGGTGGATGCAGAGAACAGTATGTGTTGGCACCACAGGAAGTGCACGGATGGTTGACCCTGGGGTGGAGAGTTTCTGCTGGAGGAACAGGTGGATGCAGAGCATCAGTATGTGTTGGCACCACCGGAAGCGCACGGATGGTTGACCCAGGGGTGCGGAGTTTCTGCAGGAGGAACAAGTGGATGCAGAGCATCAGTATGTGTTGACACCACAGGAAGTGCACGGATGGTTGACCCCGGGGTGGAGAGTTTCTGCTGGAGGAACAGGTGGCTGCAGAGCATCAGTTTGTGTTGGCACCACCTGAAGCGCACGGATGGTTGACCCGGGGGTGGAGAGTTTCTGCTGGAGTAACAGGCGGATGCAGAGCATCAGTATGTGTTGACACCACAGGAAGCGAACGGATGGTTGACCTTGGGTGGAGAGTTTCTGCTGGAGGAACAGGTGGGTGCAGCGCATCAGTATGTGTTGGCACCACAGGAAGCGCACGGATGGTTGACCTGGGGGTGGAGAGTTTCTGCTGGAGGAACAGGTGGATGCAGAGCATCAGTATGTGTTGGCACAACAGGAAGCGCACGGATGGTTGACATGGGGGTGGAGAGTTTCTGCTGAAAGAACAGGCGGATGCAGAGCATCAGTATGTGTTTGCACCACTGGAAGCGCACGGATGGTTGACCCGGGGGTGGAGAGTTTCTGCTGGAGGAACAGGTGGATGCAGAGCATCAGTATTTGTTGGCACCACAGGAAGCGCACGGATGGTTGACCCGGGGGTGGAGAGTTTCTGCTGGAGGAACAGGTGGATGCAGAGCATCAGTATGTGTTGACACCACAGGAATCCACGGATGGTTGACCCGGGGGTGGAGAGTTTCTGCTGGAGGAACAGGTGGATGCAGAGCATCAGTATCTGTTGGCACCACAGGAAGCGCACGGATGGTTGACCCGGGGGTGGAGAGTTTCTGCTGGAGGAAGGGTGGATGCAGAGCATCAGTATGTGTTGACACCACAGGAATCCACGGACGGTTGACCCGGGGGTGGAGAGTTTCTGCTGGAGGAACAGGTGGATGCAGAGCATCAGTATCTGTTGGCACCACAGGAAGCGCACGGATGGTTGACCCGGGGGTGGAGAGTTTCTGCTGGAGGAACAGGTGGATGCAGAGCATCAGTATGTGTTGACACCATAGGAATCCACGGATGGTTGACCCGGGGGTGGATAGTTTCCGCTGGTGGAACAGGTGGATGCAAAGCATCGGTATGTGTTGACACAACCGGACGTACACAGATGGTTGACCCAGGGGTGGGGAGTTTCTGCAGGAGGAACAGGTGGATGCAGAGCATCAGTATGTGTTGACACCACAGGAAGTGCACGGATGGTTGACCCGGGGGTGGAGAGTTTCTGCTGAACAGGTGGCTGCAGAGCATCAGTATGTGTTGGCACCACAGGAAGCGCACGGATGGTTGACCTGGGGGTGGAGAGTTTCTGCTGGAGGAACAGGTGGATGCAGAGCATCAGTATGTGTTGGCACCACCGGAAGCGCACGGATAGTTGACCCGGGGGTGGAGGGTTTCTGCTGGAGGAACAGGTGGATGCAGAACATTAGTATGTGTTGGCACCACAGGAAGCGCACGGATGGTTGACCCGGGGGTGGAGAGTTTCTGCTGGAGGAACAGGTGGATGCAGAGCATCAGTATGTGTTGGCACCACCGGAAGCGCACAGATGGATGACCCGGGGGTGGAGAGTTTCTGCTGGAGGAACAGGTGGATGCAGAGCATCAGTATGTGTTGGCACCACCGGAAGAGCACGGAGGGTTGACCCGGGGGTGGAGAGTTTCTGCTGGAGGAACAGGTGGATGCAGAGCATCAGTATGTGTTGGCACCACCGGAAGCGCTTGAATGGTTGACCCGGGGGTGGAGAATTTCTGCTGGAGGAACAGGTGGCTGCAGAGCATCAGTATGTGTTGGCACCACCGGAAGCGCACGGATGGTTGACCCGGGGGTGGAGAGTTTCTGCTGGAGGAACAGGTGGATACAGAGCATCAGTATGTGTTGGCACCACCGGAAGCGCACGGATGGTTGACCCGGGGTGGAGAGTTTCTGCTGGAGGAACAGGTGGATGCAGAGCATCAGTATGTGTTGGCACCACCGGAAGCACACGGATGGTTGACCCGGGGGTGGAGAGTTTCTGCTGGAGGAACAGGTGGATGCAGAGCATCAGTATGTGTTGGCACCACCGGAAGCGCACGGATGGTTGACCCGGGGGTGGAGAGTTTCTGCTGGAGGAACAGGTGGATGCAGAGCATCAGTATGTGTTGGCACCACCGGAAGCGCACGAATGGTTGACCCGGGGTGGAGAGTTTCTGCTGGTGGAACAGGTGGATGCAAAGCATCGGTATGTGTTGACACAACCGGACGTACACGGATGGTTGACCCAGGGGTGGGGAGTTTCTGCAGGAGGAACAGGTCAATGCAGAGCATCAGTATGTGTTGACACCACAGGAAGTGCACGGATGGTTGACCCGGGGGTGGAGAGTTTCTGCTGAACAGGTGGCTGCAGAGCATCAGTATGTGTTGGCACCACAGGAAGTGCACGGATGGTTGACCTGGGGGTGGAGAGTTTCTGCTGGAGGAACAGGTGGATGCAGAGCATCAGTATGTGTTGGCACCACCGGAAGCGCACGGATAGTTGACCCGGGGGTGGAGGGTTTCTGCTGGAGGAACAGGTGGATGCAGAACATTAGTATGTGTTGGCACCACAGGAAGCGCACGGATGGTTGACCCGGGGGTGGAGAGTTTCTGCTGGAGGAACAGGTGGATGCATAGCACCAGTATGTGTTGGCACCACCGGAAGCGCACAGATGGATGACCCGGGGGTGGAGAGTTTCTGCTGGAGGAACAGGTGGATGCAGAGCATCAGTATGTGTTGGCACCAACGGAAGAGCACGGAGGGTTGACCCGGGGGTGGAGAGTTTCTGCTGGAGGAACAGGTGGATGCAGAGCATCAGTATGTGTTGGCACCACCGGAAGCGCTTGGATGGTTGACCCGGGGGTGGAGAATTTCTGCTGGAGGAACAGGTGGATGCAGAGCATCAGTATGTGTTGGCACCACCGGAAGCGCACGGATGGTTGACCCGGGGGTGGAGAGTTTCTGCTGGAGGAACAGGTGGATACAGAGCATCAGTATGTTTTGGCACCACCGGAAGCGCACGGATGGTTGACCCGGGGGTGGAGAGTTTCTGCTGGAGGAACAGGTGGATGCAGAGCATCAGTATGTGTTGGCACCACCGGAAGCACACAGATGGTTGACCCGGGGGTGGAGAGTTTCTGCTGGAGGAACAGGTGGATGCAGAGCATCGGTATGTGTTGGCACCACCGGAAGCGCACGGATTGTTGACCCGGGGGTGGAGAGTTTCTGCTGGAGGAACAGGTGAATGCAGAGCATCAGTATGTGTTGGCACCACCGGAAGCACACGGATGGTTGACCCGGGGGTGGAGAGTTTCTGCTGGAGGAACAGGTGGATGCAGAGCATCAGTATGTGTTGGCACCATCGGAAGTGCACGTATGGTTGGCCCAAGGGTGGAACATTTTTGCTGGAGGAACGAGTGGATGTAGAGCATAAGTCTATGTTGACACCAGAGGAAGTGCACGGATGGCTGGCCCTGGAGTAGAAAACAGGCATATGCAGAGTATTAATCTGGAGAAAGTTCACAGACAGCTGGCCAGTGGTGGACAGTTCTGCCAGATTAACGGGCATCAGACTGTGTTGACTCCACAGGAAGCATGCAGATGGCTGGCCCCGGGGGTGGAGAGTTTCTGCCTGAGTAATAGATGGATGCAGAGCTTCAACTGTGTTGACACCACAGGAGGTACATGAACAGCTGTTCCCAGGGTGGAGTTTCTGATGAAATTCTGGGAAATGAGTAAATGCAGAGCATCAGTCTTTGTTGAAACCACAGGAAGTATGCGGAGAGCAGGCCCTGGGGTTGCAGAGTTCCCAGTGGAGGAACAGGTGGCGGCAAATCTTAAGACTGTGTTGACACCACAGGAGGTACGCTGATGGGTAGCCCAAGGACGAGGAGTTTTTGATGGAGATACGGGTGGTTGCAGAGCTTCTGAATGTGTTGGCTCCACTGGAAGTACAAGAATGTTTGGCATCAGAGTGTAGAGTTTCAGCTGGAGGAACGGATGGATGCAGAGCTTCAGACTGTGTTGACACCACAGGAAGTACCCGGATGGCAGGCTCGTGATGGAGAGTTTTTGATGGAGGAACATGTGGTTGCAGAGCTTCAGAATGTTTTTTTTTTTTTTTTTTTTTTTTGGTCCTCATTCTGCCAATTTACTTGTTGGCTATACTCACTTTCCCTTACTGTGCACCGGACAGGAATAGAGTCTTTCCACACAAGAAATCTAGCTGCTTCCACTCCTAACCCTCTTAAGCATAGCATGCGAAAGTGGAGGACCAAGGCCGACAGCTAATTATTGGCTTAATCATTGAACCACATTCCTCTGACACCAATCGACCAACATAGCCCATGTCCTCTCTCGACTTTTAGGATCACATGCCATATCTTGTTGGCTTATGTATATAATATTGTTTTTACACTCGGAAAACAGGGGTGGAACAGCCGACTTCCAAGCCCTACAAATCTCTCGTCTTCCCAAAAGAATAACATAAAAAATTAATCTTGCAACTTTCTTATTTGAGACAACATTGCTGCCCTGGTTTATTCCAAAAAATATAAGTAAGGAAGTTACTTTCAACTGAATACCAGTAACATCCAACAAAAATTCACTGAGATCCATCCAAAATTTAGTAATCTCCGGGCACGTTAAAAACATATGACAATCATCCGCTATTGGATCTTGACACCTCGGACAGACATAATGCGTTCCAGACATTTTTGTTAGTTTCGCAGGGGACCAATATACCCGATACAAAGTAAAAAGATGATTCCGTTTAAGAAACGCGGGTTTAACTGTCTCATGAAGTAATGCAAATGAGTTCATCCAAGCCTCTTTCAAATTAATATCATCGACACCCTCTCTCCACAGCTTTCGAATATCCTTCTCTATATCATCTTCTGCCTCAATCAAAATTCGATACCACAAAGCCACTTCTTTATTAATACCCCCACTTTCATTGCTTGAATTAACCATGCATCATCCGTCTGGTCCCCCCAATTCTGTCTAGCCCACCAGGAAGAAAGTTGATAAAATTTGAATCTAGTTAATTGCCCACAGGTACATGCTGTCAAAGTTTCCCATGTTGCCAAATCCGTACCTGATTTTAAATCAGCCCAGCATGTAAAGCCCGCTTGTTTCAATGGTAGACTAAGCAGATCATCTAAACATGCTGGAGTACCTGGGGAAGCCCAAATAGGTGCATAGTCAGAATAATAGGGTATTCCAAGTTTTTCCCGCATGTAAACCCAATTCTTCACTGCCTGTAACAAGATCTTCAATCTGACTTTTTAAAGAACTTTGGATCCCCGAACTTAAAAAGAAACTGCTCAGGTTGATCCCCCAGATCACTAAGCATTGCCCTATACAAAATACCTAAAGCAGATTCATCTGGTTTATTTAACAACATTCGAAAATTCTTAAAATGAAAAACATGTGCATATACCCATAAATCTGGTAAGGCAAGTCCCCCTTCTCCAACTTTCTCCTCAGCCTTTTCCAAGATATACGGGCGCCTCTTGAAGCCCAAAGAAAACTACCAATCTTGCCCTGTAATTTTGCTACCTCATTTTTATTGAATGGAAGGGGTATAGCGTTAAAAAGGAAAGTAACCTTAGAAAGTACGATCATCTTAATCAAGTTAACCCTGCCATACAAATTGAGAGGAAGATTTGCCCATCTAGTCAATAACTTCCCTACTTCCTGACTAATCTTCCTCCAATTTGCAGCAGGAACATCGAGTAATTTCTGGGTGACTATGACGCCAAGATACCGCATCTGATGTTTTGTCCCCAGAGTCTGGGGCGATTGATTCCACTCCATGACTTCCGTTTTACCTTTATTGACACTGTACCCCGATACCTTCCCAAATAGTTCTGCTTTAGCCATCAAACTAGGGATGGCCTCCCGAGGATTTAATGTATATAAAACAAGATCATCCGCATATAAGGCTAATTTAACCTCTAAATTTTTGAACCTGAATGGAAGAATAGCTGGATCTTGTCTAATTAAAGCTGCAAAGGGTTCAATGTATATGTTAAACAACAGGGGGACAGCGGGCATCCCTGTCTTGTTCCCCGCATAATACTAAGACGATCTGTTAACTCCCCATTAACTAACACTCTGGCACTAGATGCACTATATAATAACTGAACTGCTTTTATTAAGTTCTTAGGGAATCCAAAAACTCTTAAAGTCTCCCAAAGATATTGCCAGTGGACTTCATCAAACGCCTTAGCAGCGTCGACAGCAACCAATGTTACTGGAAGATTAAAAGATTCTACCAAATCCACTACCCCTAACATTGTGAAAGTTGATTCATTGAGCTGTCTTCCAGGGATAAAGCCCCTCTGATCCCTATGAATTAAGCTCTTAATAATCTTAGCGACTCTGGCTGCCAGTATCCCGGTGAACACTTTATAGTCCGTGTTCAACAAGGATATAGGTCGATAAGATTCTGCCAGCAACGGATCTTTATTTGGTTTTAAAATTAAAACTATTGTTGCCTCAGTCCAAGATATCGGGGGTCTTCTCCATCTCTCAAAATGGTGTTACAAAGCTTTTTGAAAACAGATATCATACTATCCTCAAAAGATAAGTAAATTTCTATCGGGAGGCCATCTGGCCCAGCTGCCTTCCCTCTTGCCATCTTTCTCATCTGTAACCGGATCTCTTCTTCACCTATTTCACAAGCTAACATCTCTCTTTGATATTCACTCAAGGAGGGGAGCTCAGCCTCAGCCAAAAATTTCACAATCTTTTCCGACCCTGGGTTAATATCCTCTTTATATAACTTTGCCATATAACCACGAAGTTCAGCTCCTATTTTAATACTAGAATCTACTATATGACCAGTTGAACTCTCCTTCAAACTACTTATTTGGTTTCGAACTTTATCAATTTTAGCTTTCCAGGCTAAAAGCCGACCACTCTTCTCACCATATGAAAAATTCTGGAGTTTACTGACCCTCCATCTATTTATTAAGATCTGATCTAAAGCATCCTGATATTCCTGCTGGAGGCTCTTCAACTCCTTGGTGAGAAGAGGCACCTCGCGAGCGGACTCTGAAGATGCTTTTTGCAACTCTGATTCTTTAATTTGAATATTTTTCAGAAGCTCCTTCTCTTGCTGCCTAGACTTACAATTTTTTCCTATCATAATAGAAGTACCCAGAGCTCTCAAGAATGCCTTAAAGGAGTCCCAAATTACCTGTATTTTAGCTGACCCATCATTAATTTCAAAAAAGGAAACAACCTCTTCTTGGATTTTAACTTGGACAGCCTCATCTAGTAAGATTGTCCGATCCAGGGTCCACCTTGTTATAGATCTCTTTTCCTGAAATCTCAAGGACAGACATACAGCAGAGTGATCGGAAATAGTGGCAGGGAGATGTTTAACCTTTTCCACTCCCTCAAGTAATATTTGATCAATTAAAAAATAATCAATTCGGGAGTGATGACCATATTTCTTACTGAAGAAGGTGTAACCCTTCTTATCTCCCATCTTACTTCTCCACACATCAACTAAATTTAATTCTTGCATCATAGTTTTAAGTATAGCCATTGATTGTATGGGAGTGACATATTTTGCTTTAGATGTTCTATCCAGATCAGATCTTTGAACTAGATTAAAGTCACCTCCTATAATCACTGGATTATTAATTGGTACAAGGGCGGCCTCTAGTTTGATCAAAGCGTCTGGGTTATCTTGATTCGGGCCATAGTAACTAACACACCCTAACACCCTACCCTGAATCTTGATGTTAGCAAGTATCCACCTCCCAGACAAATCTGTATCGTAACTTTCCAATTTAATACCACAATTTGCTTTAATAATTATAGCCACCCCCTTGTACTACCCCTTTGATTAGAAGAAACAACCTCCTGAACCCAAGACCATTTTTTAAACAAAATCAAACACTCACTTCTTTCCAAATGTGTCTCCTGTAAAAGAATGACATTAGCCTCAGATTTCTTAAGAATTTCCATTATACGCGCCAATTTTCTCATAGATCTCACCCCATTCACATTCCATGAGGTGAAATTCACTAAACATTTACTCATTCCTAAGGTTAAAAAAATACCCTCTCTCTTTTAATCTGACAAGTACAAAATCAGTACTCTTCATTTTATTGCGGAAAGACAAGAAAAATAAGAAAAAACAATATTTTATCAAAAAAACATTGTAAAAAATACTATATGGCAGATAGAGGACACTAATCTTTTCTTTTTCTCCCAAATGCTCCCAACACCCCGTGCCGCCCTCCTCCCACCCCCCTGGGGAACCCCCCCTTCTATCTCTTAAGGCAAGCGCCTTCGAGATACCCCCGTGCTGACAAAACGAATCCAGGTAAAAAAAAAAAAAAAAAAATCCATCCCTGAACTCTACAAATCGCCTATACCATAAACTTAAGTAATAGTGTCATAAAGTCGTGAAATACCGATCATCAATTATACCTAATAAGCTCCCTTATTAGATTATGATTCCTTATTACTAACGACCTCAGCAACGTAGTATTATTTACACATCATATGCCCTGACCTGAAGTCATTTAACTCGAATCCTTATTCTGACCCTCCCATCTGCTTTAGAAGGGCATCTACTTCCTCTGGTTCTCGGATGTTGAACATTTTATTCTGCCACATGATCTTCAACATAGGAGGATACTTCATATGTACCTGTGCACCTCTCGATCGGAGTTCATTCATTTTTGAGCCTAAAAGCCACTGCCGCTCCGCTGTTCTTTTACCCATATCAGATCGTATTAGATAAGTGGAGTCCCCATTTGACAATGACCGATCTTTTAATGCACGAATTAAAACAAGCTCCTTGACGGAAAAAGTAAGAAAATAGACTAATATCTTCCTCGGGGTTTTCTCCCTATCTGTAATCTGTATGGGTCTCTATGGACTCTCTGGAGCTCTTTTCCCCAATCAATATCCGTTCTATCTGGTAGTAACTCTCCCAGCAATCTAGCGACAAACCCTTTAATATCCGCCCCTTCTGCGTTTTCCTTGATTCCCAAAAGGCGAATATTATTACGCCTAACCTGAAGTTCAAGCCTTTCCATATCCTGTTGTATTGCCTTATTCTCTTGTTAAGTCTGTCAATCTCTCTAAGATTGGTAGCTGTGGCCTCTCCCAAAACCTTCACTTCTTCTTCCAGATTCTCCGTACGTTTAGCCAATCCATCAATCTTCTGCTCAAGAACCTCCCCTCTATCTTGAATGACCTTTTGGTTGCTTTCTGAAGTCTCAAATTTGGCTAATATTTCTTGCCGCAAGCTGTTTAACAAGTTCACCAATTGATCACCTGCAACCCCTACGACCCCTGAGGAAGCTTCATCCTGTGGCACATATGATGCTGCAAGACTCACTTCATCATTCAAGTTAGCTCCATTTGGGTCATCTTCAGGCCGTATCTCATTCTGAGGTCTCTCATCTGAGATTTCCTGAGCCTCGGCTAGCAAAGAAAAACGATTCTCAAGCCTCAAAGGAATACTCTGTAATACAGGGGGTATCCTTTTCTCCATTGGTTTCGATACACCCGGAGATTTCCCTACGGTTGGTTGAGAACCAGCTACCTGCTCCATTATTTTAAAATATGACCTAAGAGATGGAAGTGGCTTGGACACCGACCGCACCTCTCTTGTCCTGCACTTTTTAATTTTCCCTTTTTTTGAATTTTTTCTTACAGGAGATTTAGGAGTTACCCCCAAAGGAGGTTCCACTACTTTTTTCCCAGGAAACTATCGAAATTGATATCTACTCCTTTCGGGTAATGATCTGCCCTCTTTAGTTTTGATATTCCCACCTTGAGGGGATTTTTCGCCAGAGGAAACGTAATCAACAATAGATGCCCTAGCACCCTCTTCTCCTGGGTTTACAGACTGGTATATGCTAGAAGTTATAACTTGGGGGAGAAACTCACTCTCCATCCACTCCTTCCCCCCTTCAGTGTATAAGTCAAGACTGGCCTCTGTTGTAAGGACCCGTAACCGGGGAGAGATACACCGATAAAGTTTATCTGTTAGCAAATCAAACTTGGCGAGTCTAAATTTAAAATCCTTATAGCACACTGTTTTTTTTACCTCGAGATTTGTTCTGCCGGCAGGCTCAAAAATGATACTCTTACCAGCATAAAATACTTCAGCAGCACGAAATCTCCTCCAACACTCCGCCGCCCGACTCCAACTCCCCAAAGGGAGGGAGCCACGTCCCTCGGCGGTGAGAGTATGACGATCGGTATCGCAACCCATGCGAGACCTACCGTATTAACTGTAGTAAGTGCTGCCGGTCTATAAGACAATCCAAACCGTTAGGGAACTATTAATGAGCCGCTCTCCGCTCTCCACTCTCCGCTCTCTGCACCGTTTCCCTCGATATCCTCACGGGAAAACCACGAAGCTCCCAGGCTCACGCAGCTATTCGTGACACGATTCCATGCGCCACAAATCGATCCGCTTTCATTTCTTCAGGCTCTCCTTACTCCTGGCTCGCCTCGCCTCGCACAGGGGTTCTCCCGACTGGCGTTAGCCAGCCGCCATGTTCCCCGACCACGTGACCATTCCCGTCACCCAGCTTCAGAATGTTTTTGGCACCGATTGGAAGTACACAGATGGCTGGCAGCGGGGTAGAGAGTTTCAGCTGGAGGAATGGATGGATGCAGTGTTTCAGACAGTGTTGACACTTCAGGAAGTATGCGAATGGCTGGCACCAGGGTGTAGAGTTTCAGATGGAGGAACAGATGGATGCAGTGCTTGATTATGTGTTCATACCAAAGGAAGCACGTGGATGGCTGACCCGAGGATGGAGAGTTTTTGATGGAGATATGGGTGGTTGCAGAGTTACTGAATGTGTTAGCACCTCAGGAAGTATGTGGATGGCTGGCACTGGGGTGTAGAGTTTCAGCTAGAGGAACAGATGGATGTAGTGCTTCTGATTGTGTTGAGGAAGTACATGGACAGCTGTTCCCGGGGTGGAGAGTTTCTGATGGAGGACTGAGTGAATGCCGAGCATCAGTCTGTGTAGGCACCACAGGAAGTATGCGGACAGCAGGCCCTGGGAATGGAAAATTTCGCCTGGAGGAACAGGTGGAGGCAGAACATCAGAATGTGTTGACACCATAGGAAGTACGCTGATGGCTGGCCTGGTGATAGAGAGTTTTTGATGGAGGAATGTGTGGTAGCAGTGTTTCAAAACGTGTTGGCACCAGTGGAAGGACACAATGGCTGGCACCGGGGTGTAGAGGTCCAGCTGGAGGAACGGATGGATGCAGATCTTCAGACTGTGTTGACACCACAGGAAGTACGAGGATGGCTAGCCCAGTGATGGACAATTTTTTGATGGAGGAACGTGTGGTTACACAGCTTCAGAATGTGTTGGCACCACTGGAATTACTCGGCTGGCTGCCACTGGGGTGGAGAGTTTCAGCTGGAGGAACAGATGGATGCAGGGCTTTAGACTTTCTTGACACCACAGGAAGTACATGGATTGCTGGCCCAGGGGTGTAGAGTTTTTGATGGATGTATGGGTGGTTTCAGAGATTTTGGATGTGTTGGCACCACAGGAAGCACGCGGGTGGCTGGCACTGGGGTGTAGAGTTTTAGCAGGAGAAAGGGATGAATACAGAGCTTCTCACTGGGTTGACACCACAGAAAGTACATCGACGGCTGTCCCAAGCTGGAGAGTTTCTGGAGGAAATTAAATGAAATGTATTTTTATAAAACACTTGAATGCCCGGAGGCGTGTTGGCGCTACCACTACATGAGGATACGAAGGGGAGGTTTTACGATGACACAGCAGGAGGAAGTAATGAAGATGGGTAGTCTATTGGCTGAACAGTCACATTTTTACTGCTTTTCTGAAGGGAAGAAAACCTGCCATTTCTATTTGACTAAGAGAGAGAGTGTTCCAGAGTTTGGCAGTGCAAATTACAAATCTTCTGCCGCCCCAATGGTATCATCTGAACTTGGGAACAACATTTTTGGCTGAAGAAGAGCTCAATGACCTGGATGGGGTATGCCAGGAAAATTGCTTTTAAGATAGTCTGGCCCAAAATTAAGAAGTGCTTTAAAACCAATACACTGGGTTTTGAAATCAATACGTTTCCCTATAGGCAACCACTGTAGCTTAATTAGGGCCTGTGGGCTGACTGATGCCTAGAAATCCCTAGCAGCAGACAATCTGCAGCGGTCTCACAGAATATGCAGTTTATTTAGGAGTTTTTGCTGCATGTTGATGTAAGGGGGATTGGTATAATCCAGTTTGGATAGGACAAGAGCAGTGACTACAGTCTTATGCAGCTCATGGGGAATAAAAGGGAGCACTTTCCTAAGAATCTTCAGAGTGTATAAGGATGACGAGGTCATGGCATTGATTTGACTTTCAAAGAAATTTTGTCATCAAAAAGAATCCTGATGCGGACTAATCACTTAGCCGGGACGCCTCTTCGGAGGCAGCCGAGCGCTTTATACATTGTATTGTATTGTAAGTTTCTCACTTTCCTGACAGGGGTTGGCAAGGTGCACAATTCTTGAAGCCACCAGCTAGGGGACCGAATGCAGATGTTGTTACCAAAGAGGAGGACCTCGGTTCAATTTAAGGCAGTTGTTATTCATACAGTTGCCTATATGTAGCATGCAGTTGTGGAATCTGGCTGAAGTGTCATCAGGACTGCTGGACACTGAGACCACAATTTGGGTGTCATCAGCGTAGGATATTACAGAGAAGCCAAAAGTTTTTATAAGCTTGGCCAAAGGAGTGACATATAAATTAAAAAGGGTGGGACTCAGGGAAGACCCCTGCGGCACACCACAAGGTAGAGAAAAAGGGTTGGAGACAAATTCGTTCAAGCAAAAAATTGTTCCTAATCAGACAAAAAGGATTTCAAAAAAGTGAGCGCTGCTCCCCTGATTCCAATAGTGTGGATACGGTCAATCAACAAGTCATGATTGACTGTGTCGAACACCGCCGAGAGATCTAAGAGAATCAAGGCTGCGTTTCCTCCTTTACCCAGGGTGAATTTGATGTCTTTGGAAGCAACAATCCGAGCTGATTTAGTGCTGTGCTCACTCCTAAACCCAAACTGAGTAGCATTGAGTGGTTGGTTAGTGTTTATAAAGGAACAACAGAATGTATAGCATCAGTCTTTGTTGACACCACAGGAAGAATGCGGACAGTAGGCCCCACGAGTGAAGAGTTTCACCTGGATAAACAGGTGTAGGCAGAGCATCAAAATGTGTTGACACCACAGGAAGTACCTGGATGGCTGGCTCAGGGATGTAGAGTTTTTGTTGGATGTAAGGGTGGTTGCAGAACTTCTGAATGTGTTGGCACCACTGGAAGTACGCGGATGGCTGGCACAGGGGTGTAGACTTTCAGCTGGAGGAGTGGATGGATGCAGAGCTTCTGGCTGTGTTGACACCACAGGAAGTACCTGGATAGCTGGCCCAGGGATGCAGAGTTTGGATGGTTGCAGAGCTTCTGAATGTGTTGGCACCACTGGAGGTACGCGGATGGCTGGCACAGGGGTGTAGACTTTCAGCTGGAGGAGTGGATGGATGCAGAGCTTCTGGCTGTGTTGACACCACAGGAAGTACCTGGATAGCTGGCCCAGGGATGTAGAGTTTGGATGGTTGCAGAGCTTCTGAATGTGTTGGCACCACTGGAGGTACGCGGATGGCTGGCACAGGGGTGTAGACTTTCAGCTGGAGGAGTGGATGGATGCAGAGCTTCTGGCTGTGTTGACACCACAGGAAGTACCTGGATAGCTGGCCCAGGGATGTAGAGTTTGGATGGTTGCAGAGCTTCTGAATGTGTTGGCACCACTGGAGGTACGCAGATGGCTGGCACAGGGGTGTAGACTTTCAGCTGGAGGAGTGGATGGATGCAGAGCTTCTGGCTGTGTTGACACCACAGGAAGTACCTGGATAGCTGGCCCAGGGATGTAGAGTTTGGATGGTTGCAGAGCTTCTGAATGTGTTGGCACCACTGGAGGTACGCGGATGGCTGGCACAGGGGTGTAGACTTTCAGCTGGAGGAGTGGATGGTTGCAGAGCTTCTGGCTGTGTTGACACCACAGGAAGTACCTGGATAGCTGGCCCAGGGATGTAGAGTTTGGATGGTTGCAGAGCTTCTGGCTGTGTTGACACCACAGGAAGTACCTGGATGGCTGGCCCAGGGATGTAGAGTTTGGATGGTACAGAGCTTCTGAATGTGTTGGCACCACTGGAGGTACGCGGATGGCTGGCACAGGGGTGTAGACTTTCAGCTGGAGGAGTGGATGGATGCAGAGCTTCTGGCTGTGTTGACACCACAGGAAGTACCTGGATGGCTGGCCCAGGGATGTAGAGTTTGGATGGATGTAAGGGTGGTTGCAGAACTTCTGAATGTGTTGGCACCACTGGAGGTACGCGGATGGCTGGCACAGGGGTGTAGACTTTCAGCTGGAGGAGTGGATGGATGCAGAGCTTCTGGCTGTGTTGACACCACAGGAAGTACCTGGATGGCTGGCCCAGGGATGTAGAGTTTGGATGGATGTAAGGGTGGTTGCAGAACTTCTGAATGTGTTGGCACCACTGGAGGTACGCGGATGGCTGGCACAGGGGTGTAGACTTTCAGCTGGAGGAGTGGATGGATGCAGAGCTTCTGGCTGTGTTGACACCAGAGGAAGTACCTGGATGGCTGGCCCAGGGATGTAGAGTTTGGATGGATGTAAGGGTGGTTGCAGAGCTTCTGAATGTGTTGGCACCACTGGAGGTACGCGGATGGCTGGCACAGGGGCTAGAGTTTCAGCTGGAGGAACAGATGGATGCAGAGCTTCTGGCTGAGCACGTACGCAGATGGTTGGCTCTCAGGGTGGTGAGTTCCTGCTGAAGGAACCGGTGGGTGGAGAGCAATAGCTTCTATCTTTGGTGCTCGTGCTCCGCAGCGCAGTCACAAGGCCGCGCCTGCGCTCAGAATAAACGTGGCTAGCAACCAGTCAGCCTTCACCCGCTTCTCTAATTTAAGTAGTTACCACACAACGATGGGCAGAAAATGCAGCAGGGGAGAGGGATGAAAAAAGGCTTTTCAATTACAATAAAGAGTGAGTCACATTTTACCAAGGTTACCAAGTTAAATTCAGCTCGATGGAGAAAATAGAAATTCTCTCTTACTAACACTGAGCAGGAATATGCAACAGCAGGCATGCGAAAGCAATGATTCCAGCTTTTGCTCATACCTGTTCCAGTCTTTCGGTTTTTCACTATTGATGATGTAAATGATATTCTTAAAGATTCATGTCTGTAAATATAGCTTATGTGTATATTCTGAAACTTGTAGACATGAAGATGTCCCTTGAGTAGTTAGCACTTCATTCCACTTCTTAGTGAGATTGGTTTTCACCAAGACACTGGCCTTTCCTCCTGCTCTTATATCGCCCCTGCCCCTCTGATTTGATTTTTTTTTCTTTCTTGCAAAAGGCAAGTTGCAGAATGCTCTCCATGTCTTTATGTTTGGACATAGACATGCTGTTCTGCCACCAGCAAAGGTGAGGTCTGCTGATTCTGAGAACTGCAATTGGTGATGAGACTTCCTGAAATGCCCACAGAAAACAATATTCAAACAACGCATACTTACCCTTCCGGGGACTGGTCGTCCGGGCCTTTTCACACAATTCCAGGGATTGCGGTGCTTCAACGCTGCCTTGGACCCTCCTGCATCTGCGGGAAACCATAACAACCGCCACATACAAACAGGCCTGCGCGATCAGAAGTGTTTTCGCTGAATACCTCTTAACTGAGAATTTCTATTTAATATAAAAAGCATCAATTTCAGCAATTAAATCTCTGACAGGCTACTGTTTTAACTGTTGCATATTTTCACTTTAGATGGTGTCATTCGCTTGTGGTTTTTAGACATTCCATCAGAAGGGTCATTTCTTCAGAACAAACCTGTCTGCCTTGTCTTAAATGGGTCGACGACAAAAAAAACCACAGGGGCTTATTTATGAGAGGCTTGCACCGCCGAGTATCACTTTTCTTGACGCTCCAGCGGTGCAGGCCTCTCAATCATATCTAGGAGACTATGCAAAGCTACCCTGCGTGGGTTTGCATGGCCTCATAGACATGGAGTAAGTCAAAGCAGCACAAGTCACTGCGTTGCCTTACTTTGCTTCAAGGAGGCATTCCATTGGCGTTGCGGTGGGGATTTTGACACTGCCCCAGATTTACTTAATCACGTAAACCTGGGGCAGCGCTGAAACCTGGAGCCTCCCCAGAGCAGGCGTAATGAGGAGAAATATATTTTTTTCTCATTGTTTTTTCCTCTTTCCTCTTTCATAGAAAGAGGAAAACGCCACTCGAGGTTTGTTTTTTGTGCAGGAAGGTGCTCCTTCCTGCACAAAAACAATCCTGCCTGCAACGGAGGCATCCTTGGTGCAAGGGTGCCTATGTTGGCACTAGGCAGCAAATTGTGTGCCAGTGCAGGGGGAAAGGACCGGAATGCACCGCATTTCAGAAGTCCAGTTCATTCCTGCCCTTTCACATTTGCAAAGGCCAACGCAGCAAGAAGACATGTGGCACTGCCCTACGCCAATTCCTCATAAATGAGGCCCACAGTTTCTACTCCTGGTTTGCGGAGTGCTGGAACCGGTCACAGGTGACAGAGCTCACAGACACATTGTGAACTGTTTGAGCTTCGTAACCAATTCCTTGAATCGTTAACTGCAATAGGTAACAGTGAAACTCATATGTTCTGGGGCCTATTCACAAATTGATTTTGGAGTAGGTAAAGTAGAACTTCTGTAGTTCATTAACCCAAAACATCTAAAATGTGAGTTAAATGGGAATATCCAGTGAATTTTCACATGCTATTAGTACAATTAGAAAGGGCTGTATACGCTTTACAGTATTACAAATGGAGTTAGACGTTTCAGACCTTACTAATTAACGATTTTGTGACTCGGCCCCAATATAGCTTAATCTTTATTATTCTTTCTGTTTTTATTGCATTCTAAAGAATGATATTACCAATGTTATAAACTGACAATTTTTTTTATATTTATGTCTTAATATTTACTGGTGTACATCCCTAGTCTGACCCCTAGAATTCTCCTCGTTGTGGTGCTCATGTGCACTTGTGGTTCATATCACCTTTGTGAAATAGGCACTTATGACTATCAGCTGTGCCACCACCAGGCTGCTTGGTGTAAAACCTGCATTCACACTCATATTATCCGAGGTTCACCTTGACGTACAGTAACCAGCCAAATTTAGTAGTTCATTTATGTCTACAATATTATTAGTTGAGGCAGAATCCAAAACTGACACCACAGGCAAGCCTAATCCCACAAAATGATGCATTAAAGATGTTTTGGATAGCAAATTGACCAAGGTGCCCTGCATTGTTACTTTTATTCCATGACATTCCTTGATACCTCATTTAAATTATCTCACCAGAGGTTGGTGCTTCCTCAGCAAGAGGTGATTGATTAAAGAGGTGTCCTCCCCAGGTGTGACTTCTTTCCCTTAATAAGATGAGTGCTCTCAAACATGAGATCTTTGCCAACATGATGCATGATCTTGGGTCATGCAAACTAGCCTTGTAAACTAGGGAGTCCATATAAGAGAGAGACACAAAAATGATATGTTTTTTTGAAGCATGTGTCACATAAATAATATCCTAGGATCTAAATCCCTGATCCAACCTACCTTCGGTCATGTCTTCTCTGCTCTTTACTTGCTTTTGTCTTCGGAGCCTCCGCAGCCAGTTGGTTCTCTCCTGGGCATCTTAATTGAGGAACTCCTATGTCCATTTTATCATGAGCTACCCACATGTGAACAGAATAAGATCAATATGTCCAGGATTCTCTGGCCGACTGCCAATATAGCTTAAGAAAGGAGAAGTCTATCAAAGCAACTCTGAGGGATGTGCAATAGCTCCCTCTAAGATCCTGAAACAGGTTTACAATTCTGGCGCGAATGGGCAGCCAGTGCTGGTGATAAAGAAGAGGAGAGGCTTTAGAGAATCTCGGAATGGGTATATGCAATCAGATGGTATGCTTGATTTTGATTGGCCTGTTTCTGATTAAGCAACGTGGCATGTATCCCCATATAGTTGGTTTTGTAGAAATCGAGATGAAAACCTACTAAGGCAGCCAGCGCTGTTAGTCTACCAACAAGGGTAAGCAGGGGGGTGATTTCCCATCATTTACTGAAATAAAAAGTGCAGGAAGACACCACTGAGGAAACTTGAGAAGGCAGGCGGAGCCTGTTGTGATTTTGACTGAACAGCTTTTTACTGAGATAGACTGATTGGGACATGAGTCTAAATCAGAGGGCCAGACAGAGGATGCCGCAAGAGTGGGGTTGAGCCAGCAGCTGTCCATCGGGTCCGTAGTATTTAGAGACAATGTACAAGTGGAAACTTGCTGCTTAACCCCTTGCGTGCGTCGGATGGCCCCCAGCCGTCTGACGTCACGGTGGGCGTGTGCGAAGGACGGCCGGGGCCATCCGAACCGCGTGTGAGAAGTTGGCCTGGTATATGCTGTCCACTAATTAAAGTGGGCACCTTGCACCAGTCCAAACGACCCTTATTGATGATTAGGTCAAAGATAACCTTTATGAAAGCTATCCTAGTGGTAGCTATGGAGAGCAGCCTTCAGGCTTAATCTTGAAGGAATGTAAAGCAGCTTGTTTTACCAGAATATCACCTCCTGAATGACTAAATGAAAGGAGAACCACACAAGTGTTATATAAAAATATGCATTTATTACTAAAACACTCTCTACTAATCTCTACCCGAGATTAGAATATACAGTACACAATATTAAATCAATAGAACGACAGTAAATAGCACAATACACAGCGGGCTCCAGGGGGAGACCGAAACATATACTAAGAAAGTGGTATAACAACCACGACTTCAATAGACACAGTGCCCAGAGCACGTAGAATCGCTGGGACCCCAAGGAACCACCCATAGGAGTGACACAGGGAGCCCACGGAGGACGGGTGCAGTGTGGGAACACAGACGCGAGCTCCGTACAACTCTATGGGAAAGTCGCGGTTGGATAATATCAGATTAAGGACACTTCGGAGAGGACTTCAGGCAAACCCTTTGGAACATAGAAGGTTCTAAGGCCAGCACCCTTGTGAGTACCGAGGTACCCGTGTTACCTATCCCAGAGGAGCCGGGTGCATAGGGGTCAAGTGGTGTCGGAAACCCTCGTCGTTTTCAATGGCGTGATGCGAAGAACTACTGCTGCCGGGAAGATGAAAAGTGTCCGGTGGAATCCAAGCCTGGATTCGGAGTAAGAAGAACCTGAAAGCAGAGGGGACAGAGTCTGGGTCACTTCACATGACCAGGGGCTCGATAGACGAATGCCCACCGATGTCGGGTGCTTCAGGTGCACGGGGACCAGGAGACGTCGACGACAAACAAAGCCCGGAGGTGAGCTGTCCCAGAAAGGATGTCGAGTGCTGAGGGGTCAGTGTCCGGATTGAAAAACAACAAGCCTTGGCAAAGGCAATCCACGCGGGCAGAGGAAACAAGTGATAGTATGGACCAGCAAGGTCCAGGAGACTCTCCAAGCTATGGGGAGTCACGGCACATCTGGAGCAACCAGGGAAGCCCAAGGAAAGTCAAAGTGACCCTTGTTAGGACCCACAGGCCAACGGACCAGGGATCGCGAAGGGACCTCGAGCAGAATCACAAAGTACCAGCCCACGGAGCACTCGTGGAGTGGAGGCCGGAGATCTTTGGTGGAAATGCTGCTCGGGGTCGGGACTACACGTAGTCCAAAGCACAGCCTCAGGGATTGCCAAAAAGCATATGCTGCTGCAAAAGTACACGGTGCACAGGGGTTCAGGTTGCACGGTCCCCACGAGGGATACTGGTCTCAGGATTGCTGAGAGAGCAGATCGACCTCAGGGACGCTCGGGAACCCACCTCCTGTGTTGCAGAAATCTTCGGAGTCCTCAGGAGCTCAGGAGATGCAAACTGGTCAGATGCATTTAGGTGCCTGCTGCTGCAGGGGAGTAACTCCTTTACTCCAAGGGAGATTCTTCTGTCGTCCAGCGAAGTGTAGACCGTCGAAGTACTTGGTTTCTGCTTGCAGAGTTTAGTCCAGGTAAAATCTAAAGTCCTGTAGTCAGGTTTCCTACTTTATACCCCAGGAAGGGGTTGGACTAACTCTGGGGACCCACCTAGGGGAGGGTCAGGACAGAGGGGTGGCTACACCCATGTTCTTTGTCCAGTTTTGTGCCAGAGCAGGAGCCAATGGCTCCTGCAACCGGTTTGAGCTGGACTATGCACGGGGACACCAAATGTGCCCCCAGTGCAGACTTTCTGGCACTCTAAGAGTGCACCCACCCAGCCCCAATACACTAAAGCCTGTCTGGGAGGTGGTCACACCTCCCTGTGACAGGAAACCTATTGTCAGGCCTTCCTCTGCTCGAGCTTGGCTCAGCAGCAGGAGGGCAGATTCGTGTCTGTGGCTGGCAGTATCCATTTTGTGCTGCCCAGGTCGAGGAAGCTGGTACCGGGTAGACCGGTGCCCCATAGTAGTGGTACTACAAGGGAGGAATCATACCTCCCACACCAGTTACTGGTGTGGAGGTATGATTCCAAGGTGTTTGACACCAAACACGACATGTTTCTAAGCAGCAGTTTTAAAGTTAGCATTTACCGCGAGGTTATAATGCACTTAAGTATATATGGTTGGCTGCATCACAGACAACCCCAGAGCTCATGCAGGGGCCCCCTCTCACACAAAACCCAGCACCCTGCCTTCAGGATTGATAAGGCCTGCCACAGGGGTGACTGATAGGTTTATACGTGCAGTGATTTAGAGTAGATATAGGTAACCTATATCTAAGTAAGGGGTGCATGCACCTCCTTACACAGGTTGCAGTAGCAGACCTGTGGTGTCATTTTGAATGGCCTCTCAGGGGTGGCACAATACATGCTTCAGCCCTTGGGAGGCCTCTGGGGTACCTATGCCCTGGGTACATGGTGTACCATATACTAGGGACTGATAAGGGTACCCCAGAATCCAATCTGGAGTGTACCTAAAGTACATGCAATCAATTTATAGGAGAAATCAGATAGACTGGGGTCCTGAATAGCAGGATCCCAGTCAGACTAGGCCAAAAACAGTGAGACATCAGCAAAAAGTGGGGGTAACTATAAGAAGCAGATCCTACTCTCCTACATCGCGCACGCGTGGAATTCCTCAGCACAGCGGGGGAATTCCGGCCGCAGCGAAGCGGTTAAGGGACAGGAAAGATTAGCATAATCTTCCTGTTGTCAGCCTAAGGGTGGAATTCGAGGCCCCAAAGCCTCATCAGTCAATCAATCGGTATTTGTAAAGCATGTTAATCACCACGGGGGTATCCAGGCACGGCGTGGGAGGGGAGAGCTACTTGAACATCCAGGTCTTGAGGCCGCTCCTGAATTTGGCAAGGGAGGTGAAGGTTCGGAGGGGAATGGGGAGATCGTTCCAGGCTGTGGCAGTGAGGTGAGAGAAGGCGTGTCCTCCGGCTCGAGTGTGCTAGATTCAGGAAATGGTGGCGAGGGCCAGGGAAGCCGTACAAGGTGTCTGGTGGGGTGGTGAAAAGTCAGGCGATTGTTCAGGTATTCAGGTCCTGAGTTGTGGAGGCATGGATAAGATTAGCCCATAGATGGATGTATAGACTGAACGAGTAAGGGGAAAGGATTGAGTCTTGGGGAAAACTGTGTGGGAAAGCAGTAGACGAGGAGGAGAAGTTGCCAAAGGAGACCGTTTGAGTCCGATTTTTGAGAAAGGAACGGAACCAGTCTAGGGCTGTACTGCCAATGTCTACGCTGCTAAATTCGTGAAGAAGCAGTGATTAGTCGACAATGTCAAATGCCGATTTTTCCTTTTCTGAGTTTTGATGATTATTCAGAGTTTTTCTCTGGAAAATATAAGATTTCAAACAGAATCGGCGTGTTCCTCAATGATTTATGCATGTGTTAGAATTTACAGCATATATATTATCCCCGTGAACATTTCAGCAGCTTTCACCTGCCAACATTTTTCAGAGGACAATGTAGGGGTGCAGTGTTGACCCCAAATCTCAGAAATTCTAACCCTGTGCAAATGGGACTTTGGGGAGTAATTGGAATTTGACTCCTCCACCTTGAACCACAAAGCTCATGGAACATTCTCCAGCTGTACCTCCGGGGACTGAGAAATGGGAATTTACAAAACACATCAGAAAGTTGTCAAAAGTAAAACTCAACTAAAACGCTTCTCTAAAAAAATCTTACAAAGTCCACCTAGACATGGATCAGAAGCAGAGGGCGCACTAATGATCACAGGTTCATGTGAATTACAGTACAGCAAAGGAATGGGTCACGCCAGGAGTGTGTTAAAATGGTACTATTAATTTATAATGTTGAAAGGAAAACCTTTGCGTTCTAAAATACCAAAAAATGAAAGACAGAAAGTAGAGCACAGTGCAGGAGTTTGAGGTCAGCCAGAGAGCAGAAAAAGTAAAAAGAAAAAAGAAAAGTTTGTCATAAAATAAAACCCCAAGATGAGTAGTTAAGTTCTTAGGAGAATGAATAGCTTGTTTTGTTAAATCTAGCGAAAACTCTTTTATCAAACTTAAAAGATGTGATTTTAAGGCAGACTGGGAGCTACTCAGTTGCATTTTGTGCAGCCACGTTTCAACCGTTTTACGTCCATTCGGAGAGGGACATCTCAATAGATAGCTGACAACTGGTTTGATATTACCTAGAACACTTTCAGGCACTTCTTACTTGTTAACCTGGCACTTGTAGTTTGCTTTTTAACATTAGGACCAATGCTGGCATGTAGTCAGTCAGTCAATAATACTTTATTCGGTAATTCGAAACCATATAAAGTCAACAAGCCATTAAAACCAAGCATATTAATAAATATATGCAAAAAAAATAAATACAATGCTGGCATGCAAAGTGTTGTTGATTGAAAGATTCATACATGACTTGGAGGTACTTGCCAGCTATGGCAGTAACCATACAGGCTCGAGTGTTGGACTGATTTGGAGGGATCTTCGATCGGGGTCCTCTATGAAGGTTAGGTCTCAAGATGCTCACCCTTACTGTAGGTACATGTATTTGCTCTGAGGTGAGATGAATCAGTCCTTCGTACTCAAGTTTGTATTCTAGCTCCTGATGTATTAGACATGTTGTTGACCTATCATCCATTTTAGGTCTTGCCTCGGGCAGCAGATATGATATCCATCACAAGACATTTTGTTAACTTAAAATGGGGTTAGAGCCTGCCCATAACTTACAATTGCTTGGCTTCCTTGTCACATGCATTTGCTTGCTTCTAATTTATCAACTTCTGCAGTCTTTCCTTCCTCCCTGAAGTATGAACGCTTTGCTGTGCCCTCTCTAGTACTTTCTCCTCACTCTGTGTTCTTCCCCCATTGCCTCCCAACCACCCCTTGTTGTCCACGCGCTTCTACCACTTCTCCTGCCCTCCCTTCATTGTCTGTATGCTTGCCCCAAACCTCTCACTCACCCTGCATTGTACATGTGCTTCCCCCAGCCAATTTCACCCATCCTTTGTTGTTCATCCATCTTCTGTTGCCCGTTTGCATGCCCCTCTCACCCATCCTCTGTTGTCTGTGCGCTTGCCCTTGCCTCTCCTGCCCAGGCTCCATTGTCCATGGGCTCCCCCATCCCCTCTCACCTGTCCTCCCCCTCCACCCATTGTAGCATCCTCCCCAGCCTGGGTACTCACCAATGACTACTCCACACACAGAGTTTAGTATAACATGTCTTTTTTTCTTCCGTGTGTAACCACAAACTCAACATTCGAAACCTGCATTAAATTCACTTTGCTGTAATGCTAACGTCATAGTTTTACGGAGTCCATCAGGAGCCACAAAGGTTCAGTCATTACATGCTCACATAACATTACATCTCCCCTTTCTTAAATAAAAAATGTATTCTTTTTACAAATATATACAATTAGAGCTCCTCAACGAGTCTTTGTGATGCTTTGATCACACGTCCCGACCATGTCTGTTGAAACTGGAGAACGGCAGTAGAATTGTCCATGACTGACATTGGTGATGGAGAGACAGCAGCAGGCAGGGGTTCTTTACTTCTTTTTCAGACCCAGTCTTTGCAATGACATCAGTGCCTGATGAGCTATGAGCAACACGTCTGAAATGTGAAGAATCTTGTGTAATGGACTTCCCAGGACCCTGGGCAGTCACTATGTGTCCTTTGCTGGTCTCAACATGAAATGGTTCAGCATCGAAAGGAACATCAGACTTTCGTTTTCTATGCTGACACACAAGAACTCGATCTCCTTTCATGAAGGTGACCTCTTATGCATGTCGACACTTGTCTGCATAGGCTTTCATTTTCCTCTTACTACCCAAGTCTTTCATGCGTGTTTCTTCTTAGGTATTTGCTCTTCTGGTGGTTCGTTGTGGTAACTTGGTCGTCATGGCTCCCCCGAACATTAACGTTGCAGGGCTTTCCCCCTTGGTCGAGTGAGGGTTTGAGCTGTAAGCTAGAAGAGTGGAATTCAGAATGACTTTAAGGTTGAGCTTTTCTAGTACAGCACACTGGACAGCTTTCTTTAGAGTACTCATGACACTTTTGACAAGGCCATTGGCCTGTTGCCACAGAGGAGTGCTCTTCTGATACTTCACAGTAAGATGATTGAGAAACTCTTTGAAATCCCGACTGCTAAAATGTGGGCCATTGCCAGACTTTAAATTGCAGGAACACCCCAGGTCACGAAGATGCTGTCTAATCTCTCAATGACATGTTCTTGAGTGATAGATGAGAGATCTTCGACCAATGGAAAGCTGGAAAGCTCATCACCGATCACCATCAGGTGATGTCTGTTGTCAAGAGGACAGAAGAAGTCCACTGCAATTCTTTCCCATGCATGCTTTGGCAACTCTGACATGCTTTACAGGTGTTGAGTGGTTTTGATGACAGGCAATTGCATGGATGACAGACCTTTAATTCCATTTCAACCCTCTAGTCGAGATGGGGAGACCAGACTCGGTCCTGGAGAGCCTGTTTGGTGGCAACAATTCTATAATGTCCTTCCTGGGCCACTTCAATTATCTGTTGTCACAGACTCTCTGGAATGACAATTCTCGACCCTCATAGAATAATACCTTCCTGAGTAATGGACAGTTCATCTTTGACATTATTAAACTTTTGATATTCACTGTCACTAGTAAGAGGTCAAGGCTGCTGGTACCAAAACTGATGTCTAATAATGTCATTCAGTTTCAGCATGTCACTATCTTGACTTGTGGCTGTGATGATTTGTTTTATCGAAATGGCAGCTGGAGTGCTTGATTTCACTATGAAATTTATGTAGGCTTCAGCCATCTTAGAATGGGTGCCAGGGCATTGGGGAGGCACTTGTGAAAAGTAGTCGGCAGGTTTCTGATCTTTTCCTGGACGATGCACGATGGTGTAATTGTACTCTTGCAATCACAGACCCCAATGTTCTATGTGTGGAGGCATTTTTGCTTTTGGATTTTCAAAGATAGTCAATAATGCTTCATGATCGGTCACAAGCGTGAGGGCATCACACACAAGAATACGTTCAGTTTAGGACAAACTTCAAGTTGCAAATGCCCCAATATGTCTTCGAGCATTTGGATGTCCGCTGTGCAAGGATGGTGCCTAACCGGACAGGGCTAGCCTCAACAACAACCTCAGTATGAAGCTTTGGATCAAAATATTCCATTTCAGTAGCGTTCTCAATAGCATGCTTTATTTTCCAGAAGCTCTGCTCACATTCATGTGACCAAAGAAAAAAACCATTATTTTCATCAAGTCTCTTAATAGCGCACTGACAGTCGCAAATTATTGTATGTATCTAGAGCAATAGCTGGCCATGCCAAGAAATGAACGTAACATGGAAACATCTTGTGGGAGACTGGCAGTTGACAGTGCTTGCACTTTAGTAGGATCAAGTGTCATGCCCTGTCAGAAAAGATATGGGCAAAGAATTTTAACTTTGTCTTGTGGAACACACATTTCTCTGCATTCAAAGTTAAACCAGCATCAGTGAGCAACTGACACACTCGAGTGAGAGCTTTGTCATGGCCCTTCTGTGTAGCTCCAAAAACCAATGTCATCCCTGTAATTGAAAGCATTCATTACAGGCTGTATGATACGTTGAATGACATCTTTGAATGGTTCCGCAGCTGATTACTCACCAAAACTTAATCTCTTTTAAATGGAACAGACCAACATGTGTAGAAAAGGTTGTAATGTACCTGCACTTCTCCTCAAGTTCCAACTGACATATGTAGAAAAGGTTGTAAAGTACCTGCACTTCTCCTCAAGTGCCAACTGATGATATCCTTTATTCAGATCCAGGCGAGAGAATACCTTTGCCCCATTCAGTTGTGTTATCATGTCGACAATGTGCAGACCTGGATGTTGTTCTCTTTCAATGGCTTTGTTCGCTTGACGCATACCCACACAGATCCACACAGATGCATACTGCGCCTTCACTGTCCTTTTTGGGTACTACCACTATGGGAGAAACCCATAGAGTTAGACCAGTAGAACGCTCAATGATATCATGCTTAAGTAATGATTCAAGTTCCTTTTTAGCAGCTTCCTGTAAGTGAAAGGCAATTTGTCTGTGTCTTTGAGCAATAGGACAGACTTCCTCATTAATGTATAATTGGATTTTCATAGTCTTGAGTCTTCCCAACCCATGAAGCAATAAAGGGAATTGACTTACTATTTTGTGATGAGTATTCATGTTATATTCACGGGTATCAGTCCCACATCAGCAGCTGTGCTGAAGCGAAGTAAACAGGTGCTTGATACTGTACCTTGAAGTACATGAATGGGGGCTTGTACTTTTGTTTTCTTATGCTTCATTGTTGCCACAAATAAACCTTGACTTTTTAGTGGTGCCGATGCAGCCCAGATATACACTTAAGTTTTCAATTGCGTAAGTCGGAGCACTGGAAACAGTTCATTATTATTCTCCTCAGGCATAATATTTATTGATGCACCACTATTGATAATAAAAGGTATTGTACAACCATTGACCTTTAGGGTGATCTTCGATATAATGTTTGAATGACTTTGGTGCTTTGTCATGTCGGTTTCTTTTGGACCAATGTTTTTCCTCACAGGTGGCCATTTCAACATGCGCATGCTTCCCTGAGGTGAACATCAACATGGCATGCCCATCTTCTTCAGTTTCACTTGCTATTGACACGGAAGAACTATTTGATGAAGATTTAGATGTCAATTGACTTCTTTTGGTGTTGATTTGCCTCAGCTGATGTGGTCGCTTGGCCTTATGGGATAGTGCGACGCTTCTGGAATGTTTGAGTGACCATTTTGTCTTTGTGCTGTGATGCACCTATGTTTTCTTTCATCTTGCATACAATCACAAAATGGTTCTCCTTTCCACAGCCTTTGCAGACCTGCCCAATGGCAAAACATTTACCTTTGTGTGAAAATGAAAATCCACACTTGAAACACAACTTCTTTTTCTGTGTAGAATTCACTCTGTGTCCCTCGGCCTTGTGCTTTGGCCTATTTCTCACATTCATGACTGACTCGTTCTGGGCACCTCCGGCCTCCATGTCAGCTGCTTGTCGATCAGCATGCTCTTCAGCTCTGGCAGCCAGGAGAACTTGCTCCAGACTAAGAATTTCTCTCAGCATTCGTCTTCTGAACGAATCTGACAAAAATCTGTCAATCACTCTGAGGAATATATCTTTCTCATCATTAAATAAATTGAACTTACAGTGTTTGATGAGCGTATAAAGTCTCTCAACAAATTTGTCGACGGTCTCACCAGCTTTCTGTCTTTCTTGACTGAAGATGTATCTTTCGTAATTTACATTTGGCATTGGATTGAACTTGAGATTGAAGGCTGCTTTGATTTGTTGTGTATGTGGTATGTTTCTGGGGGACGTACCAATGTGATGGTATGGTGTGATTTAATTATGTTTGATATTGAAAGGTGCGTTAGCAGTAGGTAGTGTGGCTCTGCCTCTTGTGGTGCAATGTGAATGATGTGTTTTGAAGTTGTATGGATAGTGTGCTCCGATATAGGGAGGTGGTGCTACAGTGCTGTGCAGTATAGTGTGGTGCTGTGTGACTTAGTGGGGTTTAATGTATAAGAAGTTGTTAGTTGTGAGGCTAAAGTGCAGCGGGAGGATGTTAAATTTTGGTGCTAAGTGAGCTGTTGTGGTGCTGTTCAGTGAGGCCTTTTGTGATATGATTGCTCAATTTGCATTATGGAATGTGCGGTGTTGTGCGGGGAGTGTGATATTGTGTGGACAACTCAAATAATGTGTAACAGTGGTAATGAATATTGTTGTATGGTTTGCGGAAGAGTGTAGAGTGTGGTGTGTAGCAGTGGAAACTGGTCTAAGGCTGTGGGGTACAGTTTGCTGATATGGGTGTTATAGTGTAGCCTATTGTGCTATGGTCTTCTGGTTTGTTGGCTGGGTGATTTATTTGAGTGAGGTGGTGGGAATGGAGTGCATATCTCCCATATTTTCTGACATTGTGTATTATGGTGTGGTGGTTTGTATTTGTTTGTTTGTGTTACAATGTGTGGAAATGTAAAATGCCATGTGTTATCAAGGGGTTTCGAGGGTGGTCTGAGGTAATGAGCTGAGAAGTTGAGTGTTATGTTAGTGTCTCCCGCCCTCTTATATGTATGCATTGTGTATCCCTAACTGCATCTCTCTGCTGTTGCTCTGTAGTGCACTCTTTGCTAGCCACCAGACTACCAGCTCCTCATAGTGGTTGACCGTGGGCAGGCTCCATTTTCGTAATAATAATTTGTTTTTTGAAATATATAGCAATTTATACCTGCCTTTCTATGCACTGGAAATATCAAGTGTTACTGTTCCCCAATTTAATGGTAATTCATTCTCTGATCTCAGAATGATGGATGGCTGAGTGGGCCTTGACAGGCAAGCTGTAATTCGTCATATTCGTCAGTGGCGAGAGTTTACCTCACTGAGCCATTTTACTTAAAATGGCTACTCTGCTTGCCTGTGTGAACTTATCAATCAGCCCCTAGTTTAGGTGAACGAACTATTCACGTATGAGGAGTTTCCTTTCTCAAAACTAAAACATATGCTGCACAGAAAGCCTTGTGGGTTGCTCGTTGCGCCCACTATAGAATTTATTTATCTTGATCCAAAAAAAGAAAGATGTTGGAATGCTAATTTATGCAGATGAGAGGCAAGAAATACCATCGTCAGCCTGGAAGGTGTGAAAATAGGTGACAATTTATGCAGCGCTTGACAACAACACCTTCAGCTGGCAGCAGGCAGACGCATCCAGATTGCTGTTATGTATAATAACGGCACTGTGCAAATGTTTTCGACTACATGTAATTAAAACATTATGCCGTCACGCTGAAGAAACTGTTTAAGATGCATACCTCAGCATCTAAATGGAATTTATTTATAGCTAGACCGAGAGTGCTTCCAGTACACAGCTGAGAGTTAGGGTATCTAGAGTAGTAGCCGATGCTTCTGGAAAGATCTGCCTATTACATAGTACGCCCTACTTTTCATTATTAGTGGGATAAAGTACCCCTTGCCATACATTATGAAAATATTGCGATTCACCGAGAAATTCCTACACTATGTAGAGGAATGAGGCCGAAGGCCGAGTTTGTTTATAAGGTCATGGAATGCTGAGGTGATTTTCAAAATCCTTGAAATGTACGGCAGTGGGTATTTTATTCCTTATAATAAATGGTCACACCATCACAGTTCCTGTAAACTGCGTAGGTTGGGGGCCCATTTATGAGAAAGACACGCAGTTCAGCTGCGTTGGACTGCATGACGGAATGGACAGGAATGCGCCGTATTTAAGACAATACTGCACATTCCTGTCCTTTCCCCTGCGCTGGCACCCTTTTGGCTGCCTTGCGCCAACGCAGGCACCCTTAAACCATGGTGCAATGGTGCCTGTGTTGCATACTGGATTGTTTTTGTGCAGGTAGGGACACCTTCCTGCACAAAAACAATCCTCAGAGGCATATTCCTCTGTGTTCTGCAGAATGCAGCACACATAGAAAGAGGATACAACAAGAAGAAATAAAGATATTTCTCCTTGTTACACCGCCCCATGGGAAGGTGTTCGATTCTGGCGCATTCCCAGGTTTACAAGTTCTTGTAAATCTGGGAATGCATCAAAAACCATGGGAGTTGCATGGGAACACACCCGCAGCGCCCAGGGAATGCCTTCACAGGGCAGATTAGTGCAACGCAGTGATTTGCGCTGCGTTAAAAAATTTGACTTAGAGGTTTGCGTCACGCATGTACAATGTTGCATGGTGCAAACGCCAATAAGCCACTCATAAATATGCCCCTTGCTGTCTTTCTCTTTCATATGAAAGAGGAAGTATGGTTGCAGACATTAAGAATAAAAGTGGACTCTAATATGAAATTAAAAACATCAAAAAACAGTCATTTATTGAAAAAGTAATTAAAATCAGTCTAACATAAGTCACGTTTAAAAAGTACAGGCTCAGAATGTGTAGAGAAAGGCAACAAGGCTCTGTATTTCCTGTAGTGAACTTTAGTGTGCAAAAGATAAAAATGTTGCCATAAATATCTCCCTTCTGTGCTTCACTGTTTGTTTTAGAAAAACAGACCACAACAAAGAAATGCAAGTTTTTGTGTTTGTGCTTTATTTAAACTGCAGCTGCAATTATACTGTGTGACGTGCCTTGCACCTGGACTTCTGGCTCTGGCAGTAGGCATTCTGACATCAGAACTCAGCTGTAATAAGTTATTACCGTTGAGCAGCTACGTCATTTCATTATTACAGGCAACTAGAGATGTCAGAAGTTGCCTTTAATAAGGAATTTAGAAACAGGATTTTATACTGGGATTGCAGTTTTCTATGTGTTGTAAGGATATTACAGATCAATGAGGGTTTTTGTGACCATATAGAGGAACAATGGCAAGAAATGATTACACGTCAAAGTTGGGGTATATTACTCCTTAGAATATATGATCACTATTAATATTCTCTCAGCTGTAATTTATATATTTATTCATTCATATTTAGGTCTGGCTTGACAGCGCAGCTGTCGCCAAACATTACGTGATTAACCTAAAAATGGCTTTATGACGCATTGCTGGATGAGGCGCTTTAGCTCAGCCCACATGGTGGTAGGTAGGAGTACATGCTTTGATTTGGCAGGCGTTGTGTGCTTCAACAAAAAAATAAATGCTTGCCCTCCAAGTAGCTGCAATCATTTTATTTATTTATCCAGCTGTCTGTGCTTGAACATTCAGGGGCATGCACATGACATTGTAATGTTATTAAAGTATCTTAGATAACTAGATAATTTACAGTGCTCATTTGTTTCTGGTAGCAGCAGGATAGGAGGAGGACAGTAATTAACTTTAGTCTTCAGAATGCAGTTTTGTGTTTGAGAGCCCAGGGCTATACTAATTTACATGGATTTTTAGATTTGGCTTGACAGTGCCACTGTCGCCTCACCTTATGTGATCAACAAAAAGAGCTCACAGAGTCCTACTGAGAGAGGAGCTCTCCCACATGTTTAATCCTCTCAGTACAGAATTTGATAGGGACACATTTGTGTGCTTCCACTAAAAGACTGGTTGTAGTGTACTTTTTTGTTTTGTGGCAAACTTTATACCTGATACAGCAGGACTGGGTTAGTTATTGTGGTAAATCAAAGATTGTGGCTATAGTCCTGATCAGTTTATCATGAAATGTTATGATAAAGGTGCTAGGACTGGCACATTTATTGTAAAAATCATATGTTAAAGTCAATAGACATTTATGTGTGAATTATATGCCTACAGATAGGTATTTTGTTCCATGGAATCTCACAGATTACCGTACTAGGTAATGGTTTTGATGTTGGTCACCCAGTGTGACATGCCATGGATGTAGAAGATTTGCTTGTGAGAATCCTTGTTAGGCCGTTTCAGGAGAGAGAGGGCCAGATGTACGTCCCTAAATTGCATGCGCAAACGGGCTGGCGACCCGTTTGCGCATGCAAAATGTTACAGGGACATGTACAATTCCTAATTAGCGAGTCACAATTTATTTGCGATCCGCTAATTAGGAATTGCGAGTCGCTATTAGGAAGGGGCGTGCCAAGGACGTATTTTGTATTTTGTTTAAATCTTTAAGCATGAGGTGTTCAAAGGCAATGATTTCAGGGGGCATAGAGCCACTTGGGGGATTGAAAGTAGATTTGGGACGTAGTCCTGTTGTGTCTATCTTGGGTGATGTTTCCTTGTTTTGAAAAAAAGCATTCAGCCTAACTTTCCTGAAAAATTGGAAAATTTCCGTTTGTATGGAAAACCAATTGGGTTTTTCCGTTATTACATAAGACAGACCTCTGCTCAGTAGAGCGATATCTGTAGAAGCCAGTTGGTGTCTTGATAGGTTGAATATGGGCATTAGGTCTATGTCTTGTGTAGTTGTGTGTGGTACGATGTCTAGTACTGGTACCCCATTGGTAAAACTTGCGTCTCGTTTGGCGTTCGCCTGGAGGGAAGTTTTACCTGGTCTTCCCTCTTCCTCTGGGTCTGTCTCCTCCAAAGGGTTGACCTCGCCCTAAAAAATTGGGGTTATGGGAAGAGGTACTGGGGCCTGCGCCGGGGTCAGAGTTGTCCGAGTCCAATGAGGAGTCTGAAAAAGTCACTGGTTGTCTGTTTCTGAATCTGCCCCAGGTACCTGCAGGATTTTTCTGTTGTTCTAAAGTAGTTGAGGTGAAAAAATCTTCCTGGAGGTAGGGGTAAGTTTTCTCTTTGTTGTAGTTCTTTATGTCTTTCGTCACCTTGGTGGATTTTTTGTGATGCTCGAAGCTTTGGAAGTCTAGAATAGTCCGTTTTAATTTCTCTAGGACTGCCTTCGCATCTGCTAGGCTATCTAGCTCTAGGATTGCTTTTTCCAGTTCTTGAATCTCCTCCAATTCCTTTTTACTATGCTCTAGTGCTGTGTCAATGCCTAGCACCATCCAATGGCGGGAACAGGTGGTGCCAATGTGTGAGAAACCGGTCTTGAATTTTTTGTCTTGCAAAAAAATGGCAGGTATATTGCACACCTGCAGGCCAACCGGAATAATATCTGCCTTGAGATATTCGGTGAGCATGCGAGCATGCAGTTCTGTGCGTATATGTTTCTTTTTTAATCTTTCTAGCGCAATTAGCTTTTCACTAGCTACGTCTGATGGTGTATTGCTAGTGGGCGCTGGTGTATGAAAGAGTGAAGGGCCGCTAAGGATTCTAGCGATATATTCCTCGGTGTATGTAGGAATACTAGGTGTAGACATTATTTGTAATTCTGTCCACAGTATTACTTTAAGTTATTGTATCTGCCCTATGTCTGGGCGGGTATATATTGATGATTTTTATGATAATCAATATAACCACTTTTTAGAGTAAGCCTTTAACAGTCTGTTGTTATCACATTATGATAAAGGCTATAGACAGGTATTTTGTTACATGTAATCTCACAGATCACCATGTTAGGCGAGGATGTTGGCATTGGCCATCCACTCTAACAAACCCTGGGGGTTTCACTGTGATGATTCTTGTAGGACCTATTCAGAGTGGATGTATATTGTTATGCCAGCAAGCTGTATTTTTCTGCATATTTGTAATTTTATGACTGTATGCATAATGGTTGCAAGGTTACGTGCAATTGAATAGGCCGGTGTTGTGAAAGGTGTAAAGCCAATGTTAAAGGGAAAAGGGCTCATTGTGAAAAGTCATACCGAATAGATTGTTATTACACTGTGCTAAAGTCTGTAAGCAGGCATTTTGTTACTTGGAATTTCACAGTAGTAGCCAATGTCTTTGGTGTTGGTGAGCCCCCGTACAAACGGTGAGGAAAGAAGGTATGCACTGCAATAATCCTCATTGGACTTTCTTAGAGATATAGTATTCTGCTTTGGCAACTGTAATTTTGTATGCTACATAATTTTATGACTGCATGCCTGATGGTTACGTTACCTTCTGAGAAAGTTTGCACTCAGTACAGGAGGCTTCCGTTGTTTGCGGTGATAAGCCAATAATAACAGCTACAGGCCTGATTGGTTTAACAAGAAAAAATATTTTTGTTGCCATAGGTCCGATCTGTTTATTATGAAAAGGTATGAGAAACACATTAGGCCTTGCATATTGATTGTGAAAAGCATATGTTAAAACCAATAGACAATTAAGGGCGGGTTGGTATTTCTCTGTATTAAAGCCTACAGATTGGTTTTTGATACCTAAAATGTCACATATTACGTTTGTAGGGAATGATTTTGATATTGCTTACTGCCTTTGACAAACCTAAGGGGAGAAGATGTGCACTGCATTAATTCATTTTAGAATCTCTTCTTAGCCATCTTCTAGGATTTTGTGTAAAAAAGTAATGAAATAACACATAGATCTGTATATATATATATATATATATCAGCATGTGAATCCCAAAGTATCCAGCCACAGCGGCGCAACACGAGGGCACAGACTCCAAGGCAGTGATGATGGCAAAGTGTCTTTATTTAAGTATCAATGTCCAAAATGATGCGTTTCGGCCGCCAGACATGCGGCCTTGTTCACATAGTGCACTGCATGTGAAAGGGTGCTTTATATACATAGGTGGTGAGTAGTAGTCTTTTTACAGTGTTTAACATTTTACCACATGAGTTGGCACTTTTACTACAGTAAGCTACTTTACTGTAGTGATAGTTTACTGCTACAGTGTTTAACATTTTACCACATGAGTTGGCACTTTTACTACAGTAAGCTACTTTACTGTAGTGATAGTTTACTGCTGCAGGTGAGTCAGCAGTTAACCAGGCACTGTGCAGTATATCTACATGGAGATAGAAGACATCTGTAACGCTTGTGTGTGTGGGAAGGTATGAGCGTTAAAACGGCTGTGCATGTTGCAGAAGTTGCCTGTCTATGTGTTTTGTGGCGCCACTGCGTTTGCGATAAGGTTTCATGAGTCCTAAAACCGTGGAAATACGAGGCAAATGCGAAGATCACGGTAAGTGACCCGTGTGTGAATGGAGTGTCACAATGGTCTGGCGTGATCTAACTCAAAGAGGCTGAGTATAATTGGGCAGGTTAACTATTGCCAAGAGTACACTCATGTATTAGTGTATATCTGTTGCCGGGTGATCTGTCATACCTCAGTGAGTTATGCCGTTTGCGCTATATTTAATTAATATAAATTAAATTTAAGTTTAAAAAGCGCAGCGAGAAAATATATATATATATGCCAGCCATAATGTGTTTCTTACCGCTTGGTGCCAGGTGTGGGAAAAAAATGTTAAAAAGTCAACTGGTACTATTCATACGTGGGTGCTAATAGTGTGTAATGTGAAAGGGAGGGGAGTGTTGGGTTAAAAGAGTGAGACTATGTGTGAATACTAATTGGCAAAATTGGGCGGAGCAGTATGGTCCAATGTGTTAACTGGATATTCACACACAGGGTATATGTGTAATCAAGAAACTAAAATTATTTCAATTATTAACAAAGTCCACTTAACACAATCACGCGTGGCTTTTCATAGTAGTAGATTACAAATGACATGCTCAAATTAAAGTATATTAAGTCATATGCATACAAAACATAAGTTAATCAGTGTACTGAAAAAGAAGTTAGGTTATACAAAATTCATGGCACAAATGCACAAATAGTACAGGGTATCAGACATGGGAGCCAAGGTTACAGACAGATGTGGTTCTGATTTATCTGAGATGTTTTAAATGGGTTCATGAATTTAGTTTGTTAGAATGGACACCATAGGCCTAAATGCTATTAGATGATATGGGATGTTTTAGTTTAAACATCATATGTGACTCCGTTTTATAGGAAGTTGTGCATATCCTCACTGATGTTCAGTCCTGCGGGGCACTTAGTATTAAATTCAATGATGTATTTGCTCTCTAGTTGTCGCAGGAGCTTCTCCCGTTTGCCACCCCTCATAAGTGCTGGTATGCAATCAATCACTGAGTAATGTAGCTAGTTAAGGTTGTTACTATGCTTTTCCTTGAAATGTCTCGCTACAGGGTATGCTGAGTCATTATTGACTATGGCCCTGAGATGTTGTAGGATGCGTTGGTGTACTGGTAGCTTAGTGCTGCCAATGTACCAAAGGTTGCATGAACAGACAAGCAGATAGATAGCAAACTCAGTCTTACATGTGAGGCGATGTTTAATGATGAGGGGATTCTGTCTGAAAGCTGAATCAACTTGGGTAATGTTTTTACCAAATTTGCAAGCCCGGCAGCTATTGCATTTAACAAATCCTTTGGTATCTGTCAGCCAGTTACCTTTCGATATGACCTCTGGACTATTTCTCACCAGGGCATCGTGCATTGAGAATGCACGCTTGTAAGTAATATCAGGCTGGTGTGTCACTATTGGGCCTAAGATGGGATCCGATCTAATGATGCCCCAGTGTTTATTAATGACTGATCTGATGTTACGGGCTTCTGTGTTGAATGTTGTAATGAGCCTGGTAGTGATGCTTTGTTTCTGCTCTAGAATGGGGATGTTAGTGTCAACTTCGTGACCTACTGTAAGGAGGTCTTCCCTAGGAATTAAGTTGGCTCTATTCATGGCTTTTCTGATGTTGGCTCTGGAGTAACCTCTAGCTCTAAAGCGTTGGAATGCATCTTCCTGACAATGTGTTAGATCAGTGGGTGAGCTACAGATCCTACGCAGGCGTAGCATTTCTCCGTAGGGGATGCTAGCAATCAGGTGTTTAGGGTGAAAACTGGCGGCATGAAGTGTTGAGTTTCCTGCCGTTGGCTTCCTATGTAGTTTAGAGTTCAGTTTGCCACCTCCCACAAATAACTCTACATCAAGGAATTCAATAGATGTTTTACTGATGTTGGCATTGAATTCAAGGTATATATATATATATTATCTACTGGCGGTCGCCAGTAGATAGTTATAGTTAGGACCTATTTTCCATAGGAAATCCGCAACATTCTATTTGAAATAACTTTGGCGCCGGTTGACGAATCTTCGCGAAATTTTCAAACTTTGTGGGGCGCTCCGGTCCGCTCCTATCCTGAAAGTCTCGGGGTGATTTGTCAAGCGGGGGCCGAGAAAAAAGGGGGGTCCCAAAACGCGTTTTCCCCATGCAATTTTCCATACGAACCTTTAGTCGCAGCTACAGCCTGAACTGCTGAACGGAATTACACCAAATTTGGCAAAAAGGTAGCCCTTGGTTCAGAGTCGTGCCTTTTGCTTAAATGGTGTAAATCCGTTCAGTAGTTCCAGAGAAAATCAAAAGTAAAATCACATATATATCTATGGCCGAGTAGGGTCCGCGTACCCTCCCGATCACGAGCTGCATGCTAATTGGCTGTCAAGTGGCAGTCAACACTCCAAATCAGGAAGTGTTGGCAGCCATTTTATGCCTCGGTAGAACCGAGGCACAGAAACAAGTGCGCAAAACGCACAAAGGGGGCAGGGTAGAAACACCCTGACCCCCTAGGTCTGCTCAGGGGGTCCCACAAGGACCCCCTGGGCAGAAAAAAGCATTTAAAAAAAAAAAAAAAATTGGCGGGATGCGCTTAGGGTGCGCGGATCCCACCGTAATTAAAAAAAAATCACAGAAGCAAGTGCGCAAAACGCACAAAGGGGGCAGGGTAGAAACACCCTGACCCCCTAGGTCTGCTCAGGGGGTCCCACAAGGACCCCCTGGGCAGAAAAAAGCATTTTTTTTTTTTAAATAAAATTGGCGGGATGCGCTGAGGGTGCGCGGATCCTGCCGTGATAAAAAAAAAAATCGAAGCGCGGTCTCCCGCGCTTCGAGGCTATTTTGCCCCCGGGTGGGCCAAGTCCCGGGGGCATGCGGGGGTTTATTTATATTTTATAGGGGGGGCCTCTAAGGCCCCCCAAGCCCCGGGGACCGCCACCCCCCGGGGCTTTAAAAAAAAAATGGTGCGGGAGGGCTCTCCGCCCTCCCGCAGCCCCGGGGACCGCCACCCCCGGGGCTTCTTTTTTAAATTCAATTCACCTGTGTGGGGGGCTCCAGCCCCCACACGCCCCGAGACCGCCACCTCCCGGGGCACTAAGAATTTTAAAATGGGGGTCTGTTTCGGACCCCGAAGCCCCGGGGACCACCACCTCCCCGGGGCTTTGCAGATGTGGGGAGGGTGGCCGCGTGGCCCCCCTCCTGGAGCCTGTGGTGGCCCTGGGGAGCGTCACCCCTTAGGGCCGGCTCCTGCAGTGTCCCGGGGTGCCTACCCCCGGGACACTGCTGTTTGCAATGGCAGGACGGGAGCCTCGCGGCTCCCGCCCTGTCATTGCAAACTTGCTTTGCTTCATTGAAGCGAGAGCAGGGAAACGTGCTCTCGCTTCAATGAAGCAAAGCAGATTGCTTTTCCTTAAGGGGAGCTGCATGTCAGCAGCTTCCCTTATGGAAAAGCAATGCCAGCTCCCGCAGGACGCGGGGAGCCTGCGGACCGTGCGGGGATTGGGGACCCCCCCAGTGTCCCCAACGAGTGGCCAGGCCCCGGGGGATGGGGTCCCCGGGGCCATTAGTGGCCCGGGAGAGGGGCCACGCAGCCCCCCTCCCCAAGAAGAAATTAAAAAAAAAAAACATAAAGGCCGGCCCCGGGGAATGGGGTCCCCGGGGCCTTAAATGGCCTGAGGAGGGGGGCCACGCAGCCCCCCTCCAAATATTTATTTAAAAAAAAAAAAGAGAGCATGCCCCGGGGGATGGGGTTGCCGGGGCAAATAGAGGCCCAGGGAAGGGGGGCCATGCGGCCCCCTTCCCGTTTTTTTTATAATTTAAAAAAAAAAAAAGAAAATCCTCAGGCCCCGGGGGATGGGGTCCCCGGGGCCAAAAGTGGCCGAGGGAATGGGGGCCACGCAGCCCCCCTCCCATAAAAAAAAAAGATAAGAGAAAAAAAAAAAGACCGGCATCGTGCCGGAGGCCCCGCCCCCTCCCTGCAGCAGTCTGCAAACGCGCCCCCTGGCGCGTTGTAAGAAGGGGAAGTAATTCCCCTTGAATACTGGGGGTCCCTGGGGGCCAACTAGCCCACCAGGTACCTCCAGTATGCGCCAGGGAGCTGCGTTGCAGAGAGGTGTTCAGAGGCCACGCCCCTTTTTACACCTCTCTGCAACGCAGCTCTGTGGCGCTTTTTGGAGGTAGATGGTGGGCTAGTTGGACTCCAGGGACCCTCAGGATTCAAGGGGACTTAATCCCCCAACTTAAAACGCGCCACGGGGCGCGTTTGCACAGTGGTGAAGGGAGGGGGCGAGGCTTCAGGTGACATGTGTGCAAACAGGCCCCGTGGCACGTTTTAAGATGGGGAATTAAATCCCCTTCAATCCGGAGGGTCCCTGGGGGCCAACTAGCCCACCAGGTACGTCCAGAAAGCGCCACAGAGCTGCGTTGCAGAGAGGTGTAAAAAGGGGCGTGGCTTCTGAACACCTCTCTGCAACGCAGCTCCCTGGCGCATACTGGAGGTACAGGGTGGGCTAGTTGGACCCCAGGGACCCTCATGATTCAAGGGGACTTAATCCCCCAACTTAAAACGCGCCACGGGGCGCATTTGCACAGTGGTGAAGGGAGGGGGCGGGGCACGTTATAGTTAGAAATTAGCATTTAAAAAACCTTTGAAATTCACTGAAAAAACCATAGGTTTCAGGCACGTTATAGTTAGAAATTAGCATTTAAAAAACCTTTGAAATTCACTGAAAAAACCATAGGTTTGAGACACGTTATAGTTAGAAATTAGCATTTAAAAAACCTTTGAAATTCACTGAAAAAACCATAGGTTTTAGGGACAGTTATAGTTAGTTGGACATTGCACTCGTACAAAACCCGTGAAATTCCCCCGTTATAGTTAGTTCAGCTAACTATAACTCGCGCCCCCGCAATGCACTGCTGATGACGTCACATATTACATCCTGCCTTCCTGAAGCAGTTTAGTTTTTATTTTGACTGCACTTGTCTTAAATCATTGGTCTCTGGCTCCTTTTTTTTCAAAGAGATACTATGGAAACAGATATGTAGAATATATGTGAAATCTGTCCTGTGAAAATAAAAATGCCAATATGCAGGTTTTATAGGTTGCAAAATGTACTGTAAAAAAGCTTAACGTCACTTTCTAATGAGGTGGTAGTTTATGCTTTCCTTTAACAAACTCAGCCACTGCACTAAATACATGTACCACTTTAGATGCCTACTTATCAGCTAATGACAGTTCTTTCAGCAAAAAGAGTTCAATATTGAGCAGTGATAGTTCTGCTCTCTGGTTTTCCTTTTGCATTGTCTGTCTGTTAGCTCTGGCCCAGGTATTGTGAGTTCACAAGTGCAATGTTATGAGTTTTTACAGCTGTTTTATAGAGAAAGAAAAGGCCTTGGGCTGGTATGGGCAACAAATCTTTAACTTTCTCTTTAATGCTGGAATGTGCTCTTATTGTCTACTTTCCACTGGAGTTGGGTTCCCTACCCATGTAATTTTCAGTTAACAAATGAAACTAGCATGAGCATCCCCCATCAATTAGATTAACTACCTTTATTTATTATTTCCAAGCACTTTAGAAAGTACAATGGTCCATAGGTAAACATTTTGCAAAATGTGATTCTGGTATTGTGTAGGTATGTTCTAGCTCACATGTGTTTCACTCATATGAGCTTTAACAAAGCTATGAGAAATCACATTCAGTTCAATTAGGCTTTTCTGTAGCTCCAAGTCCATTTATTTTGGTCCCTGTCTCAAATGAGTATTGAAATATAGTATTCTATCCTCTTCTGTTCAATCTCCATTTCATAGAGTTTGCCCTTGACTATTAGCTAACTTATAACAACAGAGTTGTGATGTATTTTATTGGTTTGTGATGTCACAACTAGACTGTATTAAAAACATCAGAGCTAGATTTTTATATAGTCATTAGATTCTTTCAATTATTACATATGTATATATACAGTAATTATCAACCCACTAAGATGAGGTTTATAGCATGGTTACTGTGAATGGAAATGTTTTTTCACCCATAGAGAAACATTCTTTCATCGCAGCTGTTAAATCCCCTCCGCCGAAGCCGGACATTGCAAACCAACACAGGTACACTGGGTGATGAGCGCTAGTGGTCTTGTGGGGTGATATGTTCTTTTATTGTACTTTCGACACTCAGCCCTGCCATGTACCACGCTTCAGGGGTTAGAGTAATGGAGTTTAGTGCTGGTACTAACATCACTGCACTAAAATGCATTAGTCACCCATTATAGCAACCCATGAACCGTCCCGAGGCGTGCTCAATCAAGCATTTAGGCAGCGAGCATGCTCTGGTAGTGCCCCTCCTGCTGCCCATAGATAGCCTCTTCATGAATGTCTCAAAAAAATCATCGCATTACATATATCAAGCACTGGTGGCGGCGTGTAAAGACCAACCTTAAAGCATATATATGGCAGAACCAATGAGAAGCTAGGCTAAATACTGCTGCGGCTGGTGTATTGCCATAAAATTACCATTCATAGCTTTATTATTCATAGTAAGTCTGATCACGGTAGGAAGATTCATTTTCCCTTTTGTGGCTCAACTCTGAATCATTGTTAATGAAATGTTTCCTTGAGAAGCTTTAGAAGGAAGGAATTTTTTTCCCTATAATTCCTCACACCTCACTTTTGCGGTTTCCAAGCGCTATAATTAACAGATATCACTGTTGGACAATTTATAGGACTTAGGGCCAGATGTACGACCCTTTCATTTAGCGCCTCGCAATTTGCGACTCATTGCGAATCGCAAATTGCGAGGCGCTAAATGAAATGTACAACAGTGTTATTACACTGTTTTGCGATTCCCAATGGGGTCGCAAATTGCGAGGCTCATTAATATTAATGAGCCTCTCGCAATTTGCGAGCCCATTGGGAATGCCAGCCCTCCCAGGGATGGTGGCCTGCTGGGCTCAGCAGACCACCATGTCTGGGACTGCTTTAATAAAGCAGCTTTTTTTTAAATGCAGCCCATTTTCCTTAAAGGAAAGCGGGAGGCATTTAAAAAAAAAAATCGAAACGTTTTCGTTTCATTTTTTAAGGGCAGGCAGTGGTCCCTGGGACCACTGCCTGGCCTTAAAAAATATCTTTAGAGACGGTCACAAAGTGGAAGGGGTCCCCTCGGGACCCCTTCCAAATTGCGAATGCATTACCACCCTCTTGAAGAGGGTGGTAATTTGCGAGTGTTTTGCGACCGCAATTGCAGTCACAAAACATTCACACATAGCATTTCGGACGCAATTAGGAAGGGAATGCCCCTTCCTAATTGCGACTCATAATTCTAAATAGCGAGTCGCAAATAAATTGCGACTCGCTATTTAGAGAATTATACATAACTAACAGTGATTTTGCATGCGCAAACGGGTTCGCAAACCCGTTTGCGCATGCAAAATCACGTCGTACATCTGGCCCTTAATCTTCTGAACTCGAAGTAAAATAGCCGAAGCTGGGTTGTGACACGCACATCACCGCAGATAGCTAAAATGGCGAATCTGCAGACGAGTGGACTTGCTGTGTAAGTGGGGTCTGGCAGTAGCTTTAACATATACTTAGTTCAAGTTTTCTGTGAATTTCTCGGTTTATAATTTATGGCTAATTCCTATTTTCAGGGACTTTCACTTTCTCTGTTTCACAACGACAATCTTGATTTACAAACATACTTAGGATTTACCATGCATGCCAACATTGGGAAAGCAGAGAGTGAAAGATTTTACAAAAATTTCAAAAAATAATCGGGGGATTTATTTCCACCATTGACTTGCACTGAAGTAGGGACAATTCAGGCTAAAAAACGCTAAAGTAAAAACATTTTTGGCTTTGAAATAGAAAGTATCTCACTTTCAGAGGCCCCCGTCTGGTACGGGACTGTCAATTATGTGTACTTTACCTGTCAGTTCGGATCTCATTTTATTGGCACTAAGGGCCTGATAACGAGTTTGAAGGATGGGATACTCCGTCACAAACATGATTGATATCCTGTCCACCGTATTGCAAGTTCCACAGGATATACTGAAATTGTAATACGTCAGACGGGATATCCGTCACATTTGCGACAGAGTAACCCTGTCTGCCAAACTAGTAAATAGGCCCTTAGTTAGCTCGGTGTTAATGCTCCTAATGCAAAGATGGGTCTAAAGGGCCGCCTTCTGATTCAGCTTACTCGACCTACACATATCTGAGTTCAATACAATTAGTACTATGTTAAATTGTGTATTGGAAGTGGTTTAAGTAGTTGTATGTTAGCACTAAGCATGTAATTGTGCCCTCCTCACCTCCGTCCCTTCCCCAACCGCCTGCCTATCAAGTGTGCATGGGAGAAGTCAATGCATTTAAAATCAATTTGACACACCTGAATTTCCTGGAATTTTCTTCATTTCTCGTGTTTCCTTAACTTCCTATACAGATTATTTTTTAACCCAAAAATATTGTTTCGACTGTGCCAATCCCAGTAAGATAACTGAGTGGTTGTGTGCCTGCTAAAGAAAACTGTGTGCCAGCTGTAGATCACCGGTTCCAGTCCCTGTTTGAGAGCTTTTGGGGTCCATGCATTGTGTAGCCCATATGGGACAGATTCCAAACCTAGCAAGAGAACCCAGAAGGTTAATATACTTTCTAGGCACATCTCTGCAGGATACAGGACTGAATAACATGAGATAGCTCATGAGGTTTGTGTTCCTGTTGCAGAGACCATCCCTCCAGCAGGCTGCAGGGTCCCTTTGCAGTAAGATGTATTTGCAGGTCCATGAACCTGCTGCAAATATCTCTCTATATCCGGCAAATCTCACACTCCGGCTAGATGCCCTGGTAGGTTAGTGTGCCTGCTGCGGATGTGTGTCGCCTGCAGGTAGTGGGTTACCTGTCAAATAATATAACCCAGGAAGTTCATGCAAATGCTCCAGAAATCTAGGTCTAACACGCACATCTCCTTTTCAAGCCTGCATAAGATAGACATGTGGATAATACACTTGCTGCAGAAATCTTTCAAACATTTAAGTCACAGATTTTAGTGCTCTTAACAGAGCTTAGTGTGATCATGCACCTGCTGCACAAAAAATATATATATCCTGTTGGCCGCAGACACTGTTACTGGACGTATGCAACAGTGTTAACTAAACTATGCAGCAAGGAAATGTGCATTATGTGGCATATTATATAATTTCAGGCAAATTAGGCAACTTACTTTGAGGTATTCGTTATGTATCCATTTTTACATTGTATATGCTTATGGAAAACAACTATACACAAACTGTCAAATTCACTTCACAAAGTTAATCACCAACAATTAACATATTGGCCATGCAGGGAGCACAGGCAAGCCATTTTATTAACACTGTTTTTCCTATGTTCCAGAGCAAAACACTTAGGGGCCGATTCCGATTCGGGCCGGAAAACGTACCGACCGATTCGGAGCCGGAATTAATTCCGACCGACACGTACCGGTGCAGCCCGACCCGCCAAGTACGATGAGAAGCGAGCAAAACCCGACCGACTCGTACGGAATACAAGCCGAAGGACCGAGCCGCGCGGAAAACTGCAATCCGGCCGGAAAAACACGCGCTTCGAACCGACCGACTCGCACCCGGAACAATACCGAACGAGACGTACCCGCGGACTCCCACCCGCCAAGTACGATGCAAGGCGTGGTAAACACGACCGAGTCGCACGGAGGACAAGCCGTACGACCGACACGCATACAAAACTGCGAGCCAAAGCAACCCAAAACACCGCGACCGACGCGTACGCAGCATAGAAAACAGCACAAACACAGCGTGAACGAAACGGACAAGCCCGTACCAGACAACTGCAGGGTCCGACTCGGTCACAAGAACGTCTCCTACATGTACGAAAAGTACAAAGGGAAAATACACAAAAAAAGGCCAAACAAGCAATTACAAAGCCAATAAATACTGGGGGGGGAGGGGCAGGGAACAAAGACACACCCACAACTCCACCCATATAAAGGACACAAATCCCTACCATGATCCTTTGCAAATTCAAATTACCTGCCAGCACTCAACAGACAGCAACCACACACCCACAGCTCATCCATCACACATGCCACACACCATCAGCACCACAACAAATAGAAACCTCACATACACCTAGCAAAACACACACTCACACACCTTCACCTGCACACCAACACACACATCACTCACCATCACCACCCATCACCATGCCCCCAAAGAAGAATCACAAGTTCCTAGATAGTGAATTGGAAGTCCTGGTAGATGAGATCCGAAGGGTAGAGCCACAGCTCTTTGGTACACTGGTCCAACAGACACCCATGTCACAGAAAACAAAGATGTGGGAGAGGATCGTCGACAGGGTGAACGCACAATCACCATGTTTGCGCACAGACAGACATCCAGAACAGGTGGTATGACGTGCGCAGGAGGGTCAAGGAGCTGCTGAAGAAGGACTACATCTTGAGCCAATACACCGGCAGTGGCCCTCCTGCCAAGCCAGTATACCTCAGGCCCTGGGAGGAGAAGGTGCGGGCCATCCTACCACCAGTGAGCGTATATGGACTAGAAAACATCCCAGAGCCTGGTGAGTACACAACAAATGTACACAATATTCTGCGACTACACACACACATCACTGTCAAGGGAGAGTCAAACCAAGCCCTCTTAGCAAATACACAGCAACCAGAACAGAATCATCCCAAAATGTGTATGTCACTCAGAGAAACACAACACATGCCATCACAAAGTGACATTTAACTGTGTCATCACATGTACAAACACAACTACAACTACAGCTAGGCAGTGGCACAAATATAACTGACAAACACATCCAGACAAGTAGCCACCACTACAACACCAGCACACAGTGAAGCACACTGAAAGAAAGGAAATATGTGTATGCTGGGCAAGTCAGTGTAGCCAATAGCATCATGGGAGTTGTAGGCACAGATATTGCTCACCCCCACAACTGTCCCATCAACACCACCCTGAACCATGCGCACATCACAGGGAGTGGAAAACAACTGACAAGATGGCTGACACTGGGCACTGCTGTGGGGAGCACAAGGCCCTGCTGGCAACTGTGCAACAACCAACAGCAGGACACCACTGACTGACATCCTGTAAGACAACTTGCACTCCCTGCAATGGAAGCACGTTCCATGGTGGGATATCTGGCTGGGTGGGAAGGAGGACTCACAGCCCTGACCATAGTTACCAGCAGCGTTTCTCACACACACCCCTAACACAAACTCCACAAAACTCACCTGGGAGAATGCATTGCCCCACACTCCAATCAAATATCCCACAAAGAACCACAACCCTGGGTCATGCTGAGTGAAGCACAGGGACACACATGGGATCTGTAGCAAAACTAACCCCAGGATAACACTGTCAGCCATCTTGTCAGCACAGGCACACAACCCCACAGGGAAGCAGAGTCAAAGGGAAGGAAGCATGGGCATGCTGGGAAGGGGGGGTGGAGGCAATAGCATGATGGGAGTGGTAGTCACAGTTCAACATCCCCCACCCACATGGCCCAGCAAGCTCACACTCAAGCAAGCACACCCCACAGAGAGTGGAAAGCCCCATCAAAGATGTCTGTCACTGGTGGACTGTTGTGGGGATCACAAGGCCCTGCTGGGAACTGGCCACCAACCAACAGCAGGACACCACTGTCAGCCATCTTGCCATTGCTCTCACACTCACACACACTGAAGTCCACCCAAAAGCAAGTAAGTATGGGCATGCTGGGAAGTGGGGTGGAGGCAATAGCATGATGGGAGTGGTAGTCACAGATATTGGTCACCCCCACAACTGTCCCATCAACACCACCCTGAACCATGCGCACATCACAGGGAGTGGAAAACAACTGACAAGATGGCTGACACTGGGCACTGCTGTGGGGAGCACAAGGCCCTGCTGGCAACTGTGCAACAACCAACAGCAGGACACCACTGCCAGCCATCTTGCCATTGCTCTCACACTCACACACACTGAAGTCCACCCAAAAGCAAGTAAGTATGGGCATGCTGGGAAGTGGGGTGGAGGCAATAGCATGATGGGAGTGGTAGTCACAGATATTGGTCACCCCAAAAACTGTCCCATCAACACCACCCTGAACCATGCGCACATCACAGGGAGTGGAAAACAACTGACAAGATGGCTGACACTGGCTACTGCTGTGGGGAGCACAAGGCCCTGCTGGCAACTGTGCAACAACCAACAGCAGGACACCACTGACTGACATCCTGAAAGACAACTTGCACTCCCTGCAATGGAAGCACGGTCCATGGTGGGATATCTGGCTGGGTGGGAAGGAGGAGCGGATGACAACCAAATACAACCAATGCAGACCATGTACACACCCCAACATTCACATAGAAATGCCCAAATAATGCAGGACAATGTGCTACACCAATATCAACCCCTGACTGTGACAACTTAGGACAATGCATTGTACAGGCCCGCATCCAGAGGCACAGTCACAACTGTCAGGTGTGTCAACCATTGATGCCTGCAGAAACATAACATACATTGTGTGTGTCTCCCAAAAACAGGTGATGATGGGGACACAGCAGCAGACGCTGAGGAGTCCTCGTCCCAGGCTCAAGAGGATACGGAGCTCACTGGTGTGGAACAGCCTCTGCCCTCCTCGGATGACGAAGACTTACCTGGCACCTCCGGAGCAAGTCATCATGCAGCACCAGCAGGACCACCAGCTGCACCCCCTGCACCCACCCCTCCAACGACTGTCAACACACATACCACCCCTGCCGACACGGACAGACCAAGGAGCAGCACCACCACCAGCACAGGGACCCTGGACCAACGTGGGGCCATGGACACCACCAACAACCCACAAGGTGGCCCAGGGTCACCTGTGCCTGCCACCTCAGGTACTGCACGTGTCGCCAGGGGTGGTGGGAGGGGTGGGAGACATAGGTCGCTGCTCACAGAGGGGTCTGGACTGCATGATGACCCACAACTGGCACGCATAGCCGATGCGTACCAGTCCAGCACCGGAGAGTTCAGCCAGGTAGTGGGGCTCCTCAGGGACATCAAACAGCAGCAGGCTGCCCATCATGCCCGCTTGGACTCACACATGTCCCGCATGGAGTCCAAGTGGGACACACTGCAAGAGATGACGGCGGTGCATAGGGACATATTACAATGCCTCCGCCAGATGAGCAGCAACCAGTCAACACCTCCCTGTGTGCCCACAACATCTGCTGCTGAAACAACTGCAACTGCCACAGGGAGGCAGGATGACTCTGGCGGAGAGTCCCCTGCACCGCAGCAGCCTGCACTTGAGGATCCCCCCAAAGAAGAGGGGCCGTCCGAGGAGGGGCAAGTGAGAGGCCGATGGCCATGTGCAACCCCCAGGAAGCCAAAACCTGTTCTGGAGAATAACCTTTGTGCGCAAACTGTTCACCCTGTTGACTGCAACACAACTCTCCCACATGACATGGGGAGCTCAAGTTGGACCAATGTCTCTGATTACTGTGGACTTTACTCTGGACATTTCTGCTACCAGGACTTCCAAATTATCTAGGAACTTTGGATCACAATCACAATGTACAGCACCCAACAACCTGAGCACTATACTCACACATGTATGTCAATAAACTCACTTATACACCATACTTGCCTCTGTTGTGATTCCAATGTTGTCTCAGAAGTTGCGATGATGATCGGGGAAATGACACTGTGCATGCTAACTGCTACAGCAAGTACAACACCGGCATGTGAGTCATGGCGATTTCACACATATGGGGGAGGCACACCACCAGGGCTACACAACACATACACACCATGGACATCTGACTCATCGCCTACACTGGTGTTGCCAGGAAATACGTTGCATTGCACAGACCCAACACCTATTCACAGTCTGTGTTAACTAGCCCACTGGTGCAGTAAGCAAATGTCAGTCAGATGTGTGACCACAGACAACGTACATCACATAGTGAAGCACAGGTTTATTACACATTTGCAACATGTTGAAACCACCACAGATGCAAGGTAATCCCACCTGGCAGCGGGCACATAGTCAACAAGTGTAGAAGGAAGGAAGTCCATGGGTGTGGTGCACATCACCTGTAGGGACACAACAGCTACCACCCGGGAAGTCGAATGACGGTGTTGGGGATCACAGTTGACCAAACGACTCTGAAAGTACCCTGTGAAGGACAGAAATGACACACAGTCAAAAGTACTGAAGAACAGGACAGAACTGCAAAACTCATGCACAATACATGTTACAAGATACCCACCCAGAACCAAGTTTGCATGTCAACACTGTTGGGGAGTACAGACTACCTGCAAGGACACATCGCTACACGCATACAGACATGTAGCCCATGGACACACTCAAACAGCACCAGAGCACCACCAACACATATCATGCAAACTCACATCATTGACATGCCATCTCTGGATACTCACATTCAGCTGAAGAAGTTGGTGATGAGCTGTGTGCGGACATCACCCTCAACATCATCATCATCACTGGCATCGTGGTCCAGGCCAGGATCCTCCACAGGTGGCGGACGTTGGTCATCGTCATCCAGGATGAGAGGCAACTCCTTCCGCACTGCCAGGTTGTGGAGCATGCAGCAGACGATGATAATCTAGCCCACCTTTGCTGGGGCATATGGGAGGGACCCTCCTGTCTTGTCGAGGCAGCGGAAGCGGCTCTTCAGGAGACCAAATATCCGCTCAATCACTCTCCTGGTCCGACCATGTGCCTCATTGTAGCGCATCTGGGCTGGTGTCACAGGGTTCCTGAGGGGCGTCAGCAACCACGGCATGTTGGGGTATCCGGAGTCACCTACATACAGACAATTGCACATTAGCAGAGTTGGAAAAGAGGGTGGAACACTACATAGCAGAACACACACAATGGTACAAAGTCAGTACACACCTACAAGCCAGGCACGCTGGTTCCGCATCTGTGCCATCATCCTCGGGATGCGACTACTCCTCATCACGTACGCATCGTGTGCAGAACCAGGGAAACGGGCACACACGTGTTTGATGCTCATATCTGCAAGACAGACCACCAGTGCATTGACCGAGTGGTAGTGTTTGCGGTTACGGTAGGCCTGCTCTTGGGCCTGTGGTGGTACCAACGCCACATGTGTCCCATCAATGGAGCCAATGATATGCGGCATCCTCCCCAGGGCATAGAAGTCACTCTTCACGCCAGTGAGTCGTTGGAGTCTAGGAAATAGATGTACTGGTTCAGGTATATCAACATAGCCTCCAAAACATCCCGGAGCACACGGCTGAACATGGTCTGTGACATCCCACCAGCAGTCGCCAGAGTGTGTTGAAAGGTACTAGTGGCAAAGAAGTGTAGGGCTGCCATCACCTTCACCTTGGGGGTCAGCGCTGTAGGGTACGGACGGCCAGGTTGCAAATGTGGTGCCAAGCGCACTGCCAAATCCTCAATCAGCTGCCTGGTGAAGCGGTACCGTCGGATGCTGTCCCGTTCCACCATCGTTGCCAGGTCAGGGAATGGTCTATGGACAGCTGGTGCCCTGCAGTGCATAGGTGAAGAAAGCAAGATTGTCAGTCACCCCACATATGTGGCATTGAACACACTCAACATCACATGATACATCATAATGAGGCACAAGTACGTGATGTGTGCAGTTCCGTACGGATATGCATGGCACATACATGGCCAATATCTAACATCACAGACCAACAAGTGGCATCAAGAAGTCCCAGGTCATGCCATCGGATACCATGAGGCCGTGTCCCAGTACCCATCTCCTGCTGCCAAATAACAAACACACGCCACAGTGACATGTGAGGACTGATGTGCCCCAGGCATCACAGCTCAACGACAGGTAGATTCCCAGGGACCCTGTATTGCCACATGGACACTGGCATGACATGGTGTATCATGTATACACCACAGCAAAACAACCATGAGCCCCACAGGTAGTGGTCCGTGTTGCCTCTGCAGAACAGACATGGACGTCTGTGACACACACACGCACAACATCAAAGTCCATGCACAAACAATGTGGATGTGGAGACTGCCTCCCATTGTGCACATGAAATCAGAGACATTGTAATCACAACATGCACACAGACTGTGGAGGACCATCAACATTGTGCCAATGGGTCACCCTGGGTTGAACATAACGTCCCACATGGGACTCAGGGGTATGTGACATGACATACACATACACCACCGTGAACTGTGACCATGCCACATGCACAGATATGAACAGTTGCACATCACAGTGGTCATGTACACGAAACACCAAGGATTCTGTCCCCATAAACACGTGCACAGCCTGGGGGTGGCTGCCCCCAAGTGACACCCACAGAACAACATGTTCACCCCCATACACGGAATAGGTAATGCAGCCTTACATGCCCTAGGATACAGTTTGGACAGGCTGTGGTGTTGTAGGTGTGCCCCTCACTGCCTGGGAAGTATATGTGGCTGGCATATGTTCACCTGTGACAGGCATGGTGACATATGCCAGTGACTTGTACTGGGATGCGTTGGACAGCAATGGACCGATCAGTGCGCACACATTGGCCATTGCATTCAATGTGTGCGGGTACGCGTTGTATCCTATGTACGCGTTGAACAGCAATGGTCCGATCGGTGCGCACCCATTGGCTATGGCCTGGCCTGGCAACGGACGCGTTTTCAAAATTTGAACGAGTCTGATGCTGTAAATTCAGTTGGTCACCCACAACAATGTTGCAATTTCATGGGTGTCACGAAGTTGAACATTTGAAGGATGCTGGGGGCGTGTGTAAGTGGTGCAATTCCATGGATTGGCCAGATTCAGATGATGCAAACGACTTGGACCTATCACTTTGGACACATGGGACAGTATCTGCCTCTGCAGCACACATATAATGCTGGCTGTTCCCCTGAGAGCTCACTTGCCTGCACTACATGCTCCAGGACGACATCTGCCACTACACTGCTGCTGTATCTGCACCCTCTGGACCCTGCAATGGCACATACTGTGGAGAGAGCCCCAGCCTTCAGCACTGAGGAGAACCAGGCCCTGCTGGATGGCCTCCTTCCACAGTACAGCAAGCTGTATGGGAAAGCAGGGGAGCAGGTGAGTGTTCTGTCCACTGCCTTTCTAAATGTGCATGTTGTCTGACTAGCAAGGCTAACAGTCTGCACGCCACTGGCTAGCAGGCTCACTGAGTAGTTGTCACCCCCATAGTGTGTAGTTACATGCACTGGACAGGTATAGTGCAGTGACAGTGCATTTAAACTAGGTTTTACTTCCCAGGCAATGATACCATGTAGTAACTGCTGGCATACTGTCCATAGCCATCGTTGCACTGCCTGTGTACATCATGTGCCCCTGTGATTGAGACATGTATATCCAACTGTGTAATGCACGGATATGTTGCATGTGTAGTAATGGAATTCTCACTTTGTTATCCTCACAGGTTGATGCCCACCAGAAGCAGAAGATATGGCTGACCATCGTCCGGGCAGTGAGATCCGTGGGGGTCTACAAGCGCCGGATCCGCAACTGCCAGAAGAGGTGGCAGGACCTTCGGGGCTGGACCCGGAGGATCGCACGGGTCCAGGTGAAGCTGTCGCCTCCTCGCAGGAGGGGCGGACACCGGACCCTGACCCCCACATGCTGAGGATCCTGGCGGTGGTCTTCCCTGATCTGGATGGGCAGCTGAAGGCCAGAGAGCAGCAAGGAGGGGGTGAGTCCATGTCTGCATTGTGAACTATGTCTGCCATGCTATGTGCCCTCCTCTGGCCTGGTTAAACTTCCACAGTACATCAGTCTTGTGGTCCAGGACCCATGTCCCTCTATTGTGCACTGCCCACTCCTCATCTGATACCCAGGTGTGGCCCTTACAGTCAGGGTATTGTGTCACTTGGGTACTGTGTCCTTGCAGTTTGCTTGACTCAAGGTGGGGGACAGCATCTGTTTCCTGACTCTGTGGTGGGCATCATGGGTGGGTCCATTGCTTACACATTGCCTGTGTTCTGACATGTGTTCTGCGTGTCATTTTGATATGTGGCCCAATTGCTGAGCTGATCCACCACATGTGCCTGGGGTATCTGGCACACACCCATGCTGCGGGTGGGAACAATGTTTGTGCCCCAGGAGTGTGTATATAACGTGTGTCACACATACTTAGCCAGCTGCCCACTGTCCAGGGCTCATCCCTCATTCATGTGGGACAGGACAGTCATGCCTACTCCAGGCCATACAATACACTCTGTACTCCCACTGCCGTGTATCAGCTGACACGTTTTGCTCAGTGATTCGTCCCCTCAGGTGACTGCCTCTGTGTCAGTGTGCTGTGGCTTCGTTGTCAGGTCTGCTGGGGTGTTCCTCGGTTGGGGCTCCGCATGCCACCGGAGATGTGACCATAGGAGATGATACATGTTTGACACATAGGTGTTTGATCACCTGACCGTGCAGACTGGGGTATGCGAATATGAGGTTCAGGCAGCTGTTTCCCATACACAGCAGATTGTGATGTGCTCAGGTGCAGAGGGTAGTGTTACAGGTCTCCCATATGTACAATGGGTATAACCTGGACAGATGAGGGTACAGATGATGTGGTGTGTGGGGGATGTACATGTGCACTTGTTCAGCTCCAGGACTTGCATTCCCCATGATCTACTATTGTGACACAGTGCAGAGTGTTGTTGTCTGGCTGCCCTGCCCATGTGACTGGAGACAGTTATGTATGACTTAGCAGGCATGGCTGTGCCATGGCATGTGACTTCCTATTAGTGATCCTGCAGGGGAGTGACATTTGCTACATGCACACCATTGTGGCAATGGCTATCAGGACATGGGTGCATCATGGTGTCTGTCGCTGGTATGCATCACATGCATTTCCTATTTGACTCTGGGCATCCCTTTCATCCGGACACCTGCACTGAATCAGTGGCAAGAGTTTTGATGTGTGCAAGTCCACATGCTTCACCGGGTTATCTGCACTGTCCAAATACTGTGTAGGTGGTGCATGTGTCCACACTGGGGTATTGCCATCCCACAGACACCATACAGATGGGTGCAAGGCCAGGTGGGATGTGAGTGCCATGGTTGACCATCAGACTGACAATTGACTTCTCCTGTTCTGTTTGTGCAGTTTTAGCAATGTTCAACTAAGGATGCCAGGGCTTGCTCTGTAATGTGCTGTACTTACTGTGGTGTGTGCGTTCGGTGCAGGTGACTGATGTCTGTCTGTTTCCCTATTGATTGCAGATACATCCACGGCCACAGGAGGGGACAGCTCCACGGACCAGGAGGAGCCGCAGAGCCAGACTGGGTCAGCAGCCGAGGAGTGGTCGGAGGGACCCAGTGGCACGGAGGGCGAGGGGAGCCACACCGAGGAGTCCTCAGCACCATCCACCTCAGCTGAGGACCAGAGCAACTCGGACGATGACTCCCTTATGGAGGCGGGGGTCAGCAGCCACCACACCCCAGCTAGTGTTGCTGTCCCCGCCACCACCACCACCACCACCGCCCTCCCATTGGCTCCCATTCCCGAGGTCCGTGGAGGCTCCCATGTTCGGGAGCGTGTCTCCTTCGGGCCAGGCACCGCACCCCCTGCACCTGTGTCCCCTGCTGCCCTGAGTGAGGAGTCTGTGTACCTCCTCCGCCAGCTCCATGTAGGACAGACAGCGATGCTGAGTGTCCTCCATGCACACACCAGTCTGTTGACTCAGCTGGTGTCATTCATGGAGGGCATCTCATCGGGCATGTCTGACCTACAGAGGGGCAATAGGTCCATGGACTCCTCCCTGACGGCAGCAGTGTCCCTCCTCCGACAGTCCCTCACCCCTCCTGCCTCTGCCCCATCCACACTCCCCAGCACCTTACCCGTCCCAAGCACACACACACTGGCACAGGCACACACCAGCACAGACACATGCAGCACACGGACACACACGCCAGAAACAAGACGCACACGCACGCACCGTCAGGGGACTGCAACCACACTCACAGGGGATGGGGCACAGGCACAAACACACGCATCCACAAGCACTGCGCAGTCCTCAGTTGCCTCTCCCTCCAAAGACCCCTCCCTTGCCTCACCTGCAACCCCATACACACAGCGGCTCTTCCTCTGTGACCTTGGCCTCTCCCCTCCGACCCAGCTGATCCAGCATTCAGGGGGAAGAGGAAGCCCACCCACACGGAGCGGAGTGCCCCTGGCCCCCGGACACCATCCCCCAGGCGTGGACCGACTGAGGCCCCCACCCGCAAGTCCCCCGGTCCCGGAAGAGCAAGACCCCGCCGCCGCCCTGCAGCTCAGGCACCAAGTCTCCTTCCTCCATCCCTCAGGCCCCCACTCCACAGGTGCCCCCACCACACCCTGCCCCAGGTTCCCCCACCCACAGATACACCATCCCCAGAAGGGTCAGGCCTTCTCCCCTGCCACTTGCTCTTCCGGCCCCACACCCCCGCTGCGCTTGTCTGTACCACTGATGTGGTGAGGGTGTCCTCCCCCTCTGTCCTGCCCACCTTTCCTGATCCCCATTCTCCTCCCCTGGAGGTGGGCACTGCAGTGGAGTCCACTATCACCCTGTCTGACTTGGGCGCTGCAGTGGCGGACCTGTCCACTGCAGTTGTGCCGGCACCCACAACATCTGAGTCATGCCCCCCAGTTGTGCCGGCACACACCATGTCAGACACCTCCACTGCAGTTGTCAGTGGCTCTCCAGCACCCACCACCCCTTCCCTGCTTCCTCCTGGTGAGCCCTGATCCTGTCCCTGCGGTGCCTGGCCTGCCCCCCATATGCCCCTCCTAGGGATTGTCCCCGGTTGTGATCAGTGCAGGCATGCATAGGGTGACATCTGCCACTGTCACCCTGTATAGACTTCCTTGATGGACTGGCCATTGGCCTTTGTTGATACCTTGCAGTTCTTCCAAGTTTTGAACCCACATGCTGAATAAAGCAACTTTCTGTTCTCTAGTGGTTTTGCTTCTGATATACATGATGTTGATGATGCTAACCGTGCCCTTGCTGCAGTGATGGTGATTTTTGGACTCATGAAAATGAAGTGTTACTGTGCATGAACCCATGTGTTCCAGGGGGACAGTGTCCTATCCTGTGGTGAATCCATGTCGTCCTTAGCAGCATCTGAGGGTGTCATGTATTCAATATTTGGCAATGGGATTTCCTACTTACATTAGCAATGTCACATCTGTGGGTTCCACCCATGCACATCTGTTGTGTTTGCCATTGTTCAATTAGTCTAGTTCCCTGACCGTGTGGCCATCTCCACTGGACATGCAGGTTTGGGCATCAATGGGGAAGGACTCTTCTGTGTTGTCAGTGCAACTTGATATACATGTGTGTTGGATCTGTGCTGTTGATTTCGTTGACATTCCCATGACCAGGCTGATGTGACGGGAGCCTTCATTTGGTGCTAATTGTTGACTGTGTGACCAAGTGTTCTGCTGACATGATGGAGCCCTACTGATGCGACATATGGCACAGCTTTCCTCACACAGGAGTGGAGTCCCCTCATGGCAGTGTGTACTCCTGTGACATCTCGTGCGCCCAAGGTGTGTGTTGTATGAGCATGTGTGTGTGTTCGCTTCCATGTTGCTGTGCATGCTGGGATCCCTAGTGATGTTCCTGTTTGTGATGCTTGCTGAGTTGAGCTATGTTCCCCCAAAGTCTTCTCCCTGGGTTCTCTGTGATGTGGGTGCATGGCACATTACTGGTCATCAGGGTGTCACCCATAGGTGTGTTTGCTGTCAGGGCTGAGTTTGTGGGCAGACGCTGATGTGTCACCATCCGGATTCCCCTTTGCACTTGTTGTTGACACCTGTCATGTGATTTCTGGTTTGTGTTAGCTTTCATTGGTTGTGACACGTTGTGTGTGTGACTGCTGGCACTCCTCAGGGCTGCAATGTTGGTAGTTGTCTATGTGTGTCCTTTGTGGGTGACCTTGGCTTCTTCATAGGTGTGTGACTGTGGCTGGGATCCCATTGGTTGGTGTGATATTGCTGTCATGTCCATGTACAGCGTAGTGTGCAGTGTGTCAGACATTCAGGAGTCTGGTAGAGTGGCCATGTGTGATGTGTTCCTGCACCTTGGTTCCCACCACCCCCCTGGGATTGTCATGGGTGCATGTGCAATGTCACCAGTGCATGTGAGCCTCACTGCTGCACATTGTTGGAGGTCGAGGTGTGTGGTGTTGAGTGTGTGCAGATGAGAGTTGTTGCCCGGCTAGACCCCTGCCTCCATGTTGGCCTTGGCTGACAGGCCGTGCTGATTGATTTGTGCTTGTGTAGGTGTGATGGTAGTTTGTTGCTCAGGACACATGACTGTGGTTCACAGTGTGAACGACATCTAGCTTTGTCATCACAGTGGGATTGTAATGCAGCCCAGGGTCATCACATTGTGGGGGCCCTGGGTGTGGTGCTGTGGTGTCTGTGTGTCTTGCTGTGTCAGTTGCTGTTCCTACATGCTTGTGTGACATGTGTGATTTGTGCTCCCACTCATCTGACAATGCCTGATTGCCCACATAGGGGATTTGGATCCATGAGTTACCTTTGTGTGGCACTGTATGCACGTCTGTGTAATTGGTATTCAGGCCTCCTCATGTGTTGTGTGTTTGCCTGGGGACACTGGTACCCCCCCCCTCACCTGTTGTGTTTGATGTGCAGTGTGGGTCTGCCTGTTTGTGTTTGTGCATCTGCACCACTGCATTGGTATTTCTTTAGTGTGCCATTGGCTGTATGTTGTTTGGTGTGTTTGCCCTGCTGTCCCTGGGACTCCTAGGTCATCAGTCAGCACAATGATCATTGTGTGTGTCCCCCATTGCTGCCATGGTATGGTATCTGTTCACCTCCCTTCTACAGTCTCCACTGGGTATCTGAATTTGTGTGCCCATTGGTGCAAATATGTGGGTCTGCATTCTGATGGTCACTTCTGTCATTGAGTCATTGATGAGTGTTGACAGTGTCAGCCCCCATGGGTGATGTTTGTCTGCACATGGCCAAAGGTATGTCTTGTTTGCACTGCACTGTTTGCCTCCCCATTCTATGTTGCTATGGGACACAAGCACTACTTTGCCACTGATGTGTTTGTTGTTCTGTGACCAGGAATAATCCATGCAGTTTGGCAGTTGCAGCTTATTCTTTGTCAACACATACATTTTGGTCACTGTGATGATGGGGGTTTGGACCCCATTGCCACAATGTTCAATATGTGCTTCAGCTATGGACCCCACACTCACATTTTGGTCACTGTGATGATGGGGTTTGGACCCCATTGCCACAATGTTCAATATGTGCTTCAGCTATGGACCCCACACTCACATTTTGGTCACTGTGATGAGGGGGTTTGGACCCCATTGCCACAATGGTCAATATGTGCTTCAGCTATGGACCCCACACTCACATTTTGGTCACTGTGATGATGGGGCTTTGGACCCCATTGCCACAAGGGTCATGGCCTGCTTGCATTGTGGGTGCCACACACATTTATGTGTGGCACTTGTGATAGGGGGTCACATTGTATGTCCACAGTCCTGTTTAGTGTTGTAGGCATTTGACACAGTCTACACACACTTGTCATGGTGTTGGGGGGATGTCTTTGTGTTGCATTCTTTCTGCTGGTGTGTGCTTCTTGTGGCATGTATTTGCCATCCTGTGAGTGGGGGTGGTAGTAGTAGGCATCCAGCCCCCCCTGGGTAGAGGTGGTAGTAGTGGTAGGCACCTGGCACCCCCTGGGTAGAGGTGGTAGTAGTGGTAGGCACCTGGCACCCCCCTGGGTAGAGGTGACAGTAGTGACAGGCATCCAGCCCCCCATGGGTAGAGGTGGTAGTAGTGGTAGGCACCTGGCACCCCCTGGGTAGAGGTGGTAGTAGTGGTAGGCACCTGGCACCCCTGGGTAGAGGTGGTAGTAGTGGTAGGCACCTGGCCCCCCTGGGTAGAGGTGGTAGTAGTGGTAGGCACCTGGCACCCCCTGGGTAGAGGTGGCAGTAGTGACAGGCATCCAGCCCCCTGGGTAGAGGTGGTAGTAGTGGTAGGCACCTGGCACCCCTGGGTAGAGGTGGTAGTAGTGGTAGGCACCTGGCACCCCCCTGGGTAGAGGTGGCAGTAGTGACAGGCATCCAGCCCCCCATGGGTAGAGGTGGTAGTAGTGGGAGGCACCTGGCACCCCCTGGGTTGAGGTGGTAGTAGTGGTAGGCACCTGGCCCCCCATGGGTAGAGGTGGTAGTAGTGGGAGGCACCTGGCACCCCCTGGGTAGAGGTGGTAGTAGTGGTAGGCACCTGGCACCCCCATGGGTAGAGGTGGTAGTAGTGGGAGGCACCTGGCACCCCCTGGGTAGAGGTGGTAGTAGTGGGAGGCACCTGGCACCCCCATGGGTAGAGGTGGTAGTAGTGGTAGGCACCTGGCACCCCCCTGGGTAGAGGTGGCAGTGGTGACAGGCATCCAGCCCCCCATGGGTAGAGGTGGTAGTAGTGGTAGGCACCTGGCACCCCCTGGGTAGAGGCGGTAGTAGTGGTAGGCACCTGGCACCCCCCTGGGTAGAGGTGGCAGTGGTGACAGGCATCCGGGCCCCTATGTGTATATGTGGCATTGGTGATGGGCATCCCGCCCCTATGGTGCTGCTGTTTCTGGAGTAAGTAATTTCTGCATCCCTGTGTGTGTGTGTGATATGTCGGGTACGTGTAGTTTGTGTTTGTGGTTGGTGTCTGACCTACCTTCTGCGCCGTACGCGTCCGTGCCTGTTCCGGTAGTAGATATAGAATATTGGTAGGATCGGAACGATGGGATTCATTGTTGGTTCGTCTCGTTCGTCTTCGTCGTTGCTTCGCCTCGTCCTCGTCGCTGGCGTGTTCGTCTCGTAGCCGTGGATCGTGTTGTGGCGCGAATCGGAGCTTATGTGCGCCTCTCCCGGATGCTTTGACGTGCCGTGCATAGCGACGGGTTCGGCGCGTACGGGAAGCGCATCGTACTTGTCTGGCCGGACGGGGCTGCTTTTTGGCTTCCGGGCGACTCGTATCGGCGTTTACGGATCCGGCTCGGTCGGGGATCAGGACCTGTATTGGGTGAGTACGACTCGGTCGGAATCTGCGCTGTTGTGCGCATCGTACTTGTTCGTTCGGATTAATGTGCGGATCGGTCGGGAAACAGGCATTCGCATGGCTTTTTTCCCGACCGAATGGCGTTGGGTGCGTCTCCGACCGAGATCGGAATCGACCCCATAGTGTGCAACAAATGCAATGATACACTGAGTAAAAGGCAGTTTGCATGTGTGTTTCCTGTAAAAAAAAAAAAAAAAAAGGCGCGCCTTGTTTATTTCGTACATTATAGCCCAGCTACATTCTAAAACATGTCTGTTGCTTGGGCGTCCATGCGGTGGTGACCTGGAAGCACCTCTTTCCCTCAACCAGCTGCCATGGGAAGTGCTGCAGTATGCTGATGTGGACTGACAGCGTCTCACGAGGGGACACTCGAGAATACAAATCTTTGGAGTTTTATAAAGATGCAAGAAGTCTGCGATTCTTGTCACACCTCAATCCCCTCTGGAAAGAACTGCCACTTTGAGAACACTTTCTGGGGACAGTATAAATGTGTTTTAATATAATAAGTAATCGGGTCAAAGAAGAAACCATTCTTTCCGCACTCGAATTGCATTTACACATTCTGGGTTTTCGCTTCCGGCTGCAAACAAAAGCCCTTCTCTAAAGAGTGGTAAAAATAATGTCTTTAAAAGTCTCCAGAAAGAATCTAGCTGCTGAGGATGACCCTTGCAAAAGTGAGGTTTGGCACTGCCACCTGTGTGCAGAATTGTCAAAACTGTTAATATGTCTGAGATAGAAATAAAACAGATTATGGAAAAAATGGCAAGGGCAGCTAATTTATAAGCCGCCAATTCTCATTTTTCCTGTGGCCCTGGCCAAAAACTCCAATTCCAAAATGATAGCCCTGGGAACAGAACTTTGCATTCTGTGATTTGTAGTTTCACCATTTCCACTGTGGACATGTGACTATAAGGTGCAACACCTAAAGTGCTGTTGGCTTAGAGTCAGGGCAGGTGAGAGGTGCCACAACCAGCACATGGTCATCCCATCTGGCAGATCTGGTAATGCTGCTCCTTTTTATGTCTCCAGCGATGCCCTGAAACCACATGTTTCAATAGCCCTTGTGGCCAAAGGTCATCTGACACCAAACTGTGAAGCAGCCAGAGATTTCCTAGACAGAGCAGAAGGGCTGGGGCAAGTAGTGCCACATGTTCGGCTCCTACAGACAGAGGAAGAGAGCCCTTATGCAGAAGTGTGTGTGTGTATGTGTGTGTGTGTCCCCATAGGGCCATGACCTACTCAGCGTCTCATCCTTCCGAGGTGAGTACAATGTGCACTACTGAGTGGGATGACACCTTCAGCTATTATTTTTGCAGGTGCCTGCCGTTAGTTCAGGGTGGGCTTTGGCTTGCACACGACAGTCATATTATTATCCATTTAGTATACCGCCCGACTGCAGAAAGACAACTTTTATAGAGCTTTGAAGCTCCTGTGCTGTCTATCGCTATTTTCACAAGCTGCTGCTTTACCTCCCAGTGCTTCGACTGGTCCGAGTATTAAATCCCAGTATTTTGAAAATACACCATTAACTTTCAGCACGTGTGCAGGCCCCGATATTGCCCCCTCCCCCCCCCAGCATTAATCTAGGATGGCACATGGTCTCCAGTATTTCTAAGAGTTTCAGTATTACCTCCAATTGTATTGCAGACTCCAGAAATGCCCCTTTCAACAGCTATCTCTTGATTCCACAGCATAGCTTTTGGAATTTTTGCATGTTTCATCATTACTCCCACACCCCAGTATTTCTGCAGGTCCCATTTTTAGGTCTCGCCTAGGCAACACATGTGCTGTCTCTTCGAGACATGCCGTATCCACTGTGTGGGCTTACAGCCCACCCATTGCTTTAGATTAATTTCTTCACGTGTCCTTATCAAAAGCTTGCTTTTATGTGGGTAATCTGTGGTTTTTTGTCCCTCCTTCTTGGGTCTTGCTCCCTCCTCACGAAGCAGTGGCCTATGACTTGTATTCTTTAACTTTTGTCTATTTCAGTTGGTCTATGCGCACTATTTTTTTTCATTTCTTTCAGCCGGTGTTTTGGGAAGGTTCCCTTTTGTTTCTTTCTGTAGTGTTGATGTTCCTAGCGCTGTTTCTGTAAACAGCCCTTTAAATCTTGTTCTTATTTTGTCACATTTACTGTTTTCTGAGGGCACCTGTTCAGTCCAGACCTCATCGCTGCTTGTCCACTCGGTCATCGGCCGCTTTTTCCGTCTCCTTCCCTCTGAGTCCCGCTTTAGCTTCCTGGCCCCTCGTTACAACTGCTTCCAATGAAGAGCTACACGCACATGTGCCAATGATCACACACAGCCACAATGCATTAACAATAATTATTGCAACTATATATGCAAACCCAAAATATTACAGATATGTATTTTATAAAACAAACCATTCACTTTTGTCTATTTAAGTTCGTGTGCGCGCACTATTTTTTTTGTTTCTTTCAGCTTGTGTTTCGGGAAGGGTTCCCTTTTTTCTTTATAGTGTTGATGCTCCTAGTGCAGTTTCAGTAAACAGCCCTGAAAATCTTGTCCTTCTCTCATCACATTTGCTGTTTTCCGAGGGGGCCTGTTTCATCCACCTACCTCCTCCCTCATCACTGCTTGCCCCCTCCATCGTCGGACACTCTTTCCGTCTCCTCACCAAAGTTCCACTTTAGCTTCCTGGCCCCTCGTTACAACCGCTTCCAATAGAGAGCTACGCACACATGTGAGACAGCCAATCATCATACAAAGGCACAATGCATTAACAATAATTATCGCAAACCATATATGCAAACCCAAAACTTTAGAGCTATGTATTTTATAAAAGGAACCGTTAGTGCACAGTCTTGCGACTACCCCGCGTGTTCTAAAAGGTAACGTTCAAGAGCAAAGAGAGCAGTTGTGCGAACAGTCTACTTCATCTTCTTCACGCTGCATCACATGACTCAAGTTCCCTAACTGGTTGCTCAGAGACAATGCTGCAAGATGTGATTGATTTACAGACATTAATTCCCACTTTTACGTCAAACCGCATCAACAACACTCCACAACCCAGCTACCACTTCTATCATATGTTGTGATGGCTCTGCCTTGATAATATACAGAGCTCTGCTTCCTTTCAATTCGTTTTATTTATAAATACCTTATACATAAAACTTTACTAAATGGAGGCTAAAATAAGACCCCCTCACCTACTGAAAGAATCAAATCTCTGTGTGCTGTGCTAAAATGGCTTAACGAAAACATGTACTATAGTACGCAGAACACATGCGAAAGGGAGCTTATGTAATCTGCACCAATGGTTTCCAATGCCAATGAGTTTAGGCAGGAAATGCTTCAGCTGGCTAACATCGACAAAAATTTTTTGCAAAGCCAATAGGTCTATTGAGGAAGACAAAACATCCAACATACATCACTTAATCAGCAAAACATTAAAAATATTTTATTAGCACAAACACAAACAATCTACACTTACTATCCACACTTTATTATGGTCTAAACAAAAAGGAACGGGAACGACAGTAACAGGGTTCACCACTAAATGTGATGTGACTGTAGCAGTCTTTAAATTAGATTCGAAACGTGAGGATAAAGTAATTGCAGTCAAAAACAGCTAAATACGCAGGTCCAAAATCCACACAAATACTGTAGAATAGAGAAAATATTTTAAAAAAACTCTCGCAAAACCGAGACCAATTGGCTTTGCCAATGCTTGTTTAATCCAAGTCTTGGGCATTTTGTCTGCTTAGGCACTTGTCACCATGGGGAAATGTAAATCTTCTGTTCCTCTCATGAAGGACACTGTGGGTAAGAAAAAGCAATCTACCAAAACTATTGGGAGATTTTTGGGGAAAGGTGGTGAGGGTCATTAATCAGGAGATTGCACAAGCTGAGTCACGCTTTAATGCTCTGCAGGATGTTGGTCGAATCACAGGATCTGGCGACCCTACAGTTTCATCCAATGAATCTACCCACAGATATATTGATGACATCACCAGAACATATGCCAACAGTCTTATTAAACTAATAATGTTTTTTGAAGATTGAAACGAATCTTCAATACCGACTTGCCCTGACACTCCAGCTGTAGCAGGAGGCCCTTAACAATCATTTTTCTGGCGATTTTAACACACAATTAAAAGTGATGGCAACTGGTCTGGATGATTTGCTGACAGATGTACTACCCAAACAGTTATTTTCCAGCCCTAAGTAGTACATTCAACACCAGGGGGACTTTTTTTATTAGACTGCATTGCTAAAGAAAATTTACATAATGCCAACTAGCCCTTTACACATTTTAGACCTCATCTTCTTACATTTTCTGCAAGAGGTTGTTCCAGCACATAGACTATATTTTTGAGTCTAGTCATGTGCCCGGGAACATTACTGATAATAATCTGATTTCAAGTTCCTTTGCTCACTACAATTCACAAAAAATTGTTCTTGAGTCACAGCATTTTCTTAAACTGTGTTAGCAATTCTACTCATCAAGTCTATTAATGATTGGGTATTAGACTACGTTAGAAGATTGCTGATCCTTTGTGGGCCCTTTCTTGGGTCTCAAATATCATTAGGGCACATTATTCAACCTAGCAACTGGTCTGGTAAATGGTTTGAAAGATCATGAAGTGCAGCTAATTGGAATATTCATCTTACACTGAAGCTCTCACCTCATAACTAGAAGCAAGTTACCAAGCTCCTTATGAAATAATTATGAAGGAAAGGTTGTTATTGGTTAGAAACAAAGCATAGAATAAAACCTGTGTTGCTAAGGATCTGGCTGCTTTTTGGAAAGTGCTTAATCTCTCTCTATTTCAGAAGGATCCTCTTTAAGCTAAGTTGGAGGCATATATCATGACTGAATCATGGGTCAGCCATTTTCCCAACATTTATAACTCTGCAGGATTTCAAGGCCCATCTCTTGTGTGCATTTCAGGTACTAGACTGTTTTTTAGTCTTGCTAACATGACTGATGCTGTTAAGGATAGTGCCTTTGGTAAAGTCCAAAGACCTTATGGGATGCTCTTAAATGTTATCAAGCATAACATTGAATTGTGGGCCCCTATGATAACATATGTGTTATATGCTTCAAGTAATTCATCTAATCAGGTTTACTGGTCATATTCATTTATCATCCCCATTTTTAAAGAGGAAAAAAGAGACAATCCTAGTTGTCATTGCCAATCTCTTCGATAGATCATTTGCTAAGGTGGCAGGAAGAATTTAAATGACTGGAATTCAAGCTTGGGCACAGTCTCATGGAAGTCTGGCTGAAACTCAGCAGGGCTTTATTGCCGGGTTGGGGATGGTGTGACAGTGATTCAATTTACATCTTACCTTGCAAATATGAGGTTGTCCATGAAGGGCCCTTTTGTCTAGCCTTATGGACCCTAGTTCGGCTTTCCACTGTGTCAACAGGCTGAGAGTCTGGTGTATTATAAAATCTCTGGTGGTGGCCCAGCAATTATCTGGGGGAGGAGGGTGCTGAGAGTTTCAAATGGGCTAGAGGTGTTTGTCTGGGGTGTGTCCTAACACCTTTCTCTTCTTCTCTTTACTTTATACACAAATCAGTTGGAGGCTGGTTTGAGGAAGTGGGGACAGGGTACCCCTAGACTGGGCAGAAATACCGATCCTATCTTACTGTATGAAGATGGCCCTGTTCTATTGTTTACAAAACCTGGAGTGCCCAAAAATGTCTAAGTGTGGATTGTTTGACTGTTCGGACCTCCATTAAATCACATTTGGCCTACAATTGTGTTTAGGTCCTTCAATTTTCAATTGGTGCCTTGCTTTCTATGGCACTTTTTGCCTTAAAACTTATCCAATTTTAATCATTTTGGTGTTTTTTTTACTCCATAAAGTTCTCTTGATTTTTCTAAATTGATTTGGGAATTTTATTGTGCTGTGTTCAATACTTGGAAATTGTTTGGTGCTTCTTGAATGTAACACTTACAGCTCTTTTGAATTTCCTGCAGCTTGTTCCATTGCTACCAGTGGTTATTTTTGAACAGTGTTGTAACCTAATCAGATTGTGTGCATTATGTTGGTACTTCCCTAAAAGAATTTGAGGGCATATTTACCGAACTTTCATGCAGCGCAGTACAGCGCAGCGCAGCTAGCCACTTTGCTGTGCTACGCTGCTTGAAAGGGCAGGCACTCGCCTTATTTAACATTATACGGCGCATTCCATTTCTTTCCTTCTGCTGGTGCCCTTTTGACTTCCTAGTGCCAAGGCAGTCACGCTTGCACCATGGTGCAAGGGTGCCTGCGTTGTAGGCAGGATTGTTCTTGTGCAGGAAGGGACACGTTCCTGTACGTAAACAATCCTCAGATGCAGCACACTTAGAAAGAGGATACAACAAGGAGAAATAAAGATATTTCTCCTCGTTATGCCTCCCCTGGGGAGGCACAGCATTTTGACGCATTCCCAGGTTTACCAATGCAAGTAAATCTGGGAATGCATCAAAATCCATTGGTGGATGCGTGGGAACACCCACGGCCCACCCACGGAACACCTCCCTGGGGCAGAGTAACGCAACGCAGTGATTTGCACTGCCTTGCATTGCTCCAGATTTATCAAGCCACGAAGGGCCACGCAAGATGGCCTTGTGTGGCTTCATAAATCTTACTTTACTGCTGCGTCGCTCTTGTGCACTCCCTCCGTGCGTGGCGCAAGGGCCACGCAACACTTTGATAAATATGCCCCCAAATGTCTGACAACTAGTATATTGTAAATTGAGTCAAGACTGGAGTTGTTTGCACTCTTCTATCACTTCTGTGACATAAACAGTAGGTTGGTTAATTGTTAATATTCTGTGGTGCACATCATCTTATTAACTCAGAACCCTGCCCAGTGTGTGGTGGGTAATTGCCTTGTGAGGCTCATGACACCTTGCAGTATATTTTTAATTTATTTTTGATACAATCATGTCTGCTTCAGGGGAACTCTTTCACGCTGCGAACACCACACTCAGCTGATATAAGTTTGAAAAATGCTTTGTTTGAGATGCCGCAGAGGCAGAAAAGTAGAAAGAAACGAAATAAATAACAAATTAAGCAAATACATATATATATAAATGAATACTGCCCATGTTTAAATTGTTTGATTATCCCGGTACAATAATAACGGAAATTGAAATTGGAAATTTTCAGTGCCATATTGTAGTGTTCTTTTCTTTCAGGCTTTTAGTTGGCTTGATACTCGTTTCACACATGTGACAGGAAGGAATAAGCTGACTTAAATAGAAAAAAAAAATCTTCACAGATGTGGCGAGAGATGTGAGAATGTTCTAGTTTTAACAAGGCTAGTATGTGAGATAATTGCAAAAATGTAGAGAATCTTCGCAGGAACTATTCTTAAGTCTTCAAAGCCAAGGAATGTTAGACTCTCAAAATAGCGAGAGCTTATTTTCCTCATCTGGAAGCAGGTAGCCAAGAGGTTGTGGTGGGAGATGGCACCAGGGGACAATGACATGCTGTTGACTGCTGATAGACTGAGCTCTTGAAGACTAAAGAGGGAGAATGTCAGTAGGAATAATACAGCGCTGGTGGCCCAGATCTCTTTGTTTAAGAGAAAGCATTCTTCTTTAATATTATAACCTCACGTGGGGTAGTTAGCTACATTCTGAGTTCATATAGTCAGTGCTTAATTTGAGCCGGTGGTTGCAGCTGGTGCCCACAGGCACTCATTTTTGGGGACCAGCACTTATTTTTCCCAAACAGACTTTGATACAGAGCGAGAGAGATAAAAGCACAAAAGAAGAAAGAATGAGGAAGAGAAGAAAGGAAAAACAATGACAAAGAGAGAAAGCAAGGGTGGAAAAGAACCTGGAAGAGTGAGGTAAAGGGGCAGGGAGTGTCTGGTGATAGATTAACTGGGCATAAGGTGGAATAATCAAGACTACGCAGTCTTGATATTCAGCACCCTGACCTTTGACATCGCCAGTGGCGGCTTCGGAGGAAACCTTTGAGCCCCAGCACTTATTATTTTTTACAAATTAAGCTCTGCTTGTGGTATTCATTGTGTTCAGTGATGTTCATGTTGTTGTCGAGAATAGTTGTGTGTTGTCAGATCCCTTCATCTCAGTCTGAGTAGCAGTTGCAAGATCCAGCCTGTGCCCACGCTAAGAAGTTCTAATAAGGACTTGTGACCAAATACAGAAATCCAATATTCAGCTTTATACCCAACTAGAGTGATTCCATGATCCAATAATTGGCCAAGCTTTGAGATTCCAAGTTCCACTCTGGGAACACGCACAGTGGTTTAAGGATGCAATATGAGCACACGGATTTTGAATCTAAGGACATGATTTAGTGTTTGGTGGACTGGTACTCCGTCTTACCCGTGACGGATAGCACACCCTCCTTATTTCAAGTGCATTATGTCCTAATACAATCAGGCGGATGGTATATCTGTTATGTTTGTGATACTGAACCTGTTTGTCAACCTCTAAATTTGGCCTGAAGATCCAAACTAAGCAGAGACTGAGAGATTCAAAGATTGAATCTAGGCACAAACATAGCGATTTTAAAATCCACACTAGGCTCGAGCACAGCAAATTTAAGATGCAATTGGTGCCCACACACATGAAGTCCAACTTTCAATCTGTGTCCATATGTGGCAGTTCGACAGTACATTCTATGCCAGAGCATAACTAATATCCAGGCAGAGCAATTGTCCAGCAGTGGAATCCAAGCCCTAGCAGTGCAGTTCCAAGATCCAGTGGTAATCTCTGGAGAAGCAAATACAAAACAAAATCCATGCAGCCCAGAAAAGTTCCAGATTTCAGAGAACTTAGAAGATATGGAGCTGGAAGTAGGGGTTGGGCAGGGGATCCAGCAACCCCAGATAAACTCCAGAAGGCTAGACAGGCAAATGGACAAAAAAGAAGCAGTTAATCATGTCTGTTTCTTGCAGCATGTGTTATAAGTTTAAAGACAGTCACAGTTTGGGTGTAATTAAACCAGGCATCATACTTCTTTTGACAAGCTAGTATTATGTCTATTCTTATTCAGATTTATTTCACAGTCACCTGCCTGCAACCTGCGTGCATTTTCGCTCTTCACACAACTTACATACCTTTTTTTTTAGATATTTTTGTTATCACATTATGTAGAAATTTGCACTTTAGTGACACCCATTGCTGGTGTCAAGTAGCAGATGAAGAGGTGAAAGACATTCTTATCTCAGAGGCGAAAGCCATTCAGTTGCTTCCTTTCCATAGTTTAGAAACATGGAAAAATATATTTTCAATATATTTTCAATATATTACCATATTATGTTTAAATATATTACCACTAACAGAATTACAAATGTTATACAGTGCCCCTCAAAGCTGGAGTGTGAGGAGAATTCATACACTAAGCAATGTAAAAAACACAAAGCAAGACACATCTAGTAAAAAAAAATGACAACTGCTGTGATTTATCATTCTACTTTTATAAGCATCTCCTCTTTCTGATGCACCTGTTACAACTGCAAATCCACAAACCAATATTTTGAGTGATATTAAGGACAAGTCCAAAGCAATACTGCCATACATTGCTGATTGTCATCCAGCGTACATGTAACTAGGTTAGATTTTTCATGCTGAAAGCCCCACATTCCTTCAAGTCCACATTTATTCATGCTTTAATATTTATTAATTTTCGGTATGTGATACTGTGCAAACAAAGTTGTAAGGAAATGGAGAGCCGTTTACATAGAACATTTTTATTGCAGCAGAAGCATCTGAAGCACAAGGAGCTCCATATAGAATTGTATGCGCATGGGTGTGTGCGCGCCCCCATACATAGGGTCTGATTTAAGTCAGTTTTCACAAGGCATGGTGTGATGAGAAGGTGTTAGGACAGTGCCAGACAGTGTACTTATAGTACATCGTGTATATTTCCTATTTATTTGAATCACATGTAGATGAAGTGATTTTCTCAGAATCACACATTTTATTGTCAAGGGCCAGAAGCCAGGATTAGAAAGTAATTCTCAGGGATAGAAGATAAATCGCTAAGCTTTTGAATCAAATCCCTTCCTTCATTTTATGCTACTTTATTACATGTTGTTAAAGTAGACTTACCTCTACGGTTTTGATTTTTCCCTGAACTACTGTACAGTTAATAAATTAATAGACATTCAGCTGTTGCTTAGGAGTCTGTCTGCTCCTGGTCCTCCCATCTTTTTTTTTTCATATATATATTTTTATTTGTTTCAATTGTTTAAGAAACATTTATACCTTACAACAATAACAACAAGTCGCACTCAGGTCAGTCATTTTAGTTCAGTTTTCTCATCTCCTGTGTCCTGGTCCTCTTATCTTAAGCGACTCACTATCCAAGTTTATGTAACAGATACTTAAGATAGTGTTCTCTTTTTGTTTAGTCGGCTTCCCTCATAAAAAAAGATGTAAGTGACATATTGTTTGTGAAATTCTGCACACTTTTGGGAGCTACAAAAATAAATCTAAATAGTGCCTCTGATTTAGAAGGTGGTTAAGAAACGTTTGAGGCACCCTTTTGAATAAACTCAGTGGCGGCTCACCGAGGGAGTGCTGCGGGGCGGTGGGGCGGGGCGGGGCGGGGCGGGGGAGGAGCAGGGTGGGGGGTAGTAAACTCCGGCATACGGCGGTACGGAGTTAAGTAAATAAACAAATAAATAAAACAATTTACATTGCGCGCGCTGCATCGCCGAGTTGGCGTTGCAGCGTGCGCAATGTAAATTGTTTTATTTATTTATTTACTTAACTCCGTACCTCCGTATGCCGGAGTTTACTCCCCCCCCACCCTGCCCCTCCCCTGCGCCGCAGCACTCCCTCGGCGAGCTGCCACTGAAAATGCTGTTTAACAAAGGCCGCTCACATTAGTATTTTGCATTACTATTTGTCATACAATGATGTTCTAAATGAATATTAGGGCAGGTGAACACGTCGGTACCTGTTTAAGAAGGCGGACAGTTTAATGTGCATTTATCATAAGTCTTTCGTGTCTGATCATGTAGACACTGGCTATTTTACACAGATAAAACACACAGAATATTTCAGACTGCTGCAAACTTTTATGGTTTACAGCTAGCAAGTGTAGCGTCCTAAGATTTATGTTGCAAGTGATCATGCCATACAATAATCTATATTTCAGCATATAGCCCTGGAGAGGTCTTTTTTCTACCATGCATCATGAGGCTAAATGGTGTGCCCTCAGTAATCTGTGCTCATGACCCATTTCATAATGGCAGCCATTTGTGGCATAATTTCCACTGGACACAGAGGATGTTAAAAGTCAATATGTTTCCTGGTCAGTATTCCCTATGGTGTTTTTTTTCTGTTTCCATAATACATCAGTCCTGATGCCCGTTATTTCTCCTTTAATTGACTTTATGATGGTCAGGACTTCAGCTGTGGTTAAATGTTTCAGCTGGGCACAGTTTTAAACATGTGTTGCATAACTCAGCATCTCAAAATCCATTAATGCTCCTCAGATATATGGTGTGTCCAGGTGCTACGCTACCTGGGCACACCATATTACTGAGGGGCATACATTGATTTCTGAGGTACAGAGGAGAGGACCACCACATCTGGGCACAGTGGAAAATTGTGATGCATTTTTTTTTTTTTTTAATTTTTATTTATTAATGTTTCTTAACATACAACATATAAATACAGATTGCATTTCAGTTAATACTGCACATAATCTACCAATTGATAGTGTCATTAAAGTAATGCAAGATATGTCAGTGGGAGGGAAACTACAGGAGGAAAGGGGAGGAAAGGAGCAGGAGAGCGAGGGATAGAAGGGGAAGGTAACCAAGAAGTTAACCAATAACTTGCCATTCAGAGGGTATACTTTTTGCTGGATGATTTAGGGCTGGATTAAGCCCATCTGTTCAGGGCAGATTGTTAAGGCCCCTGCCGGACACAGTGGGGCGTGTGGGTATATCGGCTCCATGTGGGGGAGATGCAGCCTGGGATGCTGCTTATGGCTGGCGGTCATGACATGGTGTATCTTCTGTCAGATCGATAAGTTTCCCAAGATAGCTTGTCAGGGGAGTCCAGAAGTCCCTAGGGTGGAAGCGGACTGGAATCAGCTCCCAGTACGCATCTAGCAGGTCTTGGCAAAGAGCTGCATCATGTAACCATGCATTTCTCGTGGGAACCTGTCGCCTGCCCCAGTGATTTGCCACCCTACGCTTGGCCAGCAGGACAAGCATCACAGTCAGCCAACAGACCTCAGGGGAAATGTCCCTGACAGAGCCCAAAAGGACAACTAGGGGTGTGCTATCTTGGGTGTGGCCAGTAATGCTAGCTCACTTCTCATATTCCATATTCCACTATACTAATTCACCACTAATCCTTTATGGGTTCCAGAGTAGCGTGCTACTCGCCAATAAAGCGTTTCAACACCCCATCAGGGTTACCAGCGCTATATAAATGCAAACCTTTTTCCCTTTTCTACCCCTTCCCAACCCTTCTCAATCCAAATAACTAACATATCCACCACTCAAATTACTTTCATGTTTCACCATACTAATTCAACAGTAATCCTTATGGCTTCCAGAGTAGCTTCCTACTCGCCAGAAAAGCGCTTCAACACCCATCGGGGGTAACAGGTGCTACATGAATGCAAACCTTTCTTCCCTTTTATCCCTCCGCTACCCTTCTCACTCCAAATAACTGACTAATATCCACCACTCAAATTACTTTCATATTTCACCATACTAATTCAGCACTAATCCTTTATGGGTTTCCGGAGTAGCGTGCTTCAACACCCCATCAGGGGTAACAAGCGCTATATAAATACAAACCTTTTTTTTCCTCTTCTATCCTTCTGCTATCCTTCTGCTATCCTTCCGAATGCAAATAACTGACTAACCTATCCACCACTTAAAATTTACTTGCATGTTTCACTATACTAATTCAACACTAATCTTCTAAGGGTCCCGGAGTAGCGTGCTACTCGCCGAAAAAGCGCTTCGACGCCTCGTCAGGGGTAGTAAGCACTATATAAATGCAATTACAATACAATACAATATCTCTGAACACCGTTGCCCAAAAGTCATGAATCTCGAGGCATACCAACGCCAGGTGTAGAAAGTTTGCGCACAGCGCATCGCAAGCAGCGCAGGTCCTCCACTAGTCCCATCCACTGTAGTTGCGCAGGTGTATGATATAGTTTATGTAGGAATTTAAAGTGAATCAACCTCAGCCTATAGTTCGGAGACAAAGCTCTAGATTGAGTGCAGCAAAATGACCACTGCTCCTCGCTTATTTCAATATTGTGGTCCTCTGTCCAGAGCTGTCACTTGGGGGTGGCCCTGAGCTGGGCTGTTCACTGCATGCCAGTATAAATGCGGGTTATCAGTCTTCGCGGTGAGTGGTTAGTGAGCATATTCTCCAGTACTGTGAACACAGGAGGAGCTAGGGGAAAGGTGTCATAGAGGTCGTGTATAGCTGCCCAGAGCTGGTGATACGTCATTGCATCCAAAAGGGGCGGCAGATTATCCTGGAAAACTTGTTGATATGTAACAAAGGAGTTGTCTGGGTATATCATCCCAAAGGAGGTAAGCTTTAGCCGGCAGAGGCGCGCCCGCATTCCAGCCTCCGAGGCTGTGGGGATCAAAGGGTGCCCTGGAATGGGAACAGAGGAGGCATACCGGTGTGGCAGGCATGCCCTTTTCTGCAGCTCATTCCATACCCAGATCGTGCAAGCCAAGGAAACCAATTGAGACCGAAGTTGTCGGCAGAAATAGGCAGTGAGAGGAAGAGGCAGGTTAATAAAAAGATAAAGAAACTTGGGGAGGACCACCATTTTGGCTATTGCTAGCCTGCCAGTCAGGGACAGGGGAGTTTCAACCATGTAGACACGCGGTCCTCAAGCCACAACATCAGCCGGCCATAATTCTCCCTCCACCGCACCTCCGTACTCTGGCTCAGCCAGACTCCTAGGTAACAGACTGAGTCTGTAGCCCACATCAAGGGAAAGTTAGGAGCAAAGATCTGCGTAGCTTCAGTGAGTGGAAATAATGTAGATTTCACCCAGTTTATGATGATGCCTGGTATGCCGCCAAAACTGATAAATTCCCGGGAAGCGAGTCTAAGTTGTCGGATGGGTTCCTCATATATAGGGTAACTTCATCTGCATACATGGAAACAAGGAAACCGCCTGGGTCTGAAGGCAAGGCCCTGATGTGAATGGTGCTGTCTAAGTCGGGTCGCTAGTGGTTCCATTGCAATAGCGAAGTGAATGGGGAACAGGGGGCATCCCTACCATGTGACCCGAGCGACCGGAAAAGGTGGGATATTGTACCGTTAAGCCTAAATCGAGTAACCGGCAAGATGTATGGTGGGCGGATTAAAATAATGTATTTGTGGCTCACTCCAAGGCGCTCAAGCAGATGAAAAAGATAGGGACATTCGAACGAGTCGAAAGCCTTGGAGGCAACGAGAAATGCAGCTGCAGTCTGCAGATTCGGATTGAATGAGTGAAGAATGGCAACAAAGGTGCGAGGATTATGAGCAGTAGAGCACCCAGGAACAAAGCCGGATTGGTCTGGGTAGATCATATGCGGGAGGAGAGGTAAGAGACGTGAAGCAATTCATTTTGCCAGGATCTTGTTGTCAATGTTTATCATAGAGAGCGGTCGATAGGACACACACTTTTTATAATCTTTGTCAGGCTTGAGGATGGTTACGATAAGAGCCTCTCATAAGGAAGGAGGGAGGTAACCAGTACGCACTGAATCCTCGTACATGTCGCAGAGATGGGAGGCCAGCAAGGGAGCAAATTCCTTATAAAAGGCTGCTGTGAAGCCGGCATGGCCAGGGGCCTTGTCTCCAGGCAGACCCGCAATAACCTGGGTTGTCTCCTCCACTGTGAAGGACTCATCCAAAAAAAGTTGGTGACCCTCCTCCAACCAGAGGAGCTGCACGATTCCAAATAAAGGGCCAAGTCAGGGGGAGGAGAGGATTGGGAGGTAGAATGCAGATCAGTGTAGAAGTCAGCCATGGTGTGCTGCACGGCCTCATTCAATACCTGCAGGTTTTGATGGTCGTCCAATAATTCGACAACGTAGTCGCTCGCCCAGGGCTTGTGCAGCAGGGCTGCCAAGGTCTTACCCGCTCTCTCCCCCTCCCAGTAATGCCTGACCTGAGCCTCTCTTCCCAAGTAGTGAGTCTCCCACAGCGCCTCCTCCTTGTACTCCGCACGTTTACAACGAATGGACGCAAGGAGGTCCAACTCCCCGGTATCAAAGTATTGGAGCTCAAGATCCTGAATGTCTGATTCTAGGCAGGACAGAGTTGCCTGGATTGTCCTTAACACCCCAGCCTGTTTGGCAATGCAGACCCCCCCCCCCACCGGATGACCGCCTTGAAGGCCTCCCAGAGGGTGGATGGGGAGTCTACAGACTGTGCATTTAAAGTGAAGTATTCCTCAATAGCTTCCCGGACCTTGTGCCGGAACACCTGGTCCCGTAAGGTTCCAGAGGGAAGCCACCAAAAGAATTACCTCTGTGAGGTATCCATTAATCGCATCTTCAGGAGTACCGGGCCGTGATCAGACAACGTCCGAGCGAGATGACGGACACCGAGGGTCCAAAAAACGACGTCTCTGGTGAGTGGCAGAACAAAGAAAAAACTAAACAAACATTAAACAATGGCAAAGCATTTTCCCAATACCCAAGTCGGGCCAAATATGACCAACCCACCACCCAACAATCTCTGGTTTACAGTTGGAAATATCATACAGGGACTCATCTCATGGGGGGAAGAGTCTCCAGCTCAGCACTCTCCCAGGCCAGTAAAAGCCGGGTGGCGGCGGTCGCAGAAAGGCACAGCCAAGCCAATAAGAGCAATTATAGACACCTGTCCTACGATAATTGGCAATATAGTAAATCAGCTACGTGGCAGGCGAGGTAGTGATCTTAATCGCCTGGTTTCAGGTGTTTTTAGTGATCTCGGCTGCTGGTGCGAGTGAAGTCAGAACATTCAGGTATTGCTTCTGAGACGATCACGGCCCAAGTTCGCAGGCAAAGGCGGAAGGGGTGTCTCAGAAGCTGGCAGCCCCTTAGCAAATTTGGGGGCCGCCTTGGGGTCCGTGAAAAAATGCGTTTTGCAAAGATGTTGTATACAGAACTTGGCCTGGTACATGAGGGAGTATTTGGCAGCTGTTTTTTGGAGTGTATGTTTCACCAGAAGGAAATCCACCGGGCGGACTGAACGCCCAATGTGAAGTCCAGAAAAAAGGAAATGTCATTACCCTGCGACTGGAGCGGGTGATGTTCTCTGGCAAGGTGAAGTGTAGTGTCCCTGTCTCTGTAGTTCAGGAGCCTTGCTATAAAAAGGCCTGGCAGAGGTGCCTGACGGAGGACGCGGTCCCAATGATCTGTGCACCCTCTCAGCAGTCAGCATGGGGGACAGAGCTTCACCAAAGAGTGTGCGTAACAAGTCTCCTACATAATCTTCGATTCGAACCATTGTGGTCGAATCCGCTACCCCTAAAATGCACAAATTATTGTGCAGGGATCGCGCCTCTAAGGCTTCATTTTTTGCCTGGATGATTCAAGGACTTTCTCCATCTGGAGTAAGCGCTCCCCCACTGAGGAGTGCGAGTCTTCCACCTCAGAGGTACGATGTTCTAGTTGGTCTCGCCACTCTTCATGTCTGTCCACCTTCTCTTTCTGATGCTCAAAAGAATCTGCCAACATGTCTATTTTGGAGTCAATGGTGTGTAAACTCTGCTTAGGGTCCATAAACATGGAGCGGATATCTAATTCAGGGGTTGGATCCCCCTCTGGCCCGGTGTCTCACGCAGGACCCACATGTGCAGGCTCCGCACCACGTGTCGACTTACGTGACTCAAATGCTTAGACTGCCTAGTGCAAGCCTTCCCCATTGCCCCTGCAGTCACACCCCAGGCTTAAGAGCGGGGAAAATGTTTGTCAAAGGAAACAGGGGGAGCAAAGGAAAATCAGTCTCACCGACCTTCTTCCAGACAGGAATACACCCCGCGAGTGCAGGTAATGTCGTCTATGGAGCACCAAGGAAGAAAGCTCAGTCTATGGGAGGCCGTTGGTAGTGGTGCTCAGACGAGTGGCTGCAAAGGAATCAGGGCCAGGCACTCAGGCAACAAAGAAATGTCTTCTAGTAAACGTAAGGCTGTTACCATGGGGTCTCACCACACTCCAGGGGTCCGCCTTGGAGGTCACGAGCAGACAGGCAACAGTCCGCTGGGGTAGTGTCAGAGTAGGGAGTCGCTGAGTGCCCAGCCCCTCCGCAGCCAGCCTGACCACACGGCGAGCAACTAAGCTCTAACCCCAGCACCTTCCTTGATGCTTTTTCCGATCTCTCCCTTCCATGCTTGACACCTTGTGAACAACTTACTGCCCCCACCATGCCTCCTGTAAATGCTACATCTGCGCCTCTCCTTTACAAGCAGGGTGCCGGCGACCAACTCAGAGCCCCCATCAACCCTCCTGTGATGCCGCACTCGCGCCTCTCCTTCACAGGCAGGGTGCCTAGCGACCAATTCAGAGCTCCCATTACCCCTCCTGTGATGCTACATCTGCGCCTCTCCTTTACAGGCAGGGTGCCTGGCAACCAACTCAGAGCTCCCATCACCCCTCCTGTGATGCTACATCCGCGCCCTTCCTTCACTAGCAGGGTGCCTGGCGACCAACTCAGAGCTCCCATCACCCCTCCTGTGATGCCACATCCGCGCCTCTCCTTCACTAGCAGGGTGCCTTGCGACCAACTCAGAGGTCCCATCACCCCTCATGTGATGCTACATCTGTGCCTCTCCTTTACAGGCTAGGTGCCTGGCGACCAACTCAGAGCTCCCATCACCCCTCCTGTGATGCTACATCTGCGCCCTTCCTTCACTAGCAGGGTGCCTGGCGACCAACTCAGAGCTCCCATCACCCCTCCTGTGATGCTACATCTGCGCCACTCCTTTACAAGCAGGGTGCCTGGTGACCATCTCAAAGCTCCCATCGCCCCTCCTGTGATGCTACATCTGCGCCTCTCCTTCACTAGCAGGGTGCCTCGCGACCAACTCAGAGGTCCTATCACCCCTCATGTGTTGCTACGTCCGCGCCTCTCCGTCACTAGCAGGGTGCCTCGTGACCAACTCAGAGCTCCCATCACCCCCCCTGTGATGCTACATCTGGGCCTCTCCTTTACAAGCAGGGTGCCTGGTGACCAACTCAGAGCTCCCATCACCCCTCTTGTGATGCTACATTGGCGCTTCTCCTTCACTAGCATGGCTCCTGGCGACCAACTCAGAGCTCCCATCACCCCTCCTGTGATCCTACATCCGTGCCTCTCCTTCACTAGCAGGGTGCCTCGTGACCAACTCAGAGCTCCCATCACCCCTCCTGTGATGCTACATCTGCGCCTCTCCTTCACTAGAAGGGTGCCTCGTGACCAACTCAGAGCTCCCATCACCCCTCCTGTGATGCTACATCTGCGCCTCTACTTTATAAGCTGGGTGCCTGGTGACCAACTCAGAGATCCCATCACCCCTCCTGTGATACTACATCCGTGCCTCTCCTTTACAAGCTGGGTGCCTGGTGACCAACTCAGAGCTCCCATCGCCCCTCCTGTGATGCTACATCTGCGCCTCTCCTTTACAAGCAGGGTGCCTGGCGACCAACTCAGAGCTCCCATCACCCCTCCTATGAAGCTGCACTCGCGCCTCTCCTTTACAAGCTGGGTGCCTGGTGACCAACTCAGAGCTCCCATCACCCCTCCAGTAAATGCTACATCTGCACCTATCCTTTACAAGCAGGGTGCCTGGCGACCAACTCAGAGCTCCCATCACCCCTCCTGTGATGCTACATCCGTGCCTCTCCTTTACAAGCAGGGTGCCTGGTGACCAACTCAGATCTCCCATAGCCCCTCCTGTAATGCTACATCCGCGGCTCTCCTTCACTAGCAGGGTACCTCGCGACCAACTCAGAGGTCCCATCACCCCTCATGTGATGCTACATCCGTGCCTCTCCTTTACAGGCAGGGTGCCTCGCGGCCAACTCAGAGGTCCCATCACCCCTCATGAGATGCTACATCCGTGCCTCTCCTTTACAGGCAGGGTGCCTGGCGACCAACTCGGAGGTTACATCACCCCTCCTGTAAATGATACATCCGCGCCTCTATTTTACAAGCAGGGCGCCTGACGACCAACTTAGAGCTCCCGTCACTCCTCCAGTAAATGCTACATCTGCGCCTATTCTTAACAAGCAGGGTGCCTGGCGACCCACTCAGAGCTCCCATCACCCCTCCAGTAAATGCTACATCCGCGCCTCTCCTTTACAAGCAGGGTATCTGGCGACCAACTCAGAGCTCCCATCACCCCTCCTGTGATGCTACATCCGCGCCTCTCCTTCACTAGCAGGGCGCCTGGTGACCAATTCAGAGCTCCCATCACCCCTCCTGTGATGCTACGTCCGCGCCCCTCCTTCACTAGCAGGGTGCCTCGCGACCAACTCAGAGGTCCCATCACCCCTCATGTGTTGCTACGTCCGCGCCCCTCCTTCACTAGCAGGGTACCTCGCGACCAACTCAGAGGTCCCATCACCCCTCATGTGTTGCTACGTCCGCGCCCCTCCTTCACTAGCAGGGTACCTCGCGACCAACTCAGAGGTCCCATCACCCCTCATGTGTTGCTACGTCCGCGCCCCTCCTTCACTAGCAGGGTGCCTCGTGACCAACTCAGAGCTCCCATCGTCCCTCCTGTGATGCTACATCCGCGCCTCTCCTTTACAAGCAGGGTGCCTGGCGACCAACTCAGAACTCCCATCACCCCTCCTGTGATGCTACATCTGCGCCTCTCCTTTACAAGCTGGGTACCTGGCGACCAACTCAGAGCTCCCATCACCCCTCCTGTGATGCTACATCCGCGCCTCTCCTTTACAAGCTGGGTATCGGGAACCAACTCAGAACTCCCATCACCCCTCCTGTGATGCTACATCCGTGCCTCTCCTTTACAAGCTGGGTACCTGGCGACCAACTCAGAGCTCCCATCACCCCTCCTGTGATGCTACATCCGCGCCTCTCCTTTACAAGCTGGGTACCTGGCGACCAACTCAGAGCTCCCATCACCCCTCCTGTGATGCTACATCCGCGCCTCTCCTTTACAAGCAGGGTGCCTGGCGACCAACTCAGAGCTCTCATCACCCCTCCTGTGATGCTACATCCGCGCCTCTCCTTTACAAGCAGGGTGCCTGGCGACCAACTCAGAACTCCCATCACCCCTCTTGTGATGCTACATCCGCACCTCTCCTTTTGAAGCTGGGTACCTGGCGACCAACTCAGAGCTCCCATCGCCCCTCCTGTGATGCTACATCTGCGCCTCTCCTTTACAAGCTGGGTATCTGGCGACCAACTCAGAACTCCCATCACCCCTCCTGTGATGCTACATCCGCGCCTCTCCTTTACAAGCTGGGTACCTGGCGACCAACTCAGAGCTCCCATCACCCCTCCTGTGATGCTACATCCGCGCCTCTCCTTTACAAGCTGGGTACCTAGCGACCAACTCAGAGCTCCCATCACCCCTCCTGTGATGCTACATCTGCGCCCTTCCTTCACTAGCAGGGTGCCTGGCGACCAACTCAGAGCTCCCATCACTCCTCCTGTGATGCTACATCCGCGCCTCTCCTTTACAAGCAGGGTGCCTGGCGACCAACTCAGAACTCCCATCACCCCTCCTGTGATGCTACATCGGCGCTTCTCCTTCACATGTGTCTTGCTTTACACTCCCAAATAAAAGAAATTCAGCACTCCCCAGCAGAGGCATTCGGTGAAGCAAGAAAACACCTGAAAAGGGGCTCCACCCTCACCAAATGAGGCACATCAAGAGACAGTTTTTAGAATAAAGCGTGGGGTTATATTAGTGCAACACTCTTTAAGAGAAAGACTTTCCCAGATGTCAAAGGAAAACAACATGCAAATGTAAATATACTTATATATATGTGCAAGCAAATAATATAAAACACAAGCAGATAATTATGGTAAAACACACGCAAATAATAAACACTTACAAGTTAGATAATAATGAAATATTCACAAGTGAAATGCAAGGGAGAAAAACCTAAGCAGATAATAATAATGGACATCCAATGCAAGAAACAAGAGGTGTCAAATGTAAGTAATCAAATGCAAGAAATAAACACTATCAAATGAAAGACTCAAATATAAAGAGCATGTATACACAGAATGGAAGCATATAAAATATATACACAGAATACATTAGATAATGCCAGTGAACAAGAAGCAATGAAATGCAGCACTGAGCAGACACGTCCATCTCTTAGGAGAGAACTGGGTTTTCGAGCCAAGAAACCCCAGTATTTATAATTCTTAATGCACGAGAAGGCACCCTCTAGAGCAAGGAACCTTACTGGTGCTGGCCAAGCTCCTGCAAGCATTCCAAGGCAAAGGATTTCTCACTTATTTTCCTTGCACTCCCACACTACATGTTCCAGCCCCTTATCCTAGTGAAGCTCGAAAGTAGAAAACATCTCAGAGAGTACAAAAAACACAATCAAAGAGGAAAACAATCTTGAACGTGAATAACCTAAATAAACGTGAGCAACCTGGGGGCCTGCTTGTGTGTGCAGAACTCAAGCCAGACAGAGTCAGAATTCAAGATGGAGTTAGGGCACGTTAAAGCCCATAGGTAAAACTTAATTTCACAATGTACAACCTAATGCACATTTGCGCACCACTGCCTGTAGCACTACACTCCAAGACATAGAAGTACATTCCACACATTTCTCTCATGCTGTCAAACGCACATTCCACACATTCTGTTCCAGGCAAGGCTGTTTTACTGTGTGCTAAACACTCCTACTCTGAAGCTATAGGGAGACACAAAATGAAATCACAAGTTAAAATGCAAGTGCACAAAAAAGGATGTCGTGCATTCAAGATAGAGTAAGTTAAAACACATAGGGGCATATTCACAAGGACTTATCTCCGAGTTATCGCCACCTTAACGCATCAAAAGTGGAGATAGATTTAACGCCCCATTCACAAGCTGGTGCAAACTGCAGACATCGCCAGTATTCCCGCGATAATTGCCCCAAAATTTATCTCCACGGGTGACACCACCAACTAACCCTAATGAGATGCAGAGTAGGCGTTCCCGTGCAAAAACTCACAAAAACACCACAACACCACTTTCACAACGAACTGCCAGATCTGCGATGCGAACCAAAAACAGGCGATAAGCCGCTGTAGCAGCAGGGAATTAACACCTGCCTTTTGCTGGTGTTAAGCAGGACGACTACCTGCAGTATGAAAGGGAGCCCAGCCAAGAGCCACATCTGAAGACCCACAGATGCCATGGAGACAATGATCATGCAGCTCGGAGACCCATGAGGGCCACAACACCCACCGCCACCCACCCCAGTCCCGCCACCACCCCCAGGACCCGTCCCGCCCCCCCCGGGAACACCACAGAGGCAGCGTACACAAAGACAGCAGACCCACCTTAAACGCACCTGCCGCCCAGACCCAACGCCAGAGGAGGACATTGCCCACTACAGGCCCAAAAGGACAACCATCCCCTGCATCCTGACCCACATCGCCCACCTGCTGACGGTACCAACACAGCGGACAACCAACATCCCTCCGCAGACAAAGCTGCTGGCTGTGCTGCACATGTTGGCCTCTGGTACCTTCCAACCCACAACTGCCTGAGTCGGAGGAGTCTCACAGCCAGCCCCATCCAAGTTCATCACACCTGTCCTGGATGCCATCATCAGCCTGGTACCCCAGCACCTCCACTTCACCCACACTGAGCAGGAGCAGCTGGAGACCAAGCAAGGCCCCTACACCATAGCTGGATTCCCTCACGTGTCGGGGGCAATTGACTGCACACATGTACCCCTTGTGCCCCCTGCCGACACTGCACACAACTACCGCAACAGAAAGCACACGCATTCCATGAATGTGCAGGCAATAGTGGACCACCCGGGACTCCTCAACAATGTTGTGGCCAACTCTCCAGGCAGAGTGCATGATTCCTACATCACCCGACAGTCCATCATCAACCAGCGCTCCCAGGATGGCACCTATGGAAATGCAGTGCTCATTGGTAAGTACCAAATGAACACACCACACACCTCCACCCCACAGTCATGCAACTCACGACACTGGCAATGGGCACGCAGCAGAACTACATGCAACATGCCACACAACATGCCAACCGACCAAACACGACGACACAACTCCATTGGGAACCTGGCCTTGCCATGCACACAACCCAGCCACGGCATGGCACCACAGCCACACAATAGCAGAATGTGAGGAGAGGCTTGGAGCAGGCATGTGCGAGAGCGGCAAGTGACTAATGAATGAGAACCTACCCAATGCCAGGTGTGGCGTGGAGGTACCGGACAGACTCCAATGTGCAAACCACGGAAATGGCCATGTGGACATTAACTGCTGGTGCATGGAGTGTAGTGGCCAGTGGACGCTACCATGTCCCCACAGGCTGTGGGGCAGAACGCGGAAATGTCGCATGTTACGTCCCTCCGTGTATGCTCGGGCGGAGTGGGTTGGCCCTGCGTACGCCAGGCCTGCGTAGGGGTGTGAATAAAAACCCCGCGCACTGGGCGTGGTTCTCTTTCGGAATGGCCAACGTGTCTGCCAGGGCGGCGCCTCTCAGCCCGCCACGAGGCCGGCGCCGTGCGCGGCGGGGCCTGCGTCCCTGTGCGCCTGCTGCACCCCGGGCCGCTGGTCCCCAGACCCGCCATGCCTGCCCCAGAGCACCAAGGAGGCTCCGCTCACCTGCCGACACCGTCGTGTGTCAAAGAGGGCCCACCACGTGCCGGTGCAAGCTCCAAGCCCCAGTCCCACGACCTTTGCAGCCTCCGCAGACCATCGCTGGCCTCCACGACGCTGGCCCACAGTACTCCTTTCTCATTGACATACTCCACCGGCGTACTCTTCGGCCCAGTTGTTGGCACATGTTGTACTGAGTCGTGAGTTAAGAATGGCAGTGACCCCAAGTCCGTGGCAGCCTCCACATCATTAAACTCCCTCCGATCAGTGAAGGCAAAGTCTGCATCGCAAGCCGGCGACACGTGGTGCCACTAACCCTGTTCAATGCAAGCCGGCGACACGTGGTGCCACTAACCCTGTTCAACACAAGCTGGCGACACGTGGATGAGGGCTCAGGCCTACACTGCGGCCCAGTAGGTCCCACATGTGGAACTGTGTCTTGAGTCTTGAATGGCAGTGACCCCAAGTCCGTGGCAGCGTCCACATCACTGAACTCCCTCCGATCAGTGAAGCAATAGTCTGCATCGCAAGCCTGCGACACGTGTATGTTGGCCCATGCTGACCGCTGCCCCCGGCCTACACTGCGGACCAGTAGGTCCCACATCCAGCACTTAGTCGTGATTCATGAATGGCAGAGTCTATACCAGTGAACGCACAGAGAGGAGTAAGAGGAAGATGCGGCTCAGTCCGGATGAAAGCCAGATCCTAGTCACGGAGGTGACCAAACACTAGCAACAACTGACCTGGTGCCATCAACCCTGTTCACCGCAAGGCCGCGTCCCGTGGTGCCACTGAACCTGAACTACGCAGGCCGGTGGGACCATCCAACGTAAGCCGGCGACACTCGGTGAATGGCCCCTGCTGACCGCTGCCTCAGGCCTACACTGCGGTCCAGTAGGTCACACATGTGGAACTGTGTCTTGGGTAAGATGTGGAGGAGTCCACACCATTGGACACGCCTCATTGCAGGCGGCATCCCCTATCAGCACTGGTGCCACTAGCTCTGTGCGCAATGAGTCATGTGCACTTCCTGGTTGGACTTTGGTGGCATCTGAGTCCATGGCCTGGGGGTTGTCTGCATCATCATCTGGCTGGACCGGACTTGGTGTCCGACATGTGTCTGTTCCATTCATCTCCACCATAGTGACTGTTTCAGCGTGGTTCTGCCCTCTGCATCATGCCCTGGGAGTACACCTTCCACTGTCCACCGAGACACTCCGCGACAACCCCCTTTGTCATCTAAGAAAACCTGCTCTGCTCTCGTGACCCTGCCCCAGTGCACCGCAAGTCAGCGGCCCGTGGCGGTAGGCCCGTGCAGGACGCTGTGCATCCGGGGCCACTAACTCTGTGCAGCTCAAGTCATGGGGCCTTTATGGTTGAATGGGTGTGTCCTTAACGATGTACACTGTTGTCGTTTTTTGACTGCACCAGGCACTCCATGACAGCTGGTGTGCACACACCCCACACACATCCAACACAGGTGTCACTCGACATGTGAGCCTGCTAATAAAAGTGGACGGGCGCACGTGCCCTTAGCCATTCCCACCATCTAAGCAAGTGTGTCCGTGTGGTCATTATGTCAGCATGATGGGCCCGAGCCCTGCAACATCACAGTGTGCTGTCTTCAGCGGACGATACCATGTCACCTCAGCAGTGGCTGAGACCTTGGACATGTAGCTTCGCCCGCCCCCCCCTGCATGCACAAGTGGCGTGTGCTTGTCCGGCGTACGTCAGGTCAGCGCAGGGGTGTTCTGATTTGGCAGGGGGATCAGGGCGTGTCTCTGGTCTGGCCTTGAGCAGGAAGTGCGGTAAGTGTGTCTCTGTGTTGGGGTGTTGTCGCCACCAGGGCCACAGTAGTCGATGTTGCAATGTAGCATGCACCAGGATGGCGGGCCCGCACGTACAGGAAAATGTAGGAGCGCAAGACCGCTCAGGGTCTTGGCACACGCATGCCAAGTGTTATGTGTATCATTCCTGCGGCTGCATAAGTCAGATGCCTAGCCTCAATCGCAGCGCGATCACAGCCAGCCATGGACTGTACACCTGTGTCCGCCCTGTCCGGACCATTGGCCTACACTCACGTGGCCGCACACCCTCAACGGCCAGCTTCACGGTGTTGTTGGCATGCCGCTGGACATGCGCGGACAGGCATTACAATGGTGTGCCATAGGAGTGCACGTGATACAACCGCGCAGCGCACACAAGTGTGGGAGCTCATGGGAGGGAGGAGCAGCTGTGAGGCAACGTAACACACAGTGAGGCCGTTCATGTGCCACGTGCTGGGCATATCATCCATGATTCCCTGGGTCGCAGACATCCCACCCCACCCACGACAGGCCTCTGTACATCTCCTGTATGCATGCAGATGGTGAAGTTACTGTAGGGATGAAAGGTCCTTTGTCTGAACTATCAGGCGGTAGCACATCTGCAGCTCCGAGCTGGGACGTGCATGTGCCCAGCACCCCCTGACAGATACAATAGCATTTGCTTGCAACTCCCACACTACGCACTGCCCGACGTGAGACCAACGTGTACACATCCCACACGCAGAAGTCCTTGGTTGTAGTTAGCGTGCATGAAATGGCCTTCACACGTACTCCCACCCCACCCCAGGCCTGCACCCATTGCACACAGACACTGCTCATTGCTCCGAGCTGTGCCATTTCATCCACAGGACTAACCCGGGGCAAGCCAGTGCCGCTTCAAGCAGAGCCACTGACGCAATGGCAGACCATCCCGGACACATGCTCAACTCCAGTCACGTGGACCTGTACCGTGCACGTCTGCTGCATGTACTGGGGGCACTGCCATTGGCAGTGCTGCAGATCAGTAACCGGCTGAACTTCCGCATTGCCAACGTCACCTGCGTTCAGCCTGTGTTGCATTGTCGCTCGTGCATATTCGAGTGGACCATGGATGTCTGCCTCTCCAACGTAACGGTAGCTGACCTGGATTTCGACGTGTGTGTGCGCCCCCTGTTGGCCCACGACCAGGAGTGTCACCATGATGCCCGTTTATGGCATGCCTGGATGTTTGGCATGCATGCTGGCAACTGGACCTGGGAGATTGTGCAGTGACCACATTGAGCCGCTCCCCAATTGGGCTTTGGTGTAAATTGGGGCCAGGGGTTGGATTCAGCACATCTGTCCGGGACAGCTGATGAGTTACGTCGCCGACATGTTAGATGTGGTGGACAACGATCTCTCATTGGAAATGTTGGCCTTCGCTGCTGCACTCGCGTTCATGGACGAGTGACAAGGTACCTGCAGCGACAACTAAATGTGACCCATTGCACGTGTCCCTACGCCTGGTTACATGTTGGGGATCTGGTCACATGTCCCAAGACGACAGGGGACATGGCTGCATTGGCCTGGACTCCTGATCCATGCGCGGACAACCAACGCGGGTTGGCACTGACTTGTGTTGGTGATGGACTCCCCCGGGTGGACATGGGCGCTTTCCAACGTTCCTCATTCAGACATGCTGCTACATTGGTCTGCATGTCGTGGCACTTCTCTTGGCCGTACTGACACGCACTTGGTGATAAAGTTTCCGCACTTTCACTTGTCTCCAACTGTGTTGAGTGTTGATTTGTATGCCAATGTGTGTGTCACGGCTTATCTGGGTCCCTGCCATACATGCATTGCTACCCCATCAGGGCTGTGGGTTGGTACTTGTGCATTATCATGTCCCTGTTTCGTGCTTTGCCAGATGCGTATGGCCATTTACCGGCCACAAGCGGGTGCACTTGTGTCCTGTGTTCGGTTGTGCAAATGTTGCTGTTTGTACCACATTGTGTTCGATGTTGGGGTGCTCTGCTTCCTATATGTGTGTGCTGCATTGTGTGTGAGATGTCCCTTCAGCTCTGATTTGGCTCACCCTTCTCCCTTTCAGGCAGTGTGGTTTTCACTTCTGTGCTTGTTCAGTGGTGTGATATTGCCGGGTTGTGTGACTTGTGCTCTTGGTTGGTGTTGTTACTCTTGGGCATGGTTTGTCTGCAGTTGTGCTGTGCTTAATTGTGCATGTGTGCCATTGTGCCCATCTCCCCGTCCCCCAGTCCCTGGTCGTTCCTCTCCCTGTTGCTGTTGTGTCTGTTGATTTTGAGCAGTTTCTGGTCCCCGACTCCTGCCTCCATCTCCAGACTGATGTGGTGGACACCATTTCCTCCATGTCATCCAGCTCCTGGTGTGGCGTTGGACTCCCACCTCCGGTGTGCATTGCTGCCTTCTGGTTGTTGGCGTGTTTCTGCTTGTTTGTGCGTTTCGCATCATTCCAGCTGTTCTGTTTTTCTTCCATTGTCCTCCTCCGCTCTCCGGCTGCATTCACCTTGTCCACGATGGACTGCCATGTACAATGTTTTGTTGCCAATGGGGCTTGTGGGGTTGTGTACTAGCTCCGGCTGCCTCCATTGTGCTTCGCTGTTGTTTTCTGTTTGGTTTGTCTTCCTTTTTCCTGCTTTTGTTGTGCTTATTCCCGCCTGCCGTGTGTGTGTCGCGGGCCTGGCGCTGCTTATCGCTGCTTTCCTCATCGCGAATGGGCTCATCGCATGTTTTTTGGTGTTGGGGTTTGTGTTTTTATCTCCGTCGAACTGGTTGTATCGCGGACATTGGCCGCGTTTTCGGCAGACTATCGCATGGTACCGCCGTGTTGTGAATTCCACGTTAACACAGGGTTATTTTCACGCGATAGGCTGCGATGTGTAAAGTTGCGTTAACATTTTTTGGAGATGTTTAGCGCACGTTCTTGTGAATATCCCCCATAGAGTCAATTAAAACAATGGTAGTCAAAGGTCATCACGTGGTCCCAATACATGTGAGTGCATATAGCACTACAACATGCAGGGTGCCTGGTGACCAACTCAGAGCTCCCATCGTCCCTCTTGTGATGCTACATCCACACCTCTCCTTTACAAGCATATCTCATGGTGAGCAACTCAGTCCCCCACCTCCTCCCCTAATGCTTCCACTTGGCGGCTCCTTTACATGCAGGGCACCTAGTGAACAACTGGAAGCACCCTGTGCTTCCCCTTATGTTGTCAAAGCCAATAAGTCTGGCTTTTAGCTGAAAATGCAAGGAAGACCTTTTGGCTTTGGCAGGGCTTGGTTTAACTGCTTATCTGGATAGTTGTGTTTATGTTAAAGTCAAGTAAAACACTCAGATTAAAAGCAGAGGTGGTGCAGGTGATTAGATGATTAAGAATGTCGGGCAGGGGGGGCGTGGCTAGCAGCCAAACGAAATGGCCGCCGCCTGAAACAGCTCTGGACCTCCACAGACATCTCCGATGATCCGCTTGATTATCCGCTGCATATAAGCGGTGCTACCACTACCGGAAGGTCAAGGGTGTAAGATAATTAGCCCGCTGCGTAAAACGGGTGATCACAGCGCTGATCACATTGTGTGAAGTGCCTGCGGCCTATACGCGGACAAGAAGCCGGGACCTCGAGTACGCCTATACCCTCCAACATCAAGTGTTCCTGCCGGTGGACTTCACAGCTGGTGGAGAGGCACGCGGCGCTGGCTGCAGTTCCCCGGGAACCAAGACACAGGTCCGGTGAGTCTGCCTGCGTGTGCCAACGCCCTCCCCCTCCGTTCTGACTACACCCGTCTCTCGGAGGCGCATGGGGGAGGCTGCACTGGCAACCGCGCTGGTGGTGAACGCGAATATCTGGACCCATAGGGGTGCTTTGCTGAATGACGACATACTGCTCCGAGCGGAGTGGTGGGATTGCCTGTGTTTCCCCCCCCGCACGGGGATTGAAGAGTCTACAGACGCCGCAGTGACCGTAGCAGACGCCCCCCTCTACCCAGCGCTGAAACAACATTTATATTACAGCCTTGGTGAACCATTCTTCGGCCCCACACCTCACACAGTGCCTTCTAGAGGTGGGGTGAATTAACATCGCAGGGACTGTTGTTGGCGGTATGCGGTGGAACTCATTGATCTAGTGGTGCACAGGCTCCGCGGTACAGACCTCGGGGGGAGAAAATCGTCCATAGAACACACACCCCCTCCCCCTTTTTATGGAAGTGAAACGACATTGGCCTCTTCACCAGGGTGCAACATCTGCATGACCCAAAGAAAACGCTCCAGTGGCCCCCAACCTGCGGTGGGCACAGCGTGGCGTCTCCACTCGGGGGTAGGAAACCTGAAAGGCCGCGGGTGACAGTGTGTTACCCAGGCAGGCAGCGGTGAGTACTACCGGCCAAGGGGTTCGCTGCAGCGGACCGCGACCTTGTCAAACAACGATGGAGGGGGGCGAGGACAACGTGCTGTGCAACAGAGCAAACTAGATAAATACGCATATACAAAAACACAGCAAGAAACTATGGACTAGCCGACCACGCATACAGCCGATCCGGCCTCGGGGGAGGGGTCTGAGGTCACATTGCAGGACATTCTCACTACCCTCAATAAAGTCCATACAGCTCTTGACTCCCGGATTGGCGCAGTGTCAGTGGAACTCTCCCTGCTCCGGGCCAACTTCAAAAACATAAGCACCCGAGTCACAGAAGTAGAAACCACCACAGGGACCGTACGCGATGATACTAATGAACTCAAACGTCAAGTGCACCAGCTTGAAACCGACAGTAAAGTAATGGCTGCTAAACTGGAGGATTATGAAGGCTGATCCAGGCGCAACAACGTTCGTATAGTTGGGGTGCCAAAGAGGGTGGGGGGGCCAGCGATGGACCTCTTCGTGGAAGATCTTATCAAGAAACGTCTGCAACCTAAAGGTCTATCCCACTACTTCTCAGTGGAGAGAGCACATCGCGTCCCCGGTGGTAGACCCAGGCCTGGAGCGCCGCCTAGACCGATCCTTGCCCGCATTTTCAACTTTCGAGATCGAGACCTCATTCTGCAGACAGCGAGAGTAGCCCCACCTGTGCACTTCGAAAACAGTACGATTACTTTCTTCCCTGACTATACTGCGGCAGTGACAAAGCAGCGGCGCAGCTTTTTTGACATCAAAAAAGAATTGAGGAACAGAGAACTGAAATATTCCATGCTCTTCCCGGCGAGGTTAAGGGTCGAGGCAGAGGGAAGGCATGGTTTGTCGCCACGCCGGAGGAGGCCCAGGAGTGGCTTGAGGGATGGCGCAAAGCCGCAAAACCTGGGAGACAGAATAATAAGCTGCATCAACTCACGACTGGAATGGCACAACCCGCACCAGCAGAAGCAGCCCTGACGCAAGCCGAACTGCTTGAAAGCCGTTGAAGGGTCACTAATCCGTCCAAGAGACTAGTATCTGACAACTGGACCTTTCAACATAAGGGACTGCAACGTCTCTGTGCGCAGCGGATCACCTAGCTGACTGAGGCTCTCTCTGAAGGATGCCGATTAACGGCTACAATGATACCTAATATTAATTAGTGACACCGCTGTATGATTACTTGCTTATGCAAACTTAATCATTTTCAATGTCGCATACTATTGTCGCAGAGATGATCTGGGGGGGCCTGATGGAGAGACTACCCCCTACTAAGGTAACGGGAAATAGGAAATAGGCACTCTGCATTGTTTGGGTGGCGGGTAGTTCTAAGTCCGTCATGCAGGGAGGCAGGGAGGGGGGAGGGACGGGTTACGGGATATGTTAAGATCTCTTTAATTTGGTTTCTATTGTTGAATTGGATTTCTAACCTGGCTTGCAAACGTCTATGCAATGTTTCCACTGTTCTCATCAATAGCAACATCACACAGAACTGGCCCAAATGACACCAGCCTCCACGCCTACCAGCCCTGGTACTCCTACGACATACCCCGCACGTGCACCAACATTATCACTCATCTCCTGGAATGTCAATGGCTTGAGGGACAAGCTAAAGAGAGGGCTTGTGCTGCAATATCTTAAGCGCAGGGCGCCAGCAATAGCCATGATACAAGAAACACATCTGGTGGGATCGACATGTAAGGCCCTAGACCGATGGGGTTTCAAGTTGGCGGTGCATTCTGAATTTACATTGGGTTCACGTGGGGTAGGAATCCTGATTGAAAAACAGTTTCCTTTGATTGTCCAACACGCCTATACAGACGATCAAGGCCGCTTTGCAGCGATCTCTTGCCAATGGGAGGGGCACGCAATTAACCTGGTCAGCGTCTATATCCCCCCTGCACTCCACTCACTGGCCTTCCCAGCGCTCAGCAAATTTTTACCTACGTTACCAGAAGGGGAATTGATAATCGGAGGCAACTTTAACGTTACTCTGGATGACACCCTAGACCGAACGCCCCCTAGACCGCAACACCGCACACGTTCCAGCTTGGCTGATTTCCTAGATGCAATTGGCCTGATAGACACTTGGCGCTTTAGATTCCCGCAGACGCGTCAATTTACTTATCACTCAGGGGCTCACAATAGTCTCTCACGAATCGACTATATACTCACATCCACAGACAACGTAGGCAGATTCCGGGACATATCGCATCTCCCTAGGGGCATATCCACCATTCACCAGTGTCGGCTGAATACGCTTTGCAGGCCTCCACACGCAGTCGTATATACCCGATATATCCTGGTTACTTAAATGACCCCAAGATCCGAAAGGGCTTACTCACCACCACTACTCACTACTTCGCAGAAAACGAATCCTCAGTATCCTCCCCACTGACCCTTTGGGAAGCATATAAACCTGTCCTACGGGGACAAGCCATTTCCCTGATCTCGGAACACAAAAAGGTAAAGAGAACAGTGGTAAAGACTTTAGAACAGGAAGTAACGCACTTAGAAGCAATGCATGCTCAGGACCCGTCAGACGCCAACACACATAAGCTGCGTATAAAACAGCAAGAATATAAAGAATACCTATGGGCGGACGCTAGAACTAGACTCACAGCAGTGCAACATAGGGTCTATGAAGAGGGGGATAAGGCAGGCAAGCTTCTGGCATGGCTCGATAATCGCACGCGTGCGGACAGATGGGTGACAGAGCTCCGATTAGAAGACGGAAACACAACGTCCGACCCACAGGAGATAGTTGATGCATTAGCAAGGCACTTTTAGCGAGTTTACACTCCCACGACTACAATAGACTGTCAAGAGGCGAGCACATCATTGAGAGATATACACTTACCAACACTCACAAAGGAAGAGGCCCAATTGCTAGAGGCTGACTTGACCACAGACGAACTAACCCTGGCCATAAACAAGATAGAGTCCGGGAAAGCTTTAGGTCCCAATGGCGTACCAATAGAACTTTACAAGCGAGTGGCTACTAGACTGGCCCCACACCTTTAAAAAATACATGAAGCCGGCCGAGAACAGGGAGTACTCCCCAAGGACCAGCGAATAGCCACTCTAGTAACTATCCATAAACCAGGTAAGCCACCCTCAGAATGTGCCTCCTACCGTCCCATTTCATTGATCAACGCAGAAGCCAAAATACTGGCTAAACTGCTGGCTCACAGACTGACCCCTTATCTCCCTAAACTAGTCCATCCGGATCAATCTGGATTTGTGCCAGGGAGAAACACAGCACTGAATCTCAGACGCCTGCATGCCGTCTTGAGTAGTAAACACACCATACAGGAAGAGGCAGCTATACTGTCCCTTGACGCACGGATGGCCTTCGACTCGGTCGAATGGCCGTTCCTTTTTGTGGTCCTTCAACATCTAGGCTTCGGGCCTAAATTCTGCTCATGGGTCCGATTACTATATACCAACCCGCTTGCGCATGTAGTTGCTAACAGACATATCTCCCACAAATTCACTCTAGGACGAGGAACGCGGCAGGGCTGCCCCCTATCGTCACTCCTTTTTGCACTAATACTAGAGCCGTTAGCAGCCTGGATAAGGAAAGACCCAATTATCCGAGGACTCCGTTGGACAGAGGGGTGGGAAGACCGCGTATCCCTTTACGTGGACGATATTCTGGTATATATACCATCCCCAAAACGCTCCCTCCATAGACTCCTAAACATATGCGAAGTGTATGGGACAGTCTCAGGATAAACTATCAATTGGGGGAAATCGGTATTGTATATTTTACATGGGCCCCCTCCAGTGCTACCACAGCACTGTGCAGTAAAAGTAGTTACAGACAGCTTCAAATACTTGGGGATCCACGTCACATCTGCTCCAGACGATTTTATGGCGAGAAACCTGCAAGAACCACTGCAGAGACTACGGCGAGACGCCAAGCACTGGAAATCACTGCCCCTCACCCTACTGGATAGGGCGGCACTTTTTAAAATGATGGCACTCCCTAGATTTCTTTATGCCCTTCATAACACTCCCTTTTGTGTCCCCGCATCCTATTTCAAAGGAATAGAGTCAGAGGTGAACAATCTCCCGTGGGATAGGAAACCCGCTAGAATAGCCGCGGCGAGGCTGGTCAGAAGCTGGAACGACGGCGGTATTGCACTTCCAAATGTCCAGACATACTACTGGGCTTCCCAATTGGCAGTGATTAATCAGTGGCTTCACTCGCCCTAAACTGACCCTGCATACCGCCTAGATAGATATACCCTGGGAGTGGGAGGAATCAACCGAGTACTCTACAATAAAAAGCGAAAATTGGAACTGAAGGGACCGACTGCGCATACCGTTCACATATGGCATGCGGTAACACGACACTTAGGCTGAACTGATAAATTAACACAACAAACCCCACTATGGGACACAGACAAGCTGGGTAAACTGGGCAAGAGTAAGAGGTTCAAACAATGGGATACAATAGGGATCTCATGACTTGGGGACCTCTGGAAAGGAGGGAAAATGGTTACCTTTGCCCATTTACAAGAACAATATGAAATGGCGCCCACTGAGCTCTTCTGATACACACAGATTAAACACGCACTAGAGGCGGCCATCCCACTGGACACGATCCTTCCAGAGGCCTCTCCATTAGAGGATAGACTACTGATGGAATACATGGACAAGAAGGCGATCTCACTCACGTACCGGAAGGTCGTTAATAATCAGTCTGATCCTATGCAACTACTACGGGAAAAGTGGCAGTCTAATGTGGGCGAGTTGGACGACACTGATTGGCAGGAGGCACTAGAGTCCCCTAGGGTGGTAGCAATTTCCTCCAAGTTGCGACTTATACAACTCAAAGTGCTGCACAGAACATATTTTACCAGAGTAATACTCTGCAAGATAGGGAAGACTAACGACCAATCCTGTTTGTGCCAATGTGGTAATATAGGCACCTTCTATCACACACTTTGGGTGTGCCCCGCAATCCAACTGTATTGGACATCAGTAATGAACACCATCACACAAGTTAGCACCTGTCCTGTGCCGCCTGAGCCTAAACGATGTCTCCTAAATATTTGGGAACCAACTGATATGAATCACATGGCCCAAGCTTGGGCAACCCTTGGTATAACCATAGCAAAGCGGAACATTGCCAAACACTGGGGAGTGGCTACTGTCCCAATCCTGGACGACTGGTGTAAGGATATGGATATGGTCATGGCGGCCAAAAAAGCCACATATGTCCATAGAGGGTGCCCCAAAAATGGGAGAAAATATGGGGTACATGGAATACATTTAGGGGAGGAATTTGCGCCCCACCGATAATAGAACCGGTCTCAGAAGATGATGAGTAATATGAAAACTGTTTAGTCAATGTAGCCATTACAATGTATACCAAATGTGTGATATAATTTTGTTTTATAATGGAACATGATGGAAACCAATACTCAATGACTGTACTGTGTTGTATATGCAAGTCCTATTTTCAATAAAAATGTTTAAAAAAAAAAAAAGAATGTTGGGGCAGAGCATGGTTGTTTGTAGATTTGTATAGCGCAGCTTATCACCCATGAGTGTATCCAGGTGCTGTCCATGGGCACTAGGATATTAAGAGATTTGCTCAGAATCACAGGATGTTGCGCCGATGCCGAGACTCGAACCCAGATGCCCAGCTCCCAAGTCGGCGGCTCTGGCCGCTGCACCATATACCCTCCCTGAGTACATACTTATGCAAATGATTGGGCGCCAGTTACAACTCTTGAACATTTTTTAACAATCTGTTAAGGCAAGGTAATTGAAAGACTTCAGTAGTCTTTATTTAAGACGGTTTCGATATAACGCCCCACAAGGAGAGGAGAATTCCTCATTAATTTCTAATGACATTGTTAATCCAAGCTGTAGATGGGCAGCAAAAAGCATTCTGTTTATTGTCCATGTGGTGTGATGTAACCTAACTTCAGAAATTTTTCTAGCTCAATACACCTTACAGCATTAGCCAACCCTTTGCCAACATCAACACCCACAAATTTCCTCTCCACCTAATAGTCCTGTCAGTCTGTGCATGTGTAGAAATATCAAGCAAGCCTTTTTAGCCACCAGCCAATCGCCATAAACTTGAGGTTCACAATCTCACACATTTGCGTTGCAGCCTTTATTGTCTCCTGCTTGATGCACACTCCCAGTTTGTATTCAACACACATTGTTATTTGCCTCTTCCTTGCAAATGCCCACACACATATTGGTATATGGCCTACAGCTTCACCAGTGACCCCTTACACATAGGCTCTGACCTTCCTCCTGCCACTAGACAAAGCTGCCATGTTGTTTAATAGAAGGTTCCAGTTCCATCGAACAACCTTGAACACGCTGGGAGCCTATGTACTTTTATTTTTATTTCAGGCTAATATAGAGCATGGTCCCCAAAGTTATAGATGCTCTTTACATGTAGCAGTAAAGCTACTCAGCGTCTTAAAAAAAATAGTATTAGCAGAATACATGAGAGAGGGGAAGGTGTGGAGTAGATTAAATGAAGGGGGGAGTAGCGGGATAGAACAAGAGGGGGAGTGACGTACTGGGAGAAGCAGAACAGGAGGTCATGGGGAGGGACAAGTGACTGGGGGAGGCGAGATGGTGAGTAGAGGAAGGGCATTAGACAGGAGGAGAGAAACAAACAATATGGTAGAGTGGAGAAAGCAGGGCCGGACTGGGAACCGAAACCGGCCTTGGCAAATTGCTCGGCTGGCCCCCCTGGTGGCCGAGCTGTTTACTAGGGCCGGTTTCGGCCGATTTTGTTACAGGGGGCCGAATTGCCGGTACCCGGTAACAAAAATGGCCCCCCAGGGGCCCAAAACCAGCCCCCACCCTGGCGGCCCACCGGGGGAACGCCCGGTGCCCGCTGCGGCCATTCCGGCCCTGGGAGAAAGGGAAGGATAGGAAGGTAGGTGTAGAAGGAGGGAAGAAGAAAAGGGAAGTAAGTGTCAACAAGAAACAGCTCATCAAAGTAAATATGTGTGGAAAGGACCAATCCTATTGTTTAAAAGGGATTGCGGGTCAGGTACAGTCTAAACAGATGAGTCTTTAACAAACGACAAAAGGTCTGGAGAGTTGTTGTGGTTCTGATTTCTGTAGGCAGGGAGTTCCAGAATATGGAGGCAGCTTCAGAGAATGATTGATGGAGAGCATGCAAGGTTCATAGTATTGGATTGTGAAAGCTAGTTGTCTTTGCTTCTGACTTTCCTGGTGCCTCGAGGGATCTTAAGATCTTGGGGCTTTTGAGTGGATTGCTCAGCCAACTTGTGAGTGACACATGCATTGTGTTCCAACTGTTAAAAATAACCGTGCTCCCTGCACACACATCGTCACCCACCTCCAAACCAGATTACTACACACTACCTCATGAGAGCTTGCTTTCCCCACCTAACTACCATGAAAGTCCCTTTTTTCACCTGTCACTACCAACTTCACACTACTGATTAAGGTTCCAATGAAAAGGTCTGAACCTATGGGTAACCTCGAAATGAAGATACAACGTTAGTCCTTAGAGAAACTGAATTCAAGGTGAAATAGGAACTAGCTAAAACGCATTAGACGTAGAGTGGCATACGATGCCCGCCAATGGTATATGATGATACAGAAAGACTCAAGTAGCTTTACTCTCCTGAAAGGGTTGTTTTCTTGAGTGATCTTCTCATCTGAGATCTGTCATCGTTGTTGCCATTGTAGACTCAAGTCCACAGCATGTACTTTAGAATTCTTCGTTCAGGAACAAAAATGCTGTAACTTCCTGCGAGGAGAATGGAATTGAAGGTAAGCATTCCTCTGTGCGTCTTTCGAATCACCAGAAAAATACATTGAACGTCTCATCATGCCACGCTCCACCATTGCTATTTCACTCACATCACAACACATTCTTATTGGCACTGATATAAGGACCTTGTCTGGTGTTTAATTTGTACTGATGGTTGCAGGTGGTGGGCGCCAGCATTCATGTGTGAGCACTGGGACTTATCTTTCCTCATTGGATTTTGTTCCAGTGCAAGAGAGAAAAAGGCAGTAAAGGGAGAAAGAAGGGGAAAGGGAACAATACAAAAACTGTTGCTAAAGGGAGAAAGCAGTGATTTAAAAAACCTCTGCGGAGAGTGAGATAAAGAGACTGGAAGTGTAATGTGATGGACGAAAGAGCCATGAGGCAGTAGCAAGACCAGCAGCCTTGATAGTCGTCAACCATGATTTTAGGCAGCCCCAGCGCCATTCTCCTAAGAAAAACTTTTAAACATTGCACTTATTATTTTTGTTTTACAAATGAATCACAGACTGAGTTTTTCCAGTGGCGGCCGCTGCCTATCTAAAGTGGTAGGATGGCCAGCAGCCTCGTTGCTCCTCTCATCCGGAAGTGGATGGGCCTCAAAGCACAGGCTCCTCACCCAATCCAGACGCTGCTCTCTGGTATGAGAGCAGCACCAGGATTGGTCTGAGCAGCCTTGTTTGCCACTCAGACAGTGCCTGGGAGCCTGTGGCTTTTCTCCAACCAGGCTGCGCAACACAGCTGGGCTGGAGAAACATAAGTGTGCAGTCCCGGCCAAACTGACATGCGCACTTAAAAGTGCACACTGCTCCTTCTCCCTGCCATGCCCGGCCCCGCCCGCCCTATACTCATTGCCCGGCTCAGGTAGTAATAAATAAATTGATAATAACATTGCGTTATTATAATTTTATTTATCATCTGCTGGCTCTGGGGAGTGGGGCGACGCTCCTTCGCCATTATTGAGGAGCCTCCCCTGGTTATTTCATCATGTAACTAGAGTAGGTCCTATTCCATAAGAAGATTTTTTGTGAGCAAGTATTTCAATAAATAGGATGCACTCTCATTCTTAGCCAGTAACTGGTTTGTTTTCTTAAGAATTGCATTGTGCTGCATTGGCAGGACTTTAAAACACCTTTTTTCCATTTTGCATGTGCATTTTAATTCTCCTCCCATATTCTTCCATTATTACAAGGTGCCCTCCAAGGACCACATGATCTTTTTCTCAACATTTCGCCTTTACATCATCCATTTACACCCTGATGGCTATTTTGGTTAAATGGTGATGGTCTTACATGTGTACGATGAGCTGCCTGAGGTAGGCAGGTTTCTGCTGGGATTAACACATTGGATTATATATAGCCAGCTTTCACAGCCTTCCATCTGCCACGATAATGTTCAAGAGTTCTTGGTATTTTATCTCGTGCTGCAAAGCCGTGTTTTATCGGGTTCATCAACACTGAGCACGGGAAAAATGGTGGTTGGGAGGGATGTGTGCTTAAAATGAAATTAAATTGAGGTGGATGTGGGGGAGGTTTTAGGTCTGGCGTTAACCAAGATTTTTTGTTATAATAAAATTATATACTTATATGTTAAACTTACTTATAGAGGCTTTCAGCAAACCTCTTCATCCATCGGTCTGTGGTTTTGCCATTCTCATTTTTCTTCTGTCCACTACAGCTTACAGCATGAAGCAAGCGGTCAGTCCACTTCAGCCATTGGCTAACCTCACTGTGAATGACAGCATTCTGCTCTTTCGCAGGGAGCACGGTGTAGTAACAATCAGTGCCAGGGACTACTATGTAATGCGTGCTTTCGGAGACCCCAAAATACTTTTGCTTCTGGTGAATTTTATTATTTAATAATGAAATTTTATTATTTAATAATGTGAAAGGGCCCCCTAAAATAAAGCTTTAGAAAAAACGTGCCAAGCAAAAGAAACACTTACAAAGCCTAAAGGCTGTCAGCCAATAGCAGAGGTTTTAGCTGTACCAGTGTTTGTTTCGAACACTAGCCACCAACCTACAATTTAAGCAAGGGTGTGCAAAGACTTCAGTGTTAACATGGAGTTTATTTGTTAATGCCATATTTGCGATGGGAATACAATTGTAATCAGTGGGGGCTCCTCCGCTAAGGCGGAGGAGCCCCCACTGCTCTGTGAGCAGTAGTTAAAGAAAACTAAAATTATAATACCTAGCGTTATTATCATTTTAGTTTTCCTTTCCTGGTGCGGGTCAGGGCTGTACTGCCAGAGCAGGGCAGGGAAGGAGTGATTTGCCCACTCCAAGGTGCGCAATGACGCCTTGACCGGCCCTCTTGGGCCGGCCAAACTGTCATGCGCACTTTGCATGTTCTGCAACCAGGCTGCACACGGCCTGGGTGCAGAACATGCCCCAGGCTCTCATTCCCTGTCTGAGCGCTGATCCACGGAGCTCAGACCAATTGCAGCGTTGTGATTGGCTAGGGGAGTCAGGAGCCTGGGTGCTTCCTGTTCCTGCTTCCAGGAGCGAAAGGCGACGAGGGGACCGAGAGGCGGCCGGCCGGGTGACCGGCCTGAAGGTAAGTGGGTTTTTTTGTTGTTTTTTTTTCATTTACAACCCTCCCCATCCCCCCGCCCTGCCACCCCCTGTAAATAGCGGCCGCCACTGATTGTAATTTGTTGGTGTTGGTATTATTGTGGTCTTCATGAGAAATACAAACAATATTTCATGAGAAATACAAACAATCTTGGGTAGACAAGTGTTTCCTTTTCTAAAGTCATCATAACTTATATCACACATAGCTCCAGACATAAAGTTGCAAATACTCCGAAGATAACATGGTACCTTGGTGGCCCTTTTGAATGTAGCAATTAATTATTTTGCTGATGCTATGTGCTATGTTATCACTGAAGATAAGAATGTGAGTTCAGGTTGAGACGCACCACAAGTTTCCCATGCCTGTTTTCATTGATGTTCTCGAAATCCTTATCTTTACTTCACCTTACTTGTTTATGCACTTTGCAATAAGGCATTGGGCGCATCCAGAGTAGGCTGATCTTAATGCAGGCGATGGATACAGGTGTTTGAGCTGGGAGTTCACCACGTATATGAGTATGCCAATCACCAAGGTGTTGCACTGTCTTAGCTAGATGGATCATGGAGCGACAAAGCAGAAGAATTATTCCATGAGAACATGTCCCACACAGATCAGGCACACTTGCCAACATAAAGTACTCTTTGGAAACCATCTTTGTTGCACTTGTCTTTTCTGGTGACAGCATAACTCATGCAGACTTGCATTAATTGTCTCCTTCAGATCTCTTGCCCCAGCACTGCACTATAATCACACAGGTCCCATGCCACTACACCGGTGGCAATGTTGCTAGGTATTTGTATCTTTCTAGCATCCCTCAAGTGATGCCCCCTCTCTCCTTTGCCTCAGCCTGGGTCCCTGATCAGGTCTGACCCATTTAAGGAACAACAATGTTGACTCTTTGCGCCACCGGGCGGGGTTGTGGGATTATTGAAATACATTTATCCTATCTGTCATCTGGCCATGTGACATGAACCAGAATCGGGACAGGACCGGGTGAGAAAATGAGCCCTGCGTAATATCCCCACATGACGGCAGGCCACGAGTAGAATGGGGCTATGGTGTCCTGGTTGAATCAGAGCAGGCTAGCCCCCCTACGAAAGCAGCCTCCTCGCCTGCAGCCCACCAGGAAAATGGAAGAGTGGCAGGGTGACCAATCTGGCCTTGAGCAGGAAACAGATTCTTCGTCCTTCTTCTGTTCCTCTATCAAACACTGGCACTTGTGGAGTTGCTGTATTTCTAGGACCTCGGTGCTGGCCTCCTGCATCGCCAGGCGGAACCATGCCAGCAGCTTGTTTGAAGCAACTCTTGACCAGGTACCAAGATAAAGCATTGGCAAAAGAAATGTATAAAGCCCTGAAATAATGTAACCCTTTACACTTACAGAGACACTTTCAGGCTTGTGTTCTGGTCCGTCCTTCTCTGGTTAGTCCTTCACCAATGCTGGTAATGGCCGCATGGCCATAAAAGCATAGGCCAAACTCTATGAGGTGGGAAACTTTACTGTTCTTTGCTATTGGGCTTTTATACTCAGTTAGAAAATACACAACTACATATGAAACAAATCGGGACTTTTTTGTGCATTTCATTTTATACGTAGAGGAAAAATGACCTCATGGCTGTTGTCAAATGGAATGTGTTTTTGTGAGAATAAACATGTTTTTAATTTCTTTTGAACCCTGCCTTGCTAAAGTTTCAGCTTCTTTCAGCCCATTCAACTGCTTTATTCTGTCATATTTATAGCCACGGAATAATTTTGGATCAGAGACAACCATGCACCAGTAGTTATTCAGTTTGTTTCACTGTGTCTCACCCATTATGAGAAGCATATGCTTCTAAATAGTTTTGCTTTTCAGGCTAATTGCAACACAAAACCTGTATTTGATGTTCACCAAGAAGGGTACCTTGGTACTGAAAACAGAAGTTTATTGTTACCCAACTAAATGGTATTCATTTTATCAACCTTAGAAGGATGAAAGGCTGAGTGGACCTGCTGGGGTTTGAACCTGTGACTATGAGGTCAAACACAGGCCCCTAGAGCGGGCACACTAGTCCACTCAGCCACCTGACACGTACACTTGCATAATGAATTTTACCCAGTGTGACCTTTTGAATTTCTATCATATCGTTGCATAAAGAAACAGTTTTTCAGTGAATCAATGTTTAGAGTGTCTTGCTCGCCTTTATGTTCAAAATTCTTTAATTATTTTATTTAATTAATTTGAAAAGTGTTCGGGTAATATAATATACACATTTTTTTCCCAGTTGGGTACCAGTATGTTAACTTTTACAATGTGTGCATTATATCCCCTCTCTCAGTGCCTGGTGTGTTTGGGATCATGCTGCATTGACCCCGTGCCTCTGCTTCTGACCCTATATACTTCTATTGTAAATGTTAGCCAACAGATTTAAACAATTGATTGATTAATTATAATCCAGACCCATAGTTTTCCATTAAGGAACCAAATGTCTACAATTTTGAAGTTGCTGGTAAATTCAGCATCAATGCCATGCAATTGTGCACTGGAGTAGTGCAATTTTGCCCCAACCTTCAGACCAACAAGCCTTTGAACGAATTCTCAACAACTAATCAATTCAAAAAAGTAATTTTGCAGCAGTCTTGCTGGTCGAAATATCAGGGCAAAATAGCCCATGCAGTTTTCCACCTTGATTCTTTGAATATTTTGAATTGTAATTGGTAATTGTTGCATTATAATTTTAGATATTTGGTTCCTTACCCTCAATTTTTGTATTTTAATCATGGGCCAATAGTGTCTAAAACCTGGTCCGTTCATTTTAAACCATAATCACTGACTTCCTACCTCGAATTACTGCTTTCAAACCCTGGATCATTATGATGCAACACTAGAGCAGTTTTATCCTACCGTTGACAGTTGTGTTCTTTCTGAGCAAAGACAGCTTCATTCTTCGATTATTGATTTTAAACCTCGACCATTGCATTCTGTCCCTAGATCATTGTGATGCAACACTAGTCATTGCTTCTTGCATTTCAACAGTGGAAAGTTCAGTGGCAGCTGCCACCAACAAAGGTGGTGTGGCGGGTGGGGGAAGCGTGGGGGGGTGGGAGAGTGAGCGTGTGGGGGGTTTAATAATAATAATTAAAAAAATTACCTGACGCCGCCGGCCGCCTCCCGCATTGCTCCTGCTGGCCTCTTTCTGGGTCCCAGCAGCCCCTGGGACAGACTCCCATCCAACCCCCGTGCTGCAGAGCAGCGCGGGGATTGGCCTGAGTGGGCTGGAAAGACGCTCTGCTCAGGTAATGGAGTCTGTGGGGTTTCTCCAGCCTGGCTTCTGAATGCTTCCGGGCTGGAGAAACCTAAGTGCGCATGTGTGTTTTGGTCGGACTGAGATAGCCGGCCAAACACATATGCGTACATAGGGAGTGCACAAGCACTCCTCCTCCCCCCTCCATGCACAAGCTGGCTCAGAGCCGGCAAACAAAAAATAAAACGATGCTAGACCATCATTTTATTTTCCGTTTGCTGGCTCTGCGTCAGGCAGTGGGGTGACGCTTCTCCGCCATTGCGGAGGAGCCGCCAGTGGGAAAGTTGCCTTCCAAGTCAGGACTTTTGTGTTCCATGCATAAACTGTTCAATTCTAACCTGGGACCAAAATATTCCATTGTTTAATCAGATATCTCTCAGTCTGAGTTTATCGTGTAAAGGTTGGTGATATGCAGTGATCTGGCATACGCCCCCATCCACCAACATTGTGTTTCTCTGCCTCATTTAAGGGTGCAGGAACCAATGGGTTTTGAATGGTGCAGTCTGATCTAGCTCTGCCGTTGGAAACTCCACCACTCCATGGTGTCAAAAAGCCCACCCTATTTAGGATAGGTCTTTCCAACAATTTTTTTCTGGTCACGATGATCATGTAAACTATTGCAGTTGCATCATAAAAGAGAAACAATGACCTCCCATTTAATAGGAAAACATTTCAAGCACTTCAGGGTCGCTCTTTTTTTGATTTTCAGAACGAAACCTCTGCTTCGGGGTTTGGTTTTTGAAAATCAAAGAAAATCCTGTCAGCATTACATTTTCAATGAAAGTTTGCCAGCAGAGGCAAGCCACCCACATTCAGAATAGATTGGCAGATATTCCGCCATACTCATAATGATTCATTGATCAATTCATGCTGATCTGGATTTATTGCAATCAAACTCTGAATAATTGTGATACAATGCAGGCTAACGTGGGTGCTGTCTCCAGTGGCGTAACGAAAGTTGAAGGGCCCCCCCTGCAAGGTACACAGAGGGACCCCCGCTCCCGATTTAATCCAGAGCTATCATGCCTGAACACTGTGCTGAGGGGGCCCCCGGCAGCTCGGGGGCCCACCGCACCACGGGGGCTGCGAGGGCCTGTGTTACGCCCCTGGCTGTCTCTCAGATAATCTGCATGATTAAGACAAAGCGTCCAGAACTGGGCCAGGGATGGTGTTGTCCTCAAGAATAGATGAGGCAATGTGTGATAAGATTCATAACAGCATTTCAAAATATAGTCAATAAAAGAAGGACTGACTCAATGGTTAGATCAGTAATTTAGAAAAGCCATTAACGTTTATTAAAATGTTAAAGTGCAGTACAGAAGGCAAAATATAGCCAGTCTCAATTAGTCAGTCATTTAAAAAAATAATTGCCATGAAGGCTCTTGAGCATTTTAGATAGATGCAGTGATGAGCAAAATCTGAAAAATAGGCACAGTCCAAAGTGTGCAGCAAATCATGAAAGAAATGGCCCCATCCGTAGTAGAGACCCCAGAAGTGCTCTGCCCCACCCACAAAATCAGAGCATTTTATGATAATTTTCAGCATGGAAAGCAATGGAAATCACACAGTCAGCATGGGTTGAGCAAATGTAACAACAAAACAACAAATCAAAATACAGCATTAAAAAAGATGATATAATGTTGTATATTTATATTATATAATACCACCATCATAGCACTATCCCCAAAATAAATAGTTATGAGTCCCTTCTGACCTTATGTCTTTGGAGTTGTCAGAACAAAGTTGGTTACATGAACATTGAAAAGACTCGCACGTGAATTGCCCACAGTGAGCGGGCAGGAGGAGCCTTGGATGTATCAAAAAGGCTTCCTCTGGAGTTCTTCGAGAACAGCATGGCATCACAAAACAATAGAGCAGATTTCACTGTCTGGGGTGACAATGAGAAATATAAACACACAATGATTTTTATGAAGCAGCTTTACAAGTTCAAGATGGAATTGAGGTCTAGTTGAGGCATAGGTTAGCCAGGAAAACATAGTTCTGTACATCACAGCATTATTGATTCAATTGCAAAGCGCTCGAGGTTAATAAGCCTTTGTGATTCTATTTGAAAAATAGCTATGTCAATAATTTATTCATGTGAAATTGATATCAAAATGGGCTATAGATTTTAGCATGCCACTGTGTCTTAAAGTTATATGGTAGTGTATACATAGTGATATTATGCCTGTTATTTTCTATAGACCTAGTAGATTTTGATTGCAACCTACAATGAAATGACAAGCTCAAGGTCGGCAAACGCAGGGACCACCACGGGCGGCATAATGCCTAGCTAGCCCTGCCTCTGACTTTTAAACAAATGCTATGCATGTTCTTAACAAGGACAACACGCAATTGCAAGAATCATTATCAAGGGGAATGTGTCCTTGTGTAACGTAACTGGTGCTCATGTAACGCGCTCCAATACCTTCGAGTCGAGTTCGCGCTTTATAAATCTGCAAAAAAAAAAAAAGGGAGGGATCCATACCAATGTGAGCTGGCTAAAGATGGACACTGAAATGAGATGCCTCTTCAGTTCAATTTAATCTTGAAAATGTTGCACATAATCTTTACACATGGAGAAACTACAAGTCCCACAAGGACATCTAAAAACGTTGGGATTCCGGGAAAAGGGAATCATGTTGTGAGGTTAAAAGACATAGAAAAAAAGACTACTCTCAACCGCGAGCAAGACTGTTACGGTCAAAAAGGCGTTAGTTGTTTTTCTATAGATATTGCTAACAAATTAATCGTGTCGCCTACTGAAGGCAGGAATTTATGGTAAAATACATGGAGGGAGTTTCGGATGTAAACAGCTGATCCTCCCCTAAGACTGGATCAGTTTAATTTGTGACAGCTGAAAACATGCATTGCATGTTGCCACCGTTAATCACACCTGAACAAATAGGTGTTGCACTTATGTAATTCGGTGGTATTTTGTTTAATCACTTCAGATTCATGGAAGCTGGCTAGCCTTTCAATAATTCAAAATACAATTTATCGAGTCATCCTGTCTGACTAAGATTGTACCCAGGGCTTTAAGTGGGATGAAAAAACTGGGGGGTATCTCAAAGGGGCGTGGCCAATGTAATTAAGGGCGTGGCTTAAAAACATGTAATCTAAAAATCTGTGCTTAACATAGTGTGCCACCCGACTTGTATTTTGCTGTTTCTGTCATTGCGACCAGATATATGATTCAAGTAACATCATACCTACAACAAGTCAGGACTATTGGCTTTGTCAATGGTTATTAGTTGCATAAGCTAAATAAGCAGCAACTATGGCTTTGTTATAAGATTGAAAAAGCTTCAACTTAAAGAACTGGTGACACCACGACAATGTTGCTGCTCCTGAATTTCAAAAAGAGAAGGGAAATCCAGAGAGAAAATGACTCTCTTTAAAGGATTTCCCTTCCCCTAGAACCTCACCTGGCATGATGTCATGTCATAACTTCTCCACTAGTGAGCAGTGTGAGCACGCGCACATCGATGTGCCTGCTGTCACTGCAGTCCGGAAAAAACGGACCGCCTGCGCCAGGGCACAAAACAGAGCCCGATAGAGACCCGTTTCGAGGCCCCCTTTAAAAAACTGCCTGTGCTCAGACCCGGTGAGACCCGGCCCACTTAAAGCCCTGATTGTACCCTTTTTCTGTGTAATAAGGTGGGTGCATCTCTGGGCCTGGAATAGCAGCGTGACAAAACGTTTGTGTCGTGTTGCACCACTGGCTGAGCTCAAGGCCCTCAGAGGATGTGATCTCTAACAGGGGTGCCTCTTCTGTTAGTCATCGGATCTGCGCACTGTGTGTACGTCACAGACTGCGGATGCCCTTGGCAGCCCAGCGCAGCTGCTTGTCTTTGAAACGTCACGTCCTGTCCCAGCGGTGGGTTGCTGTGCTCCGTGTTTACTCAGCTGTGTCATGCTCATTCAGATGTTCAGACACGAAATAACAGAGCGAACCTCAATAACAACACAAAGGGGACAAAAGATCACAGGGGGTTGTGGTCTTGCTTTGTTTGATGGCCTCTACGTCAGAGATGTAACTGTTGAAAATATCCTACCGCGCGCTCTTCATTCGAAACCCGGGGAAACTCGCCCTTCAAAGGGCTTTAGTGCTCTTGCATTGCACAACACGACCAGAGATATGTTAACTACTACAGCCGCATTAGATTTAGGAAGTTGAAACATAGTTAACTTTTTTATTTTCTGCTGTACTATAACAGCAGAAATTAACTTCTAGTGAGACATAGAACATTCATGAATGTTCTCGTTAATGAGACAACATAACAAGAAACGTCGATTTATAGCACATCGCATAGCTATGAAGGTCCCAAAATGCATAGGTGTCAGATGTTGTCCAGAGGAAGCATCTATGCCAGGTTTTCAGCACCTACACGTGAGTTACATTTACAGACATTGAATGTCAATGAGAGTCATTGAAATATTCCATGGTTATCCTGAAGACCTGGCATGGATCCGTCCCCACTCGGCCTTCATTTTCACCCCTGCATCAATGGAGCCTATAGTGGTCCTGACTATAGTGAAGTTAGTGCTGTCATCAAAGGATCTTGTTCTATTCACTAAAGCCATGAAAAAAGAGCATTCCCTCTGAGAAAAATGCTTATATTACACGTAACTAGCTGTGCATATTACAGCTTCATTAAATATTTTATTTATTTGTACAATTTTATATATCGGATATGAGACCATTGGGGTATCGGAGTACTTTATATAAGCTATATGCTTTTACAGTGGCAAAAAACATTGTATAGATTTAAGGGCCAAAAAGGGGTATTCCAGATTATAATTTTAAGGTAATGTAAACTGCACACTTAGGCCTATGTGATTATTGCTGCAAGAATTGTTTCAGTTTCTTTTTGAAGGGCTCAAATGCAGTGGCGTGACGCAAAATGATGGCGCTCAGCTCCCCCGCAGAATGTGAGGGGGCCCCTGAGTCTTGCATATTTCACGGATACTTATTAGCTTTGAGTCGAAAGGAGGTTCCTCTGAAGTATTGGGGACCCCTTGAAGGGTTGGGGACCTCCCACTGCAGTGGCTTGCAGGGGCCAGCTTTACTACCCTGCCCAAGTGATGGGCTTACGCATATTCCAGATACATTGGGTTCCATATTTTAGGTGCATTTCCTGAGAAGAAGCGAGAGGTAGTTCTTTGTTTCTTGAACCTTGGGGGTTGCATGAGCATGGATGCCACACTTTGCAGGGCACAGCTACTCCCAGACAGGATGCGTGTCTGTACCATGTTCCTCAGAGAGCCCCCATGTATGTTATACATGTTATTCTGAAAGTCTTTCTAGCTTGTATGAAGAGCTATTGGAGATTCGCCAAGGTTGGTGTAACTTCTGTGATGTGTTTTGTAATAATGTGAGGGGTGATGTTTAGAAATGTCAAAAGAATATTTGGAATCGCTGTGAGACGACATTTCCATAGTCCAGTATGGATCAATACTGTGCTTGTACTACTATTTTTAAGTCTGGCTCTGATAAAAACAAGTTTTATCCCTCTTGGAAGTTTTAACTCTTAATTAGCGGTTTTGTTAGCATAGTTATGTGTCTTTGAAGGTTCAATATTTCTCAAATGTTGCGCTTTGTTGGAGAGGGGAGAAGAAATGAGTTGAAACTCTGAGCCTGATTTAGAGTTTGGTGGACTGGTTGCTCTGTCACATCCTGTCTGCTTTGTCACAAGTGCATGATATCCTAAGGCACTTGTGATCAGACAGACAGCCTAACCCATTCTCCAAACTCTAAATCAGGCCCACAGTCTGGACGGGGTTTGTTTAGGTGATGACATTACATCCAGGACAGTATGTCCTCTAATATTCAACCTATGTGTTGATGTTATCCGGAGATGTGACTTTCAGGTACAGTTGTGCATCATTTCCATAGAGATGGTTTGAAATGTGTTTTGATAGTGAGCTGAGACATTCTACATAAAGACTGAAATTGTTAAGGGTGTGGATTAAACCCTGCTTTAAGGAGAAGGGTCAGAGAGATTCCAGCAAATTCTTATTTATCAAAAGTTGTTTTCATGGTAGAAGGAGAACCAACTCAAGATGATTCCGTTTATCCACATTATCTCTTTGAGGATGCTCAGGAGTGTGTAGTGGCCAAATGCCATCAAAATGTCAGGGGGGACCAGAAGACAAGAGTCCCCACTGTCTAAAAGACACAGATTGTCATCAATTATTAGGTTGAGCCTGAGTCAGCGCGCATGCGCTGCTCTGCGAGACTTGTTGTAGTGGAGTATGGAAGAGAAGCCCCGCCCACTCTCCGCCCATATTTTTCATTGGCTTGTCTCTTTGGCCTTTTCTAAACGCTGGCTTGCGAGTCGTTATTAGGGTTGTTAGTCCCTCCTTGGTACCGCCTTGTCTGCATTTGTAACCTCCCATGGCGACTGGCCCTTTTACTTCGGATGCGACACGGTATGTCTTATTTTGTCTGTAAGCACTCTTTTCTTTAATGGTTTTCTCTTACTGCAGGTACAATGTGCTTTCCTCGCCATGCCCGCTTTCACTTTGAAGAAGCCCTGGACAATGGCGGCCGCTTCTTTGAAGTGAAATAGGTCTCACATTTACAAGAGTTTGAGCTATTGCCATTGTAAATGACAATATCTTAAACTCTCGTAAATGCGAGATCTATTGCATTGCAAATGCTTGTTTTTAGAATGGCTGTTTCACTGCAAAAGGCTGGAATAAAACTGAATTTGGGATCATGGAACAGGTTATTTTTTTCAATGTATTGATTGTTTTGAGAAGCTACACTGCTTTCAAGTACTTTCAATAGAAACTGTAGCTTGGGTGGCAGTGGTTGAATTCTTCAGGGTCTGCTTCTGTTTTTTAGGAGTGGAGCAGCCTTGCAATTTTTGAGTGGGATTGGAATTTTGCCTTGCTGCAAGGGTGCGTTAATTGGTTGGGCAAGCATAGGATGATGTGAGTGCTCACCTCTTTTAACACTGAGGTAGGTATCTGATCACTAAAAAGAGAGTGTGACCTTGTTTTTGATATCCTAGTGATGGAATCTATTTCTGTGATTTCTCCAAAAATGTCCCAAAGCACGTTTTTCTCTGCTTCTAGTTATATAGAGTGGCTTTTTACTTTAAAAAAGAGAATGTGGGAGCTTCAACCTTCATGCCTCTCTTTTGTGTTATTGACATCCAGTCAGTGGGCAGTTGTTTGTTGTTCTACCAGGTTAAAAAAATATATTTGTCCCATTTTGTTCTATGTTTATTTGGGCTCTAAAGAGGGAGGCCTTGACTTCTAAGTTATTTTTATATTTGTTTCCCTTTCAGTGCGCTGAGAATCAAGGTTTATCATTGGTGGATTTTACTGCCAAACTCTTTCTGGTGCTGTGGGTTTTCTGGTGTGGTCAGCCCGAAGTACTAATAGTTGAAAATAAGGGGTGTAAATTACACTCTGACTCAGGTGTAAAAGGCATTACAGATGATTTGCACTCCAGTGACTTAATGGCTTTCCAGTTGCCTCATCTAAAATCGAATGATACTCAAAGAAAGTAAAGGCTGAGGGGGTTGACCCGAAAACCCTCTCTAAGTATTTTTTACTTCATTTTTACAAAAGCTCTGGCAGACAGCTAAATTGATCCCTATGCCAGAACTAAAATTAGACATTTAGGGGTCTATTAGGATGGCGGGTGGACCTGGGTCCGCCCGCCATCCTAGTGGGAACGGGACCGGCCGCCTGCCATGCGGCGGTCCCGCACCCCTGATTAGGATGCGACCACCACCCTGGCGGTCACATTCCGCAGTTTAACATTGCGGCGGGTGCTGCTTACAGCAGCACCCGCCGCAATGTCAATTTGCCATGTTGTGCATTTCCATGCACAACGTGGCAGGCACCGTGCAGTGCCTGCCACCTTGTGCATGGAAATGGAGGGGGGTACCATAGGTACCCCCCAAGTGCATCCCCCACCCTCCCGGGGGCCCGCAACGGGCCCCCAAAGCAAATCCCCACCAGCCTTTCCATGGCGGCATCGCCGCCATGGAAAGGCCTTACACCGCACGCATCCTAATATGGATGGCGGTGCCCATATTAGTGGCCCAAGTCCGCCCGGCCGGCAATCGGAACGATTGCCGACCGGCGGAAAAGCGGCGGACGCACTTTGCGTCCGCCGCGATTCCCCCGCCATTGTAATATGGCGGGGGTATTACTCGTTACGATGGCGTAACGGTCGCCACCGCCGGCTCAGCGGTGGCGATCGTTACGCCATCGTAATGACCCCACAAGTAAGAGAAAAACAATGGGTAGAAAGGTTCTGACAAATAAAGGGGTTTCTGAGTTTGAATGTTGGTACTTTCAGAAGGAGTCTAAAGAATTAAACTATGCATTCACTAATTTCTGGATCAATACTCCCCAGCGTCATTGAATGGCCAACACTCTTAGAATGGCTTTGTTTAGTCCTCTCCATAAACCCACGCATCTCAGCAGCTTGGACTATGGTGATATCTTAAAGAAACAGAGCATGTACCTGGCTGGCTTGTAGTGAAAATGCAGCTTATTTGGAGTGAAAGTGCACTCCTCCTTGAAGCAGCCTAAAATTCTTACCTGTTCACCGACGATCAATGCTGACTTTAGTAGTTGTGAGATTTTAGCTGCAGGATGGAAATTCTTTTAGTTTTTTCATTGGCCCGGCAGAAGAACAGTTGTTTAACAGGCGCCTGGGACTGCTTAGGCTTGTAGAACACTGAGATACCCCTGTAGGGGTGTTTCATGTGCGATATCAAATGATGATAACATAACATACCAGAACGTATACTGCTGGTGACAAATAAAAAAATTAAAATGGCATTTGGTACTAACAGAGGCAGTTTGCTCTGGCCTCTCAATCTTCCAGCCATGCACAATTGATGAATTATTTAAGACAATGCCTTTCCCACCCGGATCACCTTAAATCTGGAAGATATGTAGGGCCAGATTTACCAATATTTTGCACCAAAAATATAGCACAAACCAGCACAAAATGTTTATTTGGAATTTACTTTTCAATGTAAGTTTTGTGCTGGAAAGTGCCTGAAATTGCTTTTCGCTGCTTTGCACTACATTGCTTCAAGGTGTCCCGCCATGGGTGGTATGTTGGCAATCCCATGGAATTACCCATAGTTTTTGATGCAGAGTTCTGTCTACTAACAATAGTAGACAGGATTTTGCACCAACAAAGAATGCCTCTTAGAGGCTGGGGTTAAAAGGAGAAATGTTTTATCTCCAAAGTTTTCTGACTTTGCATGTGTGCTGCACTGTACAGCGAGGTTGTATTACAAAATATTGTAATCAACAATATTGTGTTAGAAGAATGTTATGTCAAAAATATCATCTACAAAAAGTTTACATACTTTGGGGCCCATTACGATGTCGGTGGGACCGACATCTCTAATCGTGGTCAGACCGCAGCATTAGGAAGCGGTCGGTTGGACCGCATTGGCCCAGGGACCGACTTGCAGCTTCCGACGGGCTCAAGGAGCCCGTCGGGCGGTCGGTCCAATCGCATTCCCCTCAATGGAGGCGGTGCCTTCTCAGGCCCCGCAGTTGGGATTACAATCCACCTTTCCGCCAGCCATTTCACGTCGGTTCGTCAAGATGGACATTCATGTATTTTAAGTAAAGAGTGGGCCTTTGGTACATTGCCAAATGTAAAGGAGCAGCAGTGTGAAGCTTTATTCGACAACACATTGTCAATGTATTATATGCTATCATTGTAATTAAACCCCATCATTTATTTCTGTTTGAGTCTAATATAATTTGCTGCATTTAATTAAGTATATACGCCTGTCTTTGTGATTTATTTCCCATTTTATTGTTTCAGATTATTAATAATTCATGTACGATGTCACCCAGGGACATCCTCAACTGACTTCAATGTTAAAAAAATTAACAATTAAAAAATAAATATTTGAATGATTCCCTTGTTGGCAGTTTACCTTACCAATAGTTTGATACCCAAGCTCACAAGGGAATATTGGGTTCCCTTTTATACACAATGTTTAATATATATTGCATTAAAAGTAATTTACGTACAATATAAAAGTAGAAAATAATCATATCACTAAAATTAAATCATTTTAACAAGTAATATAAATAACATATATACAAATATATGTGTACAAACACAACAATAGCAATTGAGCAATTTAAAAAAAAAACACATTAATTTAAATACAGAAACAACTTAAAATGAAAAGTTAACTAACATATACATAGCCAAAAACATATATATAACCTAATTAAAAATTAGAATTAATGTAAAAAATAGTTTTAATTGATACTGTGAATTAAATAAATAAACATATATTTTAAAATATAGCAAAAAATATAAACCATTTTAGAAAATTACATAAATAATGTTAACAATAGCTTAAATTTAAAATTAACAAATATATATTAGCAATAACATATATCACAGTTAAAAAATACAATTAATATTAAAAAGTGAAAGTTAAGTAAAAAAACATATAGTTTCAAAATAATATAAACGTTAAAAAATACACAGTATTAAAAAAAACTGCAGTCAAAAATAAACAACACTAGCAAAAGTTTTGCACCTCAAAAGTCAGATTAAGTAATCCATCTCCAATTTCAGCTCATGTAGGAAATTTTTTTGACTTTTCAGATTTTAGATTTACTACTCCTACTCCGACGTAAACACTGAAGGGAAAGCTGTCGTACAGTGAAAACTGGCCATTTGACTGCCCACTCTAGATCAGGCGGGCGTGAAATGGCCAAACGTCCGTCGCTGACATACTGAAGTTCCACGTGGCTCTAAATGAGGTGGGGTAACTTCAGTTTGGCAGGGAGGGTACTCCATCACCGTTTGATGGAGTACCCTTCTGGCAAACTTTAAATCAGGGCCAAACTTCTCACAGGGTCTAATTAAAAAGCAAGTTGCAAATGTATGGATTTAGTCTGCCACTTGATTTTACATCGAGGATAGGATGGCGATAACTCATGGTTCCATTAGGTCTCTTTTTGAAATAAAATTGAATTCAAATAAATGGTGGTAATTCTCTGGTCCGAATTTGGTCATAGTAGTTCCTAGATGTCCCACACTCAAGGATTACATTGCTTCAACATCTCCAAGGTACTCCTTATCCAACTAGGCCTACCATTTAATAGCCCACTGCCGCAGGTGATCACCCAGTGATCATCCAGTGAGGCCATGAAGGCCTTGTTCAAGGTATGACATTTTCGAATGTTAGAATGTCATAAATCCATGAGGGATTGAAATGAAGAGATATGCACAGCATAAAAAAGTGAAATGCACAAATTATGACTTAAATTAAGGAGTTTATTTGTTATTTCTGGTCATCTGTCTTTTCCAACTTTTAGCGAGGTAGACTGCGTGGTATTCGTTGACTGTTCATCATTTTCTTCTTTTATCGAAAAACAGGCCCTGTGTACAAATGTAGCCAAGAGATGAACAGTGATGTAAAGTTTAGTTTACCTCCCATATTGTCATATATTTGTAAACTACATACCACAGAACAAGTTATCACTTTAAATGTTTGCATGTAAGCACATGTGCCTGTTGTGTTTTCTGAGGAAGCATGTTTGTCTGTCTTTCAGTGTCCTGTGTATGCATGCTGTTAGCTAGTGTATATGTTATGTAGGCGTGCCTACAGTGCTGTCTGTCTCCATGTGCCCTATAACAACGCCAGACATATTGGCTTCCCCAATGCTTGTTGGAATGTGAAATCAAATCTACAGCCTTTGTTCACATCCTGAGTGTAGGGACCATCTGCCAAAACCTACAACAATTTATCCCATCAATCTGAAGAGGGAAAGTAATAGAGATACAGGAGTGAGTTGATTGTGAATCAATACATTGCAAAGCTTGTGGAGATGAATGTTGAGTCAGGCTTAACAACTCTGTGGCAACAAAGGTTTCCGGTAGATGGGAGGGGGGTTAGATTGTGGTGTATTAATCTGGCAACGGTTATGCCCACTAGTCGGTAAACCCCCTGTAAACCACATAAGGCATAGCCAGCGTTACCTTTTCATTACTTTGAACAGACTTTTGAAAACAGATATTTAAAACACAAAAATCATGTCTGATTTGTAGTTTTGCCATTGCACTGGAGGTGGAAGTGGTAGTTCAGAGTTTTATGGTTGGCAGAAATTCGCCCATTAGGGCAAAAAAGATTAGAAATGACGCAGAATCTGCGGTACACATTGGACGGTGTGAACGGGAAGGACCAGGAAGCAGGAGTCCCTGAGGGCATTGCACTTTTACCCAATCCCAATAACTGAAATTACACAGGCACGTACATTAGGAGAAACAGTGCTGCAGGGAAAAGCCCATCAGAAAAGTAGGGCTTAAGAAACCTCCCCAACCGCTCCCTTTTAAAGTTTTGAGTGGTCAGTTCCAGAGCCGCCATAACAGCTAGCACTAGAGTAAACAGGGACTCATGGGCATCATGGCCATTTTATCCTCTGCTGCACAAAACTGTGAAGTTCTCTACTACCACAGCCTGTGCAGTGAGACTCCACTTGCACAAATGATCAAACTAGGCAGGTGAATTGACTCACTGATTCGCCCCAAAACAACTCCTATAGTGTCATTAAATTAATGAACTGAGCTGCATCAATATACAGAGTCCACTAATATTAATCAATTTACATCCTTATGTTTGTACAATATTCTATTCCCTTAAATAATCATGTGTCACTATTATCACAATCACGCCAAATAAAGGGCATAATTCATGGCTTCTAGGTACTCTTGCCTCATTTATCACAGCCTGATTCTGATCTCATCATTTATAAACATTTCTTCCACTAAATTACTATTATCATCTCCATGAGTGTCAACATTCCATATATTTTGGCCCTTATTACTAGTTACCCATTATTTGGTTCAGAAATTCTGTGATATCTCTAATTCCAGTTTGTATCCTCACCAAATAATGGTTAGTCAAGATTTTGCACCCAGAATAGGGAATACCATGCAGATCCAGGAATACTGGGTCTGTTCTGCATGAAACTTCTCCATCTGGGCTGAACAACAGGCCTTTCCCGTTGCCTTTTAGCACGTGCTTTGAGGCCGCGGTTTACAGCGGTGGGAGATTGCTGGTGATTGGTGGCTGTGATGCAGAGCGGAAGCACAGGTAAAAGCATGAAGTCCGGGGAGGGCATTCCCTGCTCCCACCTTGGTGATACATGAGCTGGGTGGGGGCAGAGCAGTGCCTCTGTCCACAGCTTCTGCCCAATCTTCATGGGGTGTAGATGTGCTCCTGGTCAAATTGAGCCTAGGACTTCAAACCTCTGATCACTGGGTCCAGTATTGGTCGACCGGTAATCTCGGGTCCGGAAGCACTGGGCCACCCTGACTAGCTAGATGGCTGTGCCTTACGACTCATAATGAAGCCCTTAGTGTATACATATTGAAAGAAAATGTCACTCGTCAGATAACTCTAACTTTAGTAGGAACAAAAGTAGATCTTGCGCCTTTCATGATTAAATGTACAAATGTATTTTCATGCAACCTTAGGATGGCTAATCCCAGATTTTTGCCACGCAAGTGTTTTGTAGACTTTATTAAAATAATGTTTTATGGGCATGGAATGTCGGTCTTTTTCAGCTATGAATTGATCTCTTGTAAGAAAGTGATCATATAGGCCACTGGGTGTGCTGGCCTAGTAGAACAAGCATTGGCATAGCCAATAGGTCTCGCTTTTGGGACCTTATAAGTATTTAGTTATGCAGCACAATATCCTTAGTACAACAACATCAACTGTTGCATGGCGAAACACTTATAAGGTCCCAAAGGCGAGACCTATTGGCTATGCCAATGCTTGTTTATTTTTACAAATTAAGCATTGCTTCAAGTACACATCTACACACAACAAGCAAGGCTGAGTCCTAGAGAGGAAACAAAGAACCAATCCGTGCTTACAGCCTGAACGGCAGCAAACACACCCGGCGTCAGCGCTCTACCTACAGAGTTAAAATACTGTGTCCAGTACAACAGACGCTGGGGTTCGAGGCCTTTGAGGTGAAGGACGGCCTTGGTGCGAACAAAACAAAACTGTGAAACCGGAAGGCAGGACAAAATCTCGCAAGTGTAAGGAAAGGCGCACGAAAAAAGATGGGACAGAAGAAAGAACGGGTGACAGGAGGAAAAGAAGAAGGAATAAGGGAAGGATTGCAGGTGAGGTAAGAAGGAAGAGGGAATATATAAAAGACAGACGGAAGAAAGGACAGACAGAAGGAAGGAAAGAGTGAAGGATGGAATAATGGAAGAGAGGCAGGAAAGAAAGGTGGGAAGCAAGGGAGCAGAGAAAGAATGGAAAGTCCGGGATCCTGGGGCAAAGGATGGAGCGGACGGGGGATACTATGGAGGGACAAATAGAATCAGGGTAGGAGCGACAGGGAACGTGAGAAGGAAAGGGAGGGATGTAAAAAGGTAGGGCAGAAGGAAACATGGAAGGTAGGAAGGATGGACGGAAGAGGGAAGGTAGGGCGGAGCAGACCGAGGGAGGGGGAAAGAAGGAAGGTGGGCGGACAGGGAAAGAACCTAGGGAGGGACAGAGAAAAGGGGGCAAAGAGGGAAGGAATAAAAGGAATGAGAAAATAATGGGGCAAGAGAAAGAAGGAAAAAGAAAAGGACGAGGGAATTAAGAAGGCGAAGGTGAAAGAACAAAGAAACAAAGAAACAAAGCGCAGGGGTGAAGATGCAGTTAGGCACGGGGAGAGAAGGATGAAAGATAGGAAGAACTAGGGGCATATTCACGAAGAGCCGATCCAGACACAGCAAAAAACCAGACCAGTGCCTGCTGCGACTGTAGGGGCGGTGTTCCGGGAGAACAGAACCGTCTGCTGAGGACGGCTGCCCAGTGGCCCATCTCATGTTTTTAATCCGACAGGAATCCACACGTCCTGGTTTTATAGGCAAATGCAGTTGCATTTTGGGATTTGTAGTTTAGAGGAGGAACAAAAATCTCAGTATTTTTAGTGAAGTTGGCTGGCGGAAAGTGACGTGCCTATCATGGCACCACTTGGCAACAATGTGTAATTTGCTTTAATTTCATCAGTACCATGGTGCGTCGTCTTCTTGTTACCCTCTGTGGAATCTGAAAGTTCACTTATAACTTAGGCTTTTGGGTACAGGAGGTACGATCAGTGAGGCACTGTAGCGTAGTGTACTTCGTGTATACAAGTCCACGCCTACCCCCTCACAATCTCAATGCACCCTAGCTCCTCACGTGAGGACACGCAGTGCAGCTTCTCTTAATGTAAACAGGAAGCTTGTGGAAAGGTCAACTGACCGGAAGAAGCAAAGTAAAGTCCGCAATTTAGCATGTCGCAAACATTACAAAGGATCAAAAGAACCAGCCTGTTAAAAGAGAGACTAGGTCGATTCTAGCAGATATCCATTAACAGAACAGCAAAACCAGACTTAACCACAGACTGCGCATGCGCAACATCTCCGACTCGTGTATATAAAGTATCTTAAAACTATCCCTTGTAAAGTAGTAAGGCAATGTGTTTAACATAAAACAATCTTGCTATACATTGAATACGAATATAGGCTATATAAACAGAGAAAGTAAACTGGCATTTTGGGTAATTCGTGGAAAGGTAGTCAGGGCATGGGAGTGTGTTCTTGAATATTTCATGTTTAAAAAAAGTATAAATGCCACTCCATTCTGTGATATAAATTGTATGTACCTGAGACACTGGTAAATGTTAATTTTTTAATTTTAAAGCCTTTATCAAATTTCTTCATGACGTGATGTCGGATTTACATCATTTGATGGCTCGTGCTTTGACTCTTCGGGCCACGTCACACCCCTGCCTCTGCTCTCCAAGGCGGAGCGTGCTCTCCAGAAATGTGATGTCTCCGACTCCTACACCCTTGCTGCTCGTGCTCAGGAAACTCAGAGTATGCTGTAGGACTACGCTTGCTGTGGAGGCGGGGCAATACAGATTAGAGGAATGGCGCCAAATTCTGATAGCCAGTTCAACAAAAGGGTAGGGCACCAGGGTAACCTGGGAGCGCAATGAAAGAGCTCCTTAAAGGAGCCTCCTTTATCTACTCTCCATTTAACGAGCTTCATAAGGCTTGGGTGCTTTGATGCCGTCATGCGAGCCCATACTCTCCCGTGAATAGAACCAAAGCGCAGTGTCAACAAAACAACAAGCGAGCGCGGCAGTCTGCTCAGCTGACGAGACGCTCAGCTGACCAGACGCTCGTGCGTCGTGGCTGGCCTTTGGATGTGTACGCGCGGCAGACATGTGTTTCCACTTATCGCGCCCGCGTCTGGGCACGATAATTGGAAACATATGTTTGCCGCGCGTACCCATCCCAAAAAGGCCAGCCACGACGCACGAGCGTTTGTGGGACTGCTTTTGAAACCCCTTACATTAAGTCTTCGCCTCTAAGCAGCGCTTGCGCGCTACTCGAGGCTCGACCTAAAAAGGACTAAAGGTCTTAAAAAGAAGTTTAGATAAAATGCGAGGGGTTTGTTTAGGGTTTGGGTGGAGTTAGAGCACCATTGTAAAAAAAAACCCTCTGCTCTGTCAAATCTGCCATTAACCCCGCCTCATTTAGAGGTACTGGCTCTGCTTTCTGAAACCTGTGATCCGCTGGCCAGGTCAATGTGTCGGAAGGCCCACCCAGTTTATTAGGTCTTCCAAGGAACATTCTTCCTGCCTGGAGCCACCATCTGTGGCATGGTGGCCCTGGGAAGGGAAAGAAATCAGTGGCCCCCACTCGTACCATATAAGACAAAACAATAAAGTTTATAAAGCGCGCAGCTGCTTCCAAAGAAGTGCTAGCGGCAGAAAAACCAAAACCCTCAAGAGGCAGAAAGCCTAGAGCCAAGCAACAAAGAGGAAAGTCTTCAGCTGTTTACGAAAAATTGATTCAGAGGGGGCAGGGTGAAGCGCAGTAGGAAGGGAGTTCCAGAGTTTAGTAGTCAAAAATGCTAAAGATCTTCCTCCCCTTCTCGACATGTGCACCCTTGGAACTTGTAATTGCATCAGAGCATTAGAGCGCAAGGCGCCGCCCTGAAAGTACACTTTCAGCCTTCTCAGATACAGAGGGCCTTTCAAGCTAAAGGCTCTGTACGCATAAATGAATGCTTTAAATTTGATGCGACAACTGATGGGCACCCAGTGCAGTTGGCGCAGGGAGGCAGAAAATGATAGGTGTGCCGGCACCTTCAGTAAAAGGCATGCTGCAGCATTGTGGATACTCTGCAGACGATGCAGCAGGTAAGATGGCAAGCCAAGCTACAGACAGTTTGCATAATCCAATTTGGATGTCACCAAAGCATGTACAGTGGTCTTTTGATTAGTTTCCAGCATTAGAATAAGCCTTTTCCTGAGGGATTTCAAAGTGAAAAAGCAACTGGCAGACACAGGCTTAACCTGTGGTTCGAAGGACAGGTTAGAATCGAATTTAAAATCAACGTTTCTTACACAGGAAGAGGATACAGGAGGAGGTCCAAGCTCCGAAGGCCACCAGTTATGAGACTCTGGGTGGATGCTAGTGCCCAAAACAGAAGAATTTCAGTTTTTCCAGAATTCAGTTTTAGGCAAATATCATTCATCCAACCCCACACCACCTTCAAACAATGCTTGAAGGACTGCAGAGCCTCGACCTAATTATTCTGAAAGGTCCGCATCAGCTGAGTATCGTCAGAATAAGAGATCACACGTATACCGCAAGCGTCACACAAGGCTAGCAAGAGGCATCAGATAAACATTAAAAAGGGTCAGAATCAAGGCCGATTCTTGGGGCGCCCCACAGTCAAGTGGTTTGAAGGTTGATGTAAAAGGGCTAAAAAAAACACCTGTGACCTGCCTTCCAGGTAGAATCTAGGCCAAGCCAATGCCTGGCCTTGGACTCCGTCATTCCATGACCTGCTAAGAAGGACTGAATGTGTTACAGTGGTGCACGCATTCCTTTTTTTTCTATGTTGGTATTTGCTGGGGTACTACGTTATAACCTCTCAGGTCTGGGTATAATTAGCAATCACCGAAACAAAATTGTTCCGTTCTTCATTAGCGCTGATCTGGTCAATAAATTAAGATCGTTCATAGTTACACTCTGTTACAACGCAATTTCCAGGAGCATGTTGGGAAGATTTTCAGAAAATGTGTTTATTCAGTATTTTGCCAGCAGCCGCGAAGGCCATGATCACTGGGCCTTGGCCATGCGCCCCTCATTGATTTTACCAGGAGGCTATGAGAGATGTACAACACACCACACTACTTATGCCAACAACCTGCTATTCACAGGTCCCCATGAATTCCATTGTCTTATTTGACTCCATTTTTCAAAAGCAACATTTTACTGACACTTCGATGCCCGTATTGAAGATCATGATCTTTCTAAAAAAATCTCTGTAGTCAAGTTCTTTTTCATGTGCTTAAGGAAATTCTTAGCAGCAATAGTTTTTAAGGTTTTTTTCTTAGTGTGAATTGTATTTTACCATATTGGATCCTACTATCATCAAAGCCATTTTTAATCATGCTAAAAGTGGCCCTCGTTTTAATATCTAAACTTTCTACATTTGTTAGTAATATTGCCCATTTGAGGCTCATGTAATTAAAAACAGAAATTCGGGATAGGTCACAGGTAATAAACCAACCGTAGGATATAAAGGACTGGATTACCATCCCAAATCTAATTTTCAAAGAGATCCCCTGCTCGTTGAGACCCTATTGGCTTCTGTACACCCCATAGCCACTTGGGAGTTGCGATATATTAGCGCACTGCTTATCTGCAGGCTGAAGAACCCAAAAGCTGCTTCTGCGTCATTCTGGACTGCCAAGCCATTAATCCCTGTTCTGCGCTTTGACCAGCAGCCACGCGAGGATGAGTCAGCCTCTGCGAGGCGCTTGTTGCTTGGTAGCTGTTTGTAACATTTGAAGATAAGTGTTTGTTAGGAGGATGGGTGGAAAGGGGGAGTGAGAGAAGGCTATTGTTTTGTGCTTCAGTTCAGTAGTTGTTTTTCATCCTGATCTTGCTGCCTTGTAGGCGATGACGCTAAAATTTGTGTTTTCCTATTGCTAGGAGGGCATTTTTAAAGTTCAATTTTAGCAAATTTTTTAATTAAGGAACATATCATTGACGCTCTGACCTGCCACTGGCCTCTACGTGTTGCCTTGGTTACTGTTGTCGTCATTCTGCTAAGATTTTCTTCCAGAGTTCCCTAAACATTGCAGAGGATTTGGCACGTCTCTCGGAATCTAGAAGGTCCTCACCCATATGAGTTCAGGTCAGAATTCAAGAAGATTTGATTTGCAGCCGCTCCTGTGTGAAATAAATTCATAGCAAATCTTTAGCTTGGCTGAGAGACAGCCAGAGAGATGGTCAAAGAGCTTCATTATTGTTGGACAACGATTGGGTTGGTAGAACGTGTGTCCATTCAGTTGTGATGCAATTCCTTAAATATTTAGTTCAGTTGTGTATAGAGCACTTTGAAGCTTTGCAGTTGCTTCGATTCACAGTTGTGAAGGAAATGAGCCGATTTCATATGCCAAACCGGAGCATTTCTACTTTTCATGATAATGTTTCTTCTTGGTTGAACAGGAGAAATTACACGATAGATCAAAATTTGAGTTAAAAATCCACATTCTATCAAAGTTAATAAATTGGCAAAATAAGTAACATAAAGCACCTTGTCAGTCTAAGATAAAAACTCTAATACACTTGAGGCATGTTGTGTCCTTTGCTGATGGCATACACATTCTGGGGCAAGTATAGTTGCGCCAGTCAACAGGATCCTGTATCACATTGCAGGATATTATGCCAGGCAACGTTTGACCTGATACGGTCACATCAGAAGAGACGAAAAAACACTTGACCTCGATTGCATTAAAGGAAGCAGTAACACGACTTTTTGTGATTATGAAATAAAATTTATTGACATTATGAAAGTGGTTACAAAATCTTGTACCATGATACCATGAGCCCCCTATACAGTGCTTAATTTGAGTCAGCTGTTGCTGGTGGTGGTCACAGGCACTAATTTGTGGGGGCCAGCACTAATTGTTCCTCATCAGACATTGACTGCGAGCAAGAGAGGGAAAAACAAATAAATTGGATAGATGGAGGAAAAGAATGACGGAAAAACCATCATAAAACGAGAAAGCAGGAACCCGCAAGAGAGAGAGATAAATGGGCAGGGAGTGTCTGGTGGTGGATTAGAGAGGCATGAGGTGGGCTCCAAACTTTGCAGCCTTAATTGCAATCTACTGTATGCCACTGTACTCCATGCTACTCTATTCTTTGTCACTCTACTCTATGCCACTCCACTACACTTCAGTCTACACCACTCTACATCACTCCACTCTATGCCACTCCACTCTAAGCCACTCTACTCTACGCCACTCTACTCCATTCCATACAATGCCACTCTAAGCCACTACACTCTACTTCACTCTACTCAAGCCCACTCTAGTCTATGCCACTCTACTCTATGCCACTCTACTTTAAGCCACTTTGCTCTACGCCACTCTAAACCATGCCACTCCATTCTATGGCACTCCACTCTACTGTATGTCACTCTACTCTACTCCACCCTATGCCACTCCACTCAATACCAATCTACTGTATGCCACTCTACACTACTCAATGCCACTCCACTCTCAGTCGATGCCACTCTGCCCCATTCCACTGTACCACAACACTCCACTCTAGGACACTCCACTTAACTCCACTCCACTCCACTGCACTGAATGCCAGTCTGTGGTACTCTACACAACTTCACCCTTTGCCACTCTACTCTACGTCACTCTACTCCATGTCACTCTACTCTATGCCACTCAATTCTATGCCACTCGGCTCTAGGCCCCGCCACTCTACTCTACGCCACTCTTCCCTATGCCACTCTACTCTATGCCAGTCTACTCTACCCCACTCAGTGCCACTCCATTCCACCCTACATCACTCTACTTTATGCCGTCACTCTATGCCTCTCTATTTTATGCCACTCTACTCAATGTCACTCTACTGTGTCACTTTACCGTCAGCCACTCCACTCTATGTTACTCTACTCTACTCTGTGTGACTCTACCCTATGCCATTCTACTCTACACCACTCCACTCAATGCTACTCTTCTCTACACCACTCCACTCTATGCTACACCACTCCACGCCACTGTACTCCACTCTCCTCTTTGCCACTCTGCTCTATGCCACACCACTAACTTTTAGCCATGCTGAACAGCATCTACTCTGCGGTACAACACAGCTAAAAGACATTGGCAGGAAGATCAGCACGAACGACATTTCGCACTGCACTCCGCCACTTGCGGAACTCCGCTGATTTTTTTTGTCACTTCGCGTAGTTCTGCGCGGAACTCAGCGAACTCTGCCCAGGCCTAAAAATAATATCGTCAATAAATGTGAAGCACATTAGGCTCCATAAGAATGAGAATGATTACGTTTTCAACCCATAAAGGTTTATCAAAGGTTAAGGTTTACAAAAGGCAAGAATCAGATTAGTATTATTTAATGATTAAAAATGCATATGCTCAATTAATATGCACTTCAAATTAATTTAAATAAATAAAAATTCAGAAGACGTATCAGCATGGAGTCACCTGAAAAAGAAAGACAGAGGAAAGATAAAGGTTTGCTCATTAAGAGAGTACTCTAAATCTTCTACTCTGCTCTGCTCTATGCTGCATCAAAAAACATTCTGTCCAACACTTTATACTGCACTAACTTAAATCACAAAGTTCTATCGTTTAAATCACCTTCACACATGTCTCATGAGACTGCCCAATCAGATTAAGGCAGGATGATACAATGATGTGCTCATTAGGTTCTCAGGTCTCCTCACAATACAGCTTCTATCAGTGTCCCTCAAACTTAAACTATCTATAGCAAGATGAGATGCAGGGGCCAGCCTGTACTCTGCAGGTATCTTCATGAATGTGCTAATTATTTAAACATTCCATGATCATAACAAAAGAAAGAAAACATTTATTTTGGGAAAGAGAGAAAAAGAACATTGCATTTGATCATTAGTACTCCAGCTTCACCTACAAATAAAATGTTCACGTGTCACACGGCAATAGGGCAACCAGTGTTAGCCATTTAAATATGCAGGCCTACATTAGCTATGGTAAATCTGAACTTAAATGCACATATTTCATCTACAAATAACATTTGGGTGTTTATGGGTTAATTTTGTGTTGAGGCAAGTCATTTAATATTTTTAAAAAGTCACCACGGCCATCCAACTAAATTTAATGTCTATTTGTTGCTAATTAGTGTAATTGCAGCAACCTGTATTATTCATTTAACATCAATGTACTCAAAGTACATCAAAACTCACTGTGGTATCCTAGTGACATCCTAGTCACCGGTTCCTAGGTGACTGGATGCTACTAATTCGAGAATGTTGAGTTCCGATGAGTTACAGTGGTCAGAGCTGGTGTGAAGTTGTACCTGCCTTTTCTCTTACGAATAAACCTTTTGAACCAATACCTGCCTCCGTGGTTCGTACACTCACATATTCCGTGATATACCTGGCAGTAGCGTAGTCAGTCTGTCATAGGCCCTAGGGTATGGGAGAAAATGGGCCCTGTAAAGATGACAATTGCCAATGAAAGTTGTTCTTGTAATTTATTGACAACCTCGGGACAGCACAGGTGTTGAGGTGTGAGCACATCCACTGCTACACCGCGTCTGACTGTAATACATTCTATTATAACACTCACAGAATATAGAATAACATAAACGTTCTAAACTCTACGATCTATTAAAGGCACATTACTACACATCCCTCTTCTTTATTAAAAAACATACACCTATCCTCCCCATTTATAGAATGAACAAACAAAAAACAAATAAATAAATAAGCTTAAATCAAATATAGGTAACACAAACGTAGTCTTCAAGTTTCCTGGGTTTAACAATGTTCCTACCAAAACTATTAACTCTGTCAGTGCAAGTAGAAGAACTCTGATTTGCAGGCAAACTGGAAATTGCATTATCATTACACGAATCTGACCTATGATCAGACCCAATGTCAGTGGAGACAGGTACTTTTTCATTGTTGGTATGGTCAATGGTAATCCACCAATACTTGTCTTCTTCGGAACCAATCTTAGTACTTGGAGTTTTTTCACAAACACTACTCATTTTAACTATAGCTAATTTGCTCAAATGGTAAATAGATCCATCTTCTAGCTGCACAGTATTTCTGTGTACTTTGACAATTTTCCTAGGTTCACTAAATCTGATTTCCCCTTTCACAACCTTTCTACTGGATTTCACTCTTACCCATTGTCCTACATGAACATTAACCTTCTTGACCCCATATTTATTGTCAAAGTATACTTTGTTCTTCTGTTGAGATTTTGCCATGCACTCTTTTACGTCATTGACGTCCCAATCAATTTTGTTCCCTTTGTTCATCCAACCCGGATTGACCTTGGAATGGGGAACTCTACCTCTCATGATACCGAAAGGACTATTACCAATCGAATCATGTATGGTGACCCTGTAACTCCACACCATTTTCATCAATTCTATCTCTAAATCCTTCTTATTATGCATAGCCAGCTGTAGAACACCTTTAATAACACTGTTTATCCTCTCCACAACAGCATTTCCTCTAGGATGATACAGTGCTGTGAACTTTTGATTAATACCAGCATATTCCATAAACTTTTTCATTTCTAAGGACTTAAACTGAACACCATTGTTAGTAAGTAAGAATTTAGGGAAACCTTCTCTTAGGAAAATATTTTCGTGGAATCTGATAACAGAACGAGTGTCAACTTTTGTAACAATTTCAAGTTCAAGCCATTTTGAAAACAAATCCATTAATACAATAATATATTTTTGAGAACCATCAGTCCATAACACAGGCCCCATTATGTCTAAAGCCACATCTTCCCACGGTAAGTCGGGACAAACTAAGGAACTTAATGGAGGATTTAAGGTTTTCTGAGACTTGTCTGCCGACACACACTCCGTACACGATCTAACAAAACGTTCTGTTTCAATGTCAATCTTAGGCCACCAATACAGTGATTTGATATTGCGTTTAGTTCGAGCAATACCAGGATGACCTTCATGACATAGAGAAATTATTTTGTTTCTTAAAACTGACGGTGGAATAATTTTTTCTCCCCTTACCAAAAACATTCCTTCAATACCTAGCTCATTTCTTACTTCCCAAAATGCTTTGAGTTCACCAACAAGGTCAGGTTTGATGCATCCTTCCCAACCATGTTCAACACAATGTTTTACTTTTTCTAAAATAGTATCATTCGATTGCGCCTTCATCCATTCTTTTTCTCGTAATCCCTGACAATTTTCATCAACAAAAATGCCAGCCACGCACACGTCATTCCAGGGACTGGTGTCAATTTCTGTAAGAGGTAAAGACATTCTGCTTAAAAAATCAGCAGTGACGTTCATTCTGCCAGGAACGTATTGTACCTTGTAAATAAAATCTTGCAATCGCATGGAAAGCCTGGCAATCCTAGCAGAAGCTCTTGATAATCCATCAGTTGTTAATACTTTAGTCAAAGGTTTATGATCCGTTCTCATGGTAAATTCTCTTCCCCAAATACATTTTCTAAAGTGCTCAAGGGCCCATACACACGCTAAAGTCTCCCTTTCTATAACCAAATATTTCTCTTCGGTGGGAGATAAAGAGCTTGAAGCGAAAGCTATGACATCCTCGCTTCCATTCTCATTGTTTTGGGTGAGAACTGCACCCAGACCTTTCCCACTAGCATCTGTAGTTATGAAGGTAGTAGCAGAAGGATTAAATCCTTTCAAAGTGGGAGCTTTAACAATAGCAGATTTAATTTCTAAAAAGGAAGACTGACATTTGTCTGACCAATCAAATTTACTTTTGTTCTTAAGTAAAGAACGCATTTCATGAGTTTTGTACGAAAACTTTTCCACGAATTTAGAATAATATTCTGCTAGACCTAAAAATGAACGAAGTTCATCTTTGTTTTGTGGTGGGGGAGCTTTGAATATTGCTTCAATAAGTTTATCTTTAGGTTTAATACCATCACGACATATCACATGACCAAGATAAGTTACGTTGGATTCCGCAAATTTGCATTTGTTAATTTCACCAGTCAAATCCTTTTTATCAAGCACTTGCAAAACTTTTCTTAAAATGTCATCATGGTGTTTTTTTGACTTACCCATGATTAATATGTCATCTTGAAAAAATACAACGTCTTGGATGTTACCAAATAACTGTGTCATGAGTCTTTGAAACACAGCTGCCGCCGATGCCAACCCAAAGGGCATTCGGCGGAACTGGAAGCATCCAAAAGGTGTGCAAAAAGCAGTCAAGTGTTTACAATCAGGATCTAATATGATTTGGTGGTAAGCTGATGATAAATCTAATGTGGAAAGCCACTTTGCATCCCTGGTTAAAGATAGCATTTCATCAATGCGAGGTAATGGGAATTGATCAACGATAATATTGTTGTTCAATCCCCTTAAGTCAACACATAAGCGGACTTTGCCGTTGGCACGTCTCGCGACGACCAACGGAGATATCCATTCAGATGACTCTACTGGTTCAATGATATGTGCATCTAATAATTTGTCTAATTCTTGTTTTACTTCATCCCGCACAATAAATGGAATATTTCGTGTTTTATGAATTTTGGGGATAGCATTTTGTTTCAACCTAATGGAATGAGAAAATCCTTTCAACTTCCCAACTTTTCCGTTGAAAACATTAGGAACTTCTTCCAAGACCCATTTCTTTGTATCCTCAGATTCACATGCTACTAAGACCTGTTCTGGACTATTAGGGTCCAATATAATGTTCAGTTTGCGTTGGTCTTTCCATCCAAGGACAGATGGTCCATCCTTGGCTATGTACAGTTTGCACAAAGCAGTTCTGCCCTTGAATCTGAAAATTAGCTGTCTAAAACCAATAATATCAATTTTCTCACCTGTGTAGCTTTCAGGATTAATGTCAGGTGATTCCAAATGAATGGTTTCCAATGGTGGAACAGAAATGGTGTAACCACACGTTTTCAGCAATGATAGTATAAGGCGAGCCAGAATCTGCTGCCACCTGTAATGATACACCACCAAAGGAAACCCAACATAAAGGTTTACTGTCACCCACCTCACCAGAAATTTTCAGGACAACTTTCTTTTTTGTGTCACATTTAACTTTGACATCATCATCACCATCATCTGAGGAAGATTCCTCAATATCACTCTCTCTCACACAAGCAACTTTATTCTTTTTCTTATACATTTTACGTCTGCATGCTTTAGCAAAATGACCAATTAATCCACACTCTAAGCATTTGGCAGAATGTGCTGGGCATTTGTAATACTGCGCAGAGTGTGAGCTGCTACCACAACGATAACAGGAATAGTTCTGCTGCTTGTTTTTGAAAGAACTATCACTTTTCTTGACATCATTCTTATCAAACTTTTTTTTGTATGTTTGAGAGGACTTGCCCTGACTTTCTGAAATTTTGTTAACAGAGTCGCTACTCTCTTTTTTATCAGTTGATAATGTAACTTTTGCACAACGCTCTGATAACTCCGCTTTTTTGACAATAGTAATAATTTCTTTCAGGCTTGAATCACCCTCTACCCACAATCTATCTTGGATAGCCTTATTTTTTGCATACATTACTATCTGGTCTCTTATGAGTTCATCATGAAAATTACCAAATTTACATGTTATGGAAAGTTTTCGCAAGGCTGATACATAATCCTCAATGGATTCATGTTTTTCCTGTTTCCTTTGAAAGAATGCGTGGCGCATAACAGCAACACACACCGTGGGTGAGTAATGTTCATCTAAATCCAATAAGGCAGCTTTAAAGAGGTGGAGAGGTGTGGTGCAGCGGCCAGGGCAGCTGACTTCAGAGCACAGGGTTCACGGTTCAATCCCTGGCTGCGGCAGCTCAGCACCATGTGACTCTGGGAAATAGCTCACTTAATTTCCACTCCGGCCCCCAGCGCCTTGAGACCCGTAAGGGTGAGTAGCTGCGCTATATAAAAATGGACTTACATTTTAAACACGTCTATATCACCAGCTCTATCTTTTTGTTGTAATTGTCCAAAAACACGAAGACCTTCTGGACCCAGACAGTACATTAAAATCCTTTTCTTCCTTTCAGGAGAATAAGTTCCACTACAATCTTCAAGGTTAGCAATATAGTTTAAAAAATACTCCTTCCATTCATTCCACTGAATGATGGGTTCTCCCAGAGATGACAAAAATTCCGTGGGGGTACTTAGGTGAAATGCAGAGTCACTTCGTGGGTTTGCTTCTCCTTGAGAAGATGCTGTTGGAGTGGTCATTATGTATAGATACTTTTGTAAATAAAAGTATAGTAACAGTAAAAATAAAGGATAAAATGTACTTACTGTCCGGTTGATATTTAAAAAAAAAAAAAGAACCTCCGGTGCACTCCTGGTATAAATTAAAATGAAACTTTTCTCTTCGGCGAAGTTCCGTCCTTTATAAACACTGAAATCGACAAAAGAGTAAGATTTCCAAGATGGCGTCACGTTAGGGTCATGACCAGCGTGGTGACGTTAGTGCGCTTAACCACGTACAGCACACCCTAACTACACGATGAACAGAACTTCGAAGAGAAAGCAGAATACTGCTCGAGCCCCAGCAACGTTGAACTCAAAGGTAAACAACGCGCGTATGGGCAGTTAACTGTCGAGTGTTCACGGATAGATGATGTGTTGAAAGAAATCTTTAAAAAAAATGCTTTCAATCCCACGATCGTCCGCTTACCCGATAGTTTTAATAGGAGCACAAACTCGTCCGGTGATGATTAGCAGGAATCCAACTGCCTTAATTTTTTTTAAACACCGTAGCTGACTTTGATCCACTGGAAACAATATGGTCCACAGGAAACGGATCAGCGTGAGTCCTTCGAGGTTGCCACTCCGCGTCGCCAAATATGTAAAGATGCAATTGCCAATGAAACTTGTTCTTGTAATTTATTGACAACCTCGGGACAGCACAGGTGTTGAGGTGTGAGCACATCCACTGCTACACCGCATCTGACTGTAATACATTCTATACATCAATACAATACAGCAATAATCAAGGTTCATTGGGCTACTAAAGCCTCTGGGCCCTGGTGCCACTGCATCTGCTGAACCTATGGATGCTACGTCTCTGGCAGCTGGTGGCATTACATAGCCCATCGCCATTACCATCCTCAAAAACATCATTGGTGGCGCAAATGAGTATAGCCTTCCACATTTGTTATTATCAGTTCAACATCACGTCTTGCTCCTGTAGTTATTTGCTTCGGGCCACCTAACTGTTCAAAGCGTCTCTGAAGCCTTCAAACTACAATTAACACATTGTCAATGTAAATCATCAAGTTTAAACTCTGACGATGATGGTGGTAAGATATTCTCGACATGAACAGAGCGCCAGCTGTACCAAACCCCTGCAGCTGCCCGTGTGAGTGATAATGAGGGGTGAGGGAGGCCGTGCGTAGGTGGGCGCTTGGTTTTACCTCACGGAGTCCGCCGCGCATCCTTTCTACGGGAACTGCTAATGAACATTACACAGCGCCTCTTATTCAGCGGCCCACGCGGAGGGAGCACGCGCGCTCCAGACAGCTTCCCAACATCAGTCGAATGACCTAGTTTAATCCTTGATGGATTGCCTCAGCTGCTCTGAATTGCATTTTAGAGCAACATTTGCAGCGGTAAACATTTTTTAATTAGAGTTTTGGACTGAGAGGACTCTAAAAAGATAAGTGGTGACTGATCAATACATTATAAGAATGATTTCATGAGCGGAAGCACACACAACCATTATTCAAAGTCTCCTCTGCAGCTGCTTTGTGCATTGCACTGTAAAAGAAGGGCTGGTTTATTTTTCTTCTGTGTCATTTCATGCAAAAGGTGAGCTAAACCTGCTGAAAGGGAACAGCTTCTTGCATTGGAAGCAGTACGGACCTGTCATCTAAGTACAGCTCAATGGATGGGACTCTCAACTTGACCCAGAGCAGTGCACAGAACCATAAATGAGATGTACTCTTTGACCATGTCTGCTTCAATGTACTTTTGCAGTAGTAGGGCCAGATAAAGAAACTGTTTCGTCGTGTCAATGCCTTTCCAGAAACCATATTGGGAGTTGGCTGTATGTTAGGTTCCTATCACAGATGAAAGTGCCAGAGACTTCATATATTGGGATATCCTCTTTAATAGGTTATAAGTAACAGACACCCCGGCCAGCCACAGCAGCATCTAACAGCTGACTGAGCTAGAACCTTCAGTTCACAAATGCATCCTAGCAACTAACTAAATGTTCCAACTTACAAGGTCATTCTTAGAATACAGAATACCACATCACCTCCCTTCCCAATTTTATCCAACAAAGAACGTAAATTCCACATAGTCCAATTAAAAAGTAACAAAATATATGTACATTGACTGAAACAAGAAGTGCATAAAAGAGCAAAATTCACCAAGCTAAAACACTTGGGCTCAAACCTAGTCTTTCAGGTACAAAGGTGCCCTCTTGATTCGTTGTGGTCAGGCCATTACCCAAAGCAGTACCACTAGGGCCTGGAGACTCAGACATGGGAGAGAGAATCTCAGAGTCACCCTCTACTCTGTTGAAATTCCATATCTTATGATCACTCGCTTTCACAGCATTTTTAAACATTTTGATCATTTTCAAAGGTTGACTACATTTAGAAACTTTATTGTAGGATATTTTATTTTAATCCAGTCACCAACCTGAACTATGGTTCTCTTCACAGCTTTCCCCACATCATACAAACTTTTCCTCATCATCATTTTCTCCTTCTCTCTCTCTTTCCACCCTTTCACATTGCCTACTTGATCATCCACCACTGTTCTCTTCTCATTCACCCACAACGGAATCACCTGACTATTAGGAAGCCTGCCCGTGAACAATTGAAACGGTGTGACTTCTGTCGATGAGTGTGGGGTTAGACGATAGTCACGCACCTTCCTCCGGAGTTCACACTCCCAATTCATACCACTTAAAACAGCTTGTTGCAAACACTCCTTTAATACTTTTGTAAAACGTTCCACCACACCGTTGCTTTCGTGATGATAAAGTGCTGCCTTTTTATGCTTTATACCTCTTGCCTTTAGAAATTCCTCCACTACACCAGACGTGACCTTCACAGTATTGTCTGTAAGAAGAGATGTAGGAAAACACTCCGTTTCAAATAGTTCTTCCCAAAAACTTATTATCACACCAGACTCCACTGAGTTCACTACTTTAATCTCCAGCCAACGAGAGAACATGTCAATGCAGACGATGACATATCTATCACATGCTTTGATCTTGACAGGACCCAAAATATCTAATGCAATGTCCGCCCAAGGACCCAAGGCCTGTTCTCTCACAGCCATGGGTTGTGTCCTGCACTTTAACACCTTATCACTGCGTACACAGTCTATACAATTTCTCACCTCCCTTTCAATCATCATATCCATTGTCTGCACGAGTAAGCTTCTTGGACTCTCTCCTTGGATTTGGCTATCTCCGCGTGACTGGCATAAGCATTCATCACCAACCTCTTTCTAAGATTGTGTGGGGGTATAAGTTTACTTCCTCTCATCAGCAAACCATCTACAATATTTATCTCATCTTTCAAGTGCCAAAACCCCCTACTGTTTTCGTCACATTTGTTCTTGTCACACCAACCATCAGAAATCATCTTCATGATTTTCTGTAGTAATGGATCATCCCCTATTTCCTTCCTCCGCTTTTCTTCCTGTATAATATCATCAGTGAAAAGACAAACATCCACCTCCTCTTCAAATTCCTCACCTCCAAAGAAATCAGCTTGTTCTGCAACCTCATCAGTGTCACCCAATGTTGAGAAATAATCTGCCAGTAAATTATTGGCACCAGGCACATATGGCATGTCAAATTCGAACTCTTGAAGGGCAACAACCCACTAATGGATCCTATGAGATACAAAATCTACGCGTTTCTTGGTAAATACCTCCTTTAGAAGTTTGTGATGTGTCTTACTCACAAATTTGAGCCCCCAAATAAACTTTTTCAACTTTATTATAGCCCAAAAGACTCCCAAAACCTCTTTCTCAGTTACAGAGTAATTAAATTCCATTCCTCTCAACCCTCTTGATATAAACAAAATGGTCCTGTCTTGCCCCTTGGATGTTTGCATCAAAACAGCTCCGCCACCTTTTAAGCTTTCATCAGTCATCACATAAGTCTCATCTCTGAGTTCAAAACTTCCTAAGCTCATAGCTTTATTCAAACTTGCCTTAATATTTTCAAACGCTTTCTCACACAACTGGCACCAGAGAAATCCCTTACCTTTTTTTTAACAAACCTCTCATACATACGGTCATCTCAGCAAATTGTGGCACAAACTTATTATAAAATTCGGCCATACCAAGAAATGTTACCACTTCCTCCTTATTCTTAGGTTCTTGATTGCCTATACTAATCAAGTTTTTGACTTAATTCCCAGGGCCAATTTGGGCTTGGGGAGGGGGCTACATGCCGCCCTCCCCTAATACACATGTTTTCGGCCCCGGGGACTGGGGTCCCTGGGGCCTCTTAAGGCTAAGGGAGGTGGACTGCAGCAAACAATCTGATGGACAGCAGCCATCCATATCCAGCAATTTCTGGATGGAACAGCATCCTCTTCCTGGCATCACTTGCTGTGAGGTGAAGTGGTGCCTGTGAGTGTATAAGGGAGGGTGAGACGTAGGTATTTACTCTTGCTGTCACTTTTGTAGGAGAGTAGGATCTGCTTCTTATAGTTACCCCCACTTTTTGCTGATGTCTCACTGTTTTTGGCCTAGTCTGACTGGGATCCTGCTATTCAGGACCCCAGTCTATCTGTTTTCTCCTATAAATTGATTGCATGTACTTTAGGTACACTCCAGATTGGATTCTGGGGTACCCTTATCAGTCCCTAGTATATGGTACACCATGTACCCAGGGCATAGGTACCCCAGAGGCCTCCCAGGGGCTGAAGCATGTATTGTGCCACCCCTGAGAGGCCATTCAAAATGATACCACAGGTCTGCTACTGCAACCTGTGTAAGGAGGTGCATGCACCCCTTACTTAGATATAGGTTACCTATATCTATTCTAAATCACTACACATATAAACCTATCAGTCACCCCTATGGCAGGCCTTATCAATGCTGAAGGCAGGGTGCTGGGTTTTGTGTGAGAGGGTGCCCCTGCATGAGCAGAGCCCCTCTGCAGCCTTCGGAATCTATCCTTCGGGGTTGTCGGTGATGCAGCCAACCATATATACTTAAGTGCATTATAACCTCGCGGTAAATGCTAACTTTAAAACGGCTGCTTAGAAACATGTCGTGTTTGGTGTCAAACACCTTGGAATCATACCTCCACACCAGTAACTGGTGTGGGAGGTATGATTCCTCCCTTGTAGTACCACTACTATGGGGCACCGGTCTACCCGGTACCAGCTTCTCGACCTGGGCAGCACAAAATGGATGCTGCCAGCCACAGACACTGAGTCTGCCCTCCTGCTGCTGAGCCAAGCTCGAGCAGAGGAAGGCCTGACAATAGGTTTCCTGTCACAGGGAGGTGTGACCACCTCCCAGACAGGCTTTAGTGTATTGGGGCTGGGTGGGTGCACTCTTAGAGTGCCAGAAAGTCTGCACTGGGGGCACATTTGGTGTCCCCGTGCATAGTCCAGCTCAAACCGGTTGCAGGACCCATTTGCTCCTGCTCTGGCGTGAAACTGGACAAAGGACATGGGTGTAGCCACCCCTCTGTCCTGACCCTCCCCTAGGTGGGTCCCCAGAGTTAGTCCAACCCCTTCCTTGGGTATAAAGTAGGAAACCTGACTACAGGACTTTAAATTTTACCTGGACTAAACTCTGCAAGCAGAAACCAAGTACTTCGACGGTCTACACTTCGCTGGACGACAGAAGAATCTCCCTTGGAGTAAAGGAGTTACTCCCCTGCAGCAGCAGGCATCTAAATGCATCTGACCGGTTTGCATCTCCCAAGCTCCTGAGGGCTCTGAAGATTTCTGCAACACAGGAGGTGGGTTCCCGAGCGTTCCTGAGGTCGATCTGCTCTCTCAGCAATCCTGAGACCAGCATCCCTCGTGGGGACCGTGCAACCCGAACCCCTGTGCACCGTGTACTTTTGAAGCAGCATATGCTTTTCAGCAATCCCTGAGGCTGTGCTTTGGACTACATGTAATCCCAACCCCAAGCAGCATTTCCACCAAAGATCTCCGGCCTCCACTCCATGAGTGCTCTGTGGGCTGGTGTTTTGTGATTCAGCTCGAGGTCCCTTCGCGATCCCTGGTCCGTTGGCCTGTGGGTCCTGGCGAGGATCACTTTGACTTTCCTTGGGCTTCCCTGGTTGCTCCAGACGTGCCCTGACTCCCCATAGCTTGGAGAGTCTCCTGGACCTTGCTGGTCCATACTGTAACTTATTTCCTCTGCCCGCGGCTTGTTGGTGTTCAATCCGGACACTGAACCCTCAGCACTCGACATCCTTTATGGGACAGCTCACCTCCGGACTTTGGTCATCGTCGACGTCTCCTGGTCCCCGTGGCTGCAGAGTCAAGCATCCTATCTTCACACCTGAAGCACCCGACATCGGTGGGCATTCGTCTATCGAGCCCCTGGTCACGTGAAGTGACCCAGACTCTGTCCCCTCTGCTTTCAGGTTCTTCTTACTCCGAATCCAGGCTTGGATTCCACCGGACACTTTTCATCTTCCCGGCAGCAGTACTTCTTCGCATCATGCCATTGAAAACGACGAGGGTTTCCGACACCACTTGACCCCTATGCACCCGGCTCCTCTGGGATAGGTAACACAGGTACCCCGGTACTCACAAGGGTGCTGGCCTTAGAACCTTCTATGTTCCAAAGGGTTTGCTTGAAGTCCTCTCCGAAGTGTCCTTAACTGGTGATTTTCCAACTGCGACTTTCCCATAGAGTTGTACGGAGCTCGCGTCTGTGTTCCCACACTGCACCCGTCCTCCGTGGGCTCCCTGTGTCACTCCTTTGGGTGGTTCCTTGGGGTCCCAGCGATTCTACGTGCTCTAGGCACTGTGTCTATTGAAGTCGTGGTTGTTATACCACTTTCTTAGTATATGGTTCGGTCTCCCCCTGGAGCCCGCTGTGTATTGTGCTATTTACTGTCGTTCTATTGATTTAATATTGTGTACTGTATATTCTAATCTCGGGTAGAGATTAGTAGAGAGTGTTTTAGTAATAAATACATATTTTTATATAACACTTGTGTGGTTCTCCTTTCATTTGGTCATTCAGGAGGTGATATTCTGGTAAAACAAGCTGCTTTACATTCCTTCAAGATTAAGCCTGAAGGCTGCTCTCCATAGCTACCACTAGGATAGCTTTCATAAAGGTTATCTTTGACCTAATCATCAATAAGGGTCGTTTGGACTGGTGCAAGGTGCCTTAATTAGTGGACAGCATATACCAGGCCAACTTCTCACAACTTGCATCACTGCCCTCCACCTCAAGGTACTCTGACAGGTGATTGTGGGTTGTGGCCCCTCTTCACATTCTTCACAGAAGCGGGGGCTCCCGCATGCTGCATCAGCCCACCCCCACCTCCCTGGGCCCTACTTGTCAGCTTTCCTTGCTCCTGAGCACAGAAGATATGCATGGTGTTGCTGTTTGGTCACCTAACTTAGTGCTTGGAGAAGAGTAAAACTGACAACAAGCAGGCCAAGCAGTCGTTTGAGAACAGATACACAAAAAGAATGGCAGACAGTCGATCATATGTGAGTGGGCATATGATGTCAGAGCCCATGGTCCAAAAAGAAACCCAAGACATGACATTGTTCCTCAGAGTAATGCAACAGAGACTCCTTTCAATGGACAATAAAATAGACATGCTCACCTCAAAGATGAATTTGCTGAACTATAAAATTGGCAAGCAGGAAAATCGCCTAATGTTCATTGAATAGCAGGTCTGTGATATTGAGGCAGCTTTGTGATATTAAGGATGGCATGCAAGAAAAAATTTAAAAGCTTCTAAATGTGGAGAAGGTGCAGTTTACTTAAAGCTAAGCACAGAACCTTGAAGCCAGAACTCAATGCAGTAACCTCCACATTCTTGAGCTTTGAAGGGTCAGGTGGCCTGAGGCATGAGAGGGCACCTTTGCATTCTCTGTACTCAACCAACTCAGGGTCGAGATTGGTCTTCTGGCTGACCACTATGGATATGAATGTTTGGGCGCAATCAATACAGCATCTGGCTACAATAGTTTTTGCTTATTCCTCTGTCTTGTTGTGCCTTGAGATACTGGGTGTGGATCCTGCCCCTTTAGCGTGCCACTTACAACCCGGCCCTTTGACAGATAGTGTTTTATGGAATGAAATCGGGGAAGAAATATTGGAATACAGAATGGCATCCTCAAATCACTTGGATCCTGCATGCATAAGCTGGAGCAAGAAATCCGGAACCTGGAAACTAAATATATGGTGAGGCCCTGCTCCTCTACGCTGACTGAAAACCAGTTAAAAGATGACTATAACAATGCAGCCGACAGTGAGACCCAGTATAAGGGGCACAAAATGACAACCCTGAGACCACGCTTCAGGGCATAATTACTTTTTATACTGATTTGTATGCGCCAAACCACATGCTAATGAAGATAACATACTTGACTATTTAGCTACTATTGCACTTGCATGTCTGGGGGATGGGTACTGTGAATTTCGTATGCAACCTATTACCACAGAAGAGTTAGAGGCTGCGATTTGGGGCATGCCGGGAAGCAAGGTACCTGGCGGTGATAGCCTACTGGGCAAAGTTTATAAAGAATAAATCACCATGCTAGTGCCGCATCTTCTGGTACTATTTGAAAAGGCACCTGAGAAGCGTATCTTCCCCCTCCATGAAAGTGGCCCTCATTATTACACCCCTTAAACCAGCCTAAGCACCACATCTTTGTGGGTCAAATCGATCTTCATCATTTATTAATACAGACTCAAAAATACTAGCATAAATAATAGCGAATAGACTTATCCCACTGTTCCTGGACTAGATCATACCTGAACAATCGGGCTTTGTTCCCGCCAGATCCATATCCCGCTAGGTGAGAACACTTTTTTCTGTACTGTGTCAGTTGAAGCAACGGCTGTGCTTTAAAATGCTTGTAAAGAGTTTGAGTCATATGAGTTGGAATTCCTATTACTGATTCTCAAGCTCATGGGTATGCCTCTCCCTTTTCTCGACTGTGTCCGGTTGCTTTATACTAACCTCACCGTATGCCTCCGCACCAATTGACATCTCTGGCCCAGTGTCAATGACTCCTAGCACCAGGCAGGATTGCCCCCTCTCACCCATCCTATTGACCCTGGTGTTGGAGACCCTCACATGTCCAGTACGCCAACACTACTCTCAGTGGGCCCTCAGTTTCAATGTCCGTAAACTGCTAATAACCTTAAACCACAGTGACATGGTAGTGTTAGTCTGTAACTCCTATGAAAATGTATCTCCCATATTGTTAGAGCATTTAAGATTCATGTACCTGCCTGGTCTTAATATAAACTTGAGCAAGACTATTGTCTTTCCTATCACTGCTAGCACTACAGAATGTCCAATGGACGACTCGCTTTTGTGGTGCATGGATTTGGTGAAGAACCATGGAATATGGATCAACCAAGGACCTGCCACTATCACAAGGGACAACCGTGGTGTGGCAGCCACCACTCTTGAATCCCAGTCAGACACTGCTTCATTTTACCCCTCTAGCTTGCTGGAAGAATAGTAATCATGAAAACGATTGTCCTCTACCTTCGCCTTTACACTGAAATCATGGCTAGTTAGATTAGCCTGAACCGGGAGGCACTTTCGGCTTAAATGGGAGATCTTTACCCTATCATTAAAGCAGGGCAGGCTTTCAGTGCCAGACCTTGAGTTATATTAATTGTGTGCCGAGCCCCAGCATGCCCAATACTAATATCAAAAGACACACAATTGATGGATGGAATGCAGAACAAATCAAAACATTCACCCCCAGTCAAGAGATCTGGGTTAAATCCATCATTCTTTTGCTCACCATGCCACCCCAGTTTAAACCTGGCCATATGCAAATCAGTCTTGACCCTGTGCCTCATGGGAACATTCCAGCCCGAACTGCCAAGACAGGTCCTCCCTGGACCGGAAACAAGCATCCTAGGACCGGTTTCGGGGTTTCACCCCTCTTCAGTCCCTCCACTTTTTCGCCACATATAGCGATCGAGAATGATTTTCTGGCCCCTATCCCACTACGCGCTAGACTGCATTGGCCTGACTTCGATAGAAGGTCCGAAGTCAACACAGCTACATGCACGGTCTTGGGGAAGAAATTGTGTATGAGGGTGCAGTTACACTTCTTATATTCACCAAACATGGCAATACTGTACCATCCCATGTTCACTCCTGCTTGTCAAGAAACATCTTTGTAATTGCTATACCAGATTAAATTGTCTACATTTTGTGACGTATTTCCAGAGGGCACATTAATTCAAAAACACAACGTAACCAATGAAATAGGCCACACAACTCTTATAATATTCCTCTACTATGCATTGCATGCAGCATGCAGGGTTGCCTTCCCCACATTTCTGCTCTAACCAACCCATTTTAAAACACTGACGTTGCTACTCATGGCAACAGCCACTAAGGGCCTCATTACACACTTATACAATTCTATGCACCCAAAGGCTCACATAATCAAACCTGCATCCATGGGCAAATGGAATTGTGAGCTCCACAATTTGCTCTCAGAAGCGTACTGAGCCTATTTCTGTGCACAGACTGGAGCACTGCCTAGCGTACACTACAAATGTATATACAGAATCTACCATGCACCTCTGAGCATGGTGTGCACTGGGCTCAGAGAAGATGCTTTATGGTCTAGATGCAGACTTTCTATATCTATATATAGAAGAAACAATGGTTCACTAGGGCATCAATCTAAATGAGAGAAAGTTGTGTCTTCATTGATTTAAGACACACCATGAAGTAACCAAGGCAAGATAAAAAAAAAAGGGAAAAGCAGGCAGTAAATACTGTTTAATAATTTATTCAGTAATTGCATTCTTTTTATCATTATTATGCATTATTGTTTTTTTTGTAATGAGATCCAGTGCTCACACATAGGTGAAGGAAACGAAAGTGATGTATTAAGAAAAACGTGCATCACGCATAAAAAGACATGACTCCTTTAAATATTATCCAATTTGGGGAATGGAGTCTATACATGTCTATTGTCGACGGCGTTTCGACCTCTGGCAATGTGAGGTCATCATCAGGATGGGGTGTGAGCACCCAGTATCTGGAAATAGATTATCAAATTAGGGCTCTGAAGGCAGCAAGTTGGCGCCTGTCTGAGGTAAAAACATATCTAAAGTGGGTGGGGGGTAGAAGACTTGCCTGGGCCAACAGAGGGGCGGGAGTCAATCCTAAAATGAATGAGCCCTGCTTAGCATTTAAGGAAGAGATCCTAGGGCATCCTGGGGTGCCCTAGAATGAGAGAGAATTACATAAGGAGGACATACATATGATAGCAAAAAAAATATACCTCCAACTCTTATGTAAAACAACTAACCCTGTAATTGGGAGATGATCCTAAATAGCTACTTGATAGGGCAACCAGCTGAAGTGAGTGGTGGCTTCCAATTCAACCAGGGCTTTAATAAACTAGTTCTGTTAAGAGCGTTCCATTCACAGTGTGAATGCGAGGAGATCGCGGTTGGAGCTGTCCTGCTGGCTCGCCAGGGAGCGATTTGTAACTAATGAGCAAGTGTCGGGGGGAGCTGCACTGCTAACTCCCAGAAAGCCCAACTAAAGGGCTCAATAGCACACTAAGGTAGATCAAATGTGTTTGTGTGGAGGCATGCAGAGGAGGCTGCAATGATGACCCATATGCTGCCTTAGATGGCTGTAAACCGGGATGGCTAACATGTTAATGTGTCAACATATAAAGGGAGTAGAGAACAATTCAATGTATTGATGCGTGGTGCACATAGCACAATAGAGTTAGCAGGCATTAGTCATGGCCAAACCATGTGTAAAAAACAATAATAGATAGCAAACAACTACAAGAAGACATCAACCAAAACTAACCAGGAAAGATAAATACTATATAACAAAATGAGCCATACAGACAAGGATCATACATGAATAATGAACCAACAAAAATAATAATAATTTAGCAGAAAATGGCAAAAATTAATTACATACATAGGATTCACAAGCAAACACAAATAATTTATAAGGACATTTATATAAAAAAACCCTCGAGGAAATCAGTTACAGGGCGGAAATATCTCATGTGGGTGGATGACTATGGAGAGACCATTAGTAAGGTTACAGGGTAGCATTCCATTCCTCTTGAGTGTTCAGTCCAGTAGATACAGATTGACATTTGAACATCTATTTGCATTCCAGTTGAGCAAGTATTGGGTGCCTCCCCCTCTATGCTGGGGTTTAATGATGCCAATAACTTGCCATGAAAAGTCATTCCCAGTGTGGCCATGTAGAAGAAAATGTTCCACCAGAGGAGCCATGTTGACGAATTCTGCTTTTATGTTGGGAAATTCTGACTTTTACTTTCTGTGTGGTTTGACCAATGTAGATCAAGTTACAGGGACAACGGATACAGTGAATCATATTACTAGAATTGCAGTTGAAAAACAAATTGAGGTCTTGGTGTATGTTACCGTGATGGAATATTTTAGTGTTGGTGGTCAAATTACAAGCTACACAATTTCCACATTTATAATGTCCCTTAACTGGAGGGAGGTTCAGCAAAGATGGGAGGGTATTATCAACGTGTTTGGGTTTGTGTGCCCTAAAAAGGTGGTCCCTAATGTTCCGTCCTCGCTTGAAAGAGAACAATGGTAACTCTAAAGACAGATTAGTATTGAATCAAACATTCCAATGCCTTTTGATGCTTTTGGTCAATTTATTACTGATCGGGCAAAAGGTGTAACGCAGGTGATTTTATTGATGGGTGCTTTGTCCTTGGATTGAAGTAATAGGATCCTATGTGAGTACCAGGCATGTTTAAGGGAACTACATCTGGCAAGATTGTGTCCCTGGATCAACGGATATGGGAGCGGGGTCCTTAAGACCCTGATAAAAATGTTAAATCACCATATGTACCCAGACCCCAGGGTGTGTTTGTTTGGCTTTGGTATAGATATTCCCGCAGGGGTCAGAAAATGCATGGCCTTGTTGCTTCTCACGAAGAAGCGGGAGGCCATTTACTGGGTCGTGGCTGTGCACCCACCCATGAGGCATGGCTTAAAGACCTTATGTATGGCAACGAACAGCTTGAATTCTATGCAGAATGTCTCCCTCCCTCACGTCACCCCAGAGATATTTGGGACCCCTCCATAGCTATCTGCTTCATCTGTAGTATGGCCATGCTCCTAATGGGCCCTAACTATATCCATCAGGTGTTATCTAGTCCTATGTATGTGCTAGAGCCAATATATGTTGGATGTCTGATGGTATGTGACAAATATACCGATTACGTAATATCAATATTTGGAGCTATCATTCTGCAGAGTGTGGTGAGGTTTGCGATTGTACCACGTGTTAATACTTTTTGCCCAAATCGCTGTACTGAGTCTCCCTTGAGTCTCCGTTTGCTGCTTACAGTTGATTTATTGTATTGTAATATACACCTGTTGATTGCATGCATGTTGTAAATCCAAAACAAAAAAAACTTCCACTCCGCCATCTATCATGAAGGTGACCTTCGTTGACCTTCGTGACAGGAGTGTATAAAAAGCAGCCGGGGATCGCAACTGCTACCCTTAAGTCACATCCAGGTTTGGTCAAGGTCATTGAACATCTTTTGTCTTTTAAGGACTTGCCTGACCCAGGAACACCGTCACGTAGTACCAATAAAACAAACTGCCTGCTTCGAGAGCTTTCTAGTGAACTGGCGCCATTTCATTCCTTCTCCTTTTACCCACAAAGTAAAAAACGTGAACTCGCCCACAGGAGGTTTTAGAGCGGCCTTAGTGACTCAGATGTGCTACGTGGGGCTACTCCTGCCTGACAGCCCGCCTTGCTGTGTGTGGGATGTTGCTAATAAGGGGACTGTGATCTCGCGTGCAAAGGCACGAGGAATCCCTTAGCAGCTGGGCAAAGGGAAGGCGGGAGGGGGACATCAAGAGGGAGGGGATTCTAAAGAGTGAGAGGATGAATCATGCTTCCAGCTGTGGGCGAGAGAAATGCCTCGTCTGAGTCACGGACCGTCAGATCAGAGGGATTTCTGTGCAGCGGCTCCTCATCCTACAAGATTGGAGCTGCGCACATCTTCCAGGTGGATGCCGCGTGACAATAGGCTGATTTTAGGGCCTGGCTACTGACAGCTTCAGCTGTTGGGCAGAGATCATATCTACAACACATGCTAATACACAGAGAGTGGCGTTGGCTGTGCCCACATCACTCATTGGTTGATTTGGATATGTCGAGCTAGCCATTGGTCAGGCCAAAGGAGAATTTCTCTCTCACTGTTAACTATTGGCTATTAGGTATGTTTATATGGGTCTGGTGGCTTAGTGGGCTAATGGGTCCACTGTAGGGTCTGTGTTTGACCTCATGGTCACAGGTTCAAATCCTGGCAGGTCCACTCAGCCTTTCATCCTTCTGAGGTTGATAAAATGAGTACCATTGAGTTGGGTAACAAAAACATCTGTTATTCAGCGCCAAGATACCCTTCTGGGTGAACGTGCTCTTTATAAACATGTTATGTTATTCTGTCTCCATTAATGTGGATGCATTTCGGTGAAACAAACCACCCATGCACTGCAATGGAGTAATACTTGTAGAAGTGTTTCTATTCGCCTGCTGATGCTGCACCAATTCTAATTATGCTCGTCTGAACACCCATGTGCTAATGTTGCATCAAGGGTAATTATGCACCTCAGTCTGCAGCAAATCAGTTGCGATGTCATGCCAGTGCACACCTTTGACACCTAATGAGTCATCTTACATGTTCTTTCTGTACTGAGTGATTTTGATCCTATATCAGCACCCATATTTATGCCAAATGTGCATTAAGCATGATTTTGGGCCTGAATGGATTTGTGCACCGAAATGGGATTATGCTTGTGACTGTGTTCTTGCACTTAAATCTGTCGCCACGCTGCGAATGCTGTTACTCTCAAACAGTGCTTTAAATGGAAAAAAATAAGTGCAGGTACTCAACAAATTGAGATGTTAGCTAGGGGGTGGGGCTTGGTTAGGGGGCGGGGTTAGGGGCGGGGCTATTGGCAGTCCAAAGGGATCCGGCCAGGGGCACACATTTAATGTGATTGAGATTTAATTGGTGTGCAGATGTGCATAATGATACGAAATCATTTCTGGTATATTTTGATTATTCCATTTCCCTTATACGTACAAAAGGGTACATTTATTATTAAAGTGGGCGTCTCATGGTGCAACACCTAGATCACATATGACTCGCACAAGATATTTTCCTTAACATTTTTTGGAAAGGTTTAACTATGGTTAACCCTCTTGTCTCACTGCCACTTAGCAGACATCACCCTGCCCCTCCTAGATGGCACAGCTGTGCCTCAAAACTCCTTGCCTGCTGTAAAGTCTGATTCCCTTTTTCTGGAGTCGAGTATTTGCCTCCTTTGACACACACACTTACTTTTTAAATCAGAATTTCCTGCTCGCCCTGCCTCCAAGAGTTCATTGCCGCCCCTGTGCCTAGTTAGATAATTACAGGAGGAGGCCGGTGTTCGGCCTGCCTGACCGCGACACTTCCTGCCTTTTTAGCCCCTGTCGTGGGGGATCCCTGAAGATTGTGTCCCACACAGCGTGAGTCTGAGAGCAGGTGCTGCGTGTCTTTAAAAGGCACAACAAACACGGCTCTCTAGACAGCGGTGCCACTTAGCAGATTATCTCCCGGTCATCACTGCCTGAAATGTATTCCGATTGCCAGCAGCTGTCTGCAACCAAGGAGTGTGACAGACTCCAAGAGACTATGGGGGACCCATGGCCAGCAGTCTTTAGATCTCCAGCTGCAGCACTGTGACTTGTTGAACTTGGTAAGAGTAAAAAATGAAAGCTGCTGACATTTTAAATGTTCACGCTAAGCTCGGAGTTGAAGTTTTATTAGATAGCTGCCAAGGTTTCAGATTGCTATCTGTGACATTTTCATAATTTTAGTACAATTTTTGATGTATGTTTCCGCATCTTCATTGCTCGCAAAAAAGTCACTCATATTTGTTGAAATGTCACTCATAATTACACTACAATTATGAAAATGTCACACATAGCAATCTGAAACCTTGGCAGCTATGTCTGAGTGGACACTGCCTCAGGCATCACAGTGTGAGTCTGGCCCCTCCCAAACTTCCTGCCAACTCTGAATGAATGCCTACGGGCCGCGGCTCAATTAGCACATTGAAAGGGGAGATTAGCACTCGATTAGAGTGCTTCAGGAAAACGGACCCACTCGTTGTCAGCTGTATTGCTCTTCCTTTTTTTGTAAATGCCAATATCACTGAGCTTGGCTTAAAGCCCATGAGTACCGGTACTCTCTTTGGACAGAGAAGTTCCGGTACTCAAGCGCCGAAAATTTAGAAGTGCCGGTACTCAGTACCGGTGAGTACCGGCCAATTTAAAGCACTGCTCTCAAAGCGATTCTGTACTTATTGTTGATTTTGCACTTAAATGTGTTTTCCTTCGATATGTGGTTGTGTTCTAAAAACCTCTTACACGCTAATGTTGATGTTGCACCAAGGATGATTTTGCATCTTAATGTTATGTTGTACCTAACTGTGATTTTGTACCTAAGTGTGTACTGTGCTTCAGCTTAATTTGCACTGACATGGGTTGTGCATCTTCTTTATGCACATTAATGGGGTTTTGCACCAAAAGCGTCATCACTCTCTTATTGATATTGCACACTAAGTGACTTTACACCTTAATGTGTTTTTACACCTAGATGAGATTTTGCACATAAATGTGATTTTGGGCCTAATTGTGTTTTACCTCCGAAATGTTATTTGTGCTCCTAAAGGTGTTTCCAAATACCTGTTGATTTTGCGCCAGGGCAGATTTTGCACCTAAATATTACACTACAATCCTGCTTAAATTGCACTGGAAGTGATTTTGAACCACCTAAGTGTTATGGTACTGAAACATGATTTTTGAGTACACTTTTCCATCCACAGACCTCCCAACAAGCAGTGCGCTACCTGACCGCGAATGCACTTCAGCACATCGTCAATGTTATGAATTGCAACATAAATGCAATTATAGTGCAATGCAATTCAAGATCCTATGAGGAAGTGCATTTGCCATTTAGATTATTCACCCACATTTCTAAGACCTAACTGTATGGAGCATTCCACAGACAATTGGTAAATCCAATCAACAATACTGTTTTTATGGATTTCTGGGGTCCTATGGCATGTGGCAATAGCATGTTTCCTGTTTGAATAACTCAATTGAAGTAGTAGTTTTTCATATGTTAGTTAGCATGCCTTCTGTTTAAATGACCAATAAGAAACATATGTGGTGACTGAGGGAGGACATATTATCTGCCTGAATGGCACTTTTATTCTTGTGATCCCGCTATACAAGAGATATAAATGAAATGTGTCACATTCTTTCACACAGTGGCGGCTCCTCTGCTAAGGGGGAGGAGCGTTGCCCCACTGCACAAAAAGGAAAAATAAAATGACAATAACGTATTGCTATTGTCATTTTATTTTTCCTATTGCATGCAGCCTGTGTGCAGTGTGGGGCGGGGCTGGCCAGAGCAGGGGAGTAGTGGTTTGCACTCCCAAACTACGCATGAAATGTTTGGCCGGCCCTCTTGGGCCGACCAAACATTTCATGCGCACTTTGCATGTTCCTACCGGGCTGCATTGCACAGCCTGGCGAGGAACATGCACAGGCTCCCTGTTCGAGTCTGAGCACCGATCCACAGCGCTCAGACCAATCACAACGCTGTATTGCAGCATTGTGATTGGCTCTGGGGAGCCTGTCTGCTGATTGCTTCCTGCTGCCGGCCGGACTGCAGGAAGGAAGAGGACGCAGGGGAAGCGGCGGCCGGCCGGCTGTTTTAAGGTAAGTTTTTTTGTTGCTAATTAACCCCCCTCTCCCTGCTCCACCTCCCCCCTGGGCCTCCCCACCCCTCTCCGGTAGCATCCGCTACTGCTTTCACATGAAACACATCATCTATTAGGCTGGACATAGTGGTAAATATTTTGTATTCAGTGACCCTCTGTCTTACCAGAAACTGTCCTATCTATTGGCATTTCCTTGTTTTCTTTCTCATCACACTTCGTTGCAAGTGTATCTCTCCTCTTCTCTCCCTTGTTCAATTACCAGCTACTTCCAGCTTCCGGTTGCACTTTTAATTTCCTTTTGGAGCAGTAGGTAAGAGCATGCACAAATCTCAGGCTGCTGCACAGTAGAACGGATTGCTTTCCAGCAGCCCCAACTAATCTTATTTGGTGCTGGTCAGTTGAGGAAAGGAGAGCTGAGACCACTGTAACGGACAATGGTGTGCAAAACAAATGTGGAGGAATCTTTTTAGATGAGAAAAAAGAGCACAGAGAGAGTTTTGGGCCTAGCGTTAGTCAGGACCTTTTGATCTTGCTAAAATTATATGTATAATATACTTACTTATAAAGGCGTTCAGTCAGCCATCTTCATCCCAATTCTCTGTTTCTGTGCCATTCACATTTTGATTCCACACACTACAACATACAGCATGGGGCATTGGGGAAGTCCACTTCAATTACTGGCTACCTTCCAAGAGGGCCACTTGGATGTGAAGCTCTGGCTCCTGGAAGCCCCATAATTGACAATTTCGGCCGCAATCACCCATATACTGCCATTGGAGATGCGGCACATTCTACAACAATGTAAGAAGCACATTGTTAGATTTGGGGGTCTCTAGTTGGCAGAGGTAGGTACCTTTGACCAAATAGGGACCCTTGCGTCTAGTCAGGGTAAGGGGGTACACTCCTGAAATAACCCCTGCTCACCCCCTTGGTAGCTTGGCACGAGCAGACAGGCTTAGTTCAGAGGCAGTGTGTAAAGCATTTGTGAACACATACAGTAATCCAGTGACAACACTACAAATGGACACCACACAGGTTGTATTATAAAAATAAGTATCTTTTATATAGATTTACCACAAGACCATAAACGACAAAAATAATCCACAATACTGTACTTTAAAGATGGTAGAATTAGGTTGAGTCTCTTAAAATGGAAATGCGACACTTTGCGTTCAATGTACCTGAGATGCGTAACGCGATACAACAAAAGTGGTGCAGGGAAGGTGATGCGTCGGTTCCTTACACGCAAGAACGGTGATGCGTCGGTTCCCTACTGATGCGCAGGGGACGGTGATGCGTCGGTTCTTCTCGGCGTGGGGAGGTGATGCGTCGGTTTCTTACTGCGCTTCTGTGGCGATGCGACAAGCAGCGCCGTGATGCGATGAAGATCTGGTGCAAAGAAACAAAATGGCGTCTTCTTGATGTTGCGACAACGAAGGGGTGATGCGTGCACGCCCGACGGCCGTGCGGCGATTTCAATGAATCTTTGGAGCCGCGACAGGCCCTGCGACACGCTTCCCTGGCGATGCGACGGCATCTGATGCGAGGTCGACAATTATCTCCTGGGATGCGGGGCGCCTCGTGTTGCGATGTGTCGGCGTCTGATGCGAGGTCGATGCTCTGCCCCGGGGATGCGACGGCGTCTGATGCGACGGCGACACTTTTCTCCGGTGCTGCGAGGCGCTTCGAAGGATGCGAGGGTGTCAGCGGCGCGCTTCTTCGGGGATGCGCCGGCGTCTACTGCGACGTTGACACTCTTCTCCGGCGATGCGAGAAGCAGCGGCTGCGGCGACACGCTTCTTCGTCTTGAGTCGCGCTTCCAGCTCCCAGAGACAGGCAAGTGTGTCAGAAGGTCCAAATTCCCAGCAAGGGAATACAGGGGAGCTGGTGGGTGAAGTCTGTTGTCCCTGAGACTTCAGCAGGAGGCAAGCTCTGAAATCAAGCCCTTGGAGATCCTTCACAAGTTGATGAAAGTACACACAAAGTTCCCTTCTCCTTTCTTTGGCAGTCAGGCAACCACTGCAGGCAGATCCCTCTAGCTTAGGGATAGTCTTCTCCTCAGTTTCTTCTTGGTTCCGCTCCTCAGCAAAGGTTTCTTCTTGTTTCCCAAAAGTGATCTAATTTCATGGGGACTGGGCTCCCCTTTTTATACACTAATTCTCTTTGTTCTCTGGAGGCAGAGAGGCCTTTGCCTAGTCCAAAACCAGTTCTGGTCAGTCCTGGAGCACTTTGTTTACAGGACTCCTTCTTTCCTTTCAGAATGTGGGGCAGGGTGCTCAGTCGCCCAGCAGGAGGTGGAGCCAGCATTGTGGAAGGCAGGCACAGCCCTATTCAGACCCAGGTGCAACTCCTCCCTCCACTCTGGATGCAGATCTCTCTATTCAGCCCTGTGCTGACTCACCCTGTCTCCTGGAGCCACCCCCAGCCCCTGTCACTCAAACTCCAGACAAGGAATACACAACCTAGCAGAGGCAGGCTTGGAAGGTTAGGCAAGAAAATACCTACTTTCTAAAAGTGGTATTTTCAAACACAGAATGTTAAAATCAACTTCACTAAAAGATGTATTTTATCATTCTGAGTTCAGGCATACTAAATTCGTTTCTCTACCATGTTCCCTGGGTCAGTTAGGATTATAAGGTGTAATAAGCAAAACTGCCCATTCTGGCCTATGGGGAACAGGTAGCCTTGCAATAGTGAAAAACGAAAATGGCTGTAATTCACTATTAGGACATGCCACACACACCATGGCATGCCCTACCTTATACTTACAATACACCCTGCCCTAGGGCCTACTTTAGGGGTGACCAACATGCAGTAAAGGGAAGGTTTAGGGACTGGTAAGTGGGTGCACTCACCAAGTCGACATGGCAGCCCTAGGCTGCACACAGGCTCTGCAGTGGCAGGTCTGAGACACACTTTACAAGCTGCTTCTGTGGGTGGCACAACCAGTGCTGCAAGCCCACCAGCAGCATTGGATTTACCAGCCCTGGGCACACTCAGTGCACTGTACTAGGGACTGACAAGTAAACCAATCATCCAATCATGGAGTCACTAATACATAACACAATTTACAATAGGGAGAGCATATGCACTTTAGCACTGATCAGCAGTGGTGAAGTGCCCAGAGTCATAGAACAGCCAACAACAGGTCAGAAAAAAATATAGGAGGAAGGCAAAAAGTTTATGGATGACCCTGCAAAAAGGGCCAAGTCCAACACACATATATGCTGAATATCATTTCCAGCTCGCATTGGGAGGCGGTGATACCTGACGCATGGGATGGCGCCTGGCCTGAGTCTCGGAGGCCCTATGGTGACAGGGGCAGCGGGTGAGCCTGAGTCGAGGTCTATCGAGCCCTGCTGGGTGCCCCCGACGGATCTCTGGTGTTTGGCCTCTGCTATCCCTGCGCCTTGAGGCCAGCAGAGACTAGGCCTTGCTTCCTGGGGTCTTCTTTGGGTGCCCGAGACGGAGCCGTGCAGCCGGATCCTTCTGCACCGAGAGGTGCAGACCATTACCAGCCCCCACCGCACTGAGGTGAGTTCCAGCGAGTGTACGGCGGTCAGCGCTTCCTTAGGGCTGCCGGTGTGGCTCCCGGGCATGGCCACGACCATCTTGGGAAAGCACGAGGAGTGGTGGCTTCCTGGGCCAGAGGTGGTCAACCCGTGATGCCCTTTATGGAAGTGCGGTGAATGCCCCTGGTGACACCTCTACATTGCTGTCTTCCCAGATTTAACCCAGATCTCTTGACTGGGGGTGAATGTTTTGATTTGTTCGCCATTCCGTCCATCAATTGTGTGTCTTTTGCTTTCTCGCCCTAAGTGCGCCAGGTATGCCCAGACGTGGGTCCTGGACTCACTGTGCCACTGGAATCAAGCTATCCTGGCTGAAGAGGGGTGAAACCCCGAAACCGGTCCTAGGATGCTTGTTTCCGGTCCAGGGAGGACCTGGCTTGGCAGTTCGGGCTGGACTGTTCCCATGAGGCACAGGGTCAAGACTGATTTGCATACGGCCAGGTCTAAACTGGGGTGGCATGGTGAGCAAAAGAATGATGGATTTAACCCAGATCTCTTGACTGGGGGTGAATGTTTTGATTTGTTCTCCATTCCGTCCATCCATTGTGTGTCTTTTGCTTTCTCGCCCTAAGTGCGCCAGGTATGCCCAGACGTGGGTCCTGGGCTCACTGTGCCACTGGAATCAAGCTATCCTGGCTGAAGAGGGGTGAAACCCCTAAACCAGTCCTAGGATGCTTGTTTCCAGTCCAGGGAGGACCTGGCTTGGCAGTTCGGGCTGGACTGTTCCCATGAGGCACAGGGTCAAGACTGATTTGCATATGGCCAGGTCTAAACTGGGGTGGCATGGTGAGCAAAAGAATGATGGATTTAACCCAGATCTCTTGACTGGGGGTGAATGTTTTGATTTGTTCTGCATTCCGTCCATCAATTGTGTGTCTTTTGCTTTCTCGCCCTAAGTGCGCCAGGTATGCCCAGACGTGGGTCCTGGGCTCCTGTGCCACTGGAATCAAGATATCCTGGCTGAAGAGGGTGAAACCCCGAAACCGGTCCTAGGATGCTTGTTTCGGTCCAGGGAGGACCTGGCTTGGCAGTTCGGGCTGGACTGTTCCCATGAGGCACAGGGTCAAGACTGATTTGCATATGGCCAGGTCTAAACTGGGGTGGCATGGTGAGCAAAAGAATGATGGATTTAACCCAGATCTCTTGACTGGGGGTGAATGTTTTGATTTGTTCTGCATTCAGTCCATCAATTGTGTGTCTTTTGCTTTCTCGCCCTAAGTGCGCCAGGTATGCCCAGACGTGGGTCCTGGGCTCACTGTGCCACTGGAATCAAGCTATCCCGGCTGAAGAGGGTGAAACCCCGAAACCGGTCCTAGGATGCTTGTTTCCGGTCCAGGGAGGACCTGGCTTGGCAGTTCGGGCTGGACTGTTCCCATGAGGCACAGGGTCAAGACTGATTTGCATATGGCCAGGTCTAAACTGGGGTGGCATGGTGAGCAAAAGAATGATGGATTTAACCCAGATCTCTTGACTGGGGGTGAATGTTTTGATTTGTTCTGCATTCCGTCCATTAATTGTGTGTCTTTTGCTTTCTCGCCCTAAGTGCGCCAGGTATGCCCAGACATGGGTCCTGGGCTCACTGTGCCACTGGAATCAAGCTATCCTGGCTGAAGAGGGGTGAAACCCTGAAACTGGTCCAAGGATGCTTGTTTCCGGTCCAGGGAGGACCTGGCTTGGCAGTTCGGGCTGGACTGTTCCCATGAGGCACAGCGTCAAGACTGATTTGCATATGGCCAGGTCTAAACTGGGGTGGCATGGTGAGCAAAAGAATGATGGATTTAACCCAGATCTCTTGACTGGGGGTGAATGTTTTGATTTGTTCTGCATTCCGTCCATCAATTGTGTGTCTTTTGCTTTCTCGCCCTAAGCGCGCCAGGTATGCCCAGACGTGGGTCCTGGGCTCACTGTGCCACTGGAATCAAGCTATCCTGGCTGAAGAGGGGTGAAACCCCGAAACCGGTCCTAGGATGCTTGTTTCCGGTCCAGGGAGGACCTGGCTTGGCAGTTCGGGCTGGACTGTCCCCATGAGGCACAGGGTCAAGACTGATTTGCATATGGCCAGGTCTAAACTGGGGTGGCATGGTGAGCAAAAGAATGATGGATTTAACCCAGATCTCTTGACTGGGGGTGAATGTTTTGATTTGTTCTACATTCCGTCCATCAATTGTGTGTCTTTTGCTTTCTTGCCCTAAGTGCGCAAGGTATGCCCAGACGTGGGTCCTGGGCTCACTGTGCCACTGGAATCAAGCTATCCTGGCTGAAGAGGGGTGAAACCCCGAAACTGGTCCTAGGATGCTTGTTTCCAGTCCAGGGAGGACCTGGCTTGGCAGTTCAGGCTGGGCTGTTCCCATGAGGCACAGGGTCAAGACTGATTTGCATATGGCCAGGTCTAAACTGGGGTGGCATGGTGAGCAAAAGAATGATGGATTTAACCCAGATCTCTTGACTGGGGGTGAATGTTTTGATTTGTTCTGCATTCCGTCCATCAATTGTGTGTCTTTTGCTTTCTCGCCCTAAGTGCGCCAGGTATGCCCAGACGTGGGTCCTGGGCTCACTGTGCCACTGGAATCAAGCTATCCTGGCTGAAGAGGGTGAAACCCTGAAACCGGTCCTAGGATGCTTGTTTCCGGTCCAGGGAGGACCTGGCTTGGCAGTTCGGGCTGGACTGTTCCCATGAGGCACAGGGTCAAGACTGATTTGCATATGGCCAGGTCTAAACTGGGGTGGCATGGTGAGCAAAAGAATGATGGATTTAACCCAGATCTCTTGACTGGGGGTGAATGTTTTGATTTGTTCTGCATTCCGTCCATCAATTGTGTGTCTTTTGCTTTCTTGCCCTAAGTGTGCCAGGTATGCCCAGACGTGGGTCCTGGGCTCACTGTGCCACTGGAATCAAGCTATCCCGGCTGAAGAGGGTGAAACCCGAAACCGGTCCTAGGATGCTTGTTTCCGGTCCAGGGAGGACCTGGCTTGGCAGTTCGGGCTGGACTGTTCCCATGAGGCACAGGGTCAAGACTGATTTGCATATGGCCAGGTCTAAACTGGGGTGGCATGGTGAGCAAAAGAATGATGGATTTAACCCAGATTTCTTGACTGGGGGTGAATGTTTTGATTTGTTCTGCATTCCGTCCATCAATTGTGTGTCTTTTGTCTTCCCAGATATAGCAGACCCCTCACCCTCCCTGTTTACATTGCCCCATTGTCCGACTTAAGACCAGTGTGGAGGTCTAGTGGCACATTCAGGGGCCCGCCTGAGGCTTGGATTGGGATCACAGACTTCAGTATTCATATCAACGTACCCTCTTGAGGAGGTTGCTGCTCTGCGGTGGTGCCATCTTGGGCTAGACGCCGAGTGATCACCCGTAGGGGGGTGCCGGGGTGTAGGCTTCCCCCATCTGCTGTCTGCACCTCACAATTATTAGCCACCCGGTCCCACCCTTGTGTTTGACACCTGGTAGTGCTTTCTCATCAGGCCCTACAGACTGCTTAACCGTAACTTTGGTGAACAGATTGCCCAGGGGTGTGTTTCATTGGAAAGTTGCCTTCCACATGGGTGTAGGCCTCACATATCCCCCTTTCAACTCTCCATGCCTACGTATTGGGCTGACACTGCATGGGTCGCAGAGACCCAAAGCAGAGAAAGCTACTGTTTGAATGCGCCAGGGATCAGGATAGATCTGAGACCGCAGCAGACATGGCCGATGGGTCAACTGGCGCCCCTGACCCCAATAAGCACTAATGGCAGAGATCCGCTTTGGCTTCCGAGCCGTGGATGCCCGGTTCGACACCCTGACCAGCAGGCTGAATGGCATGAGTGAGCGCCTAGATCGGCATCAGACTCGCTTAGACAGTGCAGAAGAACACCTCACAACACTAGAGGAGGGAGCGGCGAAGGCGTCAAAGTGACTGTACAAATTAGAAAACCTCCTCAAATCAGTTGCTATAAAAAATGAGGATTTGGAAGCCCGATCACGCAGCAATAACCTGCACATAGTGGGAGTTTCAGAGTCAACAGACACCGATAAGATGGATCTTTTGATGGAGCGCCTCCAGATAGACCTTTTTGGCTGTGAACATTTTACTTCTACCTTCATGGTGGAGTGGGCCCACTGCTCGCTGGGCCCACGCCACCCCCCGGTGTCTCACTCGCTCCATCATTGCCTGTCTCTTAAATTTTAGGGACTGTGACACTGCTCTTCAGTTAGAACGTGAGGCTGGGCAGGTGCAGTACCAAGGAACCAAGCTTGCCTTCTTTCCTGACTTTACATTAGTGGTACAGGAGGCACAGAGCAAATATACGTACATCAAATACATGCTTGGAAAACTAGGCCTGAAGTACGGCATTCTTTACCCAGCCTGCTTGCAAGTCAAGGTCAATGGTAAGGTGCAGATTTTTGACAACCCCGCAGATGCCCAGGCGTTCTGCAAGCAATATGCCAAAGACCACCAATCGCCACGCTGTAGCACGCCGGAATGCCCCCCACCGGATCTGCATGCCACCAACAGCTCCAATCTCTTCCCCGATGGACCAATCACAGGGGGCGGCAGCATTGCCCTGATACTGGAACTCACATGCTGAAATATGCCTTCATATGTCCTCTTATTAACTTTTAGCCCCTTCTCATCCTCTCATTCCCATTTCCGACTGCTGTCTCTACCTTCTTTTTTGTTGATCCTTGGCCTTAATTTGTTTTCCAACATTTCAATCCCCTGTCATGATAGGGGCCCAGTTGGTGCACTGCTGCCACCACCCCTTGGTGTACACTACGGTGTGATTTCATTGTTTTTTGTCGTAGTGTTGACAATTTGTATTATGGGGATTCACTGGGCAGTTAGGGGACTGGTGTTATGCTTTATTTGTTGGTTATTGTTAGTCTATTTGACCTCTGATTGTGAGTACAATATCCCTACACCACACACTACATTTCCTGAATATCATTCCCAACTTTCCAATGACACGAAGTCCCACTGATCCAGGGGTCGAGATACCTTTCCTATCCGTGAACATCAGGGGCATCAAGAACCATACTAAGGGTAAGTTGGTGTTACAATATTTGACCCGCCATGGTATTAAAATGACCATTTTACAGGAGACACATCTTTATGGGGCCCGCATAGGTTTTTCTCCACCCATAGTACATATTCACGTGGGGTCTGCATTTTAATACACCGCTCGGTCCCCTTTAACCCTAGAGCACATTTTACTGATGCTGGCAGCCGCATACGTTGCTGAACTGCTGGCGTGCCACAGTGTATTCCTTCTAAATGTATACACACCTAATGTCAACACCCCAGATTTCTTTCACGAACTACGCTCCCTTCTGGGGCGAATCGATGCCAACCATGTTATACTGGGGGGTGATCTTAACATTTTCTTTTACCCTTTTTCTGGATTCCACAGCCACAACACCCAGTGGCAAACCAAAATCCTTGAAAGTACTCAGCGATATCTGCAACGCTTACTCTTTTAGAGACGCATGGTGCTTTTAGCATGCTTCACTCCTGGGTTACACATTTTACTCAGCGCCGATAACACAAGGTCCCGAATTGATTATTGGTTCCAATCATCCACAGTGCTTCCCTGGTTGGGCGAAATTTCCCATCTTTCACGCACATTATCGTACCACTCCCCAGTTTGCATGGTACTGGCTATACCATTTTGAGGGGGCAGAGAACGCAGCTGCCTTTCCATGATGAAGTTTTCCGTGAGGAGCTGTGCACTGCCATAATAGATTACTTTGTACTGAATGTGGGATCTGTTGCGAAACAGGCCACCATTTGGGAGGCTTTTAAGGCCTATATATGTGGGATTTGTATTTCAAAACTACAAAGGTAATAATCCCTCTAGACCTAAATTTCTTTCATTAGTGGCTTCTCAAAGCTCAAAAATAGGGCATAAAGAACATTATTCTCCACACAAGACAATTGGTCATTTTTACAAATTTTATTTCATTTTTTTCTTTTTTACTTATTTATCTAATATATCTCATTATAAAAAAATACATGACTCTTTACAATTAATATCACCATTTCTTACAAAAATATGACTGTTTTCATGGTTCAAATAATACAATACATATAACGCAATTAATTTCAACACTTATGAGTTCACAACTGACTAAAAAATATATATGATTCAACACACCCCCACACACAGTCACACCTCTCTCTACTCTACAACCACATCACTTACACACAATACACTCATACTCTACACCCCAGAACAACACTGCATGCACAGATGGAAAAATCCGGGTGAAAAAATCAACCCTCGATTGCTGTGCTGATAGCTGGGATGTCTCACTCTAACTGGTCGACGTACGTTTCAATGGAATGATTTAATTACTAAACCATCTTCTTCAGGACCTGTTATTTTATGATTTATAACGGGTGGAAGGAGGGGGGAACAAATCTGTAACGATAACGTGGAGAATATTTAGATATTAATTATTTTCACTTACACAGAAGCCCAAAGAGATATCTTACATTTCTCCTAATATATACATATAAAACAAACAAATGTGCCACTACTAAGCATTTTCAAAAAAGGATATCACCCATTATGTGAGGTTAGTGGTATTCATTCTCAACCCAATATGTGAAAAAAGATTTAGACATCTTAGAAGAAAAAAAGGACAAAATCATGGGCATCATTATATATTAGTAATTCTATACAAGATGGACATTGGTCACGATTATTGTTAGAGATGTGAGAAGAGCAGTGTACATAAAGAAGAATTTTTTTTTTTTTTTTTTTGAGAGACAGAGTGAAAAGGAAAGGAAGAATTGTATTTGGTTATACATTCATTGAATAATCTCCCTTTCCTTAATTAGAAGCATGCTCCTAGCAGTCTGTGATGCCACATATTGCTAATTACCTGAAAAAAATGAAGATTTCTAAAAACACACTGGTACCATGAGCAGGCAATCAATTATATCTGTGCCTCTGCAGGCCCTGGTTTCACAAAATAGAATCTTTCAATTATCTGCAGATTGATGTAAAGCGAGAAAACATATCTATCAGTTATCTCATGGTGATAGAATTAGTAAATTTCAAACCCTTATATAATCATCTGATGGTATAAATCATTACCTTTTATTCACGGTCTCCCGATATATATCTGGGGTCCTAATAGAAATTGACACCGCCGTTTAGTTTGTAGTCATTCGATATCTCAGCAGAATGCAACAAGCGTGCTCTCCTGAACAGCCTCTATGCTTAAGGAGAAGAACGCAATAATTAGAATAACCTTCTCCGCATGTTTTTCCTTTTTATGGGTTGACTCTAAAAACAATATCTATCTATGCGATATGCAGCATAGAATTACAGAGTGGCATACCTCCAAATATTCTGGTCCTTGTACGGGGTTATTTTTCTAGCTGTCCTCCTAAAACTTGCCTCCGCCATTTAACTTATCGTTCTCTGTTGTCTCGCCAAGATAATATGAATATTCACTCATTTATAGCCTCTATATTAGGGAAAAGAGCGCGATGATTAGGGTAGCATTGTCCACATATCTTGACTATTTATTGACACTGAGATAATACGCCCCTATCTGACGGGCAGCAAGGGGAGCCAAAATGTAAGGCTGCATACCTCTGATTTGTCCTTCTCCGGAAAGAATTGCCTCATTATTTATACAGCGACATGATGTTTTTTATGGCTCCCAGAATCTAGTATTTCAAAACATGCAGGTTTACTACGTGATATCCAATAAGCCTTGTCCCAAATCGAAACTGCCCTGTGTGACTTAGTTGACGCAGCAGTGCGGAGACCTGATGACCTGCAACTACTGCACCACGTATCCCTTATTGATTGGTTTAGGGAGCTGCCTGATCGAGAGGTGGTGCACTCGCGGAAACACGCTAGAGGCCAGCGTTATAGGGAGGGTGAACACTGGCGGGACTGCTGTGCCTGCAGAGGGGCGGGGATACATCCTTAAACTGCTGCTTGACGATGGGACGCACACAACAGATAACAAGGTGGTACTCGCTGAACTCTTGCGTTATTATGCCCATTGATACACCTTCCACTACATGGGTGATGGGAGGGATGTTGCTGAGTACCTCTCAGAGATCGCTATGGTCTGGCTCACAAACACGCAACAGTAGTTCCTAATCAAACCCAACTCTACGGAGGAAATCATAGCCACCATTGACTCTTTAGAGGGCTCTAAGGCCCCCGGTTTGGACGGCCTACTTGTTCGACATTTACAAGCGAAACATCTCCATCGTGGCCTGCAGTTTCGAACTGGCCCGATGCTCCTGTCACTATATGCAGATGATGTTTTACTTTTTCTCCGCCACCTAGCGAATAATTTAGCTCCCATTGTGCATGAGTTTTTGCGTTACGGACTCCCCTCTGGCCTACAAATAAACTGGGAGAAGTCAGAACTATTTCCACTCACAGAAGAGATGAACCTGTGACGTGCGAATTTCAACTGCGGTGATGCACGGGTTCTGTCAAATATTTGGGCATTCACGTCCATCAGGATAAGGAGCAAGTTCTCTGATTAAAATATGACCCAGCAGTGGACAGATTGACGACACAGATTGAGGGCTGGATACTCCTCCTGCTATTGCTGATGGGTTGTGTCGCCATTATAAAAATTGTGGTTCTACCCTGTTTTTATATATTTTTTTACTCAATATCCCTATCCCCCTCACCAATGCCTTCTTTACCATGCTACGAAATCTGCTCCTATGATTGATCTGGGTGGGCCGTAGGCCCTGAGTTGGGTGGGATACTTTGTTACTCCCCTATGAGTGGGGAGGGTTCGGTGTGCCACATCTGCAGCTCTACTATCTAGTGGCTCAGTGCTAGTATGCCCGCAACTGGCACCACAGAGATGCCTGGCTCCCCTACGATAGGCCTGAGCATGACGAAGCGGAAGGGGCGCTGTTGCACCATCCTCCCTTAAGGGATCCGTTTCAATTCCAATGACATCCAGAGGCTTTCTATCACTTGCTGGGCATGGCATAAGCTCCTTAGAGTCTTATGTGGTGACCTGCTATACTCTTGCTCCTTACCCATAGCAGATAACCCATGGTTGCCTTCTGCAGCGGAAACCCTTATTAAAAACACCCTGGCGTGACATGTGCTGAGTACATTCGGGGATCTCATTCCCTTTGGCCACGTACTTTCCCATGCTGATGATGTATGTTTTGCGGCGGCCATCAGCATGGACCATTTCGTCCTGCGGCGCGTGCACAGTGCGTTGCATGCACAGATTCCCTCTTATCCACTCCCCCGCGGAATTCAACCCACTGACTGTAGTGATAGGTAACTCTGATGGGGGGGCACCTGGTTTCCAAGCACTATTATACCAGCCATGTTCCTCCTCCCAATTCAGGACGGGCATCTTCGGGAACACTGGGAACAAGATCTGTACTGGCCCTTGTCAGATCAGATTTGGTACTACTGCTGTCAGCAAACAAAACTTGTTTCTCCCAATCACAGGCAAGAGCTTATACATTTGAAATTTATCAGGCGTGCTTACACTACACCTTGCTCCTTGGCTAAACTTGACCCTGCTAGGTCTTCTTGCTGTTCCAAATGCCGCCTTGATGATGCTGACTTTGCGCACCTTGCATGGACATGCACCCATATAGGGGGATTCTGGACAGAGGTATTTACACAGCTCCCATTAATGATAGGACCCACTCTATCTCCTGACCCACTCCTGGCACTGTTGGGATATGTCTGGGATGTGCCTAAAAGGGTTCACAGATTTACCGCATTGGCACTATTGTGGGCGAAGCAAGAAATTGCTCTGCATTGGGGCAGCAGGCACTGTCCAACAATTAAGGGATGGATAACCAGCCTTTCCTTTCATGACACCACCAACGAAATGTATACTTCATTACAGCCACCCTCCTCCAGGCCCAAAAACGTGGCTACCACTACGTGACAATTTGCTGCAGCAAGAACAGCTAGAATCAGTGAGCAAACTTACTGTACAATAATGTATACTCCACAGGGCACGTGTCCTCCGGATACCAACACACCTATTATGATGCTTATATATCCGCTGCCTGGGGCTCCTCCTTTTTTTCATTCCTATTTCTTTCTATCTTCCTATTGTGACTTGAATGCTTTGTAGCGTGTGATATTATTGGTAAATGCATTCTCATCTGGAATAGATAGTTCTTCCAATTAATGTTGCTTTCGATATTGTACATGATTGTTTCCCCTGCTTACGGGGTATTGCATGTGAGTTTTGTGTATAAGTTAAAATGATTTTTTTTTAAATTAAGAAAAAAACAAAAATACCCCCATTTGTTGGATAAGTTACTACTTTGGCATAACTCTGCAAGATGTGCTTTCCCACCCACGGGTGACACGGGTGAATTTGTTTTAATGCACTAGCGATGAATGTGAAAGACAGATTATTGTAGTCCCGCAAAACACTATTTAATGTGTAACTGACAAGGAAGTATTGCATTTGGGTTACAAACAATCTCATAAAGGGATCAGGGGCACTGTGGAAACAGAAGCAAATCTTATTTCTTCATTCACAGTATCACACACACTGTACTTAGAAGAATGAACAATTTTAAGTTAAGAGTACTTATTACTACAGGAACAATCTGTTTCTAAGTACATCTAAAACAACTGCAAAGAATATTATAAAAACAGCAAGATGCCACGTTATAAATAATGAGAATAAAATGAACATTTCTAGCATTGTTTAAAATTGCATTTAGGATGTCATCTAGAACCTACGACCCTAACGTCTACTTTTCTGCGCTATACTGTGAGAGCAAGGAAGACAGAGCAACTTGCAGCCTGGAGTTTCTTAGGGAGAGAAGATGCACTGCATACCTTGTTTACAGCAAGAGCCGCCTTTATCAGCGGAGGCACAAAGACAGTGTTCTCAGCGAAGGACAATCACACACTGTGGTAGCAGTCAGTCAGTCTTCCTCCGGGACTCAGTGTGCCAGCTTCAGACGAGGAGTAGAATCTGTGAACTGTGCCAACAGTAGGTCAGGGCATCTCTGGCAGGATCTTGGGCGCTAATATGGGTGAAGGACCTCTCCTCACAAGTGGTCAAGTGGTTGTCCATATATACTAAACCTTATCAGAGATTGGAATTTCTGACATAAATTTAAGAATGGCTGACATAGATTATGTGCATCAAGGTATGCATCCTAGACGTTTCCCTATGAACATATAAGGTAAAAGGACATCAATTCGGACTATACTATTTTTTTTTTATGTGGGTATGTGTTTTTAATGAATGTATGAAGTTACAACGCAAACTATTACAACGCATACCTTTACAACGCAGTTTTTACAATGCACCTTCCATTACAACGTATGCCATTACAACGCAAGCCATTACAACGCATGTACCATTACAACAAAAATGACTATTCTAACACCACCGGCTGCTTACCTCAGGGAAGGTGCTGGTCAGTAAGGGATATGCGTTGTAATGGCATGCGTTGTAATGGAACTTGCATTGTATTGTCTGTGTTGTAAAGGTGTTGCGTTGTAATGCCTGCGTTGTAATGGATGTTTCCCGTTCTTAATCAGCCTTAACATGGTAGAAAATCGATCGAAAGGCTTCACGCTTTCGTAGTTCTTAGAAAGATAAGCTAGGGCGACAACTCCGTCTAATAGCAAACATGACATTAGTCAAGATGGAGTCGAGGCCTACATAAAATGAAGCCAGACCTTAGGAACTTTACGTCACATACTCGTTATTTCCTTGCCCCAGAATTACCATTACTGGGGTTCCAGTAATTACAGGAACAGGGAAATAATGGGGGTTACGAGATTTTGGTGTATAACATGCATGAATCCGTTTTTCTGCACTAATTCCTGCATGTTTTCACACACAGATTTTGGCTGGGGTCAGCAACTGCAATCTCAGCGTGAATCACAGAGAATTTATAATTCCAAAATTCACATTAACTTCTATTACAGACCACTCATAATGATTTACAAATAGACTTTGTCATGTAATGTGCATTTTATCAATCTGTACTTAAATGGTTGACCCTGGACTTTCATTAATCAAGGAATGGACTTTGGGTTTACAGTTTGTGTTTTAAAATGATCTTTTTAAATGTCTTTCTATTGATTTGTTTTTAAAATGCACTGCTGACTTTCTGGTGTATGATAACTGTTTAGATTGCCATATTTCACATGACTCTAATTGTTGAACATGGCCTCCTTAGGGGAAATTAAACTTTTTGCTTTTTCCTCCTAGTATTGGCCGACTCTCTCTGCATAACCTTAGGAGACTGGTCACCTTCCCATTGTACAGCAGAGGGAAGGTGCACACACCTGCCTCACCCGCATTGGGCGAGGGTGCGGATACGATAGGGTTTTGGTGCTGTACCACCATGCACCCTGTAAACAGGTAATTCGCTTACCCGGGGTGGGTACAGCACTGGCTAGTAGTGGGACGTAGCACTGAGTGTCACCCACTGGATAGCCGTCAACCCTATATATCGGGTCTGCCATGGCAGGCATGTGAGGCACCATTGCACCCCTGCCTAGGTTGACATCACTTATGCCTTGGCCAACCGTGAGTGGGTCGTCCCAGATAATGAGGGCACCCCTGCAGGGAAGCCCTGATGGGTACGTGGGGGGTGGTAGGCTGAAGGCCGGGAGGGCACATATGGATGTTCCCAGCCCGGGTAGTGAGGGACCCCCCAATGGGGCTTCCCCTGCCTTAAAGTTCGGCTCTCCCCATGGATACTCCTGGGGAGTTACAGAATCTCTGGAGTGGCCTCAGGGCCCTCTGCACATCTTCACTGTCAAGGGTGTGGGGAAATTTGTGCACCTTCCTACACAGATTAGGAAGAGGCGCTGACGTGCAGTTGCGGAACAAGTCTGGTCAGCCAACGCAGACCGGTGTGTGTGCAACGGCCCTCATGCTGTTTCGGATACGTGTCCCGCCTGCCGTGGCAGGCTGGAGGATGTGCCCCGGCCCCTATAGCACGGTGGATAGGTGTCCGGCCTGCCATCGCGGGCTGATGAGCATATACCGGTAAACCCGGTGTTCTAATCAGACACTGCACGCAATGAGCGTGACTGCTCAGTGCCAAGCTGCTCAAGGGTGAGCACGGGTTATGCACCGAGTGTAATCATCTGCCCTTGATGGGAGCGGTAGTTCTGCCTGGCTGGGGGCATTACTTCAGCCAACCAGACACAGCCGGTTCCAGCACTAATTGTATACTGTAAGATTTTTTTTTATCATACAAGAAAGTTGTACAACTTCTACTACTTGCGTAATTCTGTATAGTTCCAACAAAGGTAATAAAAACTGCAGTCCAACAAAAAAAATTATTCCGAAAGTAACTTGACATTAGCTAAGAATTTTTTGCCTTGAACCTAAAATGCAAAGTTGGCATTAATTAGCACACAGTGATAACTTCCACTGATCCCTTTTCAGGTCTGCCCCAGCTCCCAGCCAAACTGCAGGAGGTGCTCCTGGAGCAGGGGCTCCTACCCAACCCCCGAACACGACCAGTAACAGAAGATTACAACAGACACAGGCACAAGTCAATGAGGTAAGTCAACCACACATCAAGAGTCTCTGCTGTTTTGATATGATATTGAAGCCTCCCATAAGTCATAGGGCAGATTCCGCAAATGTGAGCCAACTCTCTTTAAAATTGTCAAGAAGAAAAAAAATAGTAAATACATAGTAAATATAAATACTGCGAGACTGCTCTTTTATGCTTTCTTCTACTGTGAACTAGATATCCCAGCTACAAGTAAACAAAGTTTTATGTGTATTCGAGGTACAATTATGTTATAATCTTCCATGCTGTAGTATAACTAGTAAAGAATATTATAGAAGACCATCAACCTAACCTATCTCCCACCTCCAAGGGGCTTATTTACAAGCCTCTTGCGCCGCCAGTGCGTCACTTTTAACATGGGAAAAAGTGACATACAGGCGGCGCAAGGTGCTTGTAAATAAGCCCCCAAAAGTTTAAAAACTATTCTTTTTGATGCGTCTGGTTTCATTACTTAGTGGTGGTATCATGGGAAGAAGTGTAACTTGTCCAAAGTCTTTGAGTATTCTTTGTGTAAAGTTTCTTAGCCACAAATAAACTTCAGGGCTTCGCACGATGAGCCTTTTTGTTCGTAATGCATGCTAGCTCAAATGTCTAAATATGTGCTATTTGATGGGGAGCAAACTTTTCAGTTGACGAAACTTTGAGGACGTGTTTTAAAAGAGTTCACACACGCAGAGCAGCAAATGAAGTATGAAGTTGCTGCGCTGCGTTACGTCAACGGGAGAGAGCAGAACTGCGCCATATCTTCAAAGAAACGGAGCAGTTTTGCTCTCTCCATGCACTGGCGCACTTGTGGCTGCCTAGCACCAACACAGGCACCCTTGCACTCTAGTCCAAGGGTTTCTGCGTTAAGGCCAGCATGGTTTTTGTGTAGGAAGGGATCCCTTCCTGCACTAAAACTGTCCTTTGAGGCTATTTCCTTTTTGTATGTGTGCCGCAGAAGTCAGCACACATGCAAAGAAGAAATAACAAGGAGAAATAAAAATGTTTCTCCGCCATACACCAGCCTCAGGCAGGTGCACCATTCTGGCACAAACTCATGCCTACAAGTCTTGGTAAATATGGGCTTGCCTTAAAATCCATGGGTGGATGTATGGGAACCTTTATGCACCACCCATGGAATGCCTACCTAACATATATATTTATGTATGCATATATTTACACGTGTGTGTGTGTATTTTTATTTCTATTATATGTTTTCGAAAAAGAGGAGGCAGGTGAGAAAGCTAAAGCTGTGTCATGGACAGACCTAAAAAACTGAAGCTGTTAAGTAAATTTTGTTTTGCAAAATTTGTGTAAATTGTTAAAGGTGAGGGAAATACCAGAAATTGTCATACTCGTTCAGAGACTCAGGGGCTTTTTGAGACTCGAGAACATTAAAAAGCTATAATAAAAAGGCATGTCTTGAGGGTACTGTGGTCATGGTTGAATCTGTGCTGAGAAGCCATGTAGCTTGGCCTGAACCATGCCCTGGGTTTCCTGAAAACATGAATACTGTGTGCAAGGGAATTGGCAAAGACCATATTCTGGGCATGTTTAATAGTTTGACGGGTGGGATACTCTGTCACAAACATGACAGATATACTTCCCACTGTATTACAAGTTGCATATAATATAATATGTCAGATAGGATATCCATCATGTTTATGATGGAGTATTCCATCAGCCAAGTTCTAGATCAGGCCCTCTATGAGCATTATTGCTCAGGCATGTTTATATGTCATGAATGTTTTGGGTACCATGCGCGTGGGTAAGGAGCTCAGAGCTACCGAATGCACTGCTAGTATTGCTGACTGTACTGAGTGCAGAGCATAATGACACGCTGCAAATGCTTGATCATAATTAATCCTGCCTCCTAATCCTCCTCGACCTCTCATCAGCATTTGATATGGTCAAACATGACAGCCTCCTTGATTTATTGGAACACAGGATGGGACTTTCTGGTCCTGTCCTATACTGGTTCGCCTCATTCCTCAACAATCTATCCCCCCAAAAAAGATTAACCACTCCCTATCTAACCCCATGCCTGTCACACTAGGTGTTCTGCAGGGTTCCTCGCTATCACCCACTCTCTTCAACCTGTTCATGGAACCGTTAACTGAAATTCTGAAAGCATCTAACATCAAGTATCACATGTACGCGGACAACACCCAACTTTACCTTAAAATCTCCTCTCCTGAAGATATAAGTTATCTGAATGCAACTTTACAAAAAACTCAGAATTGGCTGACCTTCAACCACCTCAAACTAAACGCTCTCAAAACATAATTTCTCTTAATTTCACCCCCCAAACACTCACTAGACATTGCGGAATGGTTGAAACATCTAACTGCCCTCAATTGCATCCCACAGGTCATTGACTCCTCGAAATCACTTGGAATAACACTTGACAAGAATTTAAACATGCAGGAAAACATCAGCGCGACTACCAGAGTAGCTAACTTCCAATTGAGCATCCTAAGGAAAATTAAACCCTTCCTCCCCTTCTAGAACTTCAAGTTAGTGGTTCATGCCCTAGTTATCTCCAGGTTGAACTATGGAAATACATTCCTTTTGGGCCTTCCAAGATCAAAGTTGACCCCCCTCAGGGCTTCACCTAATTCAGCTGCAAGGCTCATTACCGAATCCAAAGCTACAACCACATCACACCGAATTTGAACCTCTACACTGGCTCCCTCTTGAGGCAAGAATTCTACTAAAAATTGCATGCATGACACACAAAGCCCAACACTCCTACGCCCCGAGGTACATTGCACAAAAACAGGAGCTATCTGGCGGAGCTAGATCCTCAAGAAGCAATGCATCTTTACGTCTGAAACCAGAGAAATTTAAGAAGAAGAAAACCTATGACTGGACCTGCTCTGGTGCTGCCCCACGAATTTGGAATTCCCTTCCTTCTGAAATCCGAGTTAATCCATCATTGGCGTCTTTCAAAGCACAAGTAAAACTGTTATTGATGAACAAATACCTACCCTACTTCACAGGTCCTTCTCGCATCGAACTTGACTATTTTTACGGGCTATACTTGCACTAGTTTGTTATGTATCTTTATATTTCTTTATTTTGGGTCCAGAGGTAGTTCCTCACCCCGTCCTCCTACCACCACTACATGTACTTTTAATTTTGACTGTTATCATTGCTTATCATTGTCTGCTTTGCTTACCTTTTGCATCCTGTTCATGTGTAAAGCCCTCTGATAACCTTGTGAGTCATGTTCACGCTATATAAAACTCTAAATAAATATAGATTTATTTATTTATTTAATTTCTTTTTTATTAAACCAAGCTTTGGTACATCTTTGGTACATACTTTAGACACAGAGTAATGCCGGAGGAGGTTGAGTACTTACCCAATTTTTAGCAATGTTCCTTTTGGCCACTCCAGCCGCCAGCGTCAGCCATGTTTTGGTATGTGTGGGCCAATTAATTTCCCCCAAAACTCTAAATAAATAAATAGTCATGCTTTGTGCCTCGTATTCCAAGGGAAGGACAGAGGCCATGACCTCTTGGTACTTCTAGTACAGGTACTGGTAGGAGGGCATAGCTGCGACTTTTGACTTGCCTCCAGCATTTGCAGGGCATCACCCAGGTCGTGTCCTTAGGGTGCAATGAGCATGAGTAATAAGCACAGATAATTATTTTGTTCTTTCATGGTTACAGGTGCAAGGAAAGGCTAAGGCCAGCACTATAATCCAATGCCTGCAGTGCATGCCCTGCAAATACTACAGGCATAGGTTCAGGCACAATGCATTGCTGAAAACCTTTACCGGAGCCCATGCCTTATAGGTTTTGCATGGACAGAAAATGCCATTTATATCAAAGAAATCTGCAGAAAAAGCCTAGTTGAAGAACATTATACTTCACTAATAAGATCACAAACTGACCTGTGTTAAAAAACATGTGTCAAACCCCGCCCCCCCCTAAAAAAAAACTTGAAGGGATGTATTATCCACAATTTGGTAAATATAACTTTCCAAAGAACTGATCCTAACCTTTCACACGTCTTAACCAATTAAATCATAACCAATTACATTGTCCATGCAGTGAGTGATGACTTTACTTATGGCATCACCAATGACATAATCAACAACACAGGCCTTGGTGTATATGGCTAATGAGCATGTATGTATGTATCATGCATGAGCGTATGCCCTATAAATGCAATATATAAATGTGTGTAGCGTGTATGATGCAATCAAAAAGCATACCATCTATGAGGCATGCACAAAAGCATGCCTATATAGTAATTAAATATTAACAACTAAAGAGAGAGGGAAAATTCACTCTTCGTCCCCCTGACGAATATACTAACTAACAACAAAAGAGCGAAAAAACGGAAGAAGAAAATCGCTAGGGCAGCACGAGGAGAAACCTCTTTATTTAAAAGAACCCTCACTCACCAACCTAGTTGGTGACATGCTTCATCATTGGGTTCCCACCAGAGGGACCGAATGTCCCCCCGGTGTGCTACGACGCCTGGAATTCCAGCGGAGCGGGTTTTTGGAGGGGTAGTGTAAGTGTGCGGGATGTGCAAAATAAAAGATCACTGGTTATTTCCCAAGATAATTTTTAATGGTGGAGAACCAGTGATCGTTTAAAACCAGTGAGACGGACACAAGCTGGCTAGTTAGGTAAACCAGGAGAGTCCGATTTAAAAGTGAAAGTTGGTCAACATGTTTCTGCTTATGGATGCACTGTTAGCTAAGCATTCTTCAGGACCAGACACCCCATGGCGGTATACGCACGCTAAGGTGTATCCTACCCTATGGGGAGTGTGCGTAAGGTAAAACTCACGGTTCAGTGCGGCCTTGTGGGATTTCCAAAGAGACACTGTACTCTGAAAGAGAGAGAACAAACATAAAAAAACACACGACCACTGCGTGACCACTGTGATGCTCCTCAACAGGTGCGACAGAGGATTAAAGTGCTACAACACCTCGTGCTTAAAGAAGCCTGGGTACATAACGCAACCCAAAACACGTTTGGCCCAAACTCAGGCAAACGTGCCGCTCAAACATCCAATCCGTCCACTTGCGTTGACAGACAGGTCATGACACGCGTGACTTTCACTCATACAACCATGTCACACAGGCTACTACTCCGTATCAGAGTATAGGCGGAGGAGTCCTGAGTCCGGGTCAATACCCGTAAAACTTCGACTGCAATGTTGTTCGAAGTTAACACATAATTCAAGTAAATTAAATTGCTCAGTGATAGTGCCCTGACACAGCGCTAAACGAACGCGCTGTGCAAAAGTGAAAACATAAAAGCATGGAGAAATCGGCGCTTACGTGAAGGCAAAAATGGCTTCACTTCATGGGTTCCGGGAAAGGGTAGAGCTACCTGTAAAAGCGATCAGGTTAGAATCAGAATTTCACATATCTTCTGATAGATGTAGCTACCCACCCCGGCAGCCCATTTCACTTACTTATTGCATGGAGCTCGCCCTCTACAGACCTGCCTGTTGCCTACCACGGACCCGAATATTACCGCTACACCGCAGTAACGGTCCAGAAATAGCGGAGCTCCATCACGTGACCCGGAAGTGGGTTGATTAGCGTAGCATATTCCGGTCACGTGATGGGGAGAACTAAACCGCTAACCTGCGCCCTCATACAAATAAAACTTTATTGAATAAGTCAACAACCTTAAATGTATACGTAAATCCATTCACAGTACAGGAACCTCGAATCATAGGGAAGTGGTATCTGAGACCCTCAAATATCAATGGGTCAAATTAGAGGAGGCGCAACTAACGACAGCTTACAAGAGTGTTAAGCCAAAAAGGCGATTAAGACACTGTATTACGGGGGAAATAGCTGTATCCCATACATAAATATGAATATGAACCAGAACCCTTAATTCCATCAGGCTCATTACATATCAAGTGCCTGTAGTCAGTGGAGCTGGACCAGGGGGGCATAGGAATATATAGGGGCTAACCCAAATGAAGTGGTCAGAGGTCAGCAGAGAGTGTACAAATATCAACGTTTCAACACTGTACCCCACGGAATATTATCATTCAGTCCTTGCCTGTGGGTGGACAAACGATAGATCCAACGCTGCTCTTTTTCAAACAATAATTGTTGTATATTTGAACCCAATTTTAATTGTTCGATGATAGTCCAGCTCAAATCATTAGCAGTATGCCCTGTCTGCAAGAAATGATCCGCGAGTTTCGTCACGTTCTTCTTGCATCGGATATTGCTGCGATGTTCGCAAATTCGCTGCTTCACTTTGCGTGAAGTCATACCGACGTATCTGAGCCCACACGGGCAAATAATCAGGTACACCACATTGGTAGAATTACAATTGGTGTGTGTCCTTTGTATCCATAGTTTCCCTGTTTCCAATATTAATTGCTTTGTAGGGGTTGTAAGATGACAAACGCTACAAGCTCCACATGGGAAATGGCCTGTTACTGGTGGAAGGCCCCAAGCATTTAGGACCGACTGATTAGAGTCCCTATTCGCGTTCTTAGGGCGAGTGTGAACAACGGAATCCTTAATACTCCTAGCTCGTTTAAAGGAGAAAAGAGGTTTCTCCCATTTATGATTATTGCTCTCAAGTATTCTCCAGTGTTTTCTAATGGATTTGCTGACAGCGCTGGAAGCTACATTATACGTGGTTACGCACGTCAAAGGTATCTCCTCTACAAGTTTCGGAATATCTTCAAGAAGGGCTTCTCTATGTTGGTTCCTAGCCCTCTTACAGCTTTTACTGAGTATTTTCCCTGGATAACCCCGCTTTTGGAGTTTATTCGTCAAATCCTTAGCCTGTGTTCGATAGTCCTGTAATTCACTACAATTCCGTCTAAGGCGTAAATATTGGCCGAAAGGGAGATTCTCCCGTAGTGGGCGGGGGTGGAAACTTGAAAAGTGTAGCAAGTTGTTCTTTGCTATGGGTTTGTGGTGCGTTAGTGTCTGAAGGTGACTTCCAACCTTCTTAATAACCACGTCGAGAAATACCATCTCGTCCTTGCTGTATGCATAGGTGAAACGTAGGTTAGGGTCACACGTGTTGATCCAATCACAGAAAGCTAGGAGTATTTCCTCAGTACCTTGCCACACGATGAAGATATCATCTATGTACCTTTTCCAAAAGGATACATAGGGCGCATAGGGGTTGCGTGACGAGAGTATATATTTACACTCAAAATCGTACACAAACAACCCGGCAACACTTGGGGCAAAAGTGCTGCCCATCGAAGTACCGGTGGATTGTAGGTAGAGTTCTCCTTTGTATTCGAAAAAGTTTTTCTTCAGAGCGATGGTGGCACACTCTACCACAAAATCTTGAGGTGTAATGAAATCCCATTGCGCTCTTTCCAAAGTATCCTTGACGACCTTGACAGTGTCGTCTTGCGGAATGCAGGTGTAGAGGCTCTCTATGTCTAACGAGACCAGGAAAATTGGTTCTCCTGGAAGTTCCAGTTCATACAATAAAGCTAAGAGGCTCTTGGTATCCTTAAGATAAGTGCTGGTAGCTTGAACCAAGGGTTTTAGGAAGAAATCACAATATTTAGACAAAGGTTCCAATAAAGAACCTATACCCGACACAATGGGCCGTCCAGGTGGAGCCATTTTATTTTTATGAGTTTTAGGTAGGGTATAAAAGTACGGGATAATGCCCTTGCTGGAGGTCAGGAAATCCGCCTCATGTTTCGTAATGTATCCGTTGGTCTCTGCGTGATCCACTAGTTCTTTGATCATCAATTGAAGTTCCATGGAGGGATCAGTGTCAAGGCGAGTGTAGTTGGCCTGGTTGTTCAAAAGGCGCCTACATTCCTTGTCGTAGTCTTCTACATCCTGGATCATGATGCCGCCCCCCTTGTCAGCTGACTTAATAATAATGTCGGTATTCGACTGAAGGGATTGGAGTGCCTGAAACTCAGTGGCCCTCATATTCTTAAAAGTAGACATCTCCTGGAATTTTTCAATATCATTGAATACAGCCTGTTCGAAAGCTGTAATTTCCGGAGGTACTGTGTAGGGAGGGGGGGGTGAAGGTCGAATTCACTCTCAAACCAGAGTCACTGGCAGGTGTTGGTGTTCCCTCGGTTGTATGTTTCTCAAAGAAACTCTTAAGTTTAAGTTTACGAAAAAAATCTGAAAGTTCACAATGGAGTTTGAAACGGTCCAGCCTTGCCGTGGGTACAAACCCCAAACCCTTCTCCAGGACTGCCATTTCGTCCGTAGTGAGAACAACCGATGAGAGATTGGTGACTAGACTCTCTGGTTGCTGGGGCCCGCTTGTTGCTCCCGGGCCTTGCTCCGTGTATTGTCCCCCACTGCGTCCTCGTGTTCCCAGTGTACCTGGTTCGATCCTCTTCTTTTGCCGCGTCCTCTCTGGCCCCTCTCTAAAAAAGGCGGGCGGTACATGTTCTGGTGGAACTGGGGTTGGTGCATCATGTTGGGATTCCAGCCCATCATCTGTTGGAAATGAGGTGGTTGAAAAGGGTTAGAATACCCTGCACCTCCTATTGGTGGGAAAGGTTGCCATGGTTGTTGGTAGTATTGTCGTCTATTCCTGCCTCTCCCTCGCTGTCTGGATTTAAAGCTGTCCCACGCGATCTGGGCCCATTCCTTTCTAAAGAGTGCATCATCTAGAAAAATTCTTGGGGCATTGGTCACCAAAAGACCTTTGGGTCAGGGGGACGAAGAGTGAATTTTCCCTCTCTCTTTAGTTGTTAATATATATTTAGCAGCGCACAGCTGCAAGACATTTTCTTACCCCATTTTGCTCTTTTAGTGGCCCCCTTTTTTCGTAAGCATGGAGAACTTAGGCCTTTCATACTCTAAAGATGAAGTAGATGCTCTTTTGGCAGATCCCTCCCTATTTTCAGATCCCTCTATAGCGCAGACAATATCCCAAAATACAGAGTGGGATAAACTCACAGAACAGAAAAGGAACCGAATCCGCAGCATCCTTCATGGTACCATACTCACCGAGTATCTAAGACACAATGTGGCACCCAAAGGTCTTTTGGTGACCAATGCCCCAAGAATTTTTCTAGATGATGCACTCTTTAGAAAGGAATGGGCCCAGATCGCGTGGCACTGTACCCGCGACTGGTTGGTGCTTATAATTAAAACAGCCCTCCGTTTATCTGAGGCACTTCTAGTGGAAATTCAGTTGACTGAAACCCATTTCAGAACCACACTCACAGGCTACAAGAAGAGGCTAGACGAATTGAACAGAGAAGTTAATGAATATAAGGACACTTTAACGCAATCTAAAGCACAAAAGTTCCAGAAAGACCTGAAGCGTTTTTCGTACACTAAAACGTATCCGTACGCCAATCCGGATTACATTCCACCTTCAAGGAATGAATACAGTACAGACGGCTCAGGAGAGGACACATCCACTACGAGTGGGTCAAGTGGGGACAGCTTTAAATCCAGACAGCGAGGGAGAGGCAGGAATAGACGACAATACTACCAACAACCATGGCAACCTTTCCCACCAATAGGAGGTGCAGGGTATTCTAACCCTTTTCAACCACCTCATTTCCAACAGATGATGGGCTGGAATCCCAACATGATGCACCAACCCCAGTTCCACCAGAACATGTACCGCCCGCCTTTTTTAGAGAGGGGCCGGAGAGGACGCGGCAAAAGAAGAGGATCGAACCAGGTACACTGGGAACACGAGGACGCAGTGGGGGACAATACACGGAGCAAGGCCCGGGAGCAACAAGCGGGCCCCAGCAACCAGAGTCTAGTCACCAATCTCTCATCGGTTGTTCTCACTACGGACGAAATGGCAGTCCTGGAGAAGGGTTTGGGGTTTGTACCCACGGCAAGGCTGGACCGTTTCAAACTCCATTGTGAACTTTCAGATTTTTTTCGTAAACTTAAACTTAAGAGTTTCTTTGAGAAACATACAACCGAGGGAACACCAACACCTGCCGGTGACTCCGGTTTGAGAGTGAAATCGACCTTCACCCCCCCTCCCTACACAGTACCTCCGGAAATTACAGCTTTCGAACAGGCTGTATTCAATGATATTGAAAAATTCCAGGAGATGTCTACTTTTAAGAATATGAGGGCCATTGAGTTTCAGGCACTCCAATCCCTTCAGTCGAATACCGACATTATTATTAAGTCAGCTGACAAGGGGGGCGGCATCGTGATCCAGGATTGTTAGAAGGTGGTTCTGACACTATGGGCCGCCCGGTTTTTTCGCTTTTTGAGCACCTAATTGTTGAGCTTTTACTGTGGGAGAGCCTCGTAAATTGGGACTCATCCACAGTGAACTGAAGATGGAAGAGACTACATGTGGATTTTTACTGGTGTCCCCCTAGCTTGACTAGGCTGCTGCGCAGCAGCTGTAGTAAGGGGCACCGGGCTGGTTACATGCAGACACCTGTGTACATGCGTGTACACACGTGTAGGGGCTGCGCAGGGGAGATTCTTGGCGTGCGCAGTCCGGGAGCAGCTACGAAGTGAATGGTGTGGCAGGACTTATGCAGAATTGCGTGGTGACACGGAATAGGCCTTATACACTAGGAAGGAACATGCCAGGGAAGGTCAGTGTGCTTTACTGTGTTTTTCACTTCATTATTCCCCTATGGGAATGTGGAGCCCATGTGTTAGATTAACTTCCATAAGGCCTACAGATTCCAGACACGCACTAAAGTCCACAGTAGCGGATGTGAAAAGAAGTATTCTGCAGAGTCCAAAGTCATATTTGTACTGCTTTTGGGTCATCCAGGAATGTCATATTTCTCTGAGTCCCTGGCTGGGGTCTGGCCCTGGCAGGTTAGATTAATGACCCTTCTTCCCAGAGCAAAGATCTTCCCTCCAAGGAGAGGAGATAGGTGGAGCTACAGGCTAATCCATCAGCAGCCGTCGCTGGGTGCCAGGCACCAAGCTGAACCAAGGTGAAGGCAGCCCTGGGGAAAGGGTCTTGTTTCAGAGACCATGTGGCCAGAGACCCTGGACGACGCCATTTTGAACAAGCCCAGAGGCTGGACAAGGAGTAGGGAGCAGGGGCAGGGAAGTGATGTGTCGCTGTTTGATAGGACAAACAGAGACTTCCTGCCAGCCCCCTACTCCACTTTTAAAAAGAATTTGCACAGGAAGGGAAGATCTCTCTTGGGTGTGGTCTGCGGAGGCGGAAGGTGCTGGAGCCTGGCAATGGGCAGTTGGAAGGAGGAACCCCCTGACTGTCCCCCAGGGCCCTGCCAGCACCAGAAGAAGAGCCCAGGACCAGTGCGCAGAAGCAGAGGCCTCTGCGCAGGGAGAAGAGAGGCCCAGGAGGAGAGACCGGCGAAAGGCTGGCGCAGGGAGCCAGTGAAGACAGCTCCCTGCCGAATCCCCCCTCTCAGAGACCCCGAGGGCGAAGGAGAGTGTTCCCAGTGGCTGGGGCTGGCCGCCAGGAGCGTAAGGACACGAAAATGGGGCAGATCGGTCCCCCAGGGGCCGAGCTATGGCCCCCAGAAGGTGAGCGACCTTTGACCCCCCACGAAGGGGAGGTTGGGGGCCCGGGAGCCCATCCCCGGGCCCCGGCTAAAGCCGGGGAGCGCCGTCGCGCTCCCCGCGAAGATTGTGCCCTCCGGGGTGCCAGGAGCCCACCCTGGCCCCCGGCGAAGAAACGGAAGGCGGGGGAGCGCCGTCGCGCCCCCGCGAAAATGAGTCTGGGGGCCCGGGAGCCCATCCCCGGGCCCCGGGCAAAGTCGGGGAGCGCCGTCGCGCTCCCCGTGAAGCTATTCCCCCGTGGGGGGGCCAGGAGCCCACCCTGGCCCCCGCCGACACAGATCCGCCGGGGAGCGCCGTCGCGCTCCCCGTTGAGGGGAGGAGGGGGCCCGGGACCCCATCTCCGGGCCCCGAAATGGCGGAGGGGGCGCCATCGCGCCCCCCCGAGGAGAGCCGGAGGAGGGGGAGTGCCGTCGCGCTCCCCCAAAGAGGTCCAGAGTCCCGGGAGCCCATCTCCGGGCCCCGAAGCCGGCGAGACGAGGAATCGCGTCTGCCCGCAGGAGCGGGCAGACAAGAAGACTCGGCCGGCTCCTGCGGTCGCACGCGAGTGTGCGGGCCGGGCAGGGAGCCGGAGGGGGCAGCCGGGGGTGGGCTCCCGCGCTGCCCTCCAACGGATTGGAGGCCAGACGGGTCCCGGGTGGGACCGGGACCCCTAAGAAGACGTGATGCTGCACGGGGCCCGGGTGGGACCGGGCCCCCAACACGCGCATGAGCGGCCGGGGGTGGGCTCCCCGAGCCGTAAGGCAGTTACCTGGGGTCCGGGTGGGACCGGGCCCCCACCCAGCGTGGACGACGGCGCGGAGCGCCAGATGGATCGCGGCTCTCCCCGGCACAGCGGGAGAGCCGCTCATCACATATTCAGGCAGAGGAGCACGAAGCGCCCCATAATGCCTTGCCAGGCATTTGGAAATCTGCCGTTTTCGGGCCTGGTGGCCCCCAGAGGAGGGGGTCACCCTCAAGGGTGAAAAAGGGTGCTGGGGGAGCTGCTGGAGAAGCGCAGTCTCCCCCAGCACGAAGTTAAGTCCCACCCTAAGTTTCCTAGGGATTGTAAAAGGATAACCCCTCAAGGGCTCAGCCAGCTTAATAACACCTTCTAGGCTGGAACTTTTGTTCTACAGCTGAGGGTGTCGTGAGAAGTGCTTCCTGGAGTGAAGGGCATCCCCTGGAGGTGAAGAGGTGTAATTGCACCAGAACTGCATTTACTAACGGTTATTCCTTTTTAGAGGGACTGAAAGTCACATATGTAATGTGAAGTACCTGTGTAAGGTGTTGTCATAAGCAAAGTGGGTTATGTTGCCAGACATTCCGGCTAGGGTGTCTGGCTGTATATGCGTAATCCTATGATGTTATCTGTGATGCCTTTAGGGGCTGTAATTGCAATGCATTCTAATGCTCCACAAACGTGCTGAGTACTGTCATTCTAAAGTGTGCGTAAACATGTATTCTTGCCGCTGCGCTTAGGTGAAGAACCCAGACTGCCAGCCCTTAAGATATTAAGGGGCATACTGTATGGTCAGTAGGAAGGGCTTTGTCAGGGTTGTGGGTCACCAACGCAGGTATACCCATTCTTTAAATGCTTGTTGAGGTAACGGGGTGGGACGCCACTGGCATGAGGCCAGTGCGCAGGGACCGCGCTCCAGGCTACGGTAAACTACTGCATTAGGGGGCAACATGATGTACACACAGAAGAGCTGTGGTACTAGACCCCACCCCCCTGCGGGAGGGGTGGAGATGTTATGCAATGTCACAAAGTAATTCCAACAGCTTATGTATATTTGTAAATTGGGGCATAGTATTGAGTAGTGTGTGTGTTTAATAAATGTACTCTTACTTTTATAAAGCAAAGTACAGACTGGACAATCAATTATTGAGTGTTATTTCTGCGCAGCTGCCAATGGCGATTACTAGCCCACACCACCTCCCTTGAGTAAAGCCTCAGACTGCTCTGCAACGCTATCCTCTGAGAGTCAGGCGCTACAATTGGGTGTTTGGTTCCCAGTGAAGGACAAATGTAGTCATGTTATTTGTGCAGGCCTCACAGATACTGCCTCGTTTTCCAACATTGGTGGCAGCGGCGGGATACATAGTATCCCATTCTGGTGCGCATTTATAGCAGTTGATAAGTCCAGTTTTGCCACACATTACCTATGTAGTAATGAGCAAATGGAAGAGCGCAAGGCTCTGAGAAGGGTTCAAAGTTTGGTTAGGTGAACTAAAGGTATGGGAAAGGAAAGCCCCGCGCACATACGTGTCATGTGAAGATATTATGGTTGAAATGTAAACTGTATTGATATGACCGCGCTATGTTGATGATCATGTGCTAGCGGGATGGTGCTTTCCAGGAAATTATTGCATACAAATGTTCTGAGCCATATTGTACACCTTTGAACCCTAACACTACATACACTACACCTGCATGAGGAGGGTGTCTCCTCAAGAGATAGGGACATCAACTGATACCTACATCACAGGTGGGGGTGTCGGGGTGGATTGACCTTTGTGGGGGACATGAGAAAGAGGGGGTCCTGGGAGATTCCCGCGCTTTTTAAGGGCAGGGAGGGTTTCCACAGAAGGGGCCCCAGGTATTCTTCCCCCGCTGAAAGTACTTGCATTGGCGCAGGCCAAAACCACTGGAAGGGTGGGGCAGGAGGTTTCTTTACCCCGGGTAGTAACGCCCCAGGGGTTCCCATGGTGGGGGACCCCCAGGAACTTTTCCCACGGTGGGAGGAGGGTGTGGTAGAGTTGGGTGTCCGGTAGGCCCCCAGGTTAACTGGTGGGGAGGTGAGCGACCCAGGGGTGGCCCCTGGTAGGGGGTGGCCCCAGAGGAGGGTAGTTCTTGAGTGATGGTGTGTAGTGGTAGCCCCTAGGTACCCTAGGTGGGCTAGGTAACTGACCCAGTGGAGATCGGAGTGGGGGTGATGTACTCCCTAGTTTCCAGGTGAAGGGTTAGTGGTGGACCCTGAGGCGACAGGGTCGGGTGGACGGTGACCAGTCCGGTAGGTCCTGTGGGTCTTGAACCCAAGGACCAGGAGCATGGGGGGTGTTCCCCTAGCTCGGGGCAGGAGGTGGACTTCTGCAAGGTAGTACCACCCTGAAGGCAGGTAGGGCCTATCTTAGGGAGGGGACCCTGCTCTTCATAAGGGGTGGTGCAGGCCATCCAGGGACCATGTAGGTCCCTGGGCGGTCTCCCAAGGCGCTGCTGGGAGACCGGGGAGGGCCATGAGAAGTGGGCCTGGGTCTAGCTAACTCGGGGCCCACAGGCTCTCTAAGGGTACTCTGGGAGGAGAGCGCGCCTCTCGGAGGGAAGGGTGCATAGGCCCTGTTCTCGCAGCGGAGAACAAGGAAGGTGTCTAGGTTCCTGGGGTAGTTTCTGTGGGGAGCTACTGACGGGGGGAATGAGCTGTAGGATGTCTGACGGGGCACCCTCAGTGTTCCTCCCTGGTACTGCCAGTGTGGTAGTGAGGCCGGTCTGAGGTCCTATCAGGGAGCCAGGCCAGTGACCAAGGGGTGCTTTTCTGTGTGGGGAAAGCACGAGTGGCTGTGCTTTCTTTAGGGAAGCCAGTCGTCCCGAAAGGGTGGTGGCAGCAGAATGACCTCAGCGGCAGGCTGAGGGGGAGGGTCCAGAGAGGTTGCATCTTTAGGGTGCAAGGACCAAACGGAGAGAGGGTACTGGTTGGAACAAACTCCGGAAGGGAGACCAGCTAGGGACCCCAGGGATGGGAGGTAGACCTGTCCCAGAAGACCGCGAGGCTGCTGAGGCATGGTACCTTTGTCCAGAGGAGGGGTAGGCATAGTGTCGCATGCCCAAGGGCAAAGGTGGGCCTAGTGAGGCTGAGTCCATGTAGACCATGAGTGACCTAGAGGTATCTAACCTAGAGCCCGGAGGGTTCTTAGGGTAGTCTGGGATCCCTGTCATGGGTGGAGATTTCATGGATGGGAGGAGTAGGTGGTCTGAGCGGATAACTGGCGAGTAAGGGGGGTCTGGTCAGAACCCCTTATAACTAGTTATCGCTGACTACGGGAAGAGTACCCATGTAGAGTGGCTACTTCTTCCCTGTAGGATTCAGCTGGGTGCGGCGTGTGTTAGAAGGTGGTTCTGACACTATGGGCCGCCCGGATTTTTCGCTTTTTGAGCACCTAATTGTTGAGCTTTTACTGTGGGAGAGCCTCGTAGAATTGGGACTCATCCACAGTGAACTGAAGATGGAAGAGACTGCATGTGGATTTTTACTGGTGTCCCCCTAGCTTGACTAGGCTGCTGCGCAGCAGCTGTAGTAATGGGCACCGGGCTGGTTACATGCAGACACCTGTGTACATGCGTGTGCACACGTGTAGGGGCTGCGCAGGGGAGATTCTTGGCGTGCGAAGTCCGGGAGCAGCTACGAAGTGAATGGTGTGGCAGGACTTATGCAGAATTGGGTGGTGACACGGAATAGGCCTTATACACTAGGAAGGAACATGCCAGGGAAAGTCAGTGTGCTTTACTGTGTTTTTCACTTCATTATTCCCCTATGGGAATGTGGAGCCCATGTGTTAGATTAACTTCCATAAGGCCTACAGATTCCAGACACGCACTAAAGTCCACGGTAGCGGATGTGAAAAGAAGTATTCTGCAGAGTCCAAAGTCATATTTGTACTGCTTTTGGGTCATCCAGGAATGTCATATTTCTCTGAGTCCCTGGCTGGGGTCTGGCCCTGGCAGGTTAGATTAATGACCCTTCTTCCCAGAGCAAAGATCTTCCCTCCAAGGAGAGGAGATAGGTGGAGCTACAGGCTAATCCATCAGCAGCTGTCGCTGGGTGCCAGGCACCAAGCTGAACCAAGGTGAAGGCAGCCCTGGGGAAAGGGTCTTGTTTCAGAGACCATGTGGCCAGAGACCCTGGACGATGCCATTTTGAACAAGCCCAGAGGCTGGACCAGGAGGAGGGAGCAGGGGCAGGGAAGTGATGTGTCGCTGTTTGATAGGACAAACAGAGACTTCCTGCCAGCCCCCTACTCAACTTTTAAAAAGTGTTTGCACAGGAAGGGAAGCTCTCTCTTGGGTGTGGTCTGCGGAGGCGGAAGGTGCTGGAGCCTGGCAATGGGCAGTTGGAAGAAGGAACACCCTGACTGTCCCCCAGGGCCCTGCCAGCACCAGAAGAAGAGCCCAGGACCAGTGCGCAGAAGCAGAGGCCTCTGCGCAGGGAGAAGAGAAGCCCAGGAGGAGAGACCGGCGAAAGGCTGGCGCAGGGAGCCAGTGAAGACAGCTCCCTGCCGAATCCCCCCTCTCAGAGACCCCGAGGGCGAAGGAGAGTGTTCCCAGTGGCTGGGGCTGGCCGCCAGGAGCGTAAGGACACGAAAATGGGGCAGATCGGTCCCCCAGGGGCCGAGCTATGGCCCCCAGAAGGTGAGCGACCTTTGACCCCCCCACGAAGGGGAGGTTGGGGGCCCGGGAGCCCATCCCCGGGCCCCGAAGCAAAGCCGGGGAGCGCCGTCACGCTCCCCGCGAAGATTGTGCACTCCGGGGTGCCAGGAGCCCACCCTGGCCCCCGGCGAAGAAACGGAAGGCGGGGGAGCGCCGTCGCGCCCCCCGCGAAAATGAGCCTGGGGGGCCCGGGAGCCCATCCCCGGGCCCCGAAGCAAAGTCGGGGAGCGCCGTTGCGCTCCCCGTGAAGCTATTCCCCCGTGGGGGGACCAAGAGCCCACCCTGGCCCCCGCCGACACAGATCCGCCGGGGAGCGCCGTCGCGCTCCCCGTTGAGGGGAGGAGGGGGCCCGGGACCCCATCTCCGGGCCCCGAAATGGCGGAGGGGGCGCCGTCGCGCCCCCCCGAGGAGAGCCGGAGGAGGGGGAGTGCCGTTGCGCTCCCCCGAAGACATCCGGAGGCCCGTGAGCCCATCTCTGGGCCCCGAAGCCGGCGAGACGAGGAATCGCGTCTGCCCGCAGGAGCGGGCAGACAAGAAGACTCGGCCGGCTCCTGCGGTCGCACGCGAGTGTGCGTGCCGGGCAGGGAGCCGGAGGGGGCAGCCGGGGGTGGGCTCCCCGCGCTGCCCTCCAACGGATTGGAGGCCAGACGGGGTCCCGGGTGGGACCGGGACCCCTAAGAAGACGTGATGCTGCACGGGGCCCGGGTGGGACTGGGCCCCCACCACGCGCATGAGCGGCCGGGGGTGGGCTCCCCGAGCCGTAAGGCAGTTACCTGGGGGTCCGGGTGGGACCGGGCCCCCCACCCAGCGTGGACGACGGCGCGGTGCGCCAGATGGATCGCGGCTCTCCCCGGCACAGCGGGAGAGCCGCTCATCACATATTCAGGCAGAGGAGCACAAAGCGCCCCATAATGCCTTGCCAGGCATTTGGAAATCTGCCGTTTTCGGGCCTGGTGGCCCCCAGAGGAGGGGGTCACCCTCAAGGGTGAAAAAGGGTGCTGGGGGAGCTGCTGGAGAAGCGCAGTCTCCCCCCAGCATGAAGTTAAGTCCCACCCTAAGTTTCCTAGGGATTGTAAAAGGATAAACCCTCAAGGGCTCAGCCAGCTTAATAACACCTTCTAGGCCGGAACTTTTGTTCTACAGCTGAGGGTGTCGTGAGAAGTGCTTCCTGGAGTGAAGGGCTGAGTTGGGGATGTCTGGAGAAGGGCATCCCCTGGAGGTGAAGAGGTGTAATTGCACCAGAACTGCATTTACTAACGGTTATTCCTTTTTAGAGGGACTGAAAGTCACATATGTAATGTGAAGTACCTGTGTAAGGTGTTGTCATAAGCCAAGTGGGTTATGTTGCCAGACATTCCGGCTAGGGTGTCTGGCTGTATATGCGTAATCCTATGATGTTATCTGTGATGCCTTTAGGGGCTGTAATTGCAATGCATTCTAATGCTCCACAAACGTGCTGAGTACTGTCATTCTAAAGTGTGCGTAAACATGTATTCTTGCCGCTGCGCTTAGGTGAAGAACCCAGACTGCCAGCCCTTAAGATATTAAGGGGCATACTGTATGGTCAGTAGGAAAGGCTTTGTCAGGGTTGTGGGTCACCAACGCAGGTATACCCATTCTTTCAATGCTTGTTGAGGTAACGGGGTGGGACGCCACTGGCATGAGGCCAGTGCGCAGGGACCGCGCTCCAGGCTATGGTAAACTACTGCATTAGGGGCAAGATGATGTACACACAGAAGAGCTGTGGTACTAGACCCCACCCCCCTGCGGGAGGGGTGGAGATGTTATGCAATGTCACAAAGTAATTCCAACAGCTTATGTATATTTGTAAATTGGGGCATAGTATTGAGTAGTGTGTGTGTTTAATAAATGTACTCTTACTTTTATAAAGCAAAGTACAGACTGGACAATCAATTATTGAGTGTTATTTCTGCGCACCTGCCAATGGCGATTACTAGCCCACACCACCTCCCTTGAGTAAAGCCTCAGACTGCTCTGCAACGCTACCCTCTGAGAGTCAGGCGCTACAATTGGGTGTTTGGTTCCCAGTGAAGGACAAATGTAGTCATGTTATTTGTGCAGGCCTCACAGATACTGCCTCGTTTTCCAACAAGGATGTAGAAGACTACGACAAGGAATGTAGGCGCCTTTTGAACAACCAGGCCAACTACACTCGCCTTGACACTGATCCCTCCATGGAACTTCAATTGATGATCAAAGAACTAGTGGATCACGCAGAGACCAACGGATACATTACGAAACATGAGGCGGATTTCCTGACCTCCAGCAAGGGCATTATCCCGTACTTTTATACCCTACCTAAAACTCATAAAAATAAAATGGCTCCACCTGGACGGCCCATTGTGTCGGGTATAGGTTCTTTATTGGAACCTTTGTCCAAAAATTGTGATTTCTTCCTAAAACCCTTGGTTCAAGCTACCAGCACTTATCTTAAGGATACCAAGAGCCTCTTAGCTTTATTGTATGAACTGGAACTTCCAGGAGAACCAATTTTCCTGGTCTCGTTAGACATAGAGAGCCTCTACACCTGCATTCCGCAAGACGACACTGTCAAGGTCGTCAAGGATACTTTGAAAAGAGCGCAATGGGATTTCATTACACCTCAAGATTTTGTGGTAGAGTGTGCCACCATCGCTCTGAAGAAAAACTTTTCGAATACAAAGGAGAACTCTACCTACAATCCACCGGTACTTCGATGGGCAGCACTTTTGCCCCAAGTGTTGCCGGGTTGTATGTGTACGATTTTGAGTGTAAATATATACTCTCGTCACGCAACCCCTATGCGCCCTATGTATCCTTTTGTAAAAGGTACATAGATGATTTCTTCATCGTGTGGCAAGGTACTGAGGAAATACTCCTAGCTTTCTGTGATTGGATCAACACGTGTGACCCTAACCTACGTTTCACCTATGCATACAGCAAGGACGAGATGGTATTTCTCGACGTGGTTATTAAGAAGGTTGGAAGTCACCTTCAGACACTAACGCACCACAAGCCCATAGCAAAGAACAACTTGCTACACTTTTCAAGTTTCCACCCCCGCCCACTACGGGAGAATCTCCCTTTCGGCCAATATTTACGCCTTAGACGGAATTGTAGTGAATTACAGGACTATCGAACACAGGCTAAGGATTTGACGAATAAACTCCAAAAGCGGGGTTATCCATAGAAAATACTCAGTAAAAGCTGTAAGAGGGCTAGGAACCAACATAGAGAAGCCCTTCTTGAAGATATTCCGAAACTTGTAGAGGAGATACCTTTGACGTGCGTAACCACGTATAATGTAGCTTCCAGCGCTGTCAGCAAATCCATTAGAAAACACTGGAGAATACTTGAGAGCAATAATCATAAATGGGAGAAACCTCTTTTCTCCTTTAAACGAGCTAGGAGTATTAAGGATTCCGTTGTTCACACTCGCCCTAAGAACGCGAATAGGGACCCTAATCAGTCGGTCCTAAATGCTTGGGGCCTTCCACCAGTAACAGGCCATTTCCCATGTGGAGCTTGTAGCGTTTGTCATCTTACAACCCCTACAAAGCAATTAATATTGGAAACAGGGAAACTATGGATACAAAGGACACACACCAATTGTAATTCTACCAACGTGGTGTACCTGATTATTTGCCCGTGTGGGCTCAGATACGTCGGTATGACTTCACGCAAAGTGAAGCAGCGAATTTGCGAACATCGCAGCAATATCCGATGCAAGAAGAACGTGACGAAACTCGCGGATCATTTCTTGCAGACAGGGCATACTGCTAATGATTTGAGCTGGACTATCATCGAACAATTAAAATTGGGTTCAAATATACAACAATTATTGTTTGAAAAAGAGCAGCGTTGGATCTATCGTTTGTCCACCCACAAGCAAGGACTGAATGATAATATTCCGTGGGGTACAGTGTTGAAACGTTGATATTTGTACACTCTCTGCTGACCTCTGACCACTTCATTTGGGTTAACCCCTATATATTCCTATGCCCCCCTGGTCCAGCTCCACTGACTACAGGCACTTGATATGTAATGAGCCTGATGGAATTAAGGGTTCTGGTTCATATTCATATTTATGTATGGGATACAGCTATTTCCCCCGTAATACAGTGTCTTAATCGCCTTTTTGGCTTAACACTCTTGTAAGCTGTCGTTAGTTGCGCCTCCTCTAATTTGACCCATTGATATTTGAGGGTCTCAGATACCACTTCCCTATGATTCGAGGTTCCTGTACTGTGAATGGATTTACGTATACATTTAAGGTTGTTGACTTATTCAATAAAGTTTTATTTGTATGAGGGCGCAGGTTAGCGGTTTAGTTCTCCCCATCACGTGACCGGAATATGCTACGCTAATCAACCCACTTCCGGGTCACGTGATGGAGCTCCGCTATTTCTGGACCGTTACTGCGGTGTAGCGGTAATATTCGGGTCCGTGGTAGGCAACAGGCAGGTCTGTAGAGGGCGAGCTCCATGCAATAAGTAAGTGAAATGGGCTGCCGGGGCGGGTAGCTACATCTATCAGAAGATATGTGAAATTCTGATTCTAACCTGATCGCTTTTACAGGTAGCTCTACCCTTTCCCAGAACCCATGAAGTGAAGCCATTTTTGCCTTCACGTAAGCGCCGATTTCTCCATGCTTTTACGTTTTCACTTTTGCACAGCGCGTTCGTTTAGCGCTGTGTCAGGGCACTATCACTGAGCAATTTAATTTACTTGAATTATGTGTTAACTTCGAACAACATTGCAGTCGAAGTTTTACGCGTATTGACCCGGACTCAGGACTCTGTTGTAAGCTGTTTAAGTAGGAGGCAGGACACTCCCTTGTAGTTGCAAGATAGGTTTATTAGGAACACAGCAGAGCGCACACCTCGCCAGCTGACCAGACCATCAACTGACAAGAGTGGAGCACTCCGGTACAAGTTAGAACACACATAGGTATTCTGTGAGGCTAAGGAGGTAAGAACATAAAGGAAGGGCTAACGACCACTGTCAGCCATGTTACATGAAGAACTAATTTACAACAGACTCCTCCGCCTATACTCTGATATGGAGTAGTAGCCTGTGTGACATGGTTGTATGAGTGAAAGTCACGCGTGTCATGACCTGTCTGTCAACGCAAGCGGACGGATTGGATGTTTGAGCGGCAAGTTTGCCTGAGTTTGGGCCAAACGTGTTTTGGGTTGCGTTATGTACCCAGGCTTCTTAAAGCACGAGGTGTTGTAGCACTTTAATCCTCTGTCGCACCTGTTGAGGAGCATCACAGTGGTCACGCAGTGGTCGTGTGTTTTTTTATGTTTGTTCTCTCTCTTTCAGAGTACAGTGGCTCTTTGGAAATCCCACAAGGCCGCACTGGTGAAACCGTGAGTTTTACCTTACGCACACTCCCCATAGGGTAGGATACGCCTTAGCGTGCGTATACCGCCATGGGGTGTCTGGTCCTGAAGAATGCTTAGCTAACAGTGCATCCATAAGCAGAAACATGTTGACCAACTTTCACTTTTAAATCGGACTCTCCTGGTTTACCTAACTAGCCAGCTTGTGTCCGTCTCACTGGTTTTAAACGATCACTGGTTCTCCACCATTAAAAATTATCTTGGGAAATAACCAGTGATCTTTTATTTTGCACATCCCGCACACTTACACTACCCCTCCAAAAACCCGCTCCGCTGGAATTCCAGGCGTCGTAGCACACCGGGGGACATTCGGTCCCTCTGGTGGGAACCCAATGATGAAGCATGTCACCAACTAGGTTGGTGAGTGAGGGTTCTTTTAAATAAAGAGGTTTCTCCTCGTGCTGCCCTAGCGATTTTCTTCTTCCTTTTTTTCGCTCTTTTGTTGTTAGTTAGTATATAGTAATTAACCCTGTATTTAACTAGTGCACATCATGCCCAAAGGCCATGCACTTTGTGAACCACAGACAGGGCTCTGTGTACACCTTGTCCATGTATGTAGTGCAAACCGGGCAGTGCTAAATGTATGACTCAGTCGCTTGACCTCTCTTTTTGCCCTTTGTCCCTATATGTAATGCTTGTGAGTGCACACATATGCACACACACAAACAATGTTTTACTTTAAGATGGTAAGGTTGTTCTTGCTGACCTTTTTCCCAATGAGACATTCCTCACTTATGAGCAGGCGGAGGAGAGCTTTGGCCTCGGGCAGGGGCAATTCTTACACTACAGAGGTATCCAGGAGGTGGTAAAGGTCACCTGGCCACAATACCCGGACATTCTACATCCGACACAAACATTAGATATCCTCCTTACGTGTGGTGCTGGTCGCAAACTGATCTCTCTCCTCTATAAAGCCAGGAAACAGGACTCCACGCCCCCAGTACCGCCGTCCAGGGCAGCCTGGGAGAAGGATTTAGGCATCCAGTTGGAGGAGAAACAGTGGGCATACATAGGCACCCTCACATGCACTGTCTCCTGCAATGCCAGATTTAAACTGACGCATTTCAATTTCCTACATCGCACCTACTTAACCCCGGTAACATTAAAACGCATTTCACGTGACAGGGACGATAGATGCCCGAGGTGCGCCATAGAAAAAGCGGGCTTTTTGCATTTGGTGTGGGAATGCTCCGTAGTTAGGCAGTTCTGGACGGGGGTGGTCAGTAAGATTAGTGAAGCCACGGGCCTCCAGTTGAAACTAGAACCCTCCAGTTGAAACTAGAACCCTTGAGTTGCCTACTTGCATCCGTAAGGAAGCCCAAGAAAAGGAAAATTCCATATAAATTGCTACAATTAATGCTTGTGCTGGCTAGGCGTAGGGTGGATGGGACAGAGAGGCCCGGAATTGCCGGTCTGGCTTAAGGATCTGCGGGAGTGGTCTCAAGCCCAAGAAGCACATATGAAACTTACCTGTAGGGACGAGACACTACAAGCCGACCTGATGGACTGGCGAGAAATGTGTACTTCGGGGTTGACGGAGGGAGAGACCTCCGCCCACACTACTCTAGAAAGTGGGGGAAGCGGGTCGGATGGGGAAGATCAGCCTGATGTTACTGGGGGGCGAGAGACTTGATTCCAGCAGTCAGCGACCTGTGTGTGTTTGGTATATCCCATGCCTGTACCTCACTGTGTTATACTCATGGATGAATATGTACCCCTATTGTGCCTTGCTATCTCTAATGCTGCTACCTGTACCGAGTATTACCAACCACATCGAAGGTATGCCCCTATATGCTGTATCGTTGGTGATATGTTTTTGTTGTAAAAAATGAAAAATAAAGTAAAAAAAAAAAAAAAAATGGTAAGGTTGATGTTTCAAATGTGGCCTGTGAGATTTTTCTTGTTGCAAATGCAAACAAGTATGTTAGACCTGTCAGCCTTAGAGTGGTCTTCCCCCCAACCTTTTGCCTTCGTCCCCATTTTTTTCTGATCTCGTTTCTGCTGGCATTAGGACTCTGTACACTTTACACTGATAACCAGTACTAAAGTGCATGTGCTACTCCTCTAAACCTGGGAATATTAGCTTATCTCCAATTGGCATATTTATTTTACTTATAAGTCCATAATAAATGTAATGCTACTAGTGGGCCTGCAGCACTGGTTGTGCCACTCACTTAACTTAAGTAGCCCCTTTAAAACATGTCTCAGGCCTGCCATTGCAGAGCCTGTGTGAGCAGTTTTAAACTGCCATTTCCACCTGGCAAAATAACCTTTTCCCAGGCCCAAACCTTCCTTTTAATACATATAAGTCAGCCATAGCGTAAGCCATGGACAACCCAGAGGGCAGGGTGAAATGTATTTAAAACGTAGGACATGTACTTTTAAGTTTTACATGTCCTGGTAGTGATAAACTCTTACATTTGTTTTTCACTACTGCAAGACCTATCCATCCCAAAGGATAACATTGGAGTTGTCTTATTACATTTCATAAGTGTAATTTCCAAATGGGAAGAGATAGCTGGCTCATGTTTGATGTCTTTGGAATCCTAATTTAAAATCCCAACTTATGGTGAAGTAGGATTTTAAATTACAATTATGAAAATGCCACTTGTAGAAAGATGGCATTTTCTTGCTTTAGCCATTTGGTGACTGCAGCTTGTCTCTAGTCCCAAGACTTGGTGTAGATGGCAGTTGGGCTTTGTGTATTCCTCCTAGACAGTCACACACAATGGGAGTTTAGGTGTGACTGGATGGGCCATCACTGGCAGGATGGGAGGGAAAAGCAGGGCCTAGTCTCACGTACACCTGAATAGGCTGTGTCCTGTCTCCACACAAAGGGCTGCATACCACCTGTAGTTAGTCTGGAGCCAGGGCAGGGACGGCAGGGCATCTGTGCACTTTAAAGGCATGTCTCTAGAAGTTTCTCCCCACTGCACAGGCACAGCTGGGTATAAATACTGGACCTCAGACACCAACTCTTCAGCACACCTCTGGACCTGTGGATACTCTGCCAGGAAGAAGGACTGTCACTCTGCCGGACTCCTGCTTTGCTGTGCTGACCTGCTGACTGCTGCCCTCTTGCCTAGGTGAGAAGGGCTGGACCTGCATCCTTTGAACCCAGAACCCAGAGTGACTCCAAGAGCTAATTGGCTTCCAACCACCTTACATCTGCACCTGGACTCTGCCATCTGTGAGTCTACCCTTCGAAGTGATGCCACCTGAGTCCTGGACCCTTGGAAGTGGGCTTAAGGTGCTCTGTGAGCCTGTGTGGATCCAATGGAACTGACTCATCTCCTTTGCTGTACAGCGCAACCCCGAGCTGAACCGGCACATCTCGGCTGCTTCATGGCTTGGACCCATCGCAAAGACTCATCGCTGCTGCAGCACGAATCATCTTTGGAACCACTGCTGTGCGACGCATCCATAACTAGGGTAAAACTGGTCCTGGGTTGCTTGTGTTCCAGTTCAGGGAGGATCTGGCTTGACAGTTCGGGCTGGACTGTTCCCATGCGGAACAGGGTCCAGACTTATCTGCATATGGCTGGGTCCAAACTGAGGTGGCATGATGAGCAAAAGAACAATGGGTTGGAGTGCTACCCAGAGAAATTGCCAGTGGTTAGATCTATTGCAAGCAGTCTTTCATCACCTTTTGTATGCTTTGTGCATGGCATCCTTGGCGCAGGTCCTCGCATCTCTCGTTGAAGGCAGCCTCGACGATGACGGCAAACTCCGCATCGTAGCCTCGCAGCTTCTTGGAACCGGCGCATCACCCCGACTGCTCAACACATCTCTGACTCCATACTTCACATCGCAAGCCCTCACCGACGGGATCCTCAACATCAATGCAACAGGACTCCGCACTGTAACCTTGCCGCATCTTGGAACTGATGCATCGCTTCGGCTACCCAATGCTTATTCAAAGCGGATTCACGCAACACTCAGAGAACCAGGATTTAAGGTACTCTGTTCCATGGACCCAACTGGGTACCTGTAGCTGGACCATGCTCCATCGTGGTTGGCCTGAGCTTGTGACTTTGTCCCGGTCCAGAGCAACAAGATATCCCCATTTGGCGCGTGCTCTAAATACTTTAAAATGTAATATCTCCGGTTCTACTAATTGGATTTTTGTCGTTTTGGGTTTATTTATTAAAAAAAAATCACTCTATTTTTCTAATACTGTTGTGGGCTCCTTTTGTGGTGTGCTTTCATTTTGTTACTGTTTGAAGTGTTGCACAAATACTTTACACATTGCCTCTAAGTTAAGCCTGACTGCTCTGTGCTAAGCTACCAGAGGGTTGAGCACAGGTTAATTTGGAGTTTGCTTGTGCCTTACCCTGACAAAGATTGTGGTTGCTGCTTGACCAGGGCTCACATCCTAGTCAACCAACAACCCAATTTCTTAAAAAGTACATGCAAGCAGGCAACTTCCTTACACCACCGAAAGCAAAGGTTTTGCCAACTATCTGTTAAATGAGGTGCTTTAACATTATAAGGATAATATATTGAAAACTTGTTTTAATTAGGAGTTAACTTTACAATGGGTGATGACAATATAAACACAAGCCATTTAATGATCAAAAAAAGTCTTCATTAAACTGATATGGCTGTGTTAAGCTGCCGAATTAGTGATACAAAGTTATCACAAGACCATAACTATACCCTCAAATTTATGAAAATGAGTCAAGACACAGTGTCTGTTCAGAGTTTGCAGCAGTAAGCAGCTGTATTGAAAAGCCTTACGAAGGAAGGTTTAAGCAGAGCTTTACCACGTTGGTGAGGCATCCCATAATAGAGGTCTCATGGCATGGGTGCTGGTGATTGAAAATTGATGCCAGTGGAGTACAGATTAGAATGAGGAGCAATCTGGGTTATTAGAATCAAACCTAGGGCTCTAATACATATAACACTTGACTACTGTTGGGACGGGAATGTCTCATGCATGATGAACGGGGTTGGACCCCTATCCTGAGAGCCCGACCCCATGTAAAACTGGTATCTTGACTTTTATTCCTGGCCCTGGGTTTACGCTATGCTATCATCCGCCTCCAGGCCTAATTTGGTTCCTGGTAATATGAAGTACAGAACCAGTTCTGTGACCAGGAGGAGTGCAGCGAGTGTAACTGCGTAGTGGCCAGTTGACTCCTATCCATGCCTTATGAGTATGCCATGAAGTAGTGCTGGCAATGTGTCTTGTTTTGTGACTCTGTAGTCTGACCAGACCTTTTCTCTGTGTTAAGAGAGAGCATGGTCTACTGACCACACTTGTGTAACGTTCCATTGTGATGTGAAACCTAAATCCTTGAGCTGATATCCCATATGCATGTACGTGCAGTGTGTGTGGCACATATATGGTAGTAGGGCTCTGCATGTTGTGTGGGACTGAGTACTGAAGTCAGTGGGGTCCATTTTGGATGTTCCTGGTTTAGCATGGTACAAGACGGAGGACAAAGACAATTTCCCCCGTACACTAGAAGTGTATTACTTGTATTCCTGTGGGCAAAGGGGTGGAGACACAGACACTGAAGTGAGAAGGATGGACACAGGGCTTTCTTTAGAAATTCCATGAAGGTCTTCTAATCAAAGGCCTGTTGATAGGATTATCCTAATAACTGTCATTTGGTACATGGTAGGGGTGAGGGGTGGGTCTGCCCTTTCCATTGTTCAAGTTCAGGAAGTTTCCATGCAGGTTTTCCCTTTTGTCTGCCCCTTTGTCTGTCCCTCATTATTGCTTCAGGAATGCTGATGACAGCCAGATGCAGAGAGCTCACACTTTATTGTGCCCATGTTTTTGGATAGTCCTTCGAGGCAAGAGTATCCAGAATAGAAGAAGAGTGCCTGAGCCTGCAGGAGGAGTGACTAACCAGGAGGAGAAGCGGAGCCTTTCCTTTGGGTGTGGGGCACACAGATATAGCTGCCTAATCTATGCCAGTACCCATGCCTTCGCTTGTGTCGCACAAGAGAGTAGGGTGAAAACAGGCACTGTAGCAAAAAATAATTTCTATAAATCCCGTAGGAGATATACAACACCAAATAGAATCACCTTTGGAATGTATTTTATTTTGTTTTGCTGTACAATTAAAGTACTGTCTTTTTAACAAAAGATAAGTACTGTGTTGGACAATAGGCTATTGTTTCTGTTGTTTGACTGTTCTGCTCCGCCCCCCCCCCACACACACACACACACACATTACTTGCCTGAAATGCCTTGGGCTACTGACCTTGGCTTAAACACCTTCTTAGGCCACAATAGTACAAATGCTTAGAGAAACCTAATGTATGATGTAATTTGCATCCTGTCCAGTAGGTGGTGTTCTGAATTGCCATCATCAGGTGTTTTGATTCTGAAATGTCATACTTTTTGTGCTGACTCTCTCTCTCTTGTGGTCAGTCTTTTTTCTGAGTGTGGTTCTGTCTAATTGTATTCTACTCTAGATACTGTGTGCACTCTTTAATGTTACATACAATTGGTGGCGTCAGTCCAGCTAAAAAGCCATTAGCCCGTCTGTGATGACTGATGGCTCCGGGGCTTCGTTAAAGACAAGTTTAGATGCATTAGCAGGTAGAATCAAGGCACCATGAAGCCTGAGGACTAGGGAAATCCAAGATGCCAAAAAATGGGGGCAGAGGGGGGGCGGCCAGCACCTTTTTCTACTTCTCCTGTGTGTTTACATTGTACACACATTCAGTGACAACCCCAGATGAAACTAGGCACTTGTGATGTCTAACAAAATACTGGCTAGCAGTGAGGGCTTCCAACTGGTGTGCACAAGGCAGTATTATATCCAGATTAATTCAATGTAATTCCATCAATCGATCACGCTCAACCTTCTGTGGCTCACCGCTGCAGAACCACCCCACGTATGAATATTCCTCAATGAAAGGAGCGTCGTGTTCAATAATAAGTATCTTCAATTGAATGTTGATTCTTAACAGATCCAATCCACAAACAAACTTCCTTTGTTCAAATCCGTATTTTATTATACGTTATATCAAGTTAGTGATTTCAAAAGTTCATCAACAAAAATTCAAAACACGATCAGCCTACGCGTTTCGTCCATTGTTGGACGTCATCAGAGCTGAAAAATAAAAAGAACAATGTTCATGTTTCCCAAATTTTCATAGATTACATAAAACAAAATTATATTCAACATTCCTGCTATCATCACCATCACAATGTGCACAAATTAATAATCTATTAATTCTCCCTCTAAAAGGAAGCCTGCCTATATAACAAACTAAACTGATGTCGGCATATCTAATGAATCAAAATTAATTCACTGGTGAATTCTTGGACCAATCGGTCTATGAAATAGAAAACACAAAACGGACCCCCCCCCCCAAGTCCTAAGTTCACGATCCTTAAATGAAAAAATAGCAAATGATTGTACATATCACCTCATTGACACCCCAACTATGTTTCCAACCACTGTCCCAATCAATTTAAGAAAGCATTAAATGCTAGAAACTAAAAATATCCCCAACATTTGAATCTTCCCATTATATTAGGACAAGAAGAGTGATCACCACATACCTATAAACGAAGTATGATCTCAAAATGACTTCACAAAGACAAGTGTAATTATATTCCTTCCTTATCCATTCAAATTTATCTGAACAGAAACAAAATAAATGCGATTATTTCATCGTTCCCAACTCACACATCATGATCAGCTCATTGTTAGTATGATGGCCTCAATACTACTCCAACGTACCTCTTAATTAATTCAGAAAATTAACTAAAATAAAGATAAACAGAACAAAATACATACAATTACTACAAGGTCCCATGCATGAAACCGCTCTTATGTAGAACCCGCAAGCCATACTATCTCCTGCTCACCTCCAATTCAGCCATATTCAGCTTTAACAACCCGTTCACTGCAGCCGGCTCGATAAATCCCGCTGTCAATACACTTCCCGCTTCATTCCCTTTAAAAAACCTTTTCAGGTCCAATCACATTCGAGCCCTCTCAAGCCCGTGATTTACATAGAATCATCGCTGTTCTCACTGTGGTCCTCGCCACATATCCACCAATCCAAATCACTCTATATCTCCTATTCCTGTAAGCGCAGACCAGCCTATCAGATGCTTTCTCTTAGTGGTGCAACGTGACCAATCTGCTTCCTTTACTCTGTCATCCGCCCACCAGCCTTTATTCGGTTACGTATCACTTTATTAGAGGACATCCTCAGGTCCAATCACATTCGAGCCCACTCAGGCTCCTCATTTGCTTAGAAAAATCTCAGTTCCCTCTGTGGTCCTCGGCACCCGTTCACCAATCGAAATAGCTCTATGTCCAGTGCTTGCGAGAGGACAAACTCCGGTCCAATCATGTTCGAGCCCTCTCAAGCTCCTCATTTGCCTAAAACAATCTCGGTTCCCTATGTGGTCCTCGGCACCCGTTCTAAATAGCTCTATGTCCAGTGCTAGCGAGTGCGTCACCGATAAGACTGCTATTCCCGCAGTGAAATAGTTAAGTCACCTAAGTTTCAGAGTACATTCTCCAATATCCTTAAAAGGCCGTCCCGTGTTCGTAAATCACAAAACAAAAAAGTCAGTAAAACAATCATTAATAGAACATTATTCCTCAATTGTATGCAATGCACAGGCAGTCAGAAAAACAATTAATAGAACATTATTCCCCAATTGTATGCAATGCACAGACAATCACTGTCATTATCAACTCTACCATCCTTGATGTTATATCAAAACTCCCTAAAGAGTGTATCTATTAACCATCTGATCTCCCTGGCCCTCATCACTTCCATATTATATCCTGGGTATATCTACCAAGACATTCCGCACCACATCTAATATGACATATTTCACCCTTACCGCTGAATCGAGTTAGACGAAGCCAAGGGCAACCTCTACCTATCAAATTATTTATCCAGAAAATAATGAAACTCATTATCACTATTCAGGCCCTGCGACACTGATCTACACCTACTGATCCATCGCGCTTCTTGCTGTCGCAATCGCAATACCAGATCTCCACCCCTGGCCCTGGGAATAATCCTTTGAATCCCATGGAATTTGATACTCTTTCTATTCGCATGGTTATCCCTGATATGCTGAAAAATAGGCGACTTAGTATCCTGATTCAATATCGAACGATTATGCTCTTGAATCCTTATCTTCAACATTCTCTTAGTACTTCCTATATAGACCTTTCCACACTCACATTTTAGAACACAAATCACCCAACTGCTATTGCAGTTGATAAATTCATTAATATGAAAATACTTATTGGTATTATATTTAAATTCCTTAATTCGATTCATGCCAAATTCACACACATTACATGAACCACATACAAAAACCCCTTTTGGTGGGTCAGGTAACCAATTCCCACACTGAGGTCTTGTGGGTTCTAGATAATTCCTGGTGATCAAATCTTTAATCGTGGGGCATCTCCTGTACACCACCCCTGGTTTATCACCAATCACCTGTACCAAGCCAGGTACCCATCTAAGGAGGTTCCAATTTTTACTCAAGATTTTAAAAATCTTGTTGTGATGTGTACTGTATGTTGTTATGAATGAAAGTCTTTCCCTCAATTGAGGCTTTGCCTTCTGTGTCAACGTGGTGTCCCTGCCAATGGACATCACCCTTCTTTTAGCTTTCTCCAATAAGTCCTGAGCATAACCCCTCCTGTGTAACCTTTGTTGTAATCCATTTAGTTCTGACCTAAAGTCCTCCTCGGTGCTACAATTCCTACGAATTCTCACCATCTCCCCGAAGGGGATACCTCTGATAACTGCCTGGGGATGTGCACTATCTGCTCTCAAAATGGAGTTAGTCGCTGTCTTCTTTCTGAAAAGCCTACTGTTAATACTGTTCCCAATTACAAACAGTTCTACATCCAAAAAATCAATTTTGTCTCTATGGTGATTCATTGTGAATACAACATTACAATTATTATTGTTTACATATTCATGATATTCCATTAATTCTTCATCTGTCCCTCTCCAAAGCATTAAAATATCGTCAATGAAACGCCCCCAAAATAAAATTAAATCCATCCTTGTGATGTCTAACCCACTTTTTTTTACTGAGCCAAAGGTTGTCAGAATTGGTTACATTGATATATAACTACCCATCTTATCCTTAGGCTGGCCTTCCTTATGAAAATAATGTTATCATCAGTCTGTCCGCTGAATGCATCGTCGTAGGTTGGAATGTACCAGAAGTCAGTGTAATACACAGTTTTCTTTTGTAAACACATTTTATTAAGTTTCACAGCACAATTCAAATTGAAAACATTGCTGTCGCTTGGTGAAGGATCACAAGGTATCACAAAACAGAACATCAGCAGCAGGCATCCACCCTACACCTGGCATGTAAAACAACTACAACCCCCCCCCGCCATGAGCCGCAACTGCAAATGTGTCAGGAGATATGGTAATGCCTCTTGTTCAGGGTCCCTAATTAGGGGTGTAATCGTAGGGATAAGTACTAGGTCCCTCCCTGTTGCAGAGTATGTAATGCATGGGCTCTCATCTGGGTAGTCAATATAGTTACTACAACTGCTGGGGATTGGCTGGAGCAGGTGAACCCCTGTTTGACTGTTCCAAAGGATCAGGCTCCGGGCCTTCAGACCCTTCACCAAGGCTTTCCAAACCCAGGCCACATCTATCGTACCTATCCCTCTCCTAGCCTCTCTCATTAGTACCCCTTCATCGTACTCTGTCCATCTCTCAAGTTCCTTCCTCCAGGCGGTCACTCTGGACCCTCCTGGGGCCTTCGAATTTCATGTGAGGTCCCCTTTTTGCCAAAAGAAAAGCTAAGTCTTGAAACTTGCTGGTAACCTTGGTTTTGAAGGTATGGGGGAACCAACCTAGCAAAAAATGGCCAGGGGAGCAGGGAATTGCCTTTCCAGTGACTTCAGTCAGGACTTTTAATATCTGTTCCCAGTAACTGGTTGTGGGAAAGTGCCTTTTTTTGAATGGTTAGCCCCCACTTTTTGCCTGATGCCTGAAGTGATTTCGAACTGTATGTGCACTGGGTCCCTGCTAACCAGATTTCCAGTGCCAAATCTCTTTCCCAAACATTGTACCGTGATTGGCACCACTTCAGCTGCCCCTATAAGTCCCTAGTAAATGGTACCTAGGGAATGGGTACTGAAGAGGGTCCTCTGTGGCTGCAGCACTGGTTGTACCACCCCAGGGACCTCTCACCAAAGATATGCACTCTGCTTTTGCAGGCTGCATGTTTTGGTGTAGAGAAATCCTAACAGTTGACATAGCACACAGCCCTGTGTGCCATGCCACCCATACACTGCATAAGATATAGGTAAGTCACACCTACTGCATGCCTTTAGTCCTAAGGAGGGGGGCACTATATCCTAAGTGAGAGCATGAGCTGATAGGCCCCTACAATGGGAGGAAAGGCGGTAAAATTAGTTAGATTAGGAGGAGGGTCCCCACTTAGCCTATACCACCCCTAGGGCGGGCCAGGCGATGTGAACCCCTCTCCTGAAATTCCATCATCTTGGGATGGTGGAGAAACAACCTATCAGGGCTAGGGGAGTGCCCCTTCCCACAGGAAGTGGTTATTAGAGGATGTAGTCACACTAAAGGTAGGTAACTCATTGGCTACTACCTGTCTCCCCTTGTAACATTCCTAAATTCAGTGTTTAGGTGGCACCCCGACACCTGTACATCAGATTTGACAGACAAGAGAAGACCACGACAAAGAAGACCCACTGTACGAAAACTGAAGCCCTGCTGCAGAAGAGAAAGGCACCAAACCCTGCCTGCTGCCTTAAGAACTCAAACATTGCTGCCTGCTGTGTTGTCCTGAACCTGAAAGGACTCCAAGAACCCCAGAGCACCTCTAGCCTTCAAGAACTCACTGAGAAGCTCCCCCTGGAGTGAATGTATCACTCCCTGCACCCCGCAGGCACAGAACCGGTGAAGTCCGGTTTGTCGACTTGCTGCTCCCCAACTACCTCACGCAGCACCAAAGCAAGAAAAAGTACAACAGCTTCAGAGGGTCAGATCTGTCTCCTCACCAAGTTTGGAGATATCAGGACCTACCGGAGCTGCGCCGTACCAGTATCTTGGGTACCGGACCACCAATTGCAAACACCTAGAAGAAGAGTCCACACCAGACTCCCAAAACACCAGAAGCAATCACCCATTGAGGGACGTTGAGACACCTGAAGCCCACTTCCTGAGTGGCCCTGCTGTCCCGAGATCGCCTCTCCAAGTTGCCTACTCCTGACCGCGAGGACCTCAAGACCCACGACACTCAGCTGACATGTTCCCTCTGCTTCTGGCCCCACCGGTCCCAGCACCGACCAACTAGCTGTGCCCCCATGGTACCCAAGCCCTTGTGACCTCCTCCCTCAAAGGAGCCCCATCGGTCATTCCTGTAAGTCCTCCTGCGCAGTGTACTTTCAAGTGACCTCCTTCGTCTTTGTCCAACAGCTTCCAAGACCCTCAGCACTCTGCTTCCAGCTGATCGGGGATGCCCCCGAACCTCTCTTGGTGGGACTTTGGACCTGGTCCCGACATCAACCTAAAATGAGAAGGTGAACTTAGTGAAAGCATTGCCTGATTTTATGTGCATTTTTTTGCTTTTTACCCATTGTTTCCAATGGTGCGTAATGGCGCACATAAGTGATATATTTTCAGAACTATCAAAAATAGTAACACCAAATGTACTTACCTTAGAACTGTGTTCTTGTTCTTAAAATTGACATAAAAATCAATCTTAGTTTTATAAATTGGTCTCGGATTTATTCTTGAGTGTGTGTCTCATTTATTACCTCTGTGAGTACAACAAATGCTTCGATTTACCCTTTGATAAGCCTAACTGCTCGTCCACACTACCACAAAAAGAGCATTAGAATGATCTGCTTTTACCTCTTTATACCATTTGGGGATTCTCTGGACTCTCTACACAGTGTACTTCATTTTAGTACATTATATAGAGGACCAGCTTGCTACACTGGTCAATGTGGGGCAAGTCCAGAACATTTGGAGAACTTCAGCTCCCACTTACCCGCACCGCGGACAAGCTGCATCGGTAAGGTGAAAAATATTTATAAATGTGCCCGGGAGTGAGGTATGCCCTGTGTATTATATAGAAATTAATTAATATAAATTGGGCATTGCGGGATACCCTGGGGATACCCAATCTCTTTCTGTAATCAAGACTCGCAGATCAGTTTCCCAGCGTGCCCGCGATGTTTCCAGAGGCTGCAGTGTGTCCTCTCGCATTGTCCTGTAATAAGCACATAACAGCTTTTACAGTGCCCACGGATAGGGCAATATACTGGCAGGTTCTGTGGGTTCATGGCTCCAACAAGCATGTCTTCCAGTGGCGACAAAAGGCAGCCATAACTGCTCCATAGAGAAGGAAGTGGCCCTGAGGAGGATTGAAGTCGGAACGAAATCCTAAAAGGGGAGGAGCTCTCCCTCCCTGAATAAATCTCCTATTTTCGTTTCCCCTGCAGCTATCCAGTCCTCCATCCCTCTGCAGTGACAGCCATGGGGTAAGACCTCCAGCATAGTCATAGGCAGCTTGGTTGCATATGGGATATGGCTGCGTGTCTTTTGTACATATCTGTGCCAGCAGCACTGCATGACTCAGAATTCCGTAGTATTCTCTGCTGTAGAACGTCCCGTTTTTAGTAACACCTCGGTCAGCTTGGCAAGCTCCCGGATGTAAGGTCTCTCAACATGACCCTGATTCTGTCTTTCCGCAAGCCATTGCATAAACTATTGGAGTTGCCTTGCCAAATAATATGTCTCGAAGTTGGGAACTGCCAGACCACCCTCAGCTGTTGGGTGTTTCAGTGTGGAAAGTGCTAATCTCTTCCGGCCCGAACCCAGAATAAAAGCAATGAGCAGATAATCCAGCTCAGTAAAGTGTGCCCTAGGGATTCACACTGGCAGTGTCACGATAAAATAGGCAGTGCCATCATTTTCAGCAGTGCCACTCTGTCTGCCACTGACAATGGCTGCGTCTTCCAAAAATCAGTTTTTAACCGCAGGGACCTAATGGCCAGTCCCACATTCCCCTTAAGTATATCTGCCATATCATGAAAAATCTTGACTCCCAGATAGGGTAAACATTGAGGTCCCCACTGCAAGGATCCCAACCCACATGGGGGGTTGTGTTCTCCTGCCATTGTAAACAGTCTGGAAAACAGTGTAATACACAGTTATCCGCCATGCACTGTTATATTTCTATTTCCTTTCCTTTCCTTTGCCTGCCCATGTCTCCTGTTTGGCTCATGCTTAGACATGTCTGAGGGTAAGAGGAGAAGGGATGCAATGGGAGTTATTGGCATTCAGGAATTAGGACTTTCTGACATCTAATAATAATGAGCAGTTTTTGTTATGTCATTATTTAATATTGCTGAAAAAAAAACAAGCAAAAGAAAAAAATGCTATGATTCATGAAAAGCTTCAGTGATTCATTTCAGAATAATGACATAAAAGTCATACATACAGGCGTGATACATTGGAGTGTATAACCTGGGTGAAAGATTGAAATAATAGCAGGTCAAATCAAAGACAGTAGAGGGAACAATGTTTTGGTTCCTTCTACCATAAGTAGAATTGGATTATTGGTCTGGGAGGCAACACTCCAATTTTGATTTGTTACGTACTGATTTCAGCCTCCACAGTCCATAATTGAATCACTCCCCATTCCAGGAGATATGTTCATCAGGAAAACAGCATCTGGAGAAAAGAGTACGTGAACATCTGCACTGACACTGGGAAAGTGCACAATTGGAGAGGGACTTCAGGGGCCCTATCATGATCAGTCCCGGCTGCTACCAATATGCAGTGGCGTGGCAGCAGGTCAGCAGCACACATCGGCAGGGGGAGCGGAGGGTTGAATAAAAAAAAAAAAATTGATAAAACGTACCTGAGTCTGCGGCTGCCTTGCGCTCCGGTGCTCCTCCGTTTTTCTGCTTCTCGCGGCAGTCCCTGGGACAGACTCCCCATCCAATCCAGACTCTGCTCTCATACTATGAGGGCAGCACCGGGATTGGCATGAGCGGGTTGGTTTGATGCTCCGTTCAGGCACAGGGAGTCTGTGCCGTTTCTCCACCTGACTGTAGAAACCTATATGCGCATGTCTGTTTGACTGGCCTGAGACGGCCAGCCAAACAGACACGCGCACTTAGAAGTGCACATAGCACTTCATTTTTCCTCCCTTTCATTGCCTGGCCCTGCTCCTCCCTGCACACGCTGGCTCAGCCAGCAGCTATAAAAATAAAACAATGATAAAACATTGTTTTATTTTTCAGCTGCTGGCTCTGAGCCAGTGGGGCGATAGTCCTCCACCATTGCGGAGGAGCAGCCCAGCTGCGGCCAGCACGGATTGGAGGTAGGGGGCCAGGGGCGGGAGGGGGGGAGGACGCGTGGAAACGGGCATTAAAAAATAAAATAAAAACATACCTTCTCGCTGCTTCCTCACCCCGTCTCTCCTCCGTAGTCCTCCCTCGCTGGCCTGAACAGGAAGCACACCCAGGTTCTCAGACAGCCAATCACAGCGCTGCCTTAGCAGCGTTGTGATTGGTCTGAGCGCCGTGTTTCGGCGCTCAGACGCTGACTGGGAGCCTGGGCATGTTCTCCAAGTGGGCTGTAATGCAGCCTACATGGCGAACATTTAAAGTGTGCAAGACTGAGATGGCCGGCCAAGCAGTCATTGCACACTTAGGAGGGTACTACCACTCCTCCCCTGCCCCCGCCCCTCATGCAAAGCTGCGAAAGTAGGAGAAAATAAAATGATAATAACGCAAGTTATTATCCTTTTTTTCCCCTGTATTTCATTGCTAAAAAAGCAGTGGGGTGACGCTCCTCTGCCTTAGCGGAGGAGCTGCCACTGGAGCCGCTGCTGATCACAATGCTGTTTTCTGCACTGTGCTATCAAAGAAGGGGCCTCTGCACTTTTTGGGCATCTTAAGCTCATACATTAACTCAAAATCCCCAAATTAATATGTGTTTTTCAGACAGCAGAGCTTAAAAACACAGAGAAATAATTACCTCTTTGTGTTTCAGAGCTCTGCTATTGTAAAAAACATGTATTAACTCGGAGACATTTCCAGGTAATGTATGCACTCAAGATGTCTAAAAAAACTGCACAGATCACTTCTGTGTTGGTGCTGCGCAAAAAATGACATCATGATCAGGGCCACTGGAATTATTTGATTGTGTGGGTGCGATGTTTTTTGCAAATTTTAGATTTGCCACATAATCCACCATCTGCTGCATAATCTAAAGATGTTAACAACAACAAAAAATGTGCTTCTTGCTCAAACTGTTCATAAGTTACTGAAAACGCAGCTTTGCATCGTGCTACGCAGTGGAAGGCCTTTTACAAAGGCTGAATAACCACCTTTCTGTTGCCTATTGCTGTATTTGGATGTCAAACTGGTACTAAAGAGGACCAACCAAAGCCCAGACAGTGTTTACAAGTGTAACAAGCATTGGCAAAGCCAATAGGTCTCGACAGTCTGACAACTATGGGTGTTGTTAATGTCTTTTAGACATGTTGTCAAGCCACACTAAACAGTATGGGGTGGAAGGCAGTTGGGGAGAAGGTAAACAAGCAAAATAATGGGGGGGGGGGCAAGTCAAGCAACACAACACGAGGGGGGTGGAGGGCAGAAGGGATCTTAGGCACTAGCTGAGCCCTAAAAATATTGCTATGTAAATCATACAACACACATCACATAAAATATGAAAAATGTCTTCAAAATTCAAAAAGGTGTCTTTGGTTTTACCATGTGGAACATAACGATTTACCTGCCTAGATATGAGCAGCACTTACAGAAAAGAAAAAAATGTAGCAGACATGAAATAATGAAGTGACTTAATTGAAATACTCTGATAAAATAGGGTCGCAGGAAGTTCAAATGTTGTACACATTAATACTTCCGTTCCGAGAAGCTACTGAAATTTATATGGAGTTCGGGAGTAAAAACAAAGAGGCATTTTTTTTTACTAAGCATGCCACTTGGGGGCATATTAGCAAGACCGGCGATAAAATTATCGCCGTTTTAGCGGCAGGAAACTGCCGCTAAAACGGCGATAATGGGCTTGCTAATATGCGTTATAGAATTCAATAGAAGCCCAGGTTAGATGTCCTGCACATCTAACCTGGGCTTCTATTGGATTCTACTGCGCATGTTAGCAAGCCCATTATCGCCGTTTTAGCGGCAGTTTCCTGCCGCTAAAGCGGCGATAATTTTATCGCCGGTCTTGCTAATATGCCCCTGAATTACTATAATCACTAAGGGCACACAGCTCAGCTGCACACGGTCCATAGCTAAAGCAGGCCTCATCAGTGAGCTGTGCTACGCTAGGAGTTTCCCCTCCTTCGACAGTGCCTATGTTGCAACCTGCTGCTGGCAGTTTGCGTATGACATCCACACCTCTGTACCCCCAACTCCCTGACCTAAAATTACACGAGAGGGCAGAGCAGGCCGGAGTGTAGATGAGCTGTGACATTGATAAGGCACATTATAGCACTGCATTGAGAAGTACTTATTAAAAGTGATACTTTTGTACAACTGGTATTCTGGACTCACATATTTGAAAGCACTTTCATGCACGCTAATGAAGAAAAAAGTTTTGATGAAATAAAATATTTTGCCAAGAGCACACATTTTAATTAGAGAAGCCGCAGTCTATCCAGGGTTTCTGGTTTCACTTTGTATAATTCAGTCAGGAAATATGTATCTATTTGTTAGGTTTCACCTGCACAGCGCTTGCGAAATCTATTGTTTTTAATATAAACTTAAAAGGGGCTCATATCTCGCCTTCTCTCTTTCCTGGCTTTTCATTGGTACCTGTGCTTGCCACATACTTCTCCTCATTTCTATTGGCTGTAGTATATTTCCCTACATTTACCAATGCTTGTTCCTCATCTGCTTCTCTTATCAGTTTCCCATGGCCAAAATACTGTTAACATCTGCTTTGGTGGAACTATTTATTTATGAAGTTTTGCCTCTTTCTGCTTTTTCGTCTTGCAGCAGTTTTATATAGAGCAACTTATCACCTGGAGAGATTAAGTGATTTTCCCAGAATCACAAGATGTTGCACCGCTGATACTCGAACTGGGATCCTCAGCTCTCAAGTCAGCAGCTGAAGCTGCTGCGCCACATCCTCTCCACTCCTGTGATACTTGCTAAATATGGTAATTCCAGAGACTTCTGTCCCAGGATCAAAGTTTTGTTTCTCTGTACGGCACAGTGTTCTGTGCACAATCTTGTTTAAGAAGGGAGCACAGGACGGAAGCACAAGTCACACACTTGACTGTGTAGGAAGTTTGGCAACAACTCGAGTTGGTCTTGCACTGATTTAAAGGCACTTCTGTTCCCTGCAGTGACACCAGCCCCTGCTCTGATAGCGTGGATTGTGGCATTGGTGGCCTAATGGGATTGCTTTATTATTTGCGAATGATCCCAAATGTGTTGCAAGCCATGGAGCAAATTAAAAGAACTGTGCAAACAGCAAAAAGTGAACATAAATGAACCAGAATGGAGCAGTGGGGAAAACACAAGCACTCGTGAAGTGCTGGAACACAAAGAGAAAAGTAACTCCAAAAACAGGAGCAGCAGATGGACACAAGTACTTGGTCCATGCTCCAGGGCAGGGCCAAGCACAAGGACAGGGCATGATACAGGCATGCCTTCACAAACTGAAATGAAGGAAATGAGAGTGAAGCTGCATGAAGCACATGAAAATGTGTACACAACATATTTCAAAGAGACAGTGCATGCGGTGTTTAGTCCAGACCTAAAAATGACAAAATAATGAAGTAAAACTGTCACAAAATGTGCCGCATTACGCTGCATAATTTGCTTTTTCTTGACGCATAATTTACTCAAGCCTGCTACATAATTTGTCCCTCATCTGCTGCATAATTCCAGTGGCCCTGTTCATGATATGGCCAGTAGTGTTTAAGCATGCTTGCGCGCATGCACTGCCAATGGTTTTTCCCATGTTGCAGTGTTTGTCACCCGGAGATCGTAGTCGGATGGTTCCATCTTGGGGGAAGTAATTTATTTCATAAACATGGCTGAATGCCCATGAAAGGGGTTCTCGGCTAGAAGCCGCAACTAGGTTGTGTTGTCTCTTTTGTCATCTCATCCCACACCAACACCACGTTGGCGATATGGACCACGTAGGCCCTGCATCATATTGGTGCCCCTTGCTTTGATCTCCATGAGCTTTAAACAGTACTTTTGACCATGGCCCTGCCAACTAGTGCAAGGCCATAAGAAGCGCTGCTGCTGGCCCCTTTTTTATCTTGTCTTGGGCCCACCCACGTGTTCAGAGACTATCTTGATATGGCCTGATGACGAGAAGCTCTAGCCCGACTGTGCTGTGATAACTGAGTCACCCCGTCTCCTGATAAGTTGCTCCACAAAGGCAGGGGAAAATTGAAGAAGCATTCTTCCCCAACATGCTCCTATGCAGTTGCATCATTATGCTCCACTGCTACCAGGGATGCAGCTGGTCCACTGAGCGGCCACTGCAGACATCAAATTAAACAGGTGATTTAGCCTCACATCCTACCTCACTCCATGCCACACATCTACTGTGCCCATTATGTCATCCATCCCAGCAATCAACCCCTTTGGAAATTCCGGTTCACCCTTGTCACAGGCACACAATGGGAAGCTATGAGTGAACAGTCTGGAGATATACTTTACAGCCATAGGAGTCTCACAAGAGAGGAAGGGACCCCTGCTTTTAAACATGGTGGGGAAGACATTTTCAAGTTATTACACAACCTCATAGAAGCTGGCCCACCTCACACTTACCAGCCCCTGGTGAATGCCCTGAATGAACACTTTGCACTTTTGGCAAATCCCCACCATGACTGGTTCTTACTCTGCCAAGCTCTCCAGAAGAGTTAGTGAACAAATTCTATGCTCAACTAACAGGTATGTTTAGCCAATGAAAGTGAAGACATCAGAGCCCAATTCATACAGGGATGTGTGCATTCCATAACAGTGCCCAACTCCATCCAGAATCTTCCCTGTGGACACTGTGGCATAATCTTCTCCCACCCAGGAGCCTGCCGAACTCATGGCACGAAACATACCACCTGCACTAATTTTAATCACTTTGAGAAGGTGTGCACATTGCCTTGTCCATCCAGGCCACCCCAATAGATTAACACAGAGGGCTCCAACGAGTATCTAAGGAGCTACTAATAGCTCACTAGCCCCTTTGAAGTAGCTCAGTAGTGAAGCCAAACCCATTACTTCATTCAGAGAGGCAGTGCATATTAAAGAAGGCAACACTGCTCATCTCAAGTGACAGCCAGCCAAGCCAATGGCAGGGCCTCATGACAACAATCAAACACTCATTGTGTCAGCCATTTGGGGTCTGCACCATGACCATCTTTCTCCACTCTCAATCTAGCTAAGTCACAAGGAGATTGGACATGTTGTAGGCTCTTGTCTGTCAGTCAGACAGTGTGTGAACAGAGGGCCATGACAGAAGAGTGCCAGCAGTAAGCTGAGCAGTAACCAGTGCTGACCCACTGCAATGTTGGACTGCTGGAGTGAAAATGAAAAGATGTTAGTTGGGTGCATAATGAGACCAAGAGCTGAGGCGAGCAGGGTATGGATCTAGAGCTGAGACAATTTAGAGCCTCATGTGCATTCATCTGTGTGTTTGTGTGTAGGCATGTGCACAATTATGTGTGTGGTTATGTTGTTTGTGTCAGAGGGATGTGATGCTTTGGCTGTTACTTCATTAGTCAGGTGGAGGAATTCAATAATGATAAACATTTTTCTAGCATTTCTGCTGGTAACCTTGTCTGAAATGCATGGGTGGTGACTGATAACCCTGTTTAGGATGTTTATAATGTAATGTTAATATATGTAGTCACTATTTTACAGTGATATAATTTGCTAGTAACTCAGGGGAACTCAAGCAAATGGGGAGGCTGAAAGATTAATGCAAACCTTCACTTTATTACTGTTTGTGTGCTGCATAAATATTTACACATTGCCTCTAAGTTAAGCCTGACTACTTCTTGTGCCAAGCTGGCCCAGGGTTAAGCACAGGTTAATTTAGTGACTTTTTGTGGTTCACCCTGCTAGGGAATGTGGCTGTTGCTTGACCAGGGCTAACACCCCAGTCAACTAACAACCCAGATTCTCAAAGGGTTCGAGGAAGAAGATGGAGTCTCAGCAGAGTCAACAAGTCCAGCAGTTCCCCAAGATCTGGTGATCAGTGGGAGTTGCATCGTATCCAGGTAACCTGTTGGCTAAAACTTTTTCAGGAGTCGAGGATGCAGGTAGTAGGAGACAGCTGGGAGAGCCAGATCCAAAATTCAAGCTAGATGCCTTGCAGGCATGATCTGATCATCCCAATTCCACCTCTGGGTCATTTTGACCCCCTAGCAGCACTGCAAAGACTGTGAACAATAGAATATGTTTTGTGTGTGATTTCTGCTGGTCAGTGAGGATAGTCTGATGGCCTGTTGTTTGTTTTTGAGGGATGTAGTTTTGATTGTGCTAGCATTCACAATCATTTTGCCCAAGTTGCAGTGTTGGTCACTAGGAGATTGGAGCCAGAAGGTTCCATCCCGGGTGACGTCTGTTATGCAATTATAGTAGCTGAAACCCTGCAAATTGAGTTTTTGGCAAAAAGCTTCAACTAGTGTGTTTTGTTGCATCGCATGTCGACACCACACCAGGATGTCAGGGTAATCTCTAGGATGCAGTTGAAATTTAGAGTGAATTTTGCAGGAGACACAGCCAGAATAATTGTATAAGATTGCGGAAAAGTGGAAGTTTAAAGAAAACTGATTGGTGCCAACATTCAAGCACGTAACAAGTGTGGACGCAATTTCTATATTGTTTGGTAGAAAATGCCGGGACCACCCCAAATAAGCTAGAAAACTAGGCTGAGTTTAAATTAACCGCACCATGAGGAAAATTGAGCGGTCATCCTGAAAATCATAACAATAACAAGAAAAGCATGCTCGAGCCCCAAAAAAAAAAATTAAGGGATCCGCAAAAAATAAATACATCCCGGTTTTGGTTAGTTTTTGTTAAAACAAATAAACGTGAAAAATGCCATGCCATAAACCATATATTCAGATGCACAGAATACAATATGCTATATATTACCATTGTTGAGTGGGGAGGGACATCATGACTCACTTGAGATTTCATGAGCCCTGGCACCTCCCCACACTCAACTATGATAATAAATAGAATATTACACTTTGTGCAACTGCATATATACTGTATATTACACAGTGGCAATCACAACGGTGGCAGTACGGTTCAGCTGCGCTTTCCATTGAGAAGGCATTTTTAAACTTACCCACCATTGTATCTGTACCAAATTTGGCACTCAGTTCGCATAGTCAGCCAAGGTCTGGCAAGCCAAATTTAATGCAGTTCTATGTGAGGATAAAAACGTAAAGAGAGGGAGTCAAAAAAGTGTATTATCATTTTTTCCTCCCATAGGAAATCTTGCTCTCAAGTACAACCAAAACCACTCAACTGATTTACACCAAACTTGGCATGAATGAAGAACGTTTCCCAGAAAGTGCGTGTTTGTTGGTTTGAGGTAAATACGTTCAATAGTTTTTGAGATATCAGCATTTGCAAAAGGTGCTTGTTAGAGTTTAAAGGGTTAAAACTTTTGCATATCGTTCAGTTGAAAAGCCATTGTGGATTTGCCTATAACCCGATTTGCCTATAAGGGGAGAGGAGTTGCCTAACGGCTAGGGCGGTCGACCTCGAATCTGGGGAACTGGGTTCGAGTCTCGGCAATGACGCTGAACATCCTGTGATTCTGGGCAAATCACTTAATCTCCCCATGCCTAACAAAAATGAATGTGTCCTCATGTAACGCAACTGTGCTATGTAAAGCGCTCTGATACCCGAAACCTATGGGTCAAGTTCGCGCTATATAAAACTCTGTAAAAAAAAAAAAAACCCTGGCATTGTTGGATGAATATGCATGAAATTTGGCAGACAGTTAGTATGTTGATTTTACTCTTGATATTTTCATATTCACGCCAATCTACCTGGGGGTAGTTGACAAGGGGGAGGGGAAACAAGTGTTCATTTGCTAGTAACTTTGGCATTATGTGATGAGTCTAAACAAAATTTGACTGAAGTGTGAAATGACAAGTTTTCTATTGGTATGTCAAGTTTTGTGCCAATCCATTATGGCTGAGGGGGTCAATAAAATTTTCATTTGGTTTTAATGTTGGCACTGTTTGAGGAATGTCACACAACTGGAACATACAGTTAGCAAGTTGCACCAAATGTAGATATTTCAAATTCTGGGAAGATCCAATGGGAGAGGGACAAAGTTAAAAGGAAGTTTCAAAAATATGTTTGATTTAATAGTAACTTTGGAACCGTCTGATGGATTTGTATGAAATTTGGCAGAGACTTCTTTTGGTATTTTTAGGTTTGTGCATATCCATCAAGGGGTAGCAGTTGAAAAGGAGGGGTTGTTCGTTTGCCAGTAATACTGTCACCATGTGATGCATCTCAACAAACTATGGCAGAAGCTTGAAGGGACTGATTTTCTCTTGGTATGTCAAGTTTTGTGCCAGTCCATTTGGGGGGGGTGCAAAGTTAAATGGATAGCACAGTTAAAGGGATAGCATGTAAAATTGTAAGTATTATAATAGTGATTTTTGATAAATTTCCATGAAAGTGTCAGGCAGTTAACAAGTTACATCAACTGCAGGTATATCAGGTTTTGCACAGATCCAGTGCGGGTGTGAGCGAAAAAAAAGGTGCGAGGGTCAAACATTTTTGTTTTACTAATTACGTTGGCACCATTTGAAAGATCTGCATGAAATTCAGCAGAGATTTAGCATATTTAGCCTACTCATGGTCATCTCAGTTGGGAAACAGCCTTTACAACGATGTTTTTACCACGTTGTGACTTTACCATGCATTTTTAAGCACACATGTTTTTACAACGTGTATGTTTTTACAACAGATGCCGGTACCACGCATTTAAGGTAAGTTGGGGGATGTGGGGGATCTCCCCCTACAATACATTGTTTTCAAATGAATAAACAATGTATGTTAATGGCATCCGTTGTAAAAACATACATGTTGTAAACAAATGCATGGTAAAAAATGCGTGGTTAAGGCTTGCGACCTATTTCCTTGCGTTGTTCCGTCGTACAACCTCTCAGTTTCATGGTGCTGTTTGATGAATCTGCATACAAAATATGCCAGCTAGCAAATTAAGTCCAGAGCAAAGCCAAGCAGACTTAGCGACCAAAGTCTGCTGTGCACAGTTCAAGCTGGTTGAGCACATATCCTGAAAAAAAGGCTGTGCACAGGGCAGAATGGGTTCATGGCAGGGAAATGTGGTACATCATAAAACCCCAAGAAATACACTGAAAAAACACATTCGAAAGTCAGTTATAGTTCAACAACACAAAACCAAAAATACCCTGAAATTCACCAGTTATGGTGTGCAACTTACGCTTCTGCCGTACTCAGTATACCCCTTAGATAATGACATGTACAGAAATAGTCTGTCTACAAAGAGCAAACCATGGCAGGGTTAGGTGCGGAAGGCAGAAAACTGGCTAATCTCATTTCACTGATGGATGCTTCAAAACACCACAAAGGCTTCTGCACCCCTGAGCCCCAAGCTTAGGAAAGGTATTAGCAATTATCAAGTACAAATATCAGCTAAAAGATTTAAAGTGCTGAAGAAGCCTGAACAGCATGGAAGTGAATCAAACTATGTAAAGAAGGGGGCAAAAATGTGAGCAAGGCCATCAGTGTGAGCAAGCACAAAGAAGCGGGTCCAACAAAGAATACTATTACAGATGTGGCTCCAGCTCACACATTGTGCCCTCGAAGAGGGGTGTTGCAGCAGCAAAAGAGTATTAGAAATATGACATGAAAGGACATGTTTACTGTTTATGCAAAGTAAATCCTTTTAACACTGAGAGAAGAAGAGAGAGGTACTAACGACAAATGCTTTTATCCTCCCTAGGTATACTAGAATCACAAAGTGGAAAGTATAGGGCTCTACATTTTTTTGTCAATCTATTTATTTACAGGGTCAACATGTTTTGGCCAACGTGTATAAGCCCTATGGGTCAGCGGCCTTTGTCAGGACATTGAGCAATCTGGCTGTCTATGAACAATAGTTTGAATGGGTTCTAACACTTACTGCATGTAAGCATTGTTATTGCTTGCTACATAACGATGAATTATGACAAAGACAAAACAAACACAGAAACGCATCTTATGAGAGTTACTCATATTTTGTATGCATTCCTGCAATCGGATATTTTCTGTGGACAAGAGACTATAAATTACATTAAGTTATATAAGTTCACCTTCTCCGCAGTACTTATTTTTGGTTTTTGCATGCATGGTCTTTTGTGAAGTGAGGCACAGCACGCAATGAAGCACAGTATACATGGTGTGGAATAGTGGTAGTATACACATACAATTCGTTCATCACACCCTTACCCGAGAATTTAGATATTTGGTCTCAATCATGGAAATCAGGGGATCTTCACCCTGTAATCACACACTGTGGGAAAACATAGCTACATTATTCTTACCCCTGTTTGTAGGTTTGCAGTAGTGTCATTTGATGGATCATGTAAGCAGAAGGTCTATCTATGCCCCTCTACGTGGGAATTGAGTTTTCTAATTTTGGCACGGTTTATAGCATGCCTGTATTAGTCACTCATTACTAGAGATTGCTCTATTTGACTGTGCAAAAAAAGTTACCCTTTGTGGGAAATCCTTCTAGTGACATTTGGTGTGGTCTATTTATATGAGCACTAGCATCATGTGCATGATACTTCTGTGGAGATAAAAGGCTTTCTTTTAGCCGAATGGGGAAAACCATGATACAACAGTATACAGGTTATGTAAGCCCCATTTGTGTAAAACCTGCCCATTGTTTCCAAACCATAATTATGCATTCTTTCCATTTATTTGAATGGTGTATGTTAACGCAATCTGGCTGTGAAATATATTGATTAGGGACTCTCCATTGCACCAGGAATCTACTTATGGGATGTAATAGCCTCCATAATTGGCCAATTATTTACTTCTTCAAGGGGATGATACCGCCATTTAATGCCTTGGATACCCTCCACTGTTGGAGGGTCCCTCAGACATTCTCCATTTAACTGGGTCATCTGTTGTGGTGCAACAGTGGCTAGAGGACGCGCTGCACACTGATATGTGCATCTGGCATCCGACATGTTCGTCCAGTGTTACTCTTTTAGATATACCATTTGCAAGGGTAACAGGTATTGTTTATTACAGGGGTTTCAGTCCTTTCAAATTCAGGTCTATAGCTACCTTTTTAGGTTGATTATATGTATTGCATTCAAGTGTATTTTTATGATGCAGAAATGTAATTGTTTAAATAGTGTAAAGAAATTTGTGTTAATTCTGCTGAAAGATGATTCAATTAATATGCATGCACATGATGTAAAAAAAACCTGTCTTGTGCCTATAGGCCCGGGACTTGGGTAACTCTGATACCTTCGGGTCGAGTTTGTGCTATATAAAACTCCCCCAAAAAATGGATGACTGCCAGGTGTGAGAAAGTGCCCTCTTTCTGCATGGTTGCCCCCACTTTTTGCTGAATTGCTGATGTGCTTTGACTGAGTGTGCCCTGGGCTCCTGCTAATCAGGTACCCAGGGCCTATGTTCTTTCCCTAAAACTGCATTGAAGCCTAAACCCAATTGGCATCTCTGGCCACAGGTCAGCCCCTGGTAAATGGTACCACAGGTACCCAGGGCACTGTGACCAGAGAAGGCCTCTAAGGGCTGCAGCACTTATTGTGCCACCCTTAGAGGTCCTGTACCATTACACTCGCACACTGCCTTTGCAGGCTGCGTGTTTTGGTGCAGAACAAAGTGAAGAGTCGACATGGCACACATCTCTGTGTGCCATGCCTACAACCCACTGCAATGGCATAGATCAGTCACCCCCTAGCTGGGTGCACTATACCAGTGGTGAGGGTACAGGTGCATGAGCCCTGTACCCCTACAGTGTCTAAGTCCATTCTTAGACATTGTAAGTGCGGTGCTGCCATTAAGAGTATATGGTGCTGGGAGTCTGTCATTACGAACTCCACAGCACCATAATAGCTACACTGAAAACTGAGAAGTTTGGTATCAAACTTCTCAGCACATTAAACCCACACTGATGCCAGTGTGGGATTTAATGAAAAATGCACACAGAGGGCATCTTAGAGATGCCCCCTAAAAACTAACCCACCACTAGTGTCCAGGCTGAGTGGCTGCTTTCAGCTGCCACCACCAGACATGTTTCTGGACCCCTGGGTCGAGAGCCTGCTGCTCTCTGAGGCCTGAAACAATGCACATCCTGGGACGAGGTGCCAAGCCTCCTCCCCCAGGATTGGCAGGGTTCACGAAGGGGAAGCTTCAAAGGCTTGCCGCCTTTGTGAGCTTTCCCAGGCCACTTGCTGCTTTCAGCAACTGGTCCCCACTGGTTCTGACCCCCACTTTGGGCGAGAGAACCGGCGGGAAAAACAAGTGAGGAAGAGAGGTATGCCCACCTCTGCCAACTCCACCCCTCAGGTGGGGGAGGCGAGGTGAAGCACAACTCCCAGTCCCCGCCATCTTGCAGATGGGGGGACTCAGCCAACCAGGGACAGGCTCATGCCCCCTCCCACTGGAGGGTGGCATAATAGGAGTGTACCCACCCCAGGAAGGGACCCATTGGTCCCTGCCTTTTACCTACCTGTAACACCCCTAAATCTAGTATTTAGGGGCACCCCTGAACCTTGCTTCCTCAGACAAGAAGAAACTACAAGAAGAAGAAGACGGACCGAACAGCCGTGCAGCAGCTAACAAGAGGAAGACGCCCACTGACTTGGCCCCAGCCCTACCGGCCTGTCTCCCCATCGAACCTGCTCCTGCGAAATCCCGGTGTGTCCTGCAGCCAGCAACCTCGAAAACCCCGGAGGATCTGCCTGCCTTCAACCACAAAGTCTTTGTCTCCCGTGAACACCGGATTTGTTCATCTGCAACCTCTGGCTCCGGCTGGACACCGCGGATCCGCCCCACTCTGCTCCCGCCGTCCACTGCCCGAGCTCGAGTGGGCAAACACCACGAGGAGGTCACCTCAGCGATCCTGACCCGAGATCCGGTGACCCCTGACCTGCCTCAAGCCTCCAGCCGACGTCTGCAGCCTAAATCCAGAAGGTCCCCCCAACCGCGACAAGGAGTTGGTAAGAAGATCCGACCCCAAAAGGCACCCCTGCACCCGACGCCCCACGGCCTTGGGTGCCCAAACCGACGGTGCCTAACCAATCCTTAACTTCCCAACTTACCTCTCGAAGTGGTGGTCACACCCAGAAGACCTTCGTCCCCAAGCCTACAGTGCCTTTGCAAACCGGAGGTTCCCCATTGAAAACAACAGGGCGCCCGATGTCGAAACAGCACCCTGCACCCGGCCGCCCTAGTGACGCTGAGGGTGCACCTTTGGTGCTACTTTGCTTCCCCATTTGCCCTGAGCTAAAGTCCAGGAGCTTTGCTCCCACATCCAAGTGGCCTGCTTGCCAGCCGCCACCAACCGGAGGCCCCCTATCCCCCATTGGATAACATTGGGCCTATGCACTCTGCACCCGGCCGCCCTAGTGCCGCTGAGGGTGTAACTAGAGTGCATCCTTGACCCTGGGGGACCCCTGAGTCTACCCCCAGAACCTCAACTCCCACTATCAAATACTTACCTCAAAACCGATAACACTATTTTCCTCCATAGGATAACATTGACTGTTTTTCTTGGAAAAGTTTCTAAGTGTGGAGTTTGAAAACCTTAAGAAATTCTTTAAAATTGCACTAACTAACAAAAACGATTTTACTTACCTGTTTGCAGAAATGTCCCAGAGTAGTATCCAGGTATACTACTCTGAGTAAGAAAAGTAATCTCAAAAGTAACTTACCTGTAATTTTACTGAAAAGCCCATTCAAGTCTATGTACTGTATTTACAAAGTATTGCATTTCTCTGAGACCATACTGTAAGTCAAAACAAAGTGCATATACAATTTCAATTCAAACTGTTTACAAACTGCATTACTACTGTAAAGTATTTATTGCTTACCTGTGCCAGGCTTGCTTGGTTCTAGAAAATAAAATAACTAAAAGAATATTTTCATACAAAAACAATTGGTCTGAAGTTCAGTCTTTGAGTGTGTGAATTCATTTGCTGACTGAGTGTGTACAACAAATGCTTAAACTGTCCTCTGATACTGCCTTACTGCTCGACCACACTACCACAAATACAGAGTGAGGTGCTATCTAACTTTACCTCTGCCTACCTTTGGGGTTCCACTGGACTCTGTGCACACTATACCTCACTTTGGTATAGTATATACAGAGCCAGCTTCCTACACAAGGTATTCTTAAAGGGGTTGCTATTGGGTATATGTGGGTGAGGGCCTTTCATTTCCCAAAGAAATATATTGACATTAAAATAGATTGACGAAAAAGATGGACATAGCTCTATACTTTGCACTTTGAGATTCCTGCAAAACACACCCTTCAAAGTGTCTATTTTCCATAAAAGAAGAGGAATCAGGATTGAAAGACCATTTAGATAATCTTGTTCTGATGGTGGCTGTGTTGCACAAAAAAGGATAACGAGGATCAACCTAGATGTGAAGTACAGGCAAAAGGAATTTGATGTGAACTTATTAGTGGACACAGGTGACAGATCACTATACTATCTTTGGAAATGTACAACACAATTCTGAATGGTATGTGGAAGCAGGATAATACCTGGACAGTACGGAGGTCATAAGCCTGGATTTGATGCATTGTTCAATGCCAAATACAATTTGGAAACACGCAAACGAAGATTAAGTATTGTGGAAAGCCTTATGATTTCAATGCTGTTGAAGTCAACCTTTAGGCTAATCTGCAAGAATACAAAGCAGGATTCAGAGCAAAATTGGCATTGCCAAAGGTTTCCAGTAAGGTATCACTTTACAAGAAAAAGTAAAACCAATAAAACATAAGGCGCTTAACATTCTCCTTTCTGTGAGAAATGAAGTCAAGATTATGTTAGGGGACTGGTGAAAAGCTGAAGTCGTTGAGTCTTTAAATGCCTGCAATGGCTCTCTCCATCTGTCATGCATGGAAGAAACGAGGAGAACTAAGATTGTGTAAAAACTTAGGGCCATTGAATCACCTCGTGATAGTTGACTGCCAACCATTGCCTTTGTTGCAGGAGATGGTGATGACACTGGGACAGGAGACCATATTTATTAACCTCGATTTTATTATCGCCTAACACCAATTTAATTTACTTGAAGACTCGATGCACTGGACCGCTTTTATAACCCTTTAATAATCATATTAATGTTGTTACATGCCATTTGTCCTATGGTCGCCGTCAGCTGTCTTTCAAATAAAGATATTTCTTCAGGGAAGGCTTAGAATTTTGCGGATTCCTAGGTCTGCTACTCATAGTAAATCTCAGAATGCACCAAAATCCATTGGTGGATGCGTGGGAACACTCATGTTCCACCAATGGAATGCTTCCCTGTGGCAAAGTAACATAAGGCAGTGACTTGAGCTGAATTGCATTACTACAGATTTGCCAAACACTGCATGGCCACACAAGGTGGCCTTGTGTGGCTTGTTAAATCTCATCTAGGTTTTTGCCCTTGTGCTACCTTGCGTGGCACAAGGGCAACACAAAACTTTGATAAATATGTCACAGTGTTTGCAAAGCTAAAAGAAGCTGACAGCCTTCCTTTCAACATGGACAAAGCCCATTATGTCATGCTCAAATTGACTGCTTTTCTAGTAGTGTTGCGGTCATGGCACATCCCAAGCAGGCAAAAGGCGGTGCAAAGCTCAGTTTCCAAGAGCAGCGTTGCTTGAAGTGCCAAGACCCAAGATGGAGCACACCATCCCGAAGCTGTCAGGAGGGCTGATCACATCTGTGCATTAGAGGGTCCCCAAGGTACTTCATCACTGCATAGCAACTCCCAAGGTTAGTTTGGACTGACCTGTCAGGCACTCTGGCACTATCAGATGGGCTGGTTTGAAAAGGCAAGTGTGTGGACAGTTTTTTAGGTTTTGCCTCAGACTGGGCATGTGATGTCATTGTGAAATCTCTTGTAAACAAAAAAAAGCTTAAATGGACTTAGAGCCCATCCCTTACTTACTATTACTTCCCATTGGTTGGCTTTGTTGCCACGCTAATTTCCTTGCCTCTTATTGGTCAGCACCTTCTGCTTCCACTTTCTCTTAGTGTCTTTCATGGAGCATGGACCAAGTACAGGTTCTTGTCTGCAGCCAGTGTCCTTCCAATTGCTGCACGCTTGCAGTGGCACTTTTCTTAATTTTTAATCTAGCACTCCACACTCCATTGTACCCCTTCCTGTCCCTACCACCCACTTGGGGGTCCTTGTTACTTGCTCCCGTTCCTCTCACCCCCTTCTGCATCCTTCCTTGTGGCTTGGCCCTGTCCCTGCCACTTCCTCCCTCAGCCTTGTTGCTTGTACCCATCTCCCCCACCCCTTCTGTGCCCTTGTTGCTAGCCGCGTCCCTCCCAACCACTCCCGCTTCATTGCTGTTGGCCCTGTCCCTTCCACATTGCTGCTGCAACATTGTTGCTTGCCACATGTTATGTTATGTTATGTTATTTAATTTTGTAGCGCGCACAGATACTCAGGAGTGTATCCCACCCCCTCCCGCTTTGTCATTACTTGCCCCCATCTCTTCCATCTCCTCCCACGTGATTCTTTTTTTCCCCGTCCATCAGAAAAAAGCACTATAACACAGTCATAGTGCTTTTTTTCCTAATTTTTAGCCATGTTCACAGCAGCAACGCCATGTGCACAGCAGCGACCTCACTACTGTGCAGCATGGCTGAAAGTAACTAAATCAATAGTTATATGACGCAGTCAACTTTGGCTGCATCATAGAACTTTTTGTATTTATTTTTCTTTGTCAGGTTGCACAGCAGTCCGGTCTGCTGTACAACAAAATATTGACAAAGCAAATAGATCTTGCATAGTCAAAACCTATTGGCTTTGCCAGTGCTTGTTTTTTTCGGTGCCCTTACGACCCATGGGACAAAACAATGACCCACACACTGACCCATTCAAGCTGGCACGTTTTGCAATGTCAGAGAGCTCGAGAAGCCAGTGCAACAATGCCTCCCTCCCACAATATGAGTTCTGCAATTGACTAGATTTGCAGTGGGGGCAACAAGACTGGTAAACACGCATGAGCTGCAGCAAGGAGCTTCCATCCCAGTGCCACCTTGAGGTGCTCATCTGCTCGTTGGACGGTGAATGAACTATAAACTATAGTGCAGACTCTGTGAACAGGCGGAAGAGTCACTCTTACACCTTCTGTGTATCTGCCCAGCTGTGAACAACTGGAGTTGGCATTTTCTAATGCCTGCTTTTCGTTCTCTTCGGGTCAGATCATGCCGACCAGCCGTAATGGCGTTACTAAACAGCCAGTCGCTACAGATTTCATGCAGGGCAGCCAAATTCCTGCACCAAGTCAGCAAATTACTACAAATATCAAATAAATAGTGTTTAATATTCAATTGAATAATCCATTATACGACTGCTATATTAAATCTGCTTATTTTGCACACAATCTTCAATTATGTGGTTGCTACAAAGGGCACAGTGTAGATGTACATCTGTCATCTGGCATCAACTCGTACATGGTACACTTTTCTCATGTTTTGACGCACATTGTGCCAAGCTGTTTAAGATCACGCTATCTTCTAAGTGCTCGCCACATTGATTTGCACATTCGCATTTTTGCACGCGAGCTACGTGGACTCAAATGTGCTGGCTTGGCATTAGATACACTATGTTTAAGGTTTTATGTAAGAAGCCCAAATGACCTTTTTAAACTTTCAACAAATTAAAAATGTAAATAGGAATGTTGTCACACTTGATGATTTTATGCTAATATTGTAATGGTTTTAACTAACTACACAATAAATTCTTAGTAGTATTGTAAAAACTATAAACTAAATTTTAGCGAATGCTAGAATACGTCAGCAACTTCAGAAATAAAGATGACATTGAGTACTTCATTCTCTATAACCAGACATCTTTATCTTGTATCACACTGAAAATAAAGCCTGACCTAGACATTAGCAAATTCAAGATCACTTGAGTGTACAACATGGAATTTCGTTTGAGCGGTGGACTGTTGCTATATTTAAGTGATATGCATATGCTGTGGTCTTCCAGCAATGGTGGCACTGCACTACAACTAAAGGGTAGCAAATAAATAGGCCTGGCTTTGCTGTGCTAACACATGCAGACACAAATACTGTTTGCGTGCATTGAAATATCCAAGCCAGACCTCTGTTTTTTCTTATTATACTTATTTTCACAGAAAGATTAATGATATCAAAAACTACAAGGAAGAAAGTTTTTTATTAACTAACAAGGCGGCAAACAACATGTACATGGTCGTATTTTCTGATTAACTTAATTATTACTCACGTAACATTGCGAACTAAAAACGTGAAAGTGAAATTTTAAATATTTGTGAAATGAACATTTTGCAAATTCTGCCACTGTTTTCATACAGGCGACCTCTACCCAAAATACTCAAAACTTTGGGCCTAGTTTAGATCTTGGCGGAGGGGAATACTCGTCACAAACGTGACGGCGATCCTGTCCTCCGTATTCCGATTAAATTGTATCCTATGATATCGTAATAGGGCGGACCATCCGCCGTGATCTAAATATGTCTTAGTATAGTAAAAACGTTTCTAACCACTGGGTGGCAGCAGAGTCAAAGGAATTCATTTAATTCAGGGGACGTTCAGCCAAAGAGGTAGCTTCTATACACATGCGCAAAGCAGCTCCAGGATTGTTTGATGTCGGTGCGTCATGAAGAGCGTGGGTGAACCTTGAAAGGTAACGGGGAGCAGCTGGAAAACAACAAAGGGCTTCGGGTTCATCTGATACTTGTCATGATGTATTCTGCCCGCTTCTGACATTTTTGACACAATAGCCACTGCGCAATGAACTACATACTTTGTACAGTACATTGTTGAACAGATTAATCAAAACGCCACAAAGAAATTGCACTTAAAAAATGTTGATGCTCTTTAATGTATTTGGATTTCCTTCTGTCTTAATTCACAAAGGCATGTTAACTCTATCATATATCCACTCAAAGCACTACTATGTTTTACTAGACAGTCGGTTGACGTGCATAGCTGCCAAGGTTTCAGATTGCTATGTGTGACATTTTTTTAATTTCAGTGCAATTATGAGTGACATTTCAATGATTATGAGTGACAATTTCTCGCAAGCAAAACCAAGCAATGAAGTCCATGAGAACGGATAAATACTACCAATTATACTCTTTTGAGCTGTGAGAAACTCTAAAAAGATCTTGAAACTGCAGAGCACCTGAAATTAAAGTTTCCTATTGATCACAAAATGTCTGCTTTTTATACCTAGGTGTTCTTTGTATTCTGGGATTTGTATGCCCATGCATTATTATAGGAAAGGAGAAAACTATTAATCTCAGATTTCAAAGTATTTAGGATTAACAAATCAGGATCCACGGTGTTACAATTCGCATGAAGCACACAACAGGAAGCAGCTACGGATAGGTCACATTATAGTACTTGGTGTCATGTGACACAGTTATAAGTAATGTAAACCCATCTCCCCACCATAATAACAAAAAGATACAACCAGGCCTGGACTGGCCCAAAAGCAGCAGCAAATGCTGCTCAGTGTGCACATTCACCCTCCTGCCAATAACAAGGATTACTGCCTTCACTATTGCTCGCTATTCTGCAGCAGATCACATGTAGTTCCTACTGTAATAGTCCCTTACCTTCAGGGTTACCACCAGGCTCTTTTTTACTGGCATGACCAGTATTTTATTGTCCTGGCTGTTACAAAAATTCTGAGAAGCCCTGAAAGTCGATATTTTTCCCCTCATCATGCAACTTTAAACAGTAAAAATAAAAACACTTTGCAGTGTTCTGGAGCTGCGAAGTTAATGATAACTGGCTCATAAATAAAGTAAAGACAGAAAGTCCATCGTAAAATATATACACTTTACAACGACATTTTTTTTTATAACTCTGTCATGCTTGAGCCTTAAATCTACATGGTCTCTGGTGCAGAGCAGAATGCAGTGGCACAATGCTGTCTTTTAAAGACAACTCGGGCACCGGGTCAGAGCGTGACCGGCCAGGTGTGCCCCAGCAGAGCGGGCCAGCAGACAATCAAGTAACAGACCCTGCTTTAGCCAGCCTTTGCCCACTGGGCCCCTCTGGGTTCTCCCTGGCAATCAATCAGATGCAGAGCAAATGTGCACTGCAGGCCACTCTGTCCCACGTGGGACCCGGCCAAAACAGGATGTGAGGCCCCAACAACATGGATCTTCTTCGTCAGCTGCCGAAGTAATTAAAATTAAAGAGTCAACAGTCTGCTGACTATCGGACTCGACAGCCAGGCATTGAAGCCTCAGGCTGAGGCACAAAACATACATAGGTCACAACCAAGGTGCACGCCATGTCAATCTTTATTTAAAAAACAACTCGACCCTAAATCATTCACCCCGAGCGCTGCGGTCGTCCCGGTCGGAGCACAACTACCAGCCTATCCCCGCAGCCACCAGCATGGTACAGATGATGTCGCAGCTGAAAATTAAGTAATCACACTAAGACTTTAGCTGTAACGCAGGGCACACAGGCGAAGATAACCCGCATGATAATATAATTGAAACCACATTTTAGAAGAGTGAGGATATTTCACTCTACTGACTTACTTTGAGAGGTGAGCTTCAGCGGCTGCAAACTGGTACGGGCCCGGCCTCCTCGTGACCACAACCACTCCAGCGGCATGAAAATTCAGCGGCCGAGCTGCCTGTAGTGGTGTGTTCTGGGATTTAGCAGTCACCGCGCCGTTCCTGTGCTTGGGGTTAGGTCGGGTTTGCTGCCGATCGTGTGGATGTGTCGTCGATCACGTTTTTTAAAAATATGATTACTGCGGTGCGAGCAGTGCTCATTACCACTGCAGCACCTACAACCGGAAGGCCCCGCCGGGTCTCGGTATTAATTGGGCTGCAGTCAGAGAGTGGCTCAATGTGACTGACACTAGCTGCGCAGCCGGCGCAGCAGGCGGGATTTTCCCAGGAAGCAGGGCAGATAGTGTAACATTGTAGCAGATCTTTAACTGTTGAGCTGCTGCTGCTCTCAAGTGAAGTCTGCTGCGGCTCGGGGCGCACACAGGTGGCGCCGGCGCGCGCTAGCACCTGGCTTAGTGGGCAGCCAGTTTCAGCGCTGTCAGCAGAGTGCGGTCAGTGGAAAAAATGCGTGACAATGCATTTCAGTGCGGTGATGCGGGAACACCACACTGAAATGCGTTAGCGTCACGCCTGATGCGTGATACTTGGCAGGCCTGGACGTGGCATGTGACGTACGAGTGACAGTGTGGATGCAAACAAATGTTAGTGTGTGGTAGGTTAAAGGGCTGCACCTACAAGCTCTTTATGAATGCCAGTACATGGAAAGGTTTGTTTTGGATGCTAATGCTACTTAATGCTACCAATTATGGTTTTTGGAGGCCACACAACATCACCTAATGTGTAGTAAAAACAAAAGCGCACTCAGGGATGCAGTGCAAAGAATTTAAACAGCAGTTTTAATCAATTCATGTATATAGCAGCAATAGCAGGTCAGAGCCCCAGAAAAATGTTTGCGGACAATCGAGAGTTGAGCTCAATCACTTCCGGATTCCTACCCCCTTCTGATTAGTAAGATACCTCAACCGTTTTGTGGTTCTGCGGCCGATTGTAAACCAATGCAGGAGCTTCATACAACGTCACTTGGCCACATGGCTCTCATATACCCAAAGCTGCCAAGGTTTCAGATTGCTTACGTGTGACATTTTCATGGTTTCCGTGTACTTATGAGTGACATTTAAGATCAAATGTGTGACACTTAGAGTGATACTTAGTATGTATCTTTTTTATCCTAAATGAATTTACTTGTCTTTTAATATTGTATTTTTAATCCAATTTCTTTTTACCTTGTTTTTATCTGTAATTATTGATTATTATGCTATGAAAATGAGATATATTAATTGACTGTATGTATGACTTTCACACTTTTATGATCTTAATGGTTAAGTCGAATAAAGTTAATTGAATTGAATTTAGTGACATTTAAGATCAAATGTGTGACACTTAGAGTGATACTTTCTCGTGAGCAAAACAATGCAATGAAGTCAATGGAAATAGATGCATATCGGAAATTACACCCATTTGAGCAACAAGAAACTTTAAGAAAATCTTGAAACTATTGCAAAGCAGCTGAAATGGAAGGGCACTAACCTAGTGCTCTGTGATAAAAGCAGTAACCCACCGAGCTATTCACATTAAATACAGTTCTGTGATATGCTGGTAGACTTTCTTTGTAGCAGGCATATTAACCCTCTGTGCTGCTTTAAGGGGAGCCAAAACTGCCAGTGGAGAAAACTCTGATCTCTTTCCAGCAGGCACTGTAATCATCAGAGTTATCTTTGACATTTTTATTGTTGCCTGAAAACTGATGGACACATAGATAACTCTGCAGCTTGTGCTTTTAAACCCATATGTTGTAAGTACAGAACCCCACCCCAGCTCAGCGCCAGGTGGGGCTGAACCCCAAGTAACAAAAGGATTTCTGTGACAAAAGCAGTAACCCACTGAGCTATCTACATTGTATGCATGGTACACGTTATTTGCAGCAGGCACACAAACCCTCTGCGCTACTTTATGGCGACTGCCACTAAACAAAAGCGGGAACGTTAATCATGAGAGTTTTCTTTAACTTAACCAACTCACTAAGTCAAGGGCAGTGCTTGGAAAAATAACGACTGCATCGAGCTGATGCTATCGCTGCAGCAGTCTATGGACTCGCACACGCTCACAGCTGAGAGCTGCTCAGGTCACTTGCTGATGAAGATAGGAGAGTTGCAGATGCTTCTCTCTGTCTGCAGTACTGTAGAAGTTGCGATGAGAGCTCATGTCTTGGCGCGCTGGCAAGTTCAGAGCAGGCCTGTGCCATGTGCCTTTTAAAGACAGAGTAAGCACTCACCGACCACTTGACACAAACAGCTAACCCCCACCCCCTACACACACAAGCAGGGCAGCATGTGTCAAGGAGGCGATAAATCGAGTTGTCCACTGGCATTTTGGTGTGCGGGGCCTGGCAGCTGCAATTCCTTCCTGGGGGCCGGTAATAATTAATTAGAAACATCCTGCCTCTGCCGACTGTACCCTTATGTCTAGCTGGAAGGCAGCTAAAGGAGAGACAACATATAATTCAATTCAATTCATCTTTATTCGGATAAGAAAATATCCATAAAAGAACAAAGTAAAAATACCAGCAAAATTTTAAAAACAAACAAACAATACATACATGAATAAAAATTTAAGACAGCCATCACGAGGCTAAAAAACAGTAAATACACAAAACATATACATACGCAATGCTCAGGGGATTTGTCTTACACTTATAATTTGTTAGGGGCAATAGTATAATAGTTCCTAGAATCAACTGATACAGGCAACCAATATCCACTGATTTGATAAATAACATCAGACTAAAATAGTAACACATATTAAAATGAGAATAAAAAGTTCATTAAATATAGCAGCATAATGATGTAAAATGCGAACAATTTATCACATTAGACCAGCGTTAAAATCAAACAAATTCATTAAATCTAGCAGCATAATATTATAAAGTGCGAGCAGTTTATCAAAAATTATGTAACAATGAAATACACACAATAAGATTATGCAACCTACATATAAATGAAGGGTTAAAAATGGGCAATCAAGGCCAATTATACCAAACTCATAGAAGCGCGTGAGCGGACAGCCAAACGCAAGAAAGTGCTGACGCGGAAAATTAAATTTTCGTCTTTGAGCTCAACAATTTCTCTATATGCCACCTTATAGTTGCTGATAGCAGCTACCTTAAAAAACGGGATCAGCAATTGTTTACTATATAACTGATAAAAGTTACAGAAAAACAAAAAATGTAACATAGATTGATTGCCACGATTACCACAGGGACAAGGGGTTTGCTCAAGGTTACTGGTGTGCCCAAGGGGAAAACATAATAAATATTTTAAAGTACCAGCCCTAAGGCGAAAGAGCAAACTTCTTTCCCAACGGTTAGTCGCCATTAAAAGATAACGGACTGGCAATATTATCGGTGGGCCCTCAGCGTCCGACATCGTTATGTAACGGGCAACTGAGCTTTTCGAAGTTTCATGCCTAAGTCTCATACTGGCATAATACCCATACAGGGTCTCCTGTATAGTCTTTTTATTAATGCCTGATATATCACTTGGATTTGAGAAAATGTGTGGCAGGTTTACAGCGGACAAGCTGTCCTTAACAGCTGCCAGCCAAGGTATGCTACTGCCCTTGTCACATTTAAGACAATCAGCTATGATTTCTCTAGTGAAGGTGGTTGCCGGATTTTGCCATACTTTTATCCAAAAAATAGTTGGACGGGCCCTGATATAATCTTCAATATAGGACAGTTTTAGCTCCCAGTGACAAACAAAGGAAGAGGAGCTAATCGGAACCCCCAGAACTCTCCGACAAAATCTATTTTCCTCTATTTGAATATTGTTACAATTCGCATAGCCCCACACTTCAGCTCCATAAGTTGCGGTTGGTCTACATTGAGTTCTATATATCTTCAGTAGAGATAGCACTACCTCAGTTCTTCTGGGTTGAGGGAGGCATAAGATTGAGTTGGAGGCCTTTAAGAGTTTGTTCCGGCTATGTGTCAAATGGGCAGTCCAGGAACCATTGTCAGCAAATACCAGCCCCAGGTATGAGAAAGTGCGCGTGCAAAATAGTTTTTCAGAACCGGAGCTGATTACATTAACCCGATGTTTATTTGGACCACAATTCATTAAAAAGATTTTTTTAAATTTGTACACAAGTCCAATTTAGACATAAAATCAACAAAGCCCCCGACTAAAGTGCGTAGTGCATTGGGTGTGCGGCCCATTAGGACCGCGTCATCCGCGTATAATAAAGCAGGTATTTTGCTGCCATTGATCACCGGGACATCCGTAGTCAAGTTTGACAGCTCATCATGCAACTCATTAATATATAAAATGAAAAGCAGAGGGGCCAGCACACACCCCTGCCTGACCCCTCGGCCGATGACAATATTCTCTGATACGGCCCCATCCCTACTAATCCTTACCCTTGCCCCCAAATCCTTGTGTAAGAAGGCCAGAAAGTGTACTAAGGCCTCGTCTAGCCCATAATTTAGGAGACATGACCATAGGCGCGATCTATTCACATAATCGAAGGCTGAGGTGAGGTCCATGAAAGCTAGGTAAATGGGAGACTGCCGAGCTATCGTATATTTGTCAACAATCAAATTTAAATTGAGACATTGCTCTATGGTTCCTAATTTGCTTCTAAAACCTAACTGACATTTATTTAAAATATGCGTATCCTCAGCCCAACTCCTAATTTTATTAAATAGTACCCTCCCAAGTATCTTTAAAGTGTTATCGATCAAAGAAATTGGTCTATAACAACTAGGGTTAGCCCTGTCCCCCTTTTTAAAAATCGGTACTATGGTGCTGGACGACCATGTACTAGGAATTTGGGAGTTTGTTAAATTATTAAAAACATTAAGTAAAATCGGGGCCCAGAAATCTAGTTTGTATTTAATAAAGTCGATGGGAAACCCATCGGGGCCGGGGGCCTTATTGCCTAAACTCTGATCAATTGCGTCTACCACTTCTGAGAGCGATATCTGGACTCGTGACACAACGTAAAGATCTATGTGGACCTCGTCCAGCGATGATGCAGAATATATTTTAGAGAAATGAGAGACCCAGGCATCACTGGTTATATTACAGCTTATGGGACTTAAGTGCTGACCAGTGTTTCTCAAAAATCAATCTAAAAACACATAAAACAATAATATCGTAGGTACACAGATAAAGGAGAGACAACATATAAGACAAAACATTAGTCATCAAGATTTGTTAATTTGTTGGAATCCATAGAAATAACACGTTGTGAAAAACTTCTTCAACATGTAAACACCACGTTCCTCAAATTTATCAACACAGGTGTCAAGTGTTGTTACATTTGAGGAACGTGGTGTTTACATGTTGAAGAAGTTTTTCACATCTTGATGGCTAATGTCTTGTCTTATATGTTGTCTCTCCTTTATCTGTGTACCTACGATATTATTGTTTTATGTGTTTTTAGATTGATTTTTATTTTCTGGATGAATTTTATTGATATTAAATTTGATAATATAAAGTTGTCTCTCTGGTTCATTCAAGACTGGGTGTATGAATGTGTGAAAATTGAAGATTTCTCTGTGTTATTGGAATGTATGACTTTAGGTCTCCAAGAGAATTTACTTGTGACTGTTAAGCATAATACAGTCTAGCCTGACAGAATGCTGAGCCTCTCCCCTCCCACCCATGCTAATCCAGGTCCATAGGACCACAGAATGGACGACCCCATGTGGTATCCATCAATGTAGACTGTAACATACAAGAGCATCATAAAGGGGACTGCAGAGCCGATCAAGGCTGCCAGCATACTCCCAAACATAAACTGTGTATCTACCGAACACATTTCCTCAGCCATCACATCGCTAAGCGCTGCAACCCATAATGTGATACCCGCAACTCAGTGGACACCATTCACAACATGAAAACACTTCCTACATAGGTTCAAAACAAGAACAACACCCTTCCGACCACATACCGTACAATGTGTAGCATGCTGTTCATGCTTGCAAGCACTTCAGTGCCGCACATAAATGTTACGATGCAATATGTCATTTACAGAACACCTATGTATAAAATGTGCAGTAATAGTTTGGCACACGTGAAAACTCGAGTGACAAATTGATTTATTAAAATGAACACTATGGCTCAAAATAGCGCACCCAGACCAATGCAGAGAATACCAAAATATTGCTACACATTTTGTACACTAGAGACTGAACTACTTGAATGTAGCTAGATGTAGAGCAGGAACTGAGGTGTGATCAAACAGGGCTAAGGAGGGGCCTGGGTAGTCGGAGAGATATATGTCATCTTATTGCTCCAACGCCAGTTTCAGGCAAGTTCTGTGAGGGCTATGGGACTATGGGCTACTGGGCCATCCTTCTAACAAGTATTGTCTCTTATGCCTGGAACCACAAGTACCAGAATATGCTGCAAGCTCACTCAGTGGCCAAATACTACTATTTAGGAGTAGATTTTATGGGTTTTTGAGGTCGAACAGTCCAGCTTACTCTTAAAACTTGGTTGTGGGTTGGAAATGTAGGCACAGTAAGCACTTTACTAGTAAAATCTCAGGTAGAACTGAACAGTCAATTATAGTTCTCTAGTAGAAAGTGTGGGGCTTTTATTCAGTACAGTAGACCAGTAGATTTTCAATAACTAGCAGCTATATAGAATTTCATCCTGTATGGATGGATACTGCCTTTCTTGAACATGCATTGACTATTTTATGCAGCGAGGGTGCAAAGGCCAGTGCATGGACTCTCTGTACAATGGGGATCTCAAAGATGGCCTATGTGCTGCCTGGCGGGACAGAACATTCAGTGTGTCAGTTCTGCAGCAGATGTGTATGCTTGTGCGTCCTTGTCATGTTCCGCTGGGGGTGGTGGTGGTTTGGGGGGAGAGAGACAGAGAGAGAGAAAGAGAGAGAGTGCGACCCTGGTCTAAACCACCTTTACTGGCAGGCAGAATTCCTTGCTATACAAAGGAAAGCCTGAGTACCTAGCTTGCAGGGTCTGCCTATTTCAGAAGAAGTGGCAGTTGGGCTCGAACCAGCTGGCCACTCAAATCCAAAGTTGGATCAAACCATTTCCTGGTCAATATGCATTTCACAGTTTGTTGTGTTCAGTTCCATTGGTTAAAAAAATAATCAACATGTCTTTCAGTCTTTTTTTTAACAGTTTAACCTACACGTGCTGCCATAGACCTAACCACAAGGGGGCTTTGCACTCCAGCTGAAGAGAATAGAGCTCCAGCTAAGAGCGCTTTAAAAAAATATGATAAGCTCTCCTGGAGTCACGGAATTAATTGCCCAGGAGACTTACTGTTTTTTTTAATGTTGCTGGGGGGTTTCTGCCCATTACAAAAGGTCTTGGTGGAGCCCCTGCCCCTTATAGGGACACCACCATGTTCCAGAAAATATGTACAAAAAGCCCTCGCATTTTGTGGGGAGCAGGTTTTCATGGCTCCCTGTGATAGTCTTCTCCTTTTCTGGCTCCTGGTGCCCCTGTCCTGCTTGTGGAGGCAGAGCACCTCCTGTTCACACACCCCAACCCCAGAGGTTCCTGCCTGTCTTGCAGAATACTTGCGGTGGCAGTGGAGTCCAGATCTTCACCCAACTGATCCTCAGGGGGCGTAAGTGGACAAGCACCACTGGCCCTGGAGAGAGCCGGAGAGAGCTGGAGACGAAGAGTCCCTTTTAATTCTTGGCAGTTTATTATACTCCATTGCAATGCCGTTGGGGTATACCTACTGGCAAGAATGCGGTCCACTCCTTAGGGTTAATCAAAGAGGAGGCTACTCTGTCTTGGCTGTGATTAATCCCCCTCCAACAGCCCAGTGGAGTAAGGGCCTTCGGAGGCTGATCTGTCATTCTGCCCACCTATTTTAGATAGTCAGCATTACAGTTCAGTTTTCACTTCCTGTCAGGGCCTGGAAAACCCTGGTGGTAAGGGGCAATTAAAATTGCTAAATGCTCCCCTCTCCATGGGAAAGAACCTGCATGGCAAGGGGAGCAATGCATTTTTTTTAAATCCTGTTTAAGGATTTCCGTCCCGAAAAGAAAAAAGAAATCTGTTTGTTACGGGCTCCATCACGCTGATGAAACCCTGCACCAAATAGAAAAATGCATTGACGGCAGCTTTGCAGTCATTTATAAATTTGGTGGGCAATCTATCCACCAGGACGACGGAGTTATTTACTCCGTTACCATGGTGAAACAATGGGCCGTCCACCCAAAATTAAGTCAGCCCCTAAGTCCATAGCGGGTGTCAGATGGCCTCTCCTTCCAGTTGTCCATGAGTCTGCTGTTGCCAACTTGCTGATCTAGGGCCTTGTTCACTATCTCTCCCTTGTTCAGAGGTTTATAAGTGGAGTTAATAAGTGGGGTTCTGGATGCAAGTGACCCCTGGCCAATCCTAGGATGCCACATCATCCCTCCACTCCTGTCCCAAAAATCCTTCACAGCATTCTAAGACATGACTCATACTATGGTAGCCCCACACGCGCAGCCCACACGTGTGCACATGAATTCACATGTAACGAGCACATTGCTCCTTACCTTAGCTGTGCTGTAGTGGTGTAATCTTAAATAAGCAGATGCAGAAAATACAAAGTTCGATTACTGTGAAATTACTGTGAATGAGCTCAAATAATGAGACTCACCCACAGTAAAGTTCCAAAAACCGAGTGATCAAAAGCGAAAAATCCTGGTGGACTAAATGGGTGTACCTTATTTGCAACAGTAAGCTTTTTCAGCGCCCAGTACAGCCTAGAAATCGCAAAGTAGTGATGCCTATTTAATTCAGTGGGAAAACAGTTTTATGCATAATTTCAAGAGATACTTGCGTTAAATGAATTCCTTACAACTCTGGAAAGCTCTCCCTTTGTATGGCGTCCAGTTTCCTTTCAACTGCTTTCAGCAAAAAATACGATTACGACTTCCTTCTTACAGCTGCTCCATAATTTGATAGACTTTCAAATGATGAGAGACTATGGATCAAATCCTATATTTTATGTCCCTTAACCATTTAATTAACTGATATTACTTGAGTCTAGTCAGGCTCCGCCAACCATCTCTATTAAGGCTTCTCAAGAAACAATTTCTTCTGAGTCCATTAGATGCAATGCCATTCTATTTCTTGAGTAGTTCTCTAACTTAATTCATCACACCTTTTAGATTAGTCTGAGGCAGCATTCCTACTTTGGGAATAATAGTGACTTCTAGGTATCTAATTTTTAACCTGACAATAAGGCTGGTGTATTTGCAGTTGCAAACCATTGTTCCTGATTTTTCACTATTTGCCCTATATGCAGAGATTCCTCAAAAATCTGCTAATATTTTTTCTAGTTTGGCTAAGCAGCATGTACTGCTACCTTTTTCTCAGCCCATTTATATATAAATAGTACTGTCACTGCTGTTTCCCTGATTTTGCATGCCATAGTAGGGAAGAGAGGTAAAATCCCTGCTTTGTTCCATGCTTTACAAATCTATTCTGTGAGCTCACTAATAACCACTACCTTTTCTGGTGGATCTTCGTACTCCATTTGGATCACCTCGAAAAGAGGAACAGAGACGCACCTTATCAAACAGGCGTTGGGATTATGTGTAGCTAGCAATGCTTCTCCTAAACGTCTTCATTCGCTCCGCTGGCCAGCAGGTGGCAGCCAATAACCATCTGTGCTAAAACACAGCTAATCTTTTCTGCGCTGCACAAAAAAACGTAATCTGGGATCAGACCGACATGCTTGAGATGAATGGAAAATCAGCTGACGATTATATAAGATGGGCCACAAGCAAGAAACAAGCATTTGCAATGCAATAGGTCTCGCATTTGCAAGAGTTTAAGCTATTGGCATTGTAAATGACAATGCCTTTTATTTATCGGTTTTGAAAATGAACACATAAATAAAAAGGCATTGTCATTTTAAATGCCAATAACTCAAACTCTCGTTAATGTGAGACCAATTGCATTGCAAAGAAGCGGCCACCATTGTCCTGGGCTGCTTGCAAAGGGAAAGCCTGCATGGCGCAATGAATGTTGCAGGAAAGCACGTCGTGCCTGCAGTAGGACAAAACTCATTAAAGAAAATACTGCTTACAGACTAAATAAAGCATCCTGTGTAACAACAGAAGTAAAAGGGACAGTCCTCATGGGAGGTTACAAATGAAGACAAGGCGGTACTATGGAGGGACTAACAAGCCTATTAACGAATCAGAAGCCAGCATTTACAAAGGGCAATGACAGAAGTCAATGAAAAATATGAGCGGAGCTTCAAGTCCATACTCGAATACAGCATGCCTCGCAGACAGCGCATGCGCTGCCCAGGCTCGACCTAAAAAAAAGTATCTCGCCTACACTCTACAGCCCACATCATTCATTCTTCTGGAACGCCTACACGCCCCTCTAACTACTGCAGACCTGCTCCCATTCTTTTTCAGATCCACTTTTAGCATACATGCCAACATTTTAGACCAGGAAAGTGGGACATTTTGAAAATCAATTTGTGGAATGTATTTTCCCTATTGACGTCTATTGAAATAGAAGCAATTTCGGGCGGGAGACAGGAAAAATAAAGCAACTTTCAGCTTCACATACCGGGAGTCTCCTGTCTGAATCAGGTCTGTAGGCATTTATGCCTTTACCAGCCCCTGGGATTCTCACACAAACAGAAAGACTAGAATGCCAATAGAGCCTCCCCAAAGAACATCAGCCGCTCTCCCATATGCCTCCATTATCTGACCGCCGACTCAAAACAGCAGAGAAAAGATAATTATGTGGCTGGCCAGAAAGAAGCGAAAACAGAGGTCTGGGCATATCCGGGGCCACTGGAATTATGCGATTCTACGACTGCAGCTTTTTTTTTGCATAATTAAGGATTTGCCGCATTTACCACATGTTCCATCATATGGTGCATAATCTGAATGTTTCTAGCTCACACGCATCAAAAGATACTAAAAAAGTGGAGAAATGTGTTTGTGCGTGTTGGTAGACCCTTCGCAAAGGTTAACTGGTTATCTTTCAGTCGGTTATATGCATATTTGCTCGTTACACCGATACTAATGAGGTAAATCTTTGCCCAGAGAGTATTACCATGTGTAAAACAAGCATTTGCAATGCAATAGGTCTCGCATTTACGCGAGTTTAAGATATTGGCATTGTAAATGGCAATGCCTTTTATTTATGTTTTAAAAACTAAAACTAAAATAAAAGGCATTGTCATTTACAATGCCAATAGCTTAAGCTCGCGTAAATGTGAGACCTATTGCATTGCAAATGCTTGTTTATATAATGCAAACTCAACCCAAAGGTATTGGAGCTCTTTACACGAGTACTAATTACATTACACAGGATCACATTCTTTTTTTTAGGCACGGGAGGGATATTACCCATACATGCCAACAGACCTGATTTAGGCTGGAGACTCACGATTTCTAAAACACAAAATGTCTTTACTTTAGTTTTCTCCCGCCTGAAATATGCCCTACTGCAATACAAGTCAACAGGGAAAATACATTCCCCCGATTATTGTTGTAGAATCTTCATCTTTCAGCTGCTCCAATGTTGGCATGTATGTGTGTGCTGGCCTGCAGTGGGTGAGAGCGAAGAACAAGGAAAAGGGCGGATGGGATGTCAAAAACATACCCATGGCACGTTAACAAGTGAATTAAAAACACGCCAAACGAAATCACTGGAGCTACTGGACGCTGCTCTTTGCACAACTTTAATACGGACAGCTCTTTGCGCCTCTCATAAGATTAGCGGCCTGGGCCGAATGCCAAAAGTGCGAATTAAACGCTTCAGCACCCCCACACGGGATTGATAAACCCTGTACAAATGCTGCAAAACAATACAAAAATCTCAGAAAAGTAACTTTCTCTGCAAAAACAGCGGCTCAAAAATGTTCGAATCTATTTCCGGGTTGAGCTGCAAAATGACGCCCATTTCTGACACATACCCTGAAGTAAAGGTATAACAATGGGGTGGAAAGTCAGAGAAAGACATGCGTTATCACGCTAATTTAACAGTAAACATGGCGGCCATTTTACCACGACCAATATTCCTCCGTAACCTGAGGAAAGAACTCCTTTTAAACCGATGGTAAGAAACAGACACAAGTTGTTCAGCTAAGAGTCGTACATTTTTCTGAATTGCAAAATATTCCAAATAACATTACCTGCTTAAAATGAGTAGGGTTGCTAAATAATTACATCTCAAAATGAATTAATTAAAAAACGCATTCCACAAGAATGACACAGCCTCCAAACAAATGTAACCAGCATGAATGAAACCTGCAAATACAATTTAGCTTTAACCGAAGATCTCCACTTAAGCAGGCATTTGATTTAACCGCCTGTAGATACTGTTAGGTTACTAATTAACCCAGCGCAGTCGCGAAAGTGAAAGCGACCGCGCTGGGTTAATTAGTAACCTGTTCCTGGAATGCAGCTGGCACACTGCGCGCCGCTGCTCGCTCCGCTCGCTCCCGAGACCCATAGGCCATGGGAGTGAACGTTTACAGAAAAGGCGGGCCATACACCCGCCTTTGGCCATTTGCGTGCTTTCATTTTTGAAAGCAACACGCAATGGCCAATAAAATGTGTGGGTGGAGTCCGACCCACACGGAGAAGTCTCTTGGAAGTCTGGAGTGATTCCAAGAGGCCCTCTCCTAGAGCAACGCATGCGCGCTGCGCTAGGCTCGACCTAAAAATCAGGTCACGGTTGACAATGTTCCTGGCGGACTGCCTCTGGTGTTCCGTTTCCTGAGAAGATGTGCATTTTCTTCACTCGCTTGTGTTATCAGTTACCGAAAGTTTAAAGCACAACAATTACGTCAAACGCTAACATGAAATGACTGGGTTTTTGCAGAGTGCAAGAAGCTCACGGTGGAGGCAAAAATAGGACTGACTGTGTCTGTGGTGCTCGGTTTACTTACAAGGATGAAATGTTGAGTTGGCCTTGCAGAGATGCTGCGTATCGGTCTGAATAGTTGTCAGCTGTGTGTATTAACTCACTTAGCTTAGGATTTTAAAAGGGCAAGTACGCTCAGGCACACTGAATCTGCACTTTTTAAATCTGAAATGAGAGGACAAGCACCTCTTTTCACTTTTCACTGAACTCCGCCTATGCAATGAGCACTGCTTCATCCTCATTTCAAGGTCACAGTGCATCTGTCATTGGCCTATGTATACAAATACATGACATGGTGTGTGTCTTCCAGGCCAGAGCTGCAGAGTTTGGAGTTGCAGAACCAGGTTCGAGCCTCGGCGTCGGCTCAGCATCTTGTGATTCTAGGCAAATCACTTATCTCCCCGTGCCTTAAAAAACAAATCTGACCTTTTTAATGCAATCTAGTGCTCTGGTAGAGCGTTCTAATGCCCTTGGGCCAAGTTCACTCTATATAAACCTGCAAAAGTTGTCTGTGCATTTTAATTATCTTATTAATAAGGGACTACCACTGGAATTAGTAAATGGGCTTAATCAACAATTGACAGGATGTAGCAAAGTAGCCCAAGGTTTAAAGGCAATCCACAGATATCCTGCCTCATTAATGTACATGAGGCAGGGTTGTCTGTCCAGATCCGTGGGAATGAAGAAATGCAGCCCCACGAGTGACAGTGGACTTCCGTGTCGCCATTAGCATTTGTAAATTACCCATATTTCAATCTCTTAGAGGGATAGGGGCTGTAATGTCAAATAAATATGGCACAATGTGTATGTACATTGGAAGGGCATGCAGCAATCCATTAGACTGCTGCCATCTCCTTCTGATGTCCGCCTCTGCCCCTTGCATGATTTATTTTATTTATATATTTATGCATTTTTATATAGCGCAGACTTACCCAAAGGTGCCAGAGTGCTTTACTACAAGAATACATCATTACATACGGCACATAAGTTACATTAGACGAAGATTTTGGGACATTTACAATAAGCCAAGAGCATTTGAGTATGGTAAATTGCAACAGTCATAAATATTGAGCAATAGGATGTTGACTGGAGCCAGGTAAATCAAGTTAGAGAGGTAAGCCTCACAGCCATGGCCCATGCGGGTAAGAGCGGTGGGGCCGGGTGGGGGTGGGGGTATTTCTATAAGCGACGACGAGGGAAAATTAAATAAAAATTTATTTTCCCTTGGTGTTGTCTGTTGAAATCCCCCCTCCCACCACTCTGCCCCACCACACCACCACTCTTACCTGCACGGGCCGCGGCGGAAGCATCGAGGCTTTGATCAGTGCAGAGACTAAACCAACGAGGTCTACAATGGTGATGGAAGCCTTCAATGAGAGCGTCCACTTTTCAAATGGGCTGCTCTTGGCAGTCAGTAACATTTGAACGTTTTGCGACTATAGGAATGATCACACTTCATTAATGTTGATTTTCCTTGTGAGTCTCAAGGAAGGGGGCGTGTCCTTACCACTTCCTTGGTTCTGCGACTTGCAAGGAGTCGCATTGTAGACTTTGCAAGTTACAAAGCCCTTTGCGAATTGCAATGTCATTTTCATAGGTTATGAATTGGGTTTTTGCAAAACTCAAAGGCTGCCAATTTTTGTTGAACAAGGGTGTCTCAATTCATAAAACCCTTCAGACAGCTTGTCCTTGGTGATTGAGTAACTCGTGAATAGGTAATTAAGTGGGTGAGTGAAAGAAAGAAAGGGTGCATGAATGGGTTGTTGAGTGGGCAGGTAGAAGATTATGTAACTAACTGGATGGATGAGTGGGCAATTGACTGAGTGAATGTTTGGATGGGTTAGTCAGTAAATGAAGGGATAGGTGGTGGATAAATGTGGGATGGGAAAGTGAGCTTATGCATGAGTGAAAGTATAAATTAGACAGGTCTGATTTGGTGAGCTTGGGAGTGAAAAGTTGAGTCTTGTTAAGTTAGTGAGTGTGTAGGCCAGTGAGCTGGTGAGTAACTAGGTGACTAGGTATGCTGGGATAGGCAATTAGTCTTTGAATGGCTGGTGGACCACAATGGACATGATCTCTTATTAAGAACCCTACTATTAACTCTCACTCGTGTAACAGCTACCACTCCTTCTCAAATATTCCAGTCCCCTGGAAGATTCTAGAAGATGAGGCCACTGTTTAAATCATGAACTTCCTAGTTCAGCATTGGGTTTTTAGTTGGAATTATGGCCAGTAGAGGCACAGCAACCTCCTTGACATTTTTTTAGAGAAATATCTTGGGCAGGTTAGATCAGATAAAGATGAAGTATTCCTTCAGGTTAACCTTGGTCGTTTGACAGCCTTCAACACTTTGGATCATCCATCATTGATTTCAGATAAATTGACATGTCTGAGTGTCGCAGATTATGGCCATCTGGTTAAAATCGTTTTCCTTTCTGTTGCCTGGGGTTAATTTGATTTAATGTAATTAGACAAAGAGTCTCTCTCTCTTGCTCCCTCATTCATTCTCTCTCTCCGTCCAGTTCTCCCTCTCTCTCTCTGTCTCTCTCTCTCTCTCTGTCCCAAGAACGAGGAGCACTCCTGATTCAGGTATTTATTTAATTAGGCAGTTACATTTCCGGTTTGAATAAAATAATATCCATGCTTTGCCTTATGCGTTTCGAACTAAACAAAGTTCTTGATCACAGTATTCCAGCAGGAGAAATGTTCAACAGGCTATACATACACATATATTCACTGAAAAAACCAAAGGTTACTAGGACGTTAAAGTTAGGCTCAGATTTCACTGGTACAAAACCAGTGAAATTCAGCATTTACAGTTACCTGAGCTAATTATAACTTACGCCCTGCAGTGCACTGCTTATGACCTCACAGATATTACATCACTCATCACATGGCCAGTGACATCACTAATGACATCTCAAATAATGACATTACTGATGACATCATCTACAGAACTACTCACACATATACTTGCAGACCGACACAATCACTCATACACTCATTGGCACACCAATACAACCAGTCACATACCCATTCACAGACCCATACAAGTACTCATACAACCACTCACTCATACATAGAGCCACTCACACACCCACTCACTCACTCATACAGCCACTGACACAACCAGTCACTCACTCATACAGCCACTCACACAGCCACATACTCACCCATACTACTACTTACACACCCACTTATTCACCTAAACAGCCACTCACACAACCACTCACCCATACTGTCATGTGTTTCCTGCATCGCCCATTGTTGTTTTCCCTATGTTAGCGTAGTTGTACACGATGTAGGCTGCATTTCTTTTGCACATGTTACTACATAAGCATGCTCGCTTTTGTGCCACATTGTATTTCCAGACAGAACCTGCCTATGTTTTCGCGTTCTGTTCTTTTCCTGGGATTTAGTCTGAACACCATAGACAAGGTCAAACAACAATGTCCCTTGTTATTCTCTCTGGTCAGACACTAGCCCCTAGACATAACATCAGAATGCAGCTGCTGTGTGTGCAAACATGTCTTACCATATAACTGAGGACAGGAGTTCTAAAAACACGCACACTGAGCGAAGGTCCTGAGGCAAGATTACAACGTCAGCTGAGATGTAGAATGTCCATTTATGTATGCTAAGGTACGGGGTCTGTCACTAATCCCACAGATCTTTGATATATAATCATTTAGCTACATTAGGAAGGGGGTGTTTAGGCTAATCTGTCTTATAACTGCAGGGCTTTTTATGGTATATGGTTTGTTAACCATGCTAGCGATATTTTTACTATCCGTTTGGTTTCTAATTGTGGCGCAAATACTGCATCTTAGGGCATGATAGTTTAAATAAATATTTTAAACTTTCTTCGTGTCTCTTGTTTATCTAATTGTGGACAAGTACGAGTGTAAGAGTGAAAGGGTGTGTCCTGTTACCGCGAACCCCTGAGCAGATTGAGAGTGTTGTGTTCTGGGGTGCCAACTCACTTGTTTCTCTGGAAAGGTTAGGAGGGCAAGTGAGGAACTATAGCTAGTCGGACTTGGGCTAATAGAGACTAAGGTAGTACGGTGACTCAGTCCCTACATGCCGATATTCTATGGTCCCAAGCATAGTTCTATTCCTGAGCAGAATCCCTGAAACATGGCGCCGCCAACGTTTTGGTCAGGTACTTACTCGTGGGAACCCCGAGTAGTGCTTGTGCTTTTCCACAATACCGTTGCACCTTTGTACCGGAGGCATCAGCGGTGTTGGGGATCCTCCACAGTTTTTAGGTAGCACCTAGTTCTGTTGGTTTTTCATGCTTGGATATTAAAAGGTTTTATACCCTGTTTGTGCTCTGCTTTGAATCCATTATGAATTACTTATGGCGCAACTTATTGCGATTGCGGCCAACTGCAGTATATGCCAATTTACAACAATATGGAGTCCGTAATGCGGGAGCTCCTGTATTTATTGTAGTAAAATCGGACACTACATTCTGCTTTGAAGTGTTTTATTCCTGGGCCATATTTCCGTCTGTGGACACTAACACTAACACTTTTTATGAATACACTATATGCCAAGCACCAGCAGCATTTAGACCTTATGCCCCTGTTGAAATTCCTCTTACAGTTTGTGAACACCAAACTTGGTTTAATGGTGTCCTTACCCATGAGCCTGGGCCAGTTCGAATGGGTCCTCTCAGTAATGATGGGGACACTTGGCCGGCCTTGGCTGGATATACACCATATCCAGATTTAGGTAATTTAAATCTATTACAAGCCTATGCTTTGTATAATGTTCTTGTCGTCCTGTATTGATGTCTAACTCAATTTATTTCACATACATTACTAGATGGTCCAGCTAGACTTGGCCTGCAAATGCAAGCCCAGTTGCCTTCAGCGCCTGCAATAAATCCTGTAATTGTTCATTCAGTTATGGGCAAACGGCCCACTAATCGTGAGGAAATGCCGTTTTGGATTGCCCAAAAAATCGATCAACTTGAAGCTGTGTTTCCCCTTAGTGGACCACAAGACAAACACAGAATTTTGACTATGTGCTTACACACTGTACTGGTTCCCACTCTAGCTGACTGCAACACCTGGGGGACTATTTTTGCCACAGTATACACACTTTGCCATGGTACTCCATTGATGGCCGTTCTACCGAATGTCCTCAAACAAATACAGAATGAGCATGGGGCAGGTCCTCCCCTCGATTTGGGGCAGTGGCGTAACGAAACTTGAGGGGGCCCCCTGCAAAGTGGATGGACTTACTCAGGAGCTCTCAGGCCAGTGTACTGCGCTGAGGGGGCCCCTGGAGCTCGGTACCCCCACTCTGTGAAGACCTTTGTTACACCAATGATTTGGGGATGAAACTCATAGGTAATTTTCCCGTTGTCTCTGAAATGATTCTTTCTAATGTTAACAGTGAAGCAGCGTCTTTGACTATATGCCAGCGACTTGCCACAGTGGAAGACCGTGAATGTGAGTTGCCGGTTATCATTGCTAATGTATATACGTCTTTAGGACACAACAGTTTGGGAACCAGACCTTCATTACCACCACTTGGCAAGCCTAGATCTGACAAGGATGCCAGACCAGCCCGGGAGTTTGCTAAAAAACCATAGGATAAATCTAAACAACAGAAAGGTAGACAACATGGAGGTTCTCCACCCTCAGAGTCCTCTGAAAGATGATATGATTTTTGTGATCGCACTACAATAAAGACTCCAGACAGGTATTTGGCTCCTGATACGCGTTCTGCTCGTTCCTTTCATGAATCTTCTGATCAACAGTAGGACAGAGGAGGGCGATCTGACCGCAGACAAGAAGAGTGCGTGAAACCAAAAAGGGAGACACAACGCTCGTCTGATGTAAAGATAAAGAAGGAGGACAGGCCTCCTCCATTTAAACCCCCTTTTCAGAAAAAGAAAGTTGCAGCTTTAACTGCCAAATATACCACAGACAGTGAGAGCCCTCCTCCTGAACAGGAGTTGGGCGGTGACTCGCCTCAACACCGTAGCAGAAGTCACCATGGTACGTCAGATACTCCACCAATTTTTGGTAGAGAAAGCAACTAAAACATTTATTACGGTTGAAACCACGAACACTCATGTAGCCGCTCCTCACAGACTATATCACTTAAATTTTGAAATTGAAGGTGATATTAAACGCACCATTAAAGCAATATTTTGGGACAAATTAAATACGTCTTATGACATACTTCTGTCGGAGGTCGATTGTCACCCACCTTTTGTTCTTGCATCCCCCCAAGGTAAGGATGTGACTCTACCTTCTTTTTCACACCTTGTCCTGGACGAAGTCAAACGCGCTTATCCATCTGAATGGGCCCTTGCATTGGCCCCTGCACTTTACCGTAACCATACTGGCTGGGATAAGAATTCCCCTTTCCATGTCACTCCTATACATTCGACACCTCAAGTCCAACCACAGCTTCCTATTAGACAGGATACTAAAGCACCTGTTAAGGAAATTCTTTCCCAACTGGAGTACCAGATGGGAATTGAACATTGTGCAGCTCAAATGAATACTCATCTTTTTCCTGTTCTGAAACCTGATAACTCCTATCGCATTGTCTTAGATTATAGACATTTGAACAGTCATACATGCACATTTGCGGTGAAAAACACACATAGTATGGCACTCATTTATAATGTAGTCCGTAAAAAATTGAAAAACACTTTGGAAATTTCCAACATTTTTTTTAGTCACAATTTGGCTCCTGAGAGCCGAGTTGGTCAGCATTTAGCGCCTTAGGATTTCAAATGGGAGGAGGAGGAGAGGATGCGGTCCAATGGCTAGAGCGGTTGACCTCGGAGCTGGGGAACCAGGTTTGAGTCTCGGCAGGGACGCTCAACATCCTGTGATTCTAGGCAAATCACTTAATCTCCCTGTGCCTAACAAAAAAAATGAATGTGTCCGTCTGTAAACCAACTGGTGGTCATGTAAAGCGCTCTGATACCTTCAGGTCTAGTTCCCGCTATATAAAACTCACAACAAAAAAAAAAGATGCACTATGCACGACTCCCTATGGGCTATAAGAACAGCCCTGGTGTTTTTGCTGCACAAATTGTGTCAATTCTTCATGAAATATGAAATAGACCCTGATGCTCAGTCCTATGTGGATGACGGCTACCTAACGGACTATGAAATAAACCCCCACTTGGCAAGAGTAGACCGCATAATATTGGGATTTGCTGAACTTGGCTACAAGTTTAACTTTTAAAAAATCTAACATAGCTTTTCTCAGTGTTTTTTTCATAGGATATGAACTTACCAATGAGGGAAAGATTCCTATCCCTCATTTTCTTGAGAAGTGTGCACAATTTCAACCTCAAACGCGCTTAAGTAATTGCAGTCCCTACTGGGATTTTTGAATTTTGGCAGAATGTACATACCTGATTATGCACAACGCATAAAACTCCTTTATTCATTAATACATCCTGATTTTTCTATTTCATCTTGGATATCAGAACACATGGAAACACTCAGATCTTTACAATCTGACTTGCTTGAAACACGCCACTTACATACACATGTCAATTCCACAAACCTCCTCATCCGAGTTTTACCGGGTGCAATTGGACTTACATATGTCACCTTTAATGAGGGTGAAACAGTTCCTAAAGCACATAAATCGCATTTATGTTCCACTGCAGAAATGCGCTTTGCTTCAACTGAAAAAATTCTGACTGCTGTGCAGATTGCCATCTTTAAAGAACAGCCCCTTGCACAAGGGAAACGCATTATAGTCATTGCTCCTGTGTCGGCCTTAGAGGCTGTCACAAAGGTTAGCATTCCTAATGCTAAAGCCCTTCATCCTCGATGGATTTAGTGAGCTACGTCCTTAACAGCTGTAGATGTAGACTTTGTCTTCGACCCTTCTTTGCAAACACAAGAATTTCTACAGTATGAGCATATCTAATCCTTTGCCCTCTACTGTTTTGCCTCTTGATCACTATAAACATGTTATTTACACTGACAGTTCAGCTCAACCTGCTATAGGTTCTAAGCAGCAGTACTCTGCTGCAGGCGCTATCATTATTGGTGTTATGTTAGATTGCATTTTTCACCCCAAAACAACTCGCACGCAGTCTTTAGGAGACTGCACTGCGCAGTTAGCTGAACTGAAGGCTTTGATTCTTGCACTTGAAAATACAGATCCTAAATTCTCAACAGTTATAGTGTGTGATTTGTATTGCTGTGTACAGTCTTTTAATGATAATGTACATTTTTGGTGACAAAATGAATTCAGAGATTCAAATGGTAGCATAATCATGCACAAACTGCTTTGGGTTAAAGTGGCAGATCTTAAGTATAGGTTCCCACAAACTCATGTAATACATACATTGAGTCATCAACGTGTGGGAACACACGCGGTATGGAATTCTCTGGCTGATGAAGAAGCCAAATCTGCAGTAGCCATCGCTACAATAGCAGCAGTTACACGCTCTAAAACTCGTATCGACAATATCTTGAGTGCTGTGAATGCATTTAAAAACTGCACCCCTTTACCTCCTTTTCTCTTTTTAAACGTATACAATCTTTGGCAGTCACACTCACTCTATGCTCATTGTGCCACACAGCACAGTGCAGTCATGCATGTGCCCTCAAAGGCACTCAAAGATGGAGCAAAGGACTTGGGTGAACTCACGGCTTAGAACCCTTCTTTTAGAGATGACAGGCTAGTAGGCCAATTTCCCTGGGTCGATAACAGCAACAAAAAAATGCACAAATGACTAGAAGTATCTGCAGCCACCACTGGCAGTATTTTCATCCCTTCACAGGCGATCAGTCACTCTTGACCAAGATTGGTGCACTTGATATGCCCATTTGGACCAAAACGCCAGCTGTAGGTCTCAAAACACATCACTGGTCTTCACCATACTCGCATAATCCTCCTGTGTGCAGAAGCAGACAAAAAGAGCACAAAAGGCACAGAGATTTACTAAAGGAACTCAGGGAAGTTGCATACACTCCACAGAGCCACTCCTGTCCCAGCCCACGTGTAGGAACGTAGCATCTGCTTTCATGGTTACCCCCACTTTTGCTGGTATTCAACTGTTTTCTGACTAGTCTGACTGGGATCCTGCTAACCAGGACCCCAGTCACTGTGCTTCCTCCCTAAAATGGTTATGGTAAGTACCTTGGTACATTCCTATTTGGCTACTGGGGCACCCTGGTAAGTCCCTAGTATATGGTACAAAGGTGCCTAGGGCATGAGTACCCCAGAGGTCCCCTATGGGCTGCAGCATGTATTATGCCACCCAGGGGGGACCCTCCAAACTACCACTACAGGCCTGCCATTGCAGCCTGTGTGAGTTGGTGCATGCTCCACTCACGAGAGATATAAGTTTCCTTATATCTCCCACTCACTGCACTTGAGACCCATAAGTCACCCCTCTCGCAGGCCTTCCAGTCCTAAAGGCAGGGTGCTCGGTTCTAAGTGTGAGGGAGCCCCTGCATGAGCAGGGCACCCCTACAACCTACGGAGTCCATTCTCCTAGGTTGTAAGTGCATCAGCCATATAACATATAGAGAGGCATTGTGTCATTACGCGATGACCATCTCTAAACTGGCAGGAACGAACCTGGGCATGTTTGGTATTAAATGTGTTGGAATCGTACCCCAACACCGTATCCGGTGTTGGCGGTATGATTCCATCCACAGTAGGGCCCCTCCGGGAGGCCCTCTAACTCCCGGGACCGATCCAACAGAGCCTGACAGCAACCTAGGGCTGCTGCCGTCCACAGACACAATTTTGCCCTCCTGCTGCTGGACCAAGCCTGAGCAGGGGAAGGTACAACAATAGGTTTCCTGTCCCAGGGAGGTGTGACCACCTCCTCGACAGGAGTTAGTGTATTAGGCCAGGGCGGGAGCGCTTGCCAGCGCCTCATAGTCTGCTAGAAGGGCACATTTGGTGCGAAACTGGACAAAGGACATGGGAGTACCCTCCCCACTTTCCGACCCCTCCTCTGGGAGGGACCCCTGAACCGTCCCAACCCTCACCTTAGGGTACTTAAGGGCTTACCTGTGGGTGGATCTCTAGATTCGTATTGGGATTCGATTCAGATCCATCTCCACTTCTTCTTTGACCATCTGGACATCTTGGCCGTGTCGTGCTGACCGTGCCAAACTGATCCCAATGTCCTTTTGCTTCCGGACCAAGGCTGCAAGGGAGAAATCTCTGTCGACTCCTGACCTCATCGTCCTGCAAGCTTGCTGCCCCATCAGTTTCCATGCTCCATACAGTTTCCATCCTGAGCCTGTGGACATCTGAAGACATCCAAAGGAATCTCCCTTGGAGTGAAGGAGTCACTCCCCTGCATCCGCAGGCACCGCAACAAGATCGACTGGTTTGCCGAACCTGGGCTCCCATTAACTCCACAAGGCTCTGCAACACAGGTGGGGGTTCTGCATTCCCTCGAGGCCTGAGCGGTCCTCTCGTCGAGTTGAGACCCGCATCCTTCATAGAACGCCCTGGAACCAAAACCCCTGTGCACCGTGTAGCTGCATCGCTTCAATCACCCGGTGACCGCAACGGTTACCCCCACCGACTCGTGCCAACAGAGTCGTACGCATCGAGAGGTTCTGTCAACGAGTTTGTCCGCGCTATAACTGACCCGTGCTCATGCGGCTGGTTGGACGGACTGATTCTGTTGTCCTCAGCATCCCGGTGGCTCAGGCAGAGCTACCGCTTCGGTGTTCCCAAGCTTGAAGCCTCTTCACTTAACTTGTCTACTTGAACTCGAGTGGCCTTCGTCTTCTGTGCCTCCTGGAGGTCCCAGTGTGGCATAGACTCTGTCCCCTCTGCTTTCAGGTACTCTTCGACTCAAACTCACCTCTGAGTTCCAACAGACTCTGTCGTCCTTCTGTGGTAAGACTGCAACTGCGACGTACCAGCTGATCAGTATTGAGTATATGGTTGGGTATTCCTTCACAGCCGACCTTTGGGGGGTTCCTGAACTCTCACCTTGGGTTGTTCCTTGGGTCCCCGACTCTTCTACGTCTCCTGGGTCCAGTCTCGACTTAGGTCGTGGTTCACTTCCCATTAATTTGATATATGGTCTGACTCCCCTCTGGGGACCACTGTGTATTGGTGCTAACTACTGTTCTATGTCCAAAGTATTGTGTGCATTGTGAATATGTCCGGGTAGGAGATATTGTAACGTGACTAGACTAAGCCTGAAGGATGCTCTCCACTGCTACCACTTAGAGAGCTTTCTATGGTTATATAAACCCCTAAAATCCCCACAAGGGTCACCCGGGTTAGTGCAGGGTGCTACACTTACATAAGTGAGCACCATATACTGACCCGGCTTCTCACACCATGTACATCACCATCGCAATGCATGCTGTATTGCTCTGATAAATTTAAAGAAAAGTATGATGTGTGTCTGGATTTGCAAAAATGATTTTGACCTAAAGTCCCGCAAATCTTTGGAGCAGATGACAAGAAAAGTGTTGCAAATATCTTGACCTGCTGGTGACACTAACATAAGAAAACCTTTGAAGGAGCCTGATTAGTCTAGGTGCAGCCACACAACCTTTTGTGGAACTTGATTGTTGGGCTTGATGGGATTGCAAGCCCTATTGGCTTGATATGGTGAAGCCACTCCATTGCAGAAGGTTTTCTGCTACTGGTCATTTAGAATGATTGAACTAGATACAACTTGACATTGCAATCCCTGCTCTATTTCTTTGATGACCGTCATGAAAAACTGAATATGTACTGAGATTGAACAAATGTAGGTCGAATTCACTAAAAGTACAATAATTCCATGTACAAAATTAATAGAAATAGGTCACAAAGCCTGGTCTCACTGAAGAGACAGCAAGCTTTTTGTTTTAAGTGTGGCCACACAACTCTTTTTGGGAAATATGTGTGTGCGAAGATCCATGTGACTGCACATAGCTTTGTGCACACCTGTTTGTGTGTGTACTGTGTCAACCTGGATTCACATTCTCCTTCACAGCTGGCTTCTCTTGCCACTACAATATCTGTGGATAAAGTGAAATATGTACCATCCAATCACAACCCATACGCACAAAAAGATATGTTTTCATTCACCAGTGTCTACTTAGTCACTTGTCAACAGACTTCGGCTCTCAACACAAGGGCATAATTTGCAAATATAGGATTTATTTCCAGGTACATCTCAGTTTAGATAGAGACGCGTTTCGGCTGGAACATGTACAAAGATGGCATTCCAGCTGAAAGGCGTCATCCATCCGAACTGAGATGTAACTGGAAATAAATCTTATAATTGCAAATTATAACCTCCTGTTGAATGCCCAAGTCTGTTGGCAAGTGACTAATCGGATATTGGTGAAAGAAAATTGTAACACGGTTTGTTGCTGTATTCTGCTCCTTTTCATGCACCCACTACAATCTAGTGCCCCCTGGGTAAAAAGCAATGTGTGTTGGACTCTCTTACATAGATATGTATACACAAAGTCAGAATTAAACATTTTAAGCAAGGGATGTATACCAGTGTAGGCGGCCCCACCAGAAATATGTGTGGCCCAATCTGTTCGACCTCCCCCCATTAAAATTCACTTCTAGACACACCACTGAAATATTACTGAACCTATCTCCAGCAAAAATCCCTACTAGTCTTACTCTGATAGCTTAGCAATGCTGGTGTTTGCCAAGTATGCATGACAATACATCTGTTAGAAAGAAAATCCTGGCAAACTCTAGAAAGATTAGAAAAACTAGAAAGAAACTAGTTTGATCATATGATCCCATAACTGCTGCTGTTTTTCTTTCAGGTGGTGGATATCATGCGGGTAAACGTGGATAAGGTTCTGGAGCGGGACCAGAAGCTCTCGGAATTGGACGATCGAGCAGATGCGCTGCAGGCGGGTGCATCCCAGTTCGAAACTAGTGCTGCCAAATTGAAGAGGAAATACTGGTGGAAAAACTGTAAGGTGAGTACCTGATTAAATCAATTGAGTGCTTCTCAAGTCTTCTAAAACCTTCTCCTTGTGTTGTCAAACTTTTTTTATCTCGGTTGCATTTTGAAGCACGATTAGCTTATAGAATAACTTCTAAGTGATGTCTGCAACAGGTGACAGATAAACATAGTGAGCCTGATTCTCAAATCATTTCCAATAAATAAGTGTGTCTTATCCCAGGCTTTAATGTGAGTTACACCTGAATATCCATTTGCAGAATGAAAGATTGCTTATAGTTCCTTGAGTAAACATGTCCTACTCTTGGAATGTACTCACAGAAAATGCTTTGTTAATCAGGTTTTGATATACATGTTTAAGTCACATGTAAGCAGGAGTAAGAAAAACTACTCATGGAAAAAAAAACACTTTCTGAATTTGGCTGATGCATTTGATATCATCAATAAAACATAGAAAGAAACAATCATTCTATCCCCCAAAAGTTTGAAGTTAATTGCCCAAAATGTCTTTTTGCCTTTTTGAATTTCAACAATGAAAGGAAATTCTGCAGAACTCTAGGTGGATCCTGCTAAAGGTTTACTCTAAGGATTCACAGAGAGATCTTCGCCCATTCTTTCTGTCTTGTGCCTATTTGTCTGCAAATGTTTGGCAAGATAGTGTTTCTTTTTTTGATTTATTTTGGTACTTCTGAAAAAACTTATTTTCCAGACAATAAGCAGGACTCTCATCTGGATCTGTGTGGCAACTGGTAGCTAACTAAGGTCGGCTCCGGGTTAGCCGAAGAGCCAAGTCTTAAGGCTCTTCCTGAAGGTGTGCAGCATCGGGGAGCATCCCAGGGAGGACTCTTCGCTCAGGCTCTGCTATGAACCTGACAATCTCTCCGTTTAAGAGGACTACCTGGGGAGGGAAGAGCTTTTTCAGGACGACAGCTGTCGTCTGGAACGGCCTACCACTGACACTAAAAGCCACCTCCTCCTTACTCGTTTTCAGGAAGGCCCTGAAGACATGGCTCTTCTCCCAGGAATAGGAGTCATCTGGGCAACGGCCATAACTCGTATCAGCTCTGCAGTTACCATCGTTTCTATAGCGCCAAGACGCCCTTGGGCAAGAGACGCGCTTTACAAATTATAAATCAAATCAAATCAATCTGATGTTGACTGGGAGCTCGTTCCAGGCTTGGGCCGCGATGTAGGAGAAGGCTCTTCCACCCGCTCTGGTTCTACGGATACGCGGGGTTTCTGCTAGGGCGAGGTCAGCGGTGTTGTTCCAGCGCTAAATTTTTGCAGCGAGCGGCATGTAATCTCACAATTTATTGCAACAACCATAACACAAAATGGCCAAAATTACGGAAGACTATGCCTGTTTAACATAAATTTCTACTATGCTCTACTTATAATCTTGTTTTACCAAAAGGCAGATGTAAAATGCATAATACATATGACAGTGAACTGTTTCCGTTGCAGCAAGTCGGTGCTTAGTTTGAGTGGATGGCTACAATTGATGGGCACTGGCATTCATTTTATGAGGACAGGGACTTATTTTTCATCATTATGCTTTGATCCAGAGCACGAGATAGCAAGCATTTGCAATGCCAATAGGTCTGGCTTTTAAGTGTCTGTACAGTCATTGATGGGCTATGGCACTCAAAGAGACATCATACAAGGACGCTGTAATTCATCCAGACCACATATTGTGATGCTAAGAGGCCCATACACGTGTAATGCCTTCGCCACTACAGCAGTTTTAAGCAAAGTAGCTTGCACTGCAGCACCTGTAGTTTCGCTTTCCCTATTGCAAGCATTGGCCCACAAGCTCCATCATGCAAAGTGCTGTTGACTGGAAATGCTGGAATGTGAACAGACCCCTCCATTTTCTTTTTAAGTTGCCAGCAAGCACTAGTGACAAGGAATTTCTAGCATTTTAGTTTATTTCGAAGCTCACTCGCCCCTTTAACTGCAGACCTTTCCCATAGCTGCGTTTGTGTACTTTGAAGGGAGATATAAGAGGTGGCAAGGCTATGCCAAAGGAATGAAAATCTCTTTCTCTGCCTCTTTCTCGTTTCCTATGGCCCCAATATTTGCAAAAGAGAAAACGTCCGTTTACGATGCGAATGAGAAATGGATTATGCAAGAATGATTGTGCAAGTATGCAAACCAGAGAGACAAGGGCACAGACTTGTCACAATTCATTATAATCCTTATATATGCTGGGTATCACATTTGGTAACCCCTGCTTCTGTGCTGTGGGGGAAGGGCGTTTGTCTGTATGCACTGATTGGGTCTCCCTTCACTAAGATGAATTAGATGTGCAAAACATAGTGGGGCCGTACACTCTATGTCATATGCTTTCACAGCAAGGGGCGTAGCTTCAGGGGGGGGGTGTGTGGGGTGTGACACCCCCCAAATACATGTATTCTTGGCTTGAGAGTTGGGTCTTGGGGCCCCAAGTCAGGTCTTCTATGCCTTTGTAGGTTTTTCTCTTTGTTCTTGTTTGACTAAAAGGTTTCAACTGGTTATTTTTTTATAAAGGAACTTAGGGCCTGATTACGAGTTATATCCTATGGAACTCATAATACGGCAGTAGGGATATCGTAATGTTTGTGACGGAGTATCCCTTCCCACGACACTCGTAATCAGGCCCTTAGACAGAGGCCCATCCTATGAAAATAAGTATTTAACCTGTTCCACACGGGAACAGTGTATCCCAAACCTTGGTCATCCCTCCACCCTTCGGCATACTGTTTTTTAGTTGGATAATTTGCAATTCACCCCACCCCTAGAATCTCGCTGATTAAACTATGCCCCTGGTCACCACATGGCTTGCCCGATATATTTGTAACCTTAAAAGCATGGTTTTAATCAAAACTGACTGAGATTCTATGGGGAATGTCTGAAAGTACATGTGTACCTTGTTTTTAGTGTTTTTCTGTAGCTTGCATTAGCCAAACTCTTCTACCTTCTCAACACACACTTTTTGACATATTTGCAGAGATCTCCACAATAGAAATAACTTATTTGAATGTGTTACACACCAGAGGACATGGCTGTGAAAGACGAGCAGGCTTTAGTGTCCCTTCATGCGATAGGTGACAAATTCAGATTTATCCAGAAGCGCAGTGGCTGTTTACGGGAATAAGGTAAAACACAATACATTCTGACTTTTTGGCTCGCTCTGCAAGACCTGAAGCCACAAGTTTCTGTGACTGTTTACCAATCTATGTGTCTCTATGTCAGTGACTAGCTCCTCAAGAAGACTTTTTTTCTTTGCATTCTGGGACATGTAATCCCAGTTTACACAGTAAAAACATTAAACGAAACTACAAGTGTCAGAAAGAATAAAACCAGAACAGAACAAGCTTCTCACTGCTGACATTAAACGACACAAGAGCTCTGAAAACCCAGAACAACCCTTGACACGCTAGTCCCTATAAAATCACTAATATGTGTCCTTTATGTTATATTCTACTACATGTTCAAATGACAAAAAACAACATGCGTTTTTGTGTTCTACATGTCAGGCCTCATTAGTTCAGTTAGGGCCAGATGTATGACCTTTACAATTTGCGAGTCGCAAATTGCGTCGTTTTGAGACTCACAATTTGCGACTCACAAAATGTAATTTACAACGGGAAACGGCCACTACAACGCGGCCGTTTCCACGCATAACCATAACCACGCATGCATTACAACGCATGCGTGGTTACCACGAATAGCCTTTACCACGCATACCTTTACTACGAGATACGTAGTAAAGGCATGTGTGATAAAGGTAAAAAAAATTTTTAAAAAGGGGGGCTTGGCGGTCTCCCCCCCCCCCCCAAAAAAGCGTGGGTTTAAAAAAGGGGGCTTGGGGGGTCTCCCTCCCAAAAAACAAACAAAACAAAAAAAACGCACCTGTTTCCGTCGTTTTCAGTTAAAGAAGAAAAAAGATGTGGAGGCAATCGGCGTCGTTAGAGGAAACGGAAAGACACTTCCGCTTCCTCTTAACGACGTAAAACGCAAATCGGAAGTGCTTGGAGTGGAGAGGTAAGGGGGAATGAGGGGGTGGTGTCGCGCAGGGGTAAAATTTAAGGGTACATTTTTAGGGTTAATTTGTAGGGATCGGAGATATCCTTTAACATGAAAATGCCATTAACATGCATAGTTTAACAACGAAAATCGTTGTAAAAGTATGCGTGTTAAAGGCATTTTCGTGGTAAAGGATATGCGTGGTGATGGCATTCGCGTTGTAACGCATGCGTGGTAAAGGCATGCGTTGCAACGGAATGCGTTGTAACGTCATACAACCATTTACAACAGTGTCTCAGAAACTGTTTGCGATTCCTAATGGGGTCGCAAATTGCCTGCATGAGGCAGGTGCAAATTGCCTGCATGAGGCAGGTGCAATTTGCGACCCAATTGGGAATGGCTAGCACTCCCAGGGATGGTGGCATGCTGGGGTCAGCAGACCACCATGTCTGTGACTGCTTTGTAAATAAAGCAGTTTTTTTAAAATGCAGCCCGTTTTCCTTAAAGGAAAACGGGATGCATTTAAAAAAGAAAAATGAAACGTTTCTGTTTCATTTTTTAAGAGTAGGCAGTGGTCCGTGGGACCACTGCCTGCTCTTAAAAGATATTTTCGCATACATTCACAAATGAGAAGGGGTCCCCTGGGGACCCCTTCCCGTTTGCGAGTGGCTTACCACCTATTTGAAGTAGGTTGTAAACTGCAAGGTTTTTACGGCTGCAATTGCGACATTGAAGTGCGACTCGCTACTCGCTATTAGGAAGGGTCGCCCTTGGCACGCCCCTTCCCAATAGCGAGTCGCAAACCCTATTTGGCGAGTTGGTAATAGGTTACCGACTCACAAAATAGGGTTTGTAGATGGGCCAGACCTATTTTGCGGTCGCAAACGGGCTGATTTCCTGTTTGCCACAGCAAAAAACGGTCGTACATCTGGCCTTTAGTTCTGTTTTTCCCAGCTTTCCAGGACATCAAGTATTACACTCTTGAAAGAAAAGGCTACAAGTACCAGATCTCGACTATTAAAACAAGCATTCTGTACATTACTAATGTCTCCCATAGGACTACCGAGGAGCTCTGGCACTGCAATGTCTCATTTAGAATCATGTCAGGGACAGAGGTGGTATCACCACTTCACCAGGAGGAGGGGAGCTTTGTTTTAACAAAAGTTTCACTAATGGAAAGTAAACAAGATGGTTTCATGAAGAAAGCAATTACTAACATTGGCAATAAAATGACAGTTTACATTTTTGGGACATTCAAGTAACTAAGAAGTAGCTTCTCCACTGCATGGCAGGGTGGCATTCCACTGTGTATGTCAACATCATAAAGAAACTTGAGATATCCGTGCCCATGGCACCATGTTTTTAGCTAGCGGCACTTTTCATCCTATAATTTTTGAGCCAATGTAGCTTTTGATTCTCAGTCCAGCCCTGTAGCCAGCCTTCTGCACCTAGTCGGCAGGTAGGACTATATTGAGCAGAAGAGGTAGATGGGAGTAGAGGAAAGGACTTTAGGGAAGGGTAGAGAGAAAGAGAAAGGCGTGTTCGGCTGATTCATGATTGTGAGCGGGGCCACGGCCCAACAAAGACTTAGCTCCTTATTATGGCTTTCGTGGTCTTGTAGCGGTGCGCCACACCGCCACCCCAAGACCGCCTAAGCCAAAATATACCGCCTACCAGATTATGATTTTTTTTGTCTCTGGCGGGGGGTTCTCTTGTGGTCCCATTGCGGTGCCTATGAAAAAGGCACCGGAATGGGAGTGTCAAAGGCAGTTCCTGCAGGGCATGGGACTGTCAAGTCCATGCTCTGCAAGAACTGGGGTGCATACAGAATGCATCAATCAATCAATCAGGGGTTTATAAAGCGCGCTACTCACCCGTGAGGGTCTCAAGGTGCTGGGGGAGAGGGGGGCGGCGGCTCCGGGTCAGTCGAAGAGCCAGGTCTTGAGGTTCTTCCTGAACGTGTGCAGAGTCGGGGAGCGTCTGATGGTCACAGGGAGCTCTTTCCAGGCCTTCGCTGCGATGTAGGAGAAAGCCTTCCCGCCGGTTCTGCTTCTGCGGATGCGGGGGACCGCTGCCAGGGCGAGGTCGGCGGAGCGGAGGTTCCTCTTGGGTACGTGGAAGGATAGTCTTTCGTTGAGGTATTTGGGTCCGATGTTGTTGAGAGACTTGTAGGCGTGGGTGAGGAGTTTGAAGGTGACCCTCTTTTCGACGGGGAGCCAGTGGAAGCCTCGGAGGTGTTGGGTCATGTGCTTGTGGCCCGGTGTCCCGAGGACGAGTCTGGCTGCGGCGTTCTGGATGGTTTGGAGTTTGAGCAGAAGAGTTTTGTTGATTCCGGTGTAGAGGGCGTTGCCGTAGTCCAGTCTGCTGGTGATGAGTGCGTGGGTGACGGTCTTTCTGCAGTCGGGGGGGATCCATTTGAAGGTCTTGCGGAGGATGCGGAGGCAGTTGAAGCTGGTGGAGGCGAGGGCATTGATCTGGCGGTTCATGGAGAGGGAGGAGTCCAGGATGATGCCGAGGTTCTGAGCGTGGTCTGTAGGGGTTGGTGGGCTGCTGAGGGCGGAGGGCCACCAGGTGTTGTCCCAGGCGGTGGTGCAGGGTCCGAGGATGAGGACCTCAGTTTTCTCTGAGTTCAGCTTCAGGCAGCTGTCCTTCATCCAGGCTGCCACGTTCTTCATTCCTTCCTGGAACCATAGTCTCGCGTCTTCAGGATTGTTCGTGAGCGAGAGGGTGAGCTGAGTATCGTCTGCGTAGGAAACGATGCTGAGCCCATGCTGTCTGACGATGGCGGCGAGGGGGGCCATATATACGTTGAAGAGCGTGGGGCTGAGTGATGATCCCTGGGGTACTCCGCAGCTGATTTCCATGGGTTTCGAGAGGAAGGGAGGGAGTCGGTTCCTCTGGGTTCTGTCGGAGAGGAAGGATTGGATCCAGTCGAGGGCGGCTCCTTGAATTCCTGCGTCGTGAGCGTGCGGTGTGAGATGGTGTCGAAAGCTGCGGAGAGGTCTAGAAGGATGAGGGCCGCGGTGTGTCCTTGATCCAGTAGCTTGCAGATGTCGTCGGTGGCGGCGAGGAGAGCGGTTTCGGTGCTGTGGTTGCTGCGGAATCCGGATTGGGAGGCGTCCAGGATGGAGTTCTTTTCTATGAAGGCGGTCAGCTGGGTGTTTATGATTCTCTCAGTGACTTTGGCCGCGAAGGGGAGGAGAGAGATGCGTTGATAGTTCTTCCTAGTTCGGATGCAATGACGGTGGCGGCCCTGTGGAATATGTGCAGTGGGCAGGGGTCCGTAGGGGCTCCTTAGTGGGTTTTCCTCATGGTCGCGGTGATGAGTTCGACGGTAGCGGGGTCCCAGGACGTGATGGTCGGCTTATCGGCGGGGGTCGGTAGTGGGGTGGCCCTGAGACAACAGGGGTCCTATAGGCCCCTTTGTTTCCTCACCGCAACACTTTTCATGGCGGGCTCTCCGCCATGAAAGGTGGTGCAGAAACTAGTAATATGCTTGGCGGTGCCGCAGCGCCACCGCCAGCATATTACTAGCCTCACGCCACTGCAAGACCACCAGGGATCGCGGATCCCTGGCGGTTAGCAGTGGTTCTGTGGCGGTCTGACCGCCATAATCGGAATATGGCAGGTGGACAGCCAGGCTGGCAGTCCACAGACCGCCACCATGACTACGGCAGTCCAATGGACCGCTGTGGTTGTAATAAGGCCCTTAGAATTTAAGTTTTAAAGCAATAGTAGGACAGAGCATTCTGCTCGTAAGCATCCTAGCCAAAAAACTCGTAAACATGGTTCCGGCCATCGGCGTATTTATAATAAATATTTCTCTCGCTGCACAGCTAGATTGAAAAGCTACATGAGAGCATGCCCCTTTGTTAATCAACTAAGAAATATGGGTATGACTGGACCATTGAATGGGAAATTGAAACAGAGGCACCCAGCATTACTGTTTGTATCTGTATGTCTAGGTACCAAAGCCATTAGTCACCATGGCAACAGATTAGGGTGCTTGCAGTCCATCAACCAGTATAGACACTTGCTATACAATATTGTGACAACCCAGTGCACCACCCCTCTTGCGGAAATGCTGGTTTCTTCAGACATACTGAATGTTCAACTGCTGACAGTTATCACAGTTGCTAAGGAGGTTGGCGCACATGCTGCACAGATCTGTGAGTGAAGATGAGGTCATGAACATGAATATAGGCAGAGTCAACTCAGCATCTGAGGGAGATGTGATCTAGTGTATAAACAGTTATCTCTGGAAACAGACCAACTGGCATTTTAACTACACTATTTTATTTTATCTTAGGCAAATCACATTGTCTCTTTGAGCTTTAGATGCTTTATCCGCCAAAGTTGTATGAGCTCAGAAACAGGCTGGCTCTCAGTATCAATGAAAAGAACTGTACATTTCAATTTCAATCTAGTGTGAGAGATATACTCAGTTACAATCGGCACTCAGAGAGTTGCTACTAAAGTTCTTTGAAATGGGCAAAGCACGCTGTAATAAAAATATCAGAATGGTATTGTGGCCTATAGAAACTGACTGAATCAAATGATACATTTTTTGCATCTCAAATGTTAGGTGTATTTTATGTTACTTGACATCACAGTGACACCGTGCTCTGGTGGGCTCTCAGTTCAGTTACTAGCTAAGGGAGACATAGCCAAATACTGGAAGTCAAGAGAGGCCCCACCACTGAGGGAATAGAGGTCAGGCATGGACCGCTCTGCGAAATTGGAGGAACCTATTTATGTTGCCTGAGGGTGCTCCAAGAAACACCAGAAGATGTGGGGGAAATGGTGGACGTACTATGGGGTGTACACTATGACTATACGTATCTAAGGGGGTGGCGAGCGAGCGGGTACAGCTGCAACTACTGGAAACCCTTGCACGGGACAACACTGTTCTATTCTGCTCTGTGCCTTATAAAAACTAATAACGTGTTGTTATCAATAGAAACTGCCCCCTTTGCTGATGCGGGAGGTAAAATTCAACATTGTCAGGGTTCAATGGGCCTCTTAGGGGTCTAACAGGAGAAATGTTTATATTACTTACCTGTAATCACATTACTCCTAGTCCTACTCTCGCTTATCTCCATTACACAATGAGGCCCCCGTGCCTCGTAGACACACCCCTACCAATATAAAAAGGCCCCGCCCCCTCCACAATACCTGTACGTACCAAGCCACCGTGGACACAGTTGGCCGGACCACTGGGATGGAGGGCGGGATGTAATGGAGATAAGCGAGAGTAGGACTAGGAGTAATGTGATTACCAGTAAGTAATATAAACATTACCTCCACGTCCCTCTCGCTTATCTCCATTACGCAATGAGACATACCAAGCCAAGGAAAAACAAGGCCAACTGTCCAAGCATCAGCCCAGAGCATCACAACCAGATGCCCAAAGGAAGGGCAAACAAACAGGAAAGACAGGCCAGTCCCAACATAGCGGACCGAAACCTGCAGAGAAGCCAGGCTCAAACACAGGAAAGAAGAAGACCCAAAAGACAACTAGCTGAGGACCCCCGAGCCAGCAAGCTGACACAGACGGCAATCAGAAAAACAAAAGGAAGAAACCAGCAGAGACAGAAGGCGCACCCCCACAGACGAATCGAACAACGGGGAACACCGGCGAGCCCGCCAAACCAGAGGGAAAACCCCAAGAGGGACATCACCACCAGAGGAAGGAGCACCCCACAAAGGACCGGGAGACCGGACCCAGACCGATCAACAGACCCCAGCAAGAGGACAGCAAAGCCCCTAAAGGCCAGCCGGAGAGCCAGAGGCAGACAAACCGAAAGGAACCATGTGCACACGAGCACACCAAGCCCCAAGCAACAGACAACGCAGAGCACAAGAAGACCGCGCAGACCCCCAAAGGGCGCACGCACAGAAGAGGCGACCAAAGCAGAGAGACCAAGGCACCGGCAGCCACCACGCCCCATCCGCAAGACGCCAACCCGGGAAACACCCGAGAGGACACCAGGAAAAAAGAAACCACAGGGCCACAGTCAGCAACGGAACTGGAGACACCAGACCCACCACCAACTCCAACAACAGAGGGACCAAAAGAACAGGACAGGCCGGAGGCACCAGCACAACCGGACACCCACCCCACTGAACCAGAACCCCTGAACAAGGCCAAGGGAGGGAAGCCACCAAGAGGCCCGCATGCCCAGGAAACCGCAGGGCAACCACCCCCCAAACAGACAACCGCCCAAGAGCCATAAAGCAAAGCGGGGAACCAAGTAAAGGAGGCGTCAGAACAGCCCCCACACCCAGGCGAGCACAGGAAACAGCCCGCACGACAGGAACCAGAAAGGCCCAGGGAGCATAGCGAACCGCCAAAAATCTGCAGAAGACACAAATGAAAGGGGATTCACAGGAACACCACCAGCAAAAAGAAGGCAGGCACGAAGACTCCAGCGCAGATTGCAAACACCCCACCGCCGACCCAACACCGGCAAAACCAAGGCGGCCCACTGAGGCACAGGAGCAGGGAGGCACCCCCAAACAGAAAGGAGGAAGAGCTGGGAGCACTGAATCGAGCCAAGACACCCACAAGAGGGAAAGGAAAGCCCCCAGCAGGATGACCCACCGCCACCAACCAGCCCCAGGACAGCCCAGGACAACCCAGACCAGGTGCCCAGCCCGAGGGACCGGCAGCATGGTGGAAAAACAGCCACCAACCCCATCTGGGCAGAAACCGCCCCACAGAAGGAAGAGGAATGGGGAACTGCACGCAGGGAAAACCCAGGGGACCCAGGCAGGCAAGCCAGAAAAGGAACCGGTAGAAGACCAACAGGACCAGGCGGGCAACCAAGCCTGACAGCCCAAGAAACCAAACAACCGGACACCAAACCCGGAACCAGCAGGCCAGGACAGCAGAGGAGGCCGACCCCAGCGCCCAACAGACCAAAAGAAGCAGAGGCAACAAGAGGTTCAAGAAGGAACCAAGCGGAACAAACAGGGCCACAGCGCCGCCCCCAACCGACCAGAAAAGGGAGAAGCAGGAGACCACAGCCCCACCACGAAACCGAAGAGGGCAAAGCCCAAACTGGACCACAGAAAGCCACAAAACACAGCACAAAGGCCAGGAGAGCAGAGGAGGCAGCGAAGCCCACAGCACCTGGCCCGACGCAGCAGAACGACAGAGAACAGACGTGGGCAGGAGCAACCAGGGTCGAATGGCTGCAGGACACAGACACCCCCAACCAGAACAGCCGATGCAACACCCTGGAAGACCACAGGACGGGACAACAGCACCCGGGAAACCGGTACACACGCCCCACCGGCACAACAAGGCAGGCCAGGCCAAAACCAGAGGCCAGCAAAAGACCAACAAGCCACCACAAGCTGGCAAACCACCGGAACAGCAGGCAAAGAGCCCCAGCACAAGCAACAGCCAACTGGTGGAATCAAGACGGAACAGCCAGGCAGGAAGAAGCAACCACGGCACCCCACCACCACAGCCCATAGGAAGCTGAAAGCAGAGGAAGCGCAGAAACGCAGGGAAAGGCCGGCAAAAAACCCCGCCCAGCATCCATCACGGATGCCCAGCAGCCTGGGGGACGCCCCAGCAAAAACAGCGCCAGGCCTGCAAGCACCGCAATGCAGACACAGAGGCAGAACACAGGAAAACCCACAAGCAATGGGAAAAGGACAGCCCACTTGTCAGGAAACAACCCAACAACAAAAGACATAGCACCACCATACATACAACAAAAAAGGACGTCCAACCCAGACGGACAGAGAGGCAAAGGGAAAGGAGCACCGCATCCACCACCAACAGACCCCCACCACAGAGGCCGAGAGGCCCAGCACTCAAAACAGAAGGGCCAAAAAGGTAGCAGCACCTGCACCGAGGGGCCCAACAAGTCACAGCGACAGCCAGAGCATTGCCCCGAAGCGCAGCGACAAGCCCAGGGACAGCCGCAGGCGAAGGAGGCCCCAAAACCCAGGAACCACGGCAGAGCCGAACCCGTGCCTGGAACAGAGCATCACCAGACACAGGCAGACAGGACTACCAGGACGTAGGGAAGCTTCCGCTGCCACAGCCAGAGGACAAGCACCCACAAGGAAGGAAAGCGTCGAAACTCAGCAGAAAAGGCCAGGCGGACAGGGAAAGCCACAAAGATGACCCGGCAAGACCCAAGGCGCAAAGCAGCAAAGCAACCTCATCCGAGAACAGACGAGAGCAAGTGAGGCAGGGGGGACCAGCCGGAGGCCCAGGCACCCACTCCAAGAGGCCACAGCCAAAGACTAGAGGCTGACGAGCCCGAGCAGGCCCGCACCAAACCCCAAGGCAGGACCGGGACCCCTGGCACGAACGCCAAGCCCAAGCAAGAGACAGGCGCCAGGCCCATGGAGCCCACACGAGGCCGCTGCACCGCCAACAGCCAACAAACGCACCCCACAAAGGCGTACCAAAGGGAAACAAGCCGGAGGCAGCCACAAGCACCCCCTGAACCACGGAGAGAGAAACCGGCCCCAGTGCTCCACCGGAGAAAGGCACAGCAGACCTCCGGTCAGGAGAACCAAACCAGCACAAACCAGGGAAACACACCAGCCGCACCGCGAACAGGCACTGTCTCCCACGTGGGCCACAGGAGAAACACAACAGCACCCAAGGCCACACAATGAAAGGAGAGAGGCAACCACCCCATGCATCCCAACCGAAACCCAACAGGCCAGAAAACGCCAAAACCTAGCATCCACACCCTCCCCCTGCTGCAACACCAGCACGAATAAAGAGGCGCGATGCAGGGCCACAAGGGAACACATTGTGCACGACAAACTCGCACCAGGACCGCATGCACAGCAATGCGGAGGAAGAGCCACACTCAGGGAGCCACAGCAGAGGGTCGAAGCGGGCCCACACAGACCAAACAGAAAAGCTCCTTAGTAACAAACCAGCACCAGCCAGAAATATTCCCCAAAAAACCAATGACAGAAGCAAAGAGCCGGGAACATTGCCACACCGGAGAAAGGCACCGCAGACCTCTGGCCGGGAGAACAAAACCGGCATAAAGTCGGGGAGAAGTCTGCCGCACCGCGAGCAGACGCAGCCACCCCATGGGAGCCACAGGAGACACAAGACAGTACCCCCGGCCACAGAAAAAAGGGGGGCATGCATCCCCCCTGCCCGCCCCCAATAGGGAACCAGCCAGGAGACGCCAAAACTGTGTGACCGACCCCCACAGTAGCGCCAGCAGGAACAGAGAGGCGCCACAGAACCACAAGCACACACAAAAACCGCACCTGCGCCGCAGGCCCCACAAAGAGGCCGCCTACGCACGTGCAACGACCGAGCCCCCAACTTTCCACCGCGCGGCTGACACACAGGTGGACACACAACCCGGCCGGAGAAAGGCACAGCAAACCTCCGGCCGGTGGAAAGCAGCCCGAACAGGCCACCCCCACCCCGACCGAAGGAATGCACCGCCGACCTCGGTGTGAAGCCGAAACATGCAGGCAAGCAACATAGGGGGGAAGGCGCCAATATCACCGGCAACAAACTCTCAGCAGAGAGGAGGAGACAACAGAAGCCACCAGCCAGCAACCGGCAAATCCCCACAAGCCGGCCGGAGGCCAGCAGCGCAGGCCTGCGGCCCGGCAAGAAACAGAACCAGGAAGGAGCCCAGAGCACCCGCCCTTAGGCCGACCCACTCCCCCTTACCTGAAAGACATGACCAGCAGCACCAAGAACGCCGGAGCACGCGTACAGAGCATGCCCGACGTAGAACACACACCGCAGCCAGCAGCAACATGCTGCACCACGCGGCAAAAAAGGCAGCATCCGACACCAACCACAAAGATGAACTTCAAAAGAGAAAACCCACACAAGAGCGAGCGCACCGCACCCACCCCACCGTGTCTACAAACACAAAAGAACAGGTGTTGTGGAGGGGGCAGTGCCTTTTTTTATTGGTAGGGGGGTGTGTCTACAAGGCACTCGGGCCTCATTGCGTAATGGAGATAAGCGAGAGGGACGTGGAGGTAATGGGCTGGTGTAAACTGCCTCCTGACAACAGCCCCGGCACTCCGTGGTTTTAGAGACTAACCACTGGGAAAAATAGAAGAGTTTTAATGCCAGTAAAAATCAAAAAATACAATGTATTGTACACCCCCGAGATACAATGGTCAGTCGGTCTTCTCCCAAACTCGACCTGTTAGTGTCTGGGCCTCACAAGATCTCAGAATCTCACCTTTTCAGCTTTTGCTGAGCACACAAATGGGAAATGTTCAGATGCATACTGATGGTGGCAGAGCTGATAACATTACTGTCTCTGTTCGATTACAGCACCAAAGCAGGTTTTGTTTTGACCAACCCAAGCACAGCCTCTAGTGACTTCACATGCAGCCACAAATGTGTAAGTACACCTACGTAAGTAAAACACATGTTCGAGGCATATGAGCTGCAGAATACATACTTGTGCATAGATCGCCATCTGGTGGTGGGCTCGGATGTTTGCAGTTTGTTGTTGTCTTGGAAGAAGTCTTTGTAGTCACGAGATAGGTGACTCCTCCCTTGGATGATAGTGTGCATGGGCATCAACTCCATCCTCAGATTGGTTTTTTTCCGCCATCGAGTTCGGATGTGACTTGCTGCGCTCCGGTTCGGTACCGTGTTTCCAACCCTTTTCGACGTGCACCCATCACCACTCGACGGTATTGTTTCGTTCGCGTGCCCTTCGACGCGCTAACTTCCAAATCTTCGATTCCGGTTGTTGACGTGGGCCGCTGGGCCTATCGGCACCATTCGGGCCTACGGCTAATGGAAAGGACTCCATTTAAAAAATGCCCCCACTGTGGAGCTAAATTTCCACACAGTGACCACCACAAGGTCTGCAACCTTTGCCTCTCGCCAGAACACGAAGAAAAGGATTGCCAGGCCTGTGCCTCTTTTCGTTCCAAAAAGACTATTCGTGATCGCCGGGCTCGACGACACGTTATGGCTCAACAGACTACACCGGCGCCACACGACATCTTCAACGAAGGCCCCGATGTTCCAGAGGCAGAGGATTCAGAGGAGCTCGACATCGTCTCCAAAGCTGACGACTCCGACTCCGATGACCACATCACTCCAGGTCAACGAGTGAGTATAAACGTCCATGCTCCTGCCCCACCAGATAAACAGAAGGCTCCTGTCAAAACTTCGCCTGAAGGCCTTAGTCGAGACCGAGGGAAAACTTCAGAAGCCCCGCCTCCGGGCCCGGCTCCGAAGACAAAGGAAAAGCCTTCCGGCAGCTCGGGACCGAGCAAGCCGCATATCAGTACCCTTAAGACACCTTTGGTACCGAAATCAGGGATACACCCTATTCCCGTTACGTCCAAAAAGGCCTCGGTACCGAACCCTTCGGCACCGAAAGACCATAAGGCCTCGGAACCGAACAAACACCAAAAACCTTCGGATCTGAAGAAAATTCCCGACTCGACGCCGGCGTCGAAGCCAAAAGAGCACAAGACCCCTCTTACGGCTTCAGAGTCCAAATCGAAACCACGTTCGGCACCGAAAAAATCGGCACCGAAAGGAGACAATATCCAGGAAGAGCTTTTTCGACCAGATCCTATCGATCCAAATCAAAAGACTTTACATGTGGACCCTAAAACAGGCCATATTGTCAGTCTCCCAACAAAGAAGAAGAAATTAGATACCTCACACCCTCCTGAGGTACCTGTGAAGAAAAGGGACTTTGCAACTTCACCCCTAAGACCCTCTTCTCCTATTCTTCCTACCAAACCTTTGTCTCCTACAAACTCTCCTATACACTCTCCTAGACTTTCTCCAATACTTCCATACTCACCACAGGATGAGGATGATCTAGGGGACGGGGGTGGACACGATAAAGACCCTTTAGATGACCCTGATGATGATACTACTCCACCACAGAATACATGGGACGATTACAACAATCCCACAGATCCTCCGGACCTTCCTGATCCGGATGTATACCCATCTAGGCCTTCCCCCCCAGATGACAATATAGGATTTAGTCAGCTCATTAATAGGGCTGCGCAATATCATGGCGTTGAACTCCATTCAGACCCCATGGACGAAGACTTCCTAATTGACACATTTGCTCAGTCACAAAAAACAATTCATACATTGCCCATGCTTAAAGGTGTCATTAAACATGCACCAGACATATTTAAAGACCCTGTTAGGACCAAGATCCTCAATCCTCGAATTGATAAAAAGTACAAGCCTGCCCCTAACGATTCAATTTACATTAAAGGACAACTCCCTTTAGATTATTTGGTAGTCTCCAATGCAAGGAAACGGGCTAATTCCCAAACCTCTGGTGATGCTCCACCTCCAGACAAAGAGTCTAAACTGCTAGATGCATCAGGTAAACGAGTTGCCTCCCAAGCAGCCAATCACTGGAGAATAGCTAATGCACAAGCATTGCTTGCCAGATACGACAGGGCTCACTACGATGAGCTCGAAGACCTAATTCAACATTTACCTGACCAATACAAAGCCAAAGCCAACGATCTGGTCCAAGAGGGCAAATTAATTACCAATGCATCCATAAAATGTGCCCTCGATGCAGCAGACACCGCATCTAGATCTCTCAACACCAGTGTCTTACTTCGTAGACATGCATGGTTGCGCATTTCTGGGTTTAAGCAAGAAGTGCAAACAACTATTTTAAATCAGCCGTTCGATCAAGAGCACCTCTTTGGCCCAGCTGTAGATACAGCTTTGGAAAAAATTAAAAAAGACACAGACACTTCAAAATCTATGGGAGCATTACAGTCTCAAACACCACGAGGTTCCTTTCATCGCTCCTTTTATAGGGGCGCATCCAAAAACATTAGCACGGACACTTCCTCCACCTACAAGAGTCCCACACAAACATCACCTAACAAGCCATATTTCAGAGGTGGGTACAGAGGAAATAATAGCAAGGGAAGAGGTCGAGGTAACAATAACCGAACCTCCCCTACTACCAAACAATGACTTCCCTCCTCTCCCTCCAGACCATTCCACTCCAGTCGGAGGAAGGCTCTCACAATTCCTACCTGTCTGGAACTCCATCACTACAGACAGGTGGGTAAGACAAATTATCCAGTATGGTTACTGCCTGGAACTTACCGCAACTCCCCCAACCATACCGCCCAAACACCGTCCAATGTCCACGGAACATCTAACTCTCCTCAAACAAGAAGTTCTCTCACTTCTTCAAAAGCATGCAATAGAACCAGTTCCCCTTCAGCATCAAGGCATAGGGGTTTACTCCCTTTATTTTCTCATCCCCAAAAAAGACAAAAAGACAGTACTCTCAGACCAATATTGGACCTCAGACCTTTGAATATCTACATACAATCAGACCATTTTCACATGGTCACCTTTCAACAGGTCCTCCCACTGCTCCAACAAGGCGATTTCCTTGCCACTCTAGATCTCAAGGACGCCTACTTCCATATTCCTATACACCCTGCTCACAGGAAATATCTAAGGTTCATAGTGGACGGTCAGCACTATCAATTCAAGATCCTCCCATTTGGAGTGACCACATCACCCAGAGTCTTCACAAAGTGTCTGGCAGTAGTAGCCGCCCACTTGCGAAGACAACAAATTCATGTCTTCCCTTACCTGGACGACTGGCTCATAAAAGCCAAGTCATACAGCCAGTGTGTTCACCACACTCTACAAACAATCCACTTGCTTCACGACTTAGGGTTCACAATAAACCTCACCAAGTCATATCTTCAACCGTCCCACATACATCAGTATCTAGGGGCCACAAAAGATACTTCCAAAGCACTGGCATACCCCAATCCAGTGAGAATAGCCAGTATGCAAACCCTCATAACAAAATTCCAACCTCAACACTCACTACCAGCTCGAGTGTTTATGCAGCTAATAGGAATGATGGCCTCTTGCATTTTCTTGGTACCACACGCAAGGCTTCACATGTGCCCTTTACAAGAATGTTTAGCATGTCAGTGGAACCAGGCCCAAGGGCAAATTTCAGATCTGGTGTTGGTGGACAGCCGCACTCATCGCTCTCTGCAGTGGTGGAACACACAAAACCTTTCCAAAGGGCGGCCGTTCCTAGACCCCGTTCCACAGATCGTGCTAACCGCAGACGCATCGCTCCCCGGCTGGGGAGCCCATCTCCTAAACCATACGATTCAGGGCAAGTGGACCCCTCCACAAAAAGTGCTCCACATCAATCACCTGGAGTTACTGGCAATCTTTCTAGCATTAAAATCATTCCAGACACATCTCATCAACAAAACTGTCCTTGTCCGAACAGACAATATGACAGCAATGTATTATATACAAAAACAGGGGGGGACCCATTCTTTACAGCTTTCCCAACTATCGCAAAGCATATGGCAATGGGCCATCCCACAAAAGATATACCTTCTAGCAGAACATCTTCCAGGGGTACACAATCAGATTGCGGATCTGCTCAGTCGTCAGACACAACAAATCCACGAATGGGAACTTCATCCACAAGTTCTTCTTCCGTTCTTTCAAATGTGGGGCCACCCAGACATAGATCTGTTCGCCACACATGCAAACGCAAAATGCCCAACCTTCGCCGCCAGGTATCCACACCCATTGTCCAAAGGCAATGCGAAATGGATGAACTGGTCAGGCAGATTTGCGTACGCTTTTCTGCCACTCCCACTCATTCCGCTAGTGGTGCGCAAGCTCAAATAGTCTCTCAAGATGATCCTGGTTGCTCCAACATGGGCCCGGCAACCTTGGTTCACAACACTCCTGGAACTCTCAGTAGTTCCACACCAAAAGCTACACCTCTCCCCAAAGCTTCTGACACAGAACCGTGGAGAGATAAGACATCCAGATCCAGCTCAACTAAACCTAGCAATCTGGTTCCTGAAGTCCTAGAATTCGGTTACCTCAACCTTCCACCGGACTGTATGAACATTATTAAGGAAGCTAGACGCCCTACTACTAGAGCTTGTTATGCAGCCAAATGGAAAAGATATGTCATTTACTACAATAACAACAACATTGACCCTCTAGATGCTTCAATTCAGAACATAATTTGTTATTTTCTGCATTTACAAAGATGTAATCTGGCATACACATCCATAAGACTACATCTTGCTGCCCTTGCCGCTTACCTACAAAACAGACAACATTTGTCATTGTTTAGGGTACCTGCCATCAAAGCGTTTATGGAAGGCCTTAAAAGGATAATTCCTCCCACAATCCCACCATCTCCAGTGTGGAATCTAAACATTGTCCTTACTAGGCTCATGGGTCCTCTACACAAATGCGAACTATAGTTCCTTACATGGAAAGTAGCTTTCCTTGTCGCAATCGCCTCTCTCAGAAGAGTAAGTGAGATCCAGGCTTTAACCATACAAGAACCATTCTTACAAATACATCGTAACAAGGTGGTTCTTAGAACAAATCCAAAGTTCCTTCCCAAAGTAATCTCTGCTTTCCACCTTAATCAATCTGTGGAATTACCCGTTTTCTTCCCAAAACCAGATTCCATAGCAGAGAGGGCTCTTCACACACTTGATGTCAAAAGAGCTATACTTTATTACATTGACAGAACTAAACCTTTTAGGAAGACAAACCAACTGTTTGTAGCTTTCTCTCCACCTCATAAAGGAAACCCAATTTCCAAAACTGGAATTGCCAGGTGGATAGTCAAATGTATTCAAATGTGCTACCACAAAGCAAAACGCACATTAACATTTCCCCCTAGAGCGCATTCAACATGCAAACTAGGGGCTTCCATGGCATTCTTAGGGAACATTCCCTTAGATGACATTTGTAAGGCAGCAACATGGTCTACGCCACACACCTTCACCAAACACTATTGTGTAGATGTGCAGGCAAAACAACAAGCTTCTGTGGGCCAGGCTGTTCTTAAAACACTTTTTCAAACCACTGTAACAGATACAGGTAACCACCACTAAGGGAGAGCACTGCTGTACAGTCTATGCACAAGTATGTATTCTGCAGCTCATATGCCTCTAACGGAAAATGCTACTTACCAGTATGCATCTGTTCTTGGCATGTAGAGCTGCAGAATCACATACGCCCACCCGCCTCCCCGGTGCCTCTATCTGTTCCAGCGTTATCTTACTTAGATACTTACACATGGACATCTATTCTGTTTCTTACAAACTCCATCATTTCCCTTCATGGCGAAAAACAATCTGAGGATGGAGTCGATGCCCATGCGCACTATCGTCCAAGGGAGGAGTCACCTATCTTGTGACTACAAAGACTTCTTCCAAGACAACAACAAACTGCAAACTTCTGAACCCACCACCAGATGGCGCTCTATGCACAAGTATGTGATTCTGCAGCTCTACATGCCAAGAACAGATGCATACTGGTAAGTAGCATTTTCCTTATCTGCTGTCGCTTCAGTGAATCAAGAACAGGAGAGATATGCTGAGCATCGGTATGGTCCTCACACACCACGGAGAACTAGTACTCCTATTGAGGCCAGAACTGATTCTTCATTTCCACGTGTAGTTGGGCTCAGACACATTATTCATCAATAAAATTTATAAATGCCAAATGTTGCATTTTTTGAGTCAGTATTTCTCTGCTTATAATCGTGTTGTTTTTTTATGAGCAGAGATCTGGCTTGCAGGCCTTTGGAGGTTTACCCAGGCACCAGATACAGAAACTGTCCGCACATAGCTCCATAGTTCATAGAGAGGGTAGATATTAGAAAAGAGCCCGCACTCCACAGGCAAACAATGTAATGGGCTTGAAAGTAAGCTTCAATCAATCAGGTTTCTTGTAAAGCGTGACTACTCACCCATTAGAGTCTCAAAGCGCTGAGGGAGGGGCTGATCTACGGTTCAGTCGAACAGCCAGGTCTTTAGGTCCTTCCTGAATTGAGGCAGCGACGGTGATTGCCTGAGATGTAGAGGCAGGGAGTTCCAGGTCTTCGCAGTGAGGAAGGAGAAGGATGTTCCTCCAGCCGTGGTCTTGCGGATCCGTGGGATGGTGGCTAGGGCACGTTGGGCGAAGCGGAGATGTCTGGTGGGTGTGTAGAAGGAGAGGCGGTGGTTGGCCTTTGCACGTCCAGTGTTGTGGAGGGCTTTGTAGGCTTGGTGCAAATTGTGGCAAGTTTCAGAAAGCTGTAAGCTGCAGGCTGATGGTACCTCACCTGAATATGCTCAGGCAAAACAGAGCACTGCAGAAAGGTTTTAACTTTTGTTCTTTCTACTCGTAAATCCCTTTGTGAATAGCAAACAATTGTAAACCTACACAAAAGTGTAAGTTTATCTTTGTGAATCAGGCCCTCAGTGTTTCCTGGAAGAATAGCCTGGGCTCGCCCATGGTTGTCTCCTGACCACTGAGTATTATTATTATTTTTGCAGTTTTATATAGCACAGACTCGAACAGAAGGTATTGGAATGCTTTAGATGAGCACCAGTTACATTACACAAGGACACATTCATTTTTGTTTTTTTTAGGCATGGAGAAATTAAGTGATTTGACCAGAATCACAAGATGTTGAGCCAACGCAGAGACTTGAACCCGGTTTTCTGGCCATGAGGCCACATCCTCTCCCAGTATCAGCCACCTCCCACTGTTTGCTTCTTAAGCTGAGGCCCCCTCCCTGCACCTCTTGTTCAGCAGACAGCATGGCTGTTTGTGGAGTTTATACACACATGAAAGCCTATAGAATACCAAGAACAGAACCTACAAGGAAGGACAGGCTCTGCTCCCAACCCACCCCCACTACATGCTGTTGCTGTGTGAGAAACTGATGGGCCACTTACCAACCCCGAATTCTACATGACAGATACCTCACCTCACCTTGGGGTCGAGCTTGGTAGGAAGACCATAGTCCTATGGGTGGGATTCATTTCTGCATCATTCACTGCTACGGGTGGTGCTTACTGGGAGCAACACACATTTTCAATGAGAAAAGCTGGGTGCAGAGGGCTCCTGAGCTCAGTTATTCCAGTGAATACCACACACTGACGTGAAGACATGTGAAGACAATACTAATGGTAAAGAGTCTCTCTACAGAGGTAGTGATAGAAAAATCTGCAAAAAAAAAACCCAGAGTGGGGCATGCTCTGGCCTGCCTGTGGCCCCACATGGTATTGAGACCTGCTCTGCTCTGCACACCGGGGGAAGGGTGCATCTCTTCTGCTTGTATACAGGTGTGCATATCGATCAAGGATAGAGACTTGACTAGCTCTACTCTGGCGGGCAGATGTCCAACAATTCAGTGAGGCTGCGGTGACGCGTCAGCAGTAGTAGCATGAACTCTTTGTAAGGGGTCCCTTTGGACACCTCTATAATTTCGCTCTGTCACTTGACACATTATGTTTGCTTTTAACCCCCAAAAAAACAAAATTAGGGAGAGAAGAGGTAGTGCCCCAAGGGACACTAACGGTGGATACGTCCTCCTCAAGTCAGTAGTTAGCAAAACATCAAGATCCACCATATGGGTAATGATCTGAATGATGAAGTAAAGGGCCTATAGTGGATGGGGAAAAAGTTGTGTTCCTATTCCATGATAGGACATACACAAAAGTTGTTTAAATACCCCTCACACATCAAAAGGACCCTTGATGTCATGCTTCATCATTGGGGTCTTCCCATCCCACTGTGGGATGGGGCGTGCTGCGACCAGCGACTACGCGGGAGCACTAATCTAAAATACTATGTGTGGTGCAGGGGTGGTGAGAAGAAGGGTCAAAAAGTGAAGTTTAAAAGGAACTGGCCTCATGGACATAAAACAATTTAATAGGTCATTGAGGCTGAACCTGTTAAAAATAGTGATTTGGAATGGTCATGCATTTAATGAGCTGACCCTCCTAAAAAGTCGACATGTTTCGAAGCTCAAGGCTTCTTCATCAGGACTAAGAAGATCCCTTCAGCGCTCACTTGTTGTTTAAAAAGTGAAAATAGTCATATACAAAAGTGAAAGAAATTCTTGCAAATATTCATGCAGTATAAAGTACCTGTTTGTACTCCTATATGTAAATCTGTTAGTATTACTATATGTTAATCTGCAAAAAAAGGGAACATTTTTGAAGTATTAATTGCGCCACACACGGCGTTGTCTCACGAAGACCTGAAAAGACAACACATGTGTCAAAGTGACTGTTTTATAAAAAACATAGTGCTATAGTGGTGCAGGGACCTGTGAAAGAAATTGGGAAAAAGGGAAAACATACAATGACACACTACATATAACATAAAACACACACTCTATTTGGTGACTATTGTAATAAAAGAGGCGGTGTGTATAACGGTGTATATACACAATACATACAATGTATGAATGGGTGTATTGCCCCATGAGCCTCAGGTACAGATGAGCAGGAAGTAGTCACTCGTTACTGTGAGGGAATTTTTTTTTTGTTGAAATGAAGAGAGAAACGGTCAGGTAGTGCTTGTCCTCTTTACCGAGTAAACAATGAAAAAAACGAAGAAAAAAACGAAGAAAAACTCGGACCATGACGGCTATGCCGTACTTACATGCTGCTAGACATAATTTTGCCCCATACTGCTCACCCGCGGCTCCGCTGTATGACTAGGGAGTGCAGGGAGCGGCTATTTATACAGAAGTAACGAGAGCAAACAAGATTCACCTGCGAAACTGGCGCTAGACAAACAAACAAACCGGAAGAGAGCTTACAAGTTTGATTATCAATGAGCACTAGAGCGCTGACTCCAGTGCACTGCGGAAGTGAGTATTCCGTACGTGTTCAAAAACCAAAGTGTATGTCATTAAACCGGAGTTCTGTAAATCAGCGGCATAGTTGCCCAACATTACGTTTAGTTTTCTGAATGAAAAATGAAGGTGAGGGTAGTAATGAATTTCGGTAACCAAGTATTGCATAGAAGATGTAATTCTGGAGCTTGACCTTAATCTGTAGTCCATTATCCAGCAGTTGGGGATACCGAAAATTGCAAAATCAAAATCTATAAAACAGTGTGGTTGATGCCCAACACTGCGTGTGGTTATCTAAGAGAGAACGCGAGAAATGGAGATTGGTGATACTCAAATGGTCATTATAATCGAGTGAGGGAAGTGAAAGCACTGAAAGTGTATCAATGCGTTTTAAGAAGCAAAAAATAATAAATATTAATAACGCTCATTGAACAACACATGTCACAAAAGGTATCTGATAATATAAAGGGCCAGAAAGATGATACTAATGGAAGGAACGCTAGCGAAATCAGGCAAAATCAGGTTTAAAGGAGATTGCTGATGTATCATCTGGACCTCTATACACAGGGACCAAAACACTGAGATACAGTTTGTGCCCTGTATATAGTAATGAAGGGAAGTAGGCAGGTGTAGTGACTACTTTCAACCTATTAACTGGGCCCACGGAATTTCGTCATTCAAACCCTTTTCATGTGCATTGTTGGACAACAATCCCCCAAAGGAAAGAGAGACCAGACCAATCTGTGTCACAACATACAATACCCATTCGAATGAAGTATCCAAGATAATCAATAAACATTGGAAAATACTGAACTGTGGAAAACTTTCCTTTCCCAAACCCATGTTTTCGCACAAAAGAGGCAGAAATCTGAGAGATATTCTTGTGCATACAAGGCCACGTACCACACGGGAAACAAACCTGGCCCCTTTCATTTCCCAACCTATCCAGGGTCATCATCCCTGTGGAAATTGCAGCACCTGTGCCCTTACCACAAAGAGTAAGAAAATTACATTCTCTAACGGGTCTGTGTGGGAACAAAGACGATTTACTAATTGTAGTAGTAAGAATGTAATTTACATGATCAGTTGCCCGTGCTATATGGAGTATATCGGGATGACGTCCAGACCAGTTAAAATACGGATTGGTGAACATAGAAGCAATGTGAGGTGTAAGAAGAGTACCACTAAATGGCAACCCACTATCTGTCAACCAACCACAACGTTGACGATATAAAATGGACAGTGATCGAACAAATCTTCAACGAAAAGTATCTTCTGGAAAAGGAACAACGTTGGGTGTTCCGTTTGGGGACACATGAAAAGGGTTTGATTGACGAAATTCCGTGGGCCCAGTTAATAGGTTGAAAGTAGTCACTACACCTGCCTACTTCCCTTCATTACTATATACAGGGCACAAACTGTATCTCAGTGTTTTGGTCCCTGTGTATAGAGGTCCAGATGATACATCAGCAATCTCCTTTAAACCTGATTTTGCCTGATTTCGCTAGCGTTCCTTCCATTAGTATCATCATTCTGGCCCCTTATATTATCATTATCAGATACCTTTTGTGACATGTGCTGTTCAATGAGCGTTATTAATATTTATTATTTTTTGCTTCTTAAAACGCATTGATACACTTTCAGTGCTTTCACTTCCCTCACTCGATTATAATGACCATTTGAGTATCACCAATCTCCATTTCTCGCGTTCTCTCTTAGATAACCACACGCAGTGTTGGGCATCAACCACACTGTTTTATAGAATCCTGATTTTGATTTTGCAATTTTCGGTATCCCCAACTGCTGGATAATGGACTACAGATTAAGGTCAAGCTCCAGAATTACATCTTCTATGCAATACTTGGTTACCGAAATTCCTTACTACCCTCACCTTCATTTTTCATTCAGAAAACTAAACGTAATGTTGGGCAACTATGCCGCTGATTTACAGAACTCCGGTTTAATGACATACACTTTGGTTTTTGAACACGTACGGAATACTCACTTCCGCAGTGCACTGGAGTCAGTGCTCTAGTGCTCATTGATAATCAAACTTGTAAGCTCTCTTCCGGTTTGTTTGTTTGTCTCGCGCCAGTTTCGCAGGTGAATCTTGTTTGCTCTCGTTACTTCTGTATAAATAGCCGCTCCCCGCACTCCCTAGTCATACAGCGGAGCCGCGGGTGAGCAGTATGGGGCAAAATTTTGTCTAGCAGCATGTAAGTACGGCATAGCCGTCATGGTCCGAGTTTTTCTTCGTTTTTTTCATTGTTTACTCGGTAAAGAGGACGAGCACTACCTGACCGTTTCTCTCTTCATTTCAACAAAAAAATTCCCTCACAGTAACGAGTGACTACTTCCTGCTCATCTGTACCTGAGGCTCATGGGGCAATACACCCATTCATACATTGTATGTATTGTGTATATACACCGTTATACACACCGCCTCTTTTATTACAATAGTCACCAAATAGAGTGTGTGTTTTATGTTATATGTAGTGTGTCATTGTATGTTTTCCCTTTTTCCCAATTTCTTTCACAGGTCCCTGCACCACTATAGCACTATGTTTTTATAAAACAGTCACTTTGACACATGTGTTGTCTTTTCAGGTCTTCGTGAGACAACGCCGTGTGTGGCGCAATTAATACTTCAAAAATGTTCCCTTTTTTTGCAGATTAATATATAGTAATACTAACAGATTTACATATAGGAGTACAAACAGGTACTTTATACTGCATGAATATTTGCAAGAATTTCTTTCACTTTTGTATATGACTATTTTCACTTTTTAAACAACAAGTGAGCGCTGAAGGGATCTTCTTAGTCCTGATGAAGAAGCCTTGAGCTTCGAAACATGTCGACTTTTTAGGAGGGTCAGCTCATTAAATGCATGACCATTCCAAATCACTATTTTTAACAGGTTCAGCCTCAATGACCTATTAAATTGTTTTATGTCCATGAGGCCAGTTCCTTTTTAAACTTCACTTTTTGACCCTTCTTCTCACCACCCTGCACCACACATAGTATTTTAGATTAGTGCTCCCGCGTAGTCGCTGGTCGCAGCACGCCCCATCCCACAGTGGGATGGGAAGACCCCAATGATGAAGCATGACATCAAGGGTCCTTTTGATGTGTGAGGGGTATTTAAACAACTTTTGTGTATGTCCTATCATGGAATAGGAACACAACTTTTTCCCCATCCACTATAGGCCCTTTACTTCATCATTCAGATCATTACCCATATGGTGGATCTTGATGTTTTGCTTTTAACCCCCTCCAGAGTTTGAATACAGAGCCACTCACTCTTTCCCTCGTGGGGATAACAGACTCCAGTGATCTGGATGAGTTGGTAATTATAATGATCCTTGACATCTTTGGTCGTTAGGTATATATATGCACATTTCTTCATAAAGAGAAAACCCAGAGCAGGGTACATAGGATGATTTAGGTACTGTTTTATGAAAACGTTACTCTTGAACCGCATAAAGTTGCAGAGTATAAATGGTTGCTACTTCCGATTCCTTCAGTTGTGGGACTGCGGTGCACTGCAGTATCACCCACGACTATTTGTTTTGATACGCCAGTCGATGTGCATGAGCATGTATTTGGAATAGACACCAATGAGTGAAGAAGCACATATGTATTAATAGTATGAAAAAAGCATGCAAGGAGAGGTGACTGGAGTGATGAATTGGAGCAACCACCTGTTGGCATTTCTACTTGTGCCATATATACATTCACTTTCAGGAACTACCCAGATTGGCAAGTATTAGCACTGCCTGTGCATCCTTTGAATACAATTGCATGCCACACACAAAAATATACATTGTATACGTTTGTGGGGGTGATATAAGTATGATTCCACTCTGACGAAAGCCCAGGACCATTTAGGCCATTTGTATAGGGCTGAATCATGTTGGTGTTTTAGGCTCATAGGACCATTATATTCTTCCAACCCCTAATATAGTTTTAATCTTTCCCATCCACCCCACCAATAAAGAGATACCTTGGGAGTGAATGAGGATTTTTTATCATTAAAGTTACGCCCCCTATTTAACTGTCTTCTTAAGAGTTCCCTGGGATAAGGTCGAGCCCACCCTGGCCTTTAGGAGCCAGGGTGAACCCGATGATGAAGCATGTCACTACTAGAGTGGGTGAGTGGGTGAGGGTTATATAAAAAAAAAGATTTTTTCCTTTCCCTGCTCTTATTAAAGTGGTGCTTAGGTTTGACATGTGATCCCGTTGTTTCCTTGCACGTACAATAGTCTAGAGGGGATACTTTTTAGGTCAGAAGATTTCAGGGCACTCTCCACATTTTGTAGCGAAGCAAAGAGCCTCAAACGAGTAAATAGCAAAACTTAAATCTTGATTTAGGGCAGTTTGGATGATTTCAGGTCTCTGTTGCTTGGCTCAAAACTATTCGTTTTTGTTCTGTCCCATTCAACTTCATTCATAAATTGGGAATTATATTTGATGACGGGTGTCCCAGAAAATTCTCCCAGCGCTCACACGAAAAGGAAGGCTAAGGCTAATAATAGTGACTGCTTTGACTTAATCCCACTTTGACTGTGGGAGTTCACTCCAGCTCCAAACCCCAATTGCTGCAAGTCATGGTTACAGGAGCAGTTCTTAATGTCAAAATGCTTGATTCCATTCCATTGCATCTACAGAACCAGTACTACATCCTTTTGGAGCATGTATTTTATTAAAAGATTTATACAATATTTAAGTACCATTAGAAAGTTAGGTTAGAAGGGGAATTATTACCCAGGCTTTGCACTTTTCAAGGCCTTGCTATCCTGCTGGACAATCTATTTGTAGATTTTGAAGCACACATACCCTATTAATTTAAGGCACCGACCTTCCTAAACAACTGGATAGCGCCCTACAGTGGCATAACGAAACTTAAGGGAGCTCCCCTGCAAAGTACATGGAGGGGGCACCCCTCTCTGGACCCATTCAGGAGCTCTCAGGCTAGGGGCCCCATAGCTGCCAAGGTTTGAGATTGCATATGTGTGACTTTTTCATGATTTCAGTGTATTTATGAGTGACATTCAACGACCAAATGTGTGACATTTAGAGTAACACTTTCTCATGAGCAAAACTAAGCAGTGACGTCCATTGCACATCCTCCTCACATCATCGCACATGATTGTACACCTCCTCTCATCACTACAGCTGAGCTGCTTGCAGTAATAGGGCAATTTATAGCATTCATTGGTTTCTCCGAACAGACAGTGTAAAATTGCCAGGCCATTGTAACTTGGCTACATAAACATCTTTTACCACAATGTAGAAGTTATAAATCCAACTCCTGTCCTCTATCAATACAGTACTACCACATTATTATGCTATCAATCCCAAACAGCACAATGACAGACATCACTGACTCGCTCTCTCAGGGCCGGCATTAGCACTGGTGGTGCCCGGTGCTACAATGACCACCTTGTCCACAGATTCCCTCACGATAATGCTCCGCCATTGCCCCTCATCTCTCCACAGCCCCTCTCTCACATTCATTAAATAAGTTTTATAGTGCTGCTTATAACAGTGTAGGGTGTCAGAGCACTTTACTTCACACACACACATTAGGCAAAGACAATGAATCATACATGTGTAAATCAGTCTAGTAAATGGCACATAACACAAAGAGAATTACAAGGTGTAGGAGTCACATGTCATCCATACTAGTAGACTATATATTAAGAGTATTTGACTGGAGATGCTCAAACGCAGGATTTAATACCAACCACAGTGGTTGGGATTGGCTTTGCTAATAGGAATGCATTTCCACCCAAACATACCCCTTTTAGCAACATTAGGATAATGAAAGATTGGGGAAAAACATAACATTCTAATCTATATCATGCAGTTTACATGCAGCTAAGCTCTTTGATGACAGTTCATAGATCACTGTGTTATTAGGTGATTGCACCTAATAAATTGCAAGTATCAAAAGGATCTCTGTGACAAAAGCACTAACCCACTGCACTATCCACATAAAATGCAGTTCCATCTATCTGCATGGTCAGTGCTTAATTTGTAAAATATTAAGTGCCAGGGCTCTGACCAGGAGGCCACTGCAGCGTGCACCACCCATCGCCCTTGTCATTGCTGCCAAAACAACTACTAACCATCTCTCTCGCATATAAATGCGACAGTTCAGATTATTCCAGGTCCCCAAAGCTAAAGGAATGGCTGGGGAGGCAGGTATTAGCAATTTTTTTATGTATATTGTTTTCCTAAACAACTGTTATACTGCTCATCTCTAAATTACATGAGCAGCGCCACCTTGTGGCAGACTGCCCTAAGTGTGGTGTTGACAATTAGGTACAGGTGCCGAGCACCGGAAACCAATTAAGTGCTGGTGCTCAGCACCAGAAAGCACCGGCTCAAATTAAGCACTGTGCATGGTACACATTCTGCAGCAGGCATTTAATGAACCTGTCTGTGCAAGTTTATCGTGAGTCAAAACTGCCACTAAAACTGGGATCTCTCTCCAGTAGGAGCATTAATCACGACAGTTATCTCATTCTTCCATGGGCATTTTTATTGTTGCTTGAAAACTGCTGGATGCACAGTGGATCTCTTCAGAGAGTGCTTTCCACAGCAGCACCCCCAGTTCAGCGCCAGGTGCAGCTGCAACACGCCGGTCATATTTGATTGCCTCTAAAAGTCGACCCCTGCACGCATTAATAGTGCTATCTCTCCCCGCGCATGCGCTGTATAGTTTGAACTACTCTGTCTAGTAAAGTTAACTGGCTGCAGTTACACTTTCTTTAATACTTACCGAAAGCTGTTACTGAAAGGAAATCATGCTTTTCCTATTTTAAAAGTAATGCTGCATTTTTGGTTTCCTGTGTTTGCCAATGTTCTTACACATAATAGCAAGTGCACTGGGGCAATTATAGCCTTATTATACAATAAGGCTGCTTTGCTAAAACAGAAAGTCAATTTACCGACCCGCGCTGAACACGGCAACTTTATATTAATATAGCGCTAACCGGCCACAAAGTTTGAAAGTGTGCAGCCTGTAGTGAAATCGGTTACCAGTAAAAACATAACGATTACCGTCTAGCACGCAATTAGAACTAACTTTCCAACTTAAGACGTCATCATTCTCGCGGATACTCTGGGCTTATGAGGCTCTGACCTCGGGCTGCTCCTGGCTGAGTCATCCGGCACCTGCCAAGGACAAGATGTACAGGGCAGGCTGGCAGTAAACTATCCCATCCTGCTGTTCTGGGGTCCCTGCTGGCAGGGGTGCAGCAGGTCGTAGCCCAAAATACACAATTATCAGCCCCGCCTGCGCTGGAAGATCCAGCAGTCACACATGCGTCTCAGAGAGGCCGGGCGGGCGAGGCTGACAGAAGGAGCACAATCTGTTTATGCGCACAGCAAAGAAACAATGTATGCATATGTGCCATGTTAACATGACAACAGCCCTCCAGGCCCACGCCGGGAGCCTATATTCCTTTGCACGCAGAGCGGCGGTGCTGCACACAGCACTGTTTTTGAGCACCTCATGATCCCCAAAGGGTGTCAGGGAGCTACATATGCGTGACCAATGCATTTTAATGTGGTGATGCAGATACCGGCATTAAAATGCGTTAGTCTAACTCCTGATAAGTGGTACTTGGCAGCCCACCCGCCGCCCATGCACAGTGCCGGAGGGGGCCTCCTGGAGCTCGGGCCCCCCCCACAATGTGGGGGCTGCAGGGGCTATTGTCACGCCTAGGGCCAGCTTTAGCGCTGATGGCCCCAGTGCGACAATCTTTTAGCACCATCCCCCCATGACCTCCTCCTCAGATTCCCTCACTACCACCCGGCAATAGGGCCACTCATCTCTCCATAGCCCCTCTCTCGCATACATTTCATTTGTTTTAAAGCGCTAGTAAAGGCTGGCTTTACTTATCCGCTCAGCTATCCACATTAAATACAGATCTGTTCTTTGCAGCAGGCATATTAACCCTCTGCGCTACTTTATGATGAGTCAAAACTGACACTAGACAAAACTCCAATCTCTCTCTCCTGCAGAGACATTAATCACAAGAGTTATCTTGACATTTTTATTGCTGCCTGAAATCTGGATGCACAAGGAATTCTGCATCAGCTGCTTTTAAATCATAAGTTATTGCTAAACACAGCGCCACCACTCCAGGTCAGCGCCCAGTGCGGCTGCACCGGTCGCACTGCCCTAAAGCCGGCCCTCGTTACACCACTGGCGCCATATACTGATATCTATGCATGGCATAATTGTTTTTGTCCAAGGTCCCACAAACCCTTCTGATATGACTGCATTGTTCATTGTGCTGTTCATTAGGTTTCCCCTATATTCTCGTAGAATATGATGGAAACTCCATCACCTTCAGCCACACCACCGAACTCCCATGGACCGACCATCGTTGCGTCCACTTCACCTTCAGAACACCCACCATCCACAGACACCAGCACCTGCTTCCACGAAGAAACTGGACCAAAATCACCGACGACCAGCTCACCTCCTCACTCAACAACTCCACCCCAACCATCGCGGAAAACGACGACCCCAACACCGCAGCCCGAACCCTGCATAGATGGATCTCGGACAGCACCAACACCATAGCCCCCTCAAGAAAAACAACAATACCCGCGCCAAGAAAGCCAGATGGTTTACCACCGAACTTCGAGAGTCCAGAAGCACATGCCGCCGCCTCGAAAAGGCCTGGAGGAACACCAAATCCACAGAAGCCCACGACAACTTCAGAGCCGCCACCAACGCCCACCATCAACTCATCAGAGAAACGAGGAAAAAAGCGATTGAAGACAGAATCTCCACCCACGCGCACAACAGCAAGGAACTCTTCAGCATCATCAAGGAGTTCGCCCAACCCACTAGTGAGTCTACCGACATCCCTCCCTCACAAGACCTCTGCGACAAACTCAGCACCTTTTTCCACCACAAAATCAAGAGCATCTACGACAACTTTGGCGAAGACAACCAACACACTGAACCCTCACCAACCACCCCCGACACCCGGAAACCAGCGATTGGCGACTGGACAGCCCTCACCACCGAAGACACACTGAAGACAATGAAGTCAATCCACTCAGGGGCCCCCACGGACCCCTGCCCCCACCACATCTTCAACAGAGCCGCCGACACCATCGCACCCATGCTCCGCCACACCATCAACCGCTCCCTGGCGACCGCCTCGTTCCCCGACGACTGGAAACACGCCGAGGTCAACCCCCTCCTAAAGAAACCCTCAGCGGACCCCACAGACCTAAAAAACTACAGACCCATCTCCCTGCTCCCGTTCCCAGCGAAAGTCATTGAGAAAGCCATCAACATCCAACTCGCCACATTCATTGAAGAACACAACATCCTCGACTCCTCCCAATCCGGCTTCAGAAAAAACCACAGTACGGAAACCGCCCTCCTCGCCGCAACAGACGACATCCGCACCCTACTGGACAAAGGAGAAACAGTAGCCCTCATCCTCCTCGACCTATCAGCGGCGTTCGACACAGTCTCCCACCGCACCCTAATACGCAGACTCTACGACGCAGGAATCCAGGACAAGGCCCTCGACTGGATCCGCTCCTTCCTCTCCGGCAGGACGCAGCGGGTCAGACTCCCCCTTTCCTCTCGGACCCCACACATACCACCTGCGGAGTCCCCCAGGGCTCCTCCCTCAGCCCGACGCTCTTCAACGTCTACATGGCTCCACTCGCCCCCATCGTCAGAACCTACGGACTCAACATCGTGTCATACGCAGACGACACCCAGCTCATCCTCTCCCTATCCAACGAGCCCAACACCGCCAGACGCAACTTTCGAGAAGGCATGGAAGCCGTCGCCAAATGGATGAAAGACAGCTGCCTACAACTAAACACCAACAAAACAGAAGTACTCATCATGGGCCCAAACCCCGATGCCTGGAGCGACACCTGGTAGCCCCCCGCCCTCGGAAACCCGCCAACCCCCACGGACCACGCACGCAACCTGGGAATCATCCTGGACTCCGAGCTCATAATGGACCGCCAGATCAACTCTGTCTCGTCTTCCTGCTTCCACACCCTCCGCCTCCTTCGTAAGACCTTCAAATGGATCCCCCTCGAACACCGAAAGACCGTCACTCACGCCCTGGTCACCAGCAGACTCGACTACGGCAACGCACTCTACGCCGGAATAAACAAAAACCTCACCCGCAAGCTACAGAACATCCAGAATGCCGCCGCAAGACTGGTCCTCAACCTGCCAAAACACTGCCACATCTGCCAGCACCTGCGCACACTCCACTGGCTCCCTGTCGAGGCGAGAATCACCTTCAAGATGCTCACCCACGCACACAAGGCCCTCCACGGCACCGGACCAGCATACCTGAACAGCCGACTCAAATTCCACGCACCCCAAAGAACCCTACGATCAGCCCAGCTCTCCTACGCCGTGGTCCCCCGCACCAGAAAGACCAGATCGGGAGGCCGCTCCTTCTCCTTCCTCGCGGCCAAAGCATGGAACGCCCTTCCGCTCCACCTCAGACAGACAACATCGCTCCCTATCTTCGCAAGAAACCTCAAAACCTGGCTCTTCGACAGACCCCCTCCTTGATGGATGGAACCTGCACCCCCGCCCCCCCCCCAGCGCCTTGAGACCCTTACGGGTGAGTAGTCGCGCTTTAACAAACCCCTGATTGATTGATTGATTGATTGATGCCACCCTACACCCACAGCCGACTCCCGCAGTCCAGCAGTTAGTTTTTTTTGGCATTCCTAACTAGAAGTGTCTGAGACTGTGAGGCCGATCTTCTTTATTGGACTTTAAAGGTTTTAACACCCTTCCTTACACACTTTGAAAACAAACAAGTGTTTAAGATTCCAAAATGAAATCAAAGACACATTTCCAATGATCATGCATGCCTTGCATATTTTTAGAGAGGGCACAAATGCACGCAAGATCCATTTAGTTGGTTCATTTTACATTTCTTGATTAAGAGAGCTGTAAGGAATGGGGTGGGGCTCAAAGTACCTGCATCATCTTAGAATTAGTTGGGCACAATTTTCATTTCTCTTCTTTTTTATTTCAGATGATGATCATCCTGGGAGCAATATGTGCAATCATTCTTATTATAATAATAAGTAAGTATATTTCTAGAATGGGGATGATGTTATCTAACGAGTGTGTAAAAAAATGTGAGAATGTCACGAGCCGTTGGTGCTAATCAAATCAAGTTTAAATTGGTAAATAGATAAGTTGACTGTGTGCGCCAATGATAGTGCAGCATACAGCTGTTGGGGAGACCTGTCAGTTTCTGTCACGTGAGGGTGACAGTCACTGAAATGTGATTGACTGATTGATACATTTTAAAATATATTATGCACACCCTCTAGAACACTTGACACTTAATCCACTATAGCCATCAGATTGCATATATCAACAAAAATAGCTGTAGATCCAATGTTTAAGTTGTTATGAAACACACTGTATATTGGGAGCAACGCTGCACCACACTGTGCAAACCTGTTCATCTTTCTGCAGAATTCATGGCTTTAAAGAAGCGACCATTTTACCTAATCGGTGATAACGTCCCCATTACATGGACTGGGAAGGGCCTTTAGGTCACAGCAGGCAAAAATAAACTGTGCATATTTAAATATAATCCATTCGTTGTTAAAAGAAAAAGTCATTCTTTTCCCTGACAATATTTTGCTTCACTACTCATGCATATTTTTACATCACCAAAACTGTTCTCAGAGTCGAGGTTCTTCCACATTTACTCGTATCATAGCAGCAGTTACTTCCACAGGCCACCCAGAGTTTAGAGCAATACCCAAAAAATATTGCATATTTATTAAAGTTGAAAGTGCTTTATAGCGAGCCACGTACATATAAAATGTACAAGAATGAATTGCAGGGCTGTTTCTTAATAGAAAGAGTTGCTTCCACCGGTATTGAAGTGTAAATACAGAGTTAATATAAAACGAGAACATTTTTAAAACAAAACTGTGACGCACAGAATAAAAAGGCACCTTTTATTACATGAAGAGCATACACGTACGTAGACATGTTTCCTGTAGGCTACAACACAACATTTTAGTTTCGATAGAAGAGACAGTGCAGATATGTCATTACTCTGCTTATGTTTGAATGGCAAGCAAACTCTTTCATTTTTAGTCAATAACATTTTGAAGACACCTGTGTATTTGCAATATAGTAGGTACATTCGGTATTTGAGTTGTGTCAATGTGCGTTAATATGCCAACGTAGCTAGATAACGCTGCAGAATGTGCTGTGTAATTTGTCTTTTGTTGACTAATGGGGCGCATAATTTGTCTTTACTTTGAAACCTAATTTGCTTTCACTTTGCCACATCATACTTAACCATACCGCATCTGTATGCCCTCCTTTGCCACATAATTCCTGTGGCCCTACTTATAGCGATATTGAAACCGGCCATTAAAGGCTTGGAGAATGTGTTGTCTATTTAAACATTTACATCTGTTAAACTTGTCTGACTTGCGTGTGAGGCTTCACTTTGTGGAGTGACTGTGAAGGAGCGAGTATTTTTAACCTTTCTGGTAGTTTAGTGTGAGGGTGACGGCAGCAGCAGCTTTGTAGCTGCAAAATGTAGAACTCTAGATTTGACACCTCAGTGAAGGTAAAGATTAATAGATGAGTCAAGGAATAATATTATTCCGTGAGCAGATGCCAGCCTTCACTAAATGCTTTCTGTAAGCATGGTAGGATGGCTCAGCGAGTCAAGTGTTTGATGTTTACACCTTTTCGCTGCATTGTATTCCTATTTATATTGCGCTTTCAATTCCACTTATGAGGCCCAAAGCACTTTTTGTCTTCCAAGCAAGTGGCTACTTCATCTGTAAAATTTATGAAGCACCTCTTAACCCTGATGAAGCCGCATAGTGCTCCGATTTTCACAATGGCCTGCGCCCCCTTTGGGTGTATTTTTGATAACATGTTGGCAGTGTCTTGGGCTACTTGAGAAAACATTGAAAGCAATGCATTGATGTTTTGATGCAGAGTAGAAATGTTGCAGCACATAAGCCCATGTGTTGTGGACAGTGTATGTATTACACAACAGTGCATATGGGTACTTACCATCTGTGTGTGTCTGTTGGTATGAGATGGTGTAGCTACTGATGGCTATGTAGTGTAATAGTTAGTACCCTATCATAGACATCACCCTGTTGTGGGATCAGACATGGATCCACCATATTATTAAGGGATTATCGAGTACCTCTAAGGGCTTACTTACGATACCATGGAGGGCCACCCGGCAGCATTATGATCTATTTGATGAAGAATCAGTAGCTCCGTTGCCTGTACCCATTGTACTTTGGGTGTGTGGATCAATGCATGCCTTGTACCAAAACTATGTAAGTTACGTCTTGATTGGGAAAACAACCAAGTTTTTATTGCTTTTCTGAAATCTAGGTGGGAGCTCAATGTCCTTATTGTATTGACTAAAGTGGTCCACAGTTTGAATATTTGTACGGAGAAGGGGCTGGCACCTACTCAGGTTCATCAGAAAGGAGGGATGATTATCAGTGGTGCCATTCACAGTTCAATTTTCTCCATAGGGTTTAGAGTTTGAATGTGCATTAAGGAAAATCTGTCCAAATCTTGGGACAGGCCTGTGAGTGATGAAGAGAGCTTTGCACAAGATTCTTGAAGGGACAGGTTGCTGGTGTAGGACTTTGAGGGTACAGTGATTTGGTCATGTTGGTTTGGGCAAGGAACTCATCTGGTGGTGGCATTCTGAATTCTTTGGAGTTTGTTGTTTAGATGTTGTGAGAGCCCAAAGTAGAACCTGTTAGCATAGTCAAGGTCCAAGGGTTTGAGAGCTGTTGAGACATGAACCCAGTGTGGATGCTTCAATATGGGAAGATCTTTCCTAATATTTCCTTAGCTATAATATTTTAGCTTGAGTTTGAAGTGAGAGTTTGCAGTCCATGATCACACCGGAGGTCCTTACTTCTGTCAATGCGCTGGTTGAAATCTAGTCTCTTCAGGCTAAACTGCAGTTGGATTATAGGTTTTCCTTGCTCCTCAAGTTAAGATCTCTGTTCTTCAGGGGATTTTTTAATTTTCAGTTTTCTTCTTCCAGCAGGCATTCAGTGAGAACAGACATTATGAGGCTTTTTGAATTTTCCTGCTTAGGAATAATCTTGGTGTTGTCGGCATTGCTGTAAGATTTGAGTTTAAATAAACCGGTCGCTCAAGCAGAGGCAATGATTGAGCCTTGCGAAACACCCATCTTTTACAAGAAAGCGGCTGACAGATATGTAGACAGTTATATGGTTTTGTTGTTTCCATTAGGGTTCATTTTAAGACTGTGCTCTGTATTCTTGGGTTGTTCAGTCTTTGAAGTAGAGGTTGGTAGTCCACCATATCAAAGATGCTGAGATGTCAAGAGGAGTGTAGCCACTACGCTGGAATAGCCAATGTTCTTGAGGTAATCCCAGGTTACAATTAATGCCGATTCGTTGCCTTTTCCAGGTGTGAAGCCTGCCATTTAGCCTGAAAGGAGGATGTATTCTCAAGGAAGTCTGAGTTCTGAATGAATGCTGACTTTTTAATCACTTACCCAGAAATATCTGTTTGATGAAGGTCTGTCTTTTGCTGGTTACAGTGTGCCCAATTCATTCTTCTTCAACATTGTCTTGATGTAGGGTTTTTAAAAGTCACTTGGGTACTCTCTGCATGATAGTCATTAATGATCAATAATGCAGATATGACCAGAGGGATAGCTTTGAAAATTAGCTAGAAGATATTTGTGATGTTGATAGACTTGAATATATTAACAATATTGGTAGTCAGGAGAGGCTCATTTGTTTCCAATATGATTGTTAGTTTAAAGGAGCGCAGCTTTGGATGTTTGGTATAGTGGTTATAGTTTGGTACCGTTTTGTTTCTTTTGGGCATTACGTTTCCCTTCACTCTCTTCCTAAGATTATCATTTTCCATTTTTATGGGTTGTGTTCAAATTGAGCCAACCTGGATTCTGTTGTGGCAAGCCACTGGTAGCATTGTCTTTTTTTGTAAATATTTTTTTATTCAAGTAGAAAAATTCAAATTACATATATCAATCAGAATTAGAGAGAATAGAGTTTTGAAGGATTGACAAAGAAAATAGCGGTATACATATAAAAATCAACAAAATCCGTATGATTCCATAGACATTACACAAATCACGAACCATCTGGTTCTAAATTCATTACAACATACAATCACGGCTTATTCAGGCAAAGCCTACCAGATTTCCACAAATTGTTTCCTTGCCCCAATTCCTGCGGCATACAGACTCTCAAGCTGTTTCGACCGTTCGATCTTGTTCAGCCGTTGTCTGAAAATAGGCACCTCAGTAGATTTCCATTTTTGAAAAATGAATGATTTAGCAATCACAAATTGCCCCCTAGATTGTGGGATCATCCCAAAAAAGTCCCGTAAGGGTATGGCTGTAGATCCACCGGAAGCTTATGACTAACAAATTGAAATATGCTCTCCCAAAAGTGGAAAAGAGACGGACATATGAAACATATATGCAGCCAGTCACACTTGGCTTTGCCCAATCTGAAACATGCATCTCTCGACCAAACAAGCAGCAAAATATGCCAAGATCATCTCACTTCTTACAAAAACAAAGATTCGCCTGCGAGTTAATAGACCCACGGTGGGCTGACCACCCTCAGGGGGAATAATATACCTGTTTTTCGAAGTGGTATAATTCTGCCTCCAGGATTGATTTTTTTTATGTCCCACAATTGGAATAGAGGCAAAAACATATATATAAGTTAACCACTTTTTGGATCATTCAGCCCCCATTATTGATTTGCAGATTGAGGACGGTAGGGTTGATCGGCCTAGATGGTGTTTCGATAGATCACTATTAACTGATGAAAATTGTGTTGCAAGCATGAGTATTGTAATCGATGATTTTCTGGCAAGAAAATTTGGTGTAGCGTACTCTTTTTCGATCTGGGGTTAATTGAAAGCCTTCATTTTGGGGGAAGCACAAGTGAGTAAGCAAAGGAAAGCGCTGGCCGTGCATTTACAGACCGTGTTGAATACTGCCACCCTGGCTTATTCTGCACTTTGTACACCCACAACCAGATTAAATCTACAACAAGGGCGTCAAAATTTAAAGGACCATTTTATGGGTATAGAAATAGTCAAGCAAAACACGTTTTCAGAAAGGTTACGATGAAAGTGAACACATGGGGTGGTATTTGGCATGGTCAATTAAGAAGAGAAGGAATAAAAATGCCATCAAAGAAATCTTTGATGCAGCTGAGAACAGAGTGGTTACCCAGCCTGATTCAATTGGTAACATTTACAGTGCTATACACATAAACAGATAAACCCACCCCTGAGAGTTTTGACAAGTTTCTCTACCCCATTCAGCTGCCAATTTAAAAAAAAGATTTACAAGCAGTAGTGGTAACCCCCTTTACATTACCAGAAGTGAAGGATGCAATAAAAAGGTCTCCTAATGTGAAGGCCTGCCGGAGCGATGGCCTAACCACAGAAATATATATGTTATTCAAAAAGTCAAGTTGCTAAATATTTTGTGACTCTATTAAATGAAATTTTAGAAGGCGGCGATCTGCCAAGTTCATTTACTGAAGCAGTTATTGTAAGCTTTCTGACAAAGAATAAGTCTTCTGAGAGTCTGGGCTCGCATCATCCAATTAGCTTGTTGAACAACAATTATAACATTTTTGCCAGAGTAATTATGAACAGACTGGCCCCATTAGCACAAACTTTGGGCCACTCAGAACAAAATGGCTTTTTTCCAACTAGACTGTTTTCAACTAATACTAACGTTTTGTTGCAAGCTATCGATTACTATTCAGTGAACAGCAATAAGGCAGCAATCATCATGTTAGATGCTGAAAAAGCCTTTGATCTAGTCCAGTGCGAAGTCCGGTTTCCTATATTATTAAAATTCGGGTTCCCCCTGAAATTGGTCAATCTTCTCCAGAATCTATATAATAAAGATGGCGCTAAAATTGTCATCAGTTCGCAAGCGGTAGGGCATGTTACAATCAAGAGGGGAACGAGACAAGGGTGCCCTACGTCACCCGTTCTTTTTGACCTTTTTATTGAGCCCTTGGCTGCAGCATTAAGGAAAGACATGCGCATAATAGCTCCAGTCCAAGGAGCAACAAAAATAAAAGATTTTGCTGATGACATGATTTTATATTTGGCTGCTGATGAGCAAAATATCCAAAATGCATTGCTAAGATTAAAGAGTTCACAGGTATTAGTGGGTACAAAATCAATCACCTCAAGTCTGAAGCCTTGTTATTCAATTGTTCCCCTTCAGTTCTTCGTGTCGAAATAAGGATGCATTATTTCCATATGCGTCCCATCAGATATCTGTGGATCCATGTCACAACCAATTATATGCGAACCTGTTCTGCTTAAATTATACTACCATGTTGAATAAGGCTCACGGGCTACTCCACCAATGGCATTCATTGGCCCTCACCATAATTGGCCAGGTTGCATTCGTTAAAATGGTTATTTTTCCTTTGTTTGTGTTCATTTTTTCAAATGTCATGACCAAAATTCACCAATCATTTTTTGATGAGGCCGGACAAATGATATGTATGCCACTTCTTATGGCAGCGTAAAAAATCTCCTACCAACTTGAAAACAGTGCAGTTAAATGTATAAAATGGAGGGCTGGCACTATCACAAATCAAAATGTAACATCAGGCTGCCTTTTTGGATTGGTTTGTTCGAGCAGCAACTACTAGCATTCACTCTAATTATTTCTATCTCAAATTGATGTTAAGTGAGGTAGAGGCTAAGCTTCCCTTTTTCCTAAAGATATCAAGACTGCCGAAGCACACCAGTTACAGGCTACCTTATGTTTTGCCTTTCAGATTCGAGAGGATAAGGCATGGGTTACAGATTACCCAGTTTCACCGGTCTATGTGATTAAGCAATTGCCATAAGCTAGTTGTATAGTTAAAGGCTTCGGCCATAGAGGACTAAGAAAGGAAGGGATATTGCAAGCTCAGGGATTTTATGCTAGTCAGTTAAGTAACATCTTGGCAACAGATAGTCTCCAATCTTCCCGCTATTACCTCCAAATTAGTATTCACCTATTTACAAAGTAGCCATTTCCTTTGAGAGAGCAGACAGGCTAGCCGAGAATATCAGCAAAGCCTATTTTGTTGCATTTCTCAAAGGCATAGGCAACTGGTATCGTCAATTGTACCAGAAATTACGGTAAGAAGTGGTACCTTCGTTTCTAGTTAATGTTGCGGCCTCCAAAAATTGTTACATCGATTGGCATTTGTGGGCATGGTATAATCAAATGACCCATAAAGCCATTCACGGGGCTAACTATACAAGAATATCCTTTTTTTCGAAATGGATATTGTACTATAACCTGCATTGAATTCAAAAGATTTAGTCTACTGTTCACTGATAGCATACTCAATGGACATCAAAGGATTAAGTGGAATTCCAGATTGCTGTCTGGAATGTGGCTATGCTGAAACCCAAGGTGTTGCTGATAATGGAAGTGAAGATGGAAGGTTTAAGCAGAAGTAAATAATATGATGTTCGAGGCATGTGTGGCTATAGATACACATGGTCTGCATACTTCCGCCATCTAGAGTTGAGTCTGGATGTGTGCAAGTTGTTTTTCTTCGAAGAAGTCTTTCGAGCCACGAACCAAAGTGACTCTTCCTCTTGGTGCTAATGCGCATGGGCATTGACTCCATTGTTAGATTGTTTTCTTTCCGCCAATGGGTTTGGAGGTGTTTTATAGCGCTCCGGTTCGAGACCATTTCGGGCTCACTTCGTTTCATTGTTCATTTCCACCTTCATCGCTATTGTTTCCATCGTTGAGTATGGAAAACCAGAAAACATTCGCCCACCAATTCGACTTGCTCCCTTCGTGGCCTTCGAGCATTCGCCCATTCAAACCTACTATTTGTATCTCCTACTTCGACCGACAATGCGCTGCTAATGGAACGGACTCCATTACGCTTCAGTCCCTGTTGTCACGCGAGGTACCCGAGAACAGAACTCCATCAGGTTTGCAACTTATGTCTGTCACCAGACCATCAGGAGGCAGACTGTGAGGCTTGTCGATCTTCCTGATCGAAAAAGACTGTTCGAGGCATATGAGCTGTAGATCATATGCTATGCATAAATCGCCATCTAGTGTTGGGTCCGGACGTTTGCACTTTGTTTTTCTTTGAAGAAGTCTTTCCAGTCACGAGGTAGGTGACTCCTCCTTTCGGTGATAGTGCGCATGGGCATCGATTCCATTGTTAGATTGTTTTTTTCCGCCATCGGGTTCGGATGTTAGACGCTGCGCTCCGGTTCGACACCGTTCCTTCGGTTTCCCTCGGTGCGCAAGACACTCTACCTCGATGGTATTGTTTCCGATCGCGTATTCCATTCTTCGCGTGTCGTGTTTACTGATCAACCCTCTTTCGATCGGAGAGCTCGTGGTAGGCTGTCGGGCCTACCTGCGTCGGTTCGACTCGCAGTCGATGGAACAAACTCCATTTAAATTCTGCCCTCGGTGCCACGCGAAGTACCCGCGCACCGACTCACACGAAGTGTGTAACCTGTGCTTGTCCCCTGAGCACAGTGAACAGGACTGCGACGCGTGCAGGGCTTTCCGCTCAAAGAAGACGCTTCACGACCATCGGGCTCGACGTCGCGACATGCAGAGCCAGCACACAGGCTCTATTCCGGACCTCTTCGGACCTGAATCGGAGGAAGAAGCCGGTGATGCTATCGGGGCAGAGGAGGAACAGGAACCGATCTCCATTTCCGAGTACGGCTCCGACCAGGATGAAGACATCCCACATGGACAGCGTACTGTAAGTACAGATCCTTCCTCGCCCCGAAATCCAACTCAACCGAAAAAGAAGGCTCCGGACCAACCCGCGCCCTCGGGCTCCGATCGGCACCGAGACCACGCTTCTGACGCCCCGCCTTCTGGCTCGGCACCGAAGCCTACAAAAAAGCCTTCCGGCTCTGAAAAGCCTCACGCCAAATCGGGCACCAAGCCGAAAACCTCAGGATCGAAGTCTAAGTCCGGCTCCGACCCACAACACTCAGCACCGAAATCCACTTTGGATCCGAAAACACCAACCCGAAGCCGTCGGCACCAAAATCTTCGGCGTCGAAACAGCCTGATGCACCGAAGTCACCAAAAAAGCACAGTTTCTACGATCCGCTCGATAAACCGGACCCGAAACAGAAAGTGTTGTACATTCATCCCACTACTGGACATATTACCACCAAAGTGACTTTAAAAAGGAGAACTGATGCAGAAGAGGAATATCACATTCCTTTAAAGAAGAGAACGGTTGGAACTAACCCTTCCCCTCCTCCTCTTCCTCTTCATATTCCATCACCCCCTTCTCCTCAGTCTCTACCTGTGCCAACTTCACCTGAGCATTCACCACCACATACACCCGACAATCAGGATGATGGGGATGACAATGGTAATGGGGATGATGATGATGATATTCAGCCAGTGCCTACAGACCCATGGGAGGACTACAACACTGACTCGCCACCAGGCAATGATCCTGACTTATACCCTACCAATCCCTCTCCACCAGATGACAGTGTAGGATACATTGAATTGCTGGGTAGAGCTGCTAATTATCATGGGGTGCAGCTCCATAAAGAGTCCCTCGAAGAGGATTTCCTCTTTGAAACCCTTAGCAGTACACAAAAATCATCACACACATTACCCATGCTCAAAGGAATGATTAGGCATTTCGATGATATATTTAACGATCCGGTCAGGGCACGTATCCTTACCCCTAGGGTAGATAAAAATATAAGTCTGCACCATCTGACCCAGTGTACATAAGGGGACAATTACCATTGGATTCATTAGTGGTATCCAACGCACGTAAAAGAGCCAACTCCCAAACTACAGGAGATGCTCCACCCCCAGATAAAGAATCTAAGCTCCTTGATGCTTCAGGGAAAAGGGTGGCCTCTCAGGCAGCAAACTTCTGGCGCATATCTAACACACAAGCATTGCTATCCAGATACGACCATGCACACTGGGACGAAATGGAACAATTACTCCAATTTCTACCACAAGAGCATAGAGCTAAAGCTCAAGACCTAGTGAGGGAGGGTCAACTGATTTCGAATAATCAAATTAGATGCTCCCTAGATGCTGCAGACACAGCTGCTAGAGTGGTAAACACCAGGGTCCTTTTAAGAATGCACGCCTGGCTACGTATATCTGGGTTCAAACTAGAGGTCCAAACCTCCATACTAAATACACCTTTTGATAAGGAGTACCTCTTTGGCCCAGTGGTAGATTCTTCATTAGAGAAAATGAAAAAGGACACCGAAGTGGCCAAATCCATGGGAGCCCTTCAGTCAACACAAGGCTGTGGTTCCTTTCGGCGCTCATTCTATCGATCAGGGTCCAAAACTGCTTCCTCAGACACTACATCCACCTACAAGAGTAATAACCAGCCCTCTGGCTCTAAAAATAACTTCAGAAGGGATTACAGAGGAAACAACGGCAAAGGCAGAGGTAGAGGTTCAAACACACGCACCTCCCCCTCCAATACAAAGCAGTGACTTACCTGTACTTCCCCCCGACCACTTAACACCGGTCGGGGGAAGACTGTCAGATTTCCTGCCAACTTGGCAGTCAATAACAACAGACAAATGGGTTCTAGAGATTATCCGTTCTGGTTACTGCCTGGAGTTCATCAACACTCCTCCAAACATTCCTCCAAAGTCACACAAACTTTCACAGGATCAACTAGACCTCCTCAAACAAGAGGTACAGTCGTTACTTCTAAAGGGAGCTATAGAACTCGTACCACTACATCACCAAGGGTCGGGATTGTACTCCTTTTACTTCCTAATACCCAAAAAAGACGGCTCACTCAGACCAATATTGGATCTGAGGGAGCTATATTTTTACATACAGTCAGACCATTTCCACATGGTAACACTTCAACAGGTACTGCCTCTTTTGCAAAAGGACGACTTTCTGTCTACTCTAGACGTAAAGGACGCCTACTTTCATATTCCAAACCACCCTGCTCATCGCAAATTTCTCAGGTTTGTGTTAGCGGGCCAACATTACCAGTTCAAGGTTGTTAGAAACGGGGTAGCGTGGTGCGGAGCGGGTAGGCCAAACTCGGAGGCATTGTGTAAAGCATCTGCGCAGCACACTCACAAGCGACACACCAGGCACACTACAAAAAGAGATTCCACACCAGGTTATGTGAAAACAGCATATGTATTATGCAAAACACATTAGAATACCATCACAGTTGTGAACACCGTGCCAACTGGCACCCGGTAGCCATATACAGGGGGACTATTTACAGGGCAGGGCCAATCGGGCCGCTGCCAGGACCATCACAGAGCACAGTTTATAAATGTAAGACCAGCGATAACTGTGTAACGGCCAGTAACTCCTGGCACGAACAGGAACTTAGTAACATCACATTAGCATAAATCAGCGTAGGCATAAAACCAGCCGTGTAGGCCTTAGGGAAACAGCATTATCAGCATCAATGCATTAGGCATACAAACACCTTAGATTAGGCATAGAATGAACGCATCATAGCATGACATTAGATCAGGCCTAAACCCATTATGCATTGAATCAGCATACGCCACATTGGGCATAACACATTAGCATGTGGCAGGAACATAAAGCATCCTAACATGGCATTAGGCAGGGACCTGTGGGCATAATCTCTTTAGCATAAATCACAGTATACCTAACCATGTGAGTTTAGAGGCATAAACCGTGAGCATAAATCACATTTGCATGAGGCATAGGCCACCTTCGATCCGGTAGAAGTCCATTATGCATAAAACCATCAGTGTAACCTTAGGGGAAAAGCATTAGGCATAAATACATTATGCAGACATCATGGCATTACTGAGAGAGGCCTATCCTGCACAAAACCATCTGTACAAATGCAGCATCCCAATAGGCCCAGATCATAATCCCCTCATTAGGCCTGAACCATGAGCATGGGGCATAAAACATAATCAGTAGAGCCCACATGAAGCAATCACCCCTTCCTTAGTTGCACATCTCATCAAGCCGTGGTGAGCACATTATACCGAACACCAATAATGTGCATAGGGGCCATCCAGGGACACATCAATACATCTGGGCATCAACCTTAGGCATAAAACCACATTATGCATCATAACAGCAGAAGTCACGTGGGGTATTAACACATTAGCATGCGACACCTCACTAGCATGAAACCATTAGGCATAAGAATATATTGTCCCACAATCAGGCCTAAACCAATCATGCGTACATCATGGCAGCATCATGTGCATTTTATACATGCCACCAACGTTGCAGTCTAGCCTGTGGCGCCACTGCGCCCGGGGAGCCCCTACCCTGGGACTTTAACCCTCTGAATGGCGCAACCGTTGCAGCTGCCCGCCCTTGCGTGGCGCAGCTGAGGAAAGTTAAGTCTGCAATCAACAAGTACTGGCCAAGTTAGAGCCCCTTGAAGCCTCACTCTGGGACTCCCAAGCAAAGGTGGCCGCACGTTGCAGCTGCCCACTACCAGGTGGGGCCAGCTGTGAAATCAGCATCGGGGCCGGCACCGACAATGTACCCCGATGCCCCCTCCGGGACTCTAAAGGTAAAAATATGCCTAAAAAGAGTACTGGCACCATGGTGCAATTGGGAGCCCCACTCCGGGACTCCCTCGTAGCGCTTTGGAATCACAGCGCTGCAGGCGTCAGCTCCTCTTCTCCTGGGCACAGTTGTAGCGCCTTGGCAGCACAGCACCTCCTTGGAGTGCAGGCAAGCAATTTATAGCGCTCACGAGGCGCTAGGGCTGGAGAGCAGGCCGGCAATCCTGGGCAAGATCAGCAGGCAGTGGGCACTCATCAAAACAGGACAGCAGTTCCTAGGAACAGTCAAACCCCATAATGTGGCACTCCTCCTGGCATAGCAGTCTTCACTCCAGCAAAGGGGCTCTCACTGGCCCTGTGGACAGCAGAGGGGTACAGATGGGCTCAGGGGCCAGCACGCAGGCCCTTTCGGCGGTACCTCCTGGCAGAGTGTCCCCTCTCAATCAAAGTCCACGCACAGTCTGTCACATGGAGCCTCAGCTCCTCTATATATGCACCCCTCACCCCACCTACCAGAAAGGGCCAGAAGCTTCTAGAAGGCTCTCTGGTAATCCGGTCCCAACTGGTTTTGGGGGAGGTGTAGAGCACCCTGCCTGCCAGGCTTCCCTCCAAAAGCTGGGGGTGCTGGGAGACAGACAACTAGACCGCCAACCCACCTCAGACAGGCAGGCACAAAGCACACCAAACAGGGTGACATTTTAAAAGTGACATTTTTAAACAGCGTAAATAAACCTCTGCACATCATTGCGCAGCATTCCATCACACACATACAGCAAAAAGGCTAGGAGGAAAAGGCGAAAAAGTTCGGGATGACCCTGCAAGCAGGGCCAAGTCCAACAAAGGTACTTCCATTTGGAGTCACCACTGCCCCCAGAGTCTTCACAGTGTCTGGCAGTAGTAGCTGCTCCCCTGAGAAGACAAAGCATCCATGTCTTCCCATACTTGGACGACTGGCTCATCAAGGCCAGCAGGTACCAACAATGTCTCAAGTATACTTCCATAAACATTCAGTTACTACATCAACTAGGGTTCACAGTCAACGTGCTAAAATCACATCTTCGACCAGCCAAGACTCAGGACTATCTAGGAGCCACTTTAGATACTCAAAAGGCTCTAGTGTTTCCCAACGCAGCCAGAATTCACAACATTCAGGCTTTAGTTCTCCAGTTTCAACCCAATCAATCACTTCCAGCTCGGGTTTATATGCAACTGCTGGGGATGATGGCATCTTGCATCATGATCGTTCCCCATGCCAGGTTGCACATGCGTCCACTTCAAGAATGCTTAGCCAATCAGTGGAACCAGTCAAACGGTCTATTAACCGATCTAGTGTTGGTAAGCGGACGTACTCATCGCTCTCTGCAGTGGTGGAACACACAAAATTTATCAAAAGGACGGCCGTTCCTAGACCCGGTTGCACGGATAGTACTGACAGCGGACGCGTCCCTCACTGGCTGGGGAGCTCATCTACAACAGCACACAGTGCAAGGCTTGTGGAGCCAACACCGGAGGTTGTTTCACATCAATCACCTAGAGCTGCTTGCAATATTCCTAGCACTCAAGGCGTTTCAAACTCACTTAAAGGGAAAAGCTGTCCTAATTCGTACAGACAACATGACAGCCATGTATTACATACAAAAACAGGGGGGAACACATTCTCTCCAACTGTCCAGCTTGGCCCAAGACATCTGGAGGTGGGCCATTCACCACAAAATGTATCTCCTAGCGAAACATCTCCCAGGAGTCAACAACCAGATTGCAGATCTCCTCAGCAGACAGAGACAGCAAATACACAAATGGGAACTCCACCCTCAGGTCCTCCTTCCATACTTTCAACGTTGGGGAGTCCCTCACATAGACCTGTTCGCCACATACCAAAACACAAAATGCCCAATCTTCGCGTCCAGGTATCCACACCCATTGTCCAAAGGCAATGCACTATGGATGAATTGGTCAGGGATATTTGCTTACACTTTTCCACCTCTCCCACTCATTCCATTAGTGGTTCAGCAACTCAAACAAGAGTCCCTGACACTAATCCTAGTTGCTCCCACATGGGCATGGCAACCGTGGTTCACAACCCTATTGAAACTCTCACTAGTTCCTCACCAAAAATTACGTCTTACACCCAATCTTCTCACACAGAGCCATGGAGACATAAGACATCTGGACCCCAGTCAACTCAATCTGGCGATCTGGCTCCTGAAGTCTTAGAGTTTGGCTATCTTAATCTACCGCCAGACTGCATGAATATTATCAAAGAGGCTAGACGTCCTACTACAAGAGCCTGCTATGCAGCAAAATGGAAGCGGTTTGTAATATACTGTAATAACAACCACATCAACCCGCTCGATGCTTCTGTACAAAACATATGTTATTTGTTACATCTACAGCGGTCCAATTTAGCGTACACTTCCATACGCTTACACCTGGCTGCAATAGCTGCATACCCACAGAATAGGCAACATCTATCTCTTTTTAGAGTGCCTGTTATCAAAGCCTTTATGGAGGGACTCAAAAGAGTCATTCCCTCAAGACGTCCACCTGCTCCAGTATGGAATCTCAACATTGTCCTCACCAGACTAATGGGTCCACCCTTTGAGCCATTGCACAAATGTGAACTGCAATTTCTCACATGGAAAACTGCTTTCCTTGGGGGGCGTGGCTAGGCGCCGATGTGAGGGGAAGCGGACTCCAGAGCTCCGTCCGTAACTTTCCCCCGCCCGCAACGATCCTGATAAACTAGGGGGGCCCGATCCCCGAAACTGGTGGTGGAACTACTGGTGCCGATGCAGAGCGGCCACGGAGGGGTGAAGGCACTTTGACGGCGGAGAAAACGCTGATCGTCTTCCTGGCGGCTCCGTGCGCGGAGCATACAAGATGGCGTCCGGGCGCTGATGCGACTGCCTTCACCGCGCGCTGCTGAAGAGACCGGAGCCCCGCAGTGAGTACAGTCCGGCGGCTGGGCGACAGCTAGCTGGGGCCCGGCCTGGGGGAGAGAAAAGTCCCGCCATATGTGGAGAACAAGTCGCACGCCTCGGAGCATGGTGGTGTGTTATCCCCGCAAAATGGCGGACGCGAGTGGAGAGATCGGGCCCTGACGGCCGAAGCACTCAGAGACTGTTTGTGGGAACACAGTGCGGAGGTGGCGGCTGCCGATACCCCTGCTCCCGATTGTTTGCTTGTTGTGGGCTAGGGCACAAGTCCTGAGGACCGCGCTGCGAGATTGAGGAGGTGGAAGGAGGAGCTGCGGACGGCCTCTTTGGCTCAGGTCCCTGACTGGGGGCACGACACGGCCGGAGACGAGGGGGTGAGAGCGCATAGAACCCGCTTGCGAACACCGGAGGCACAGGGAAGACATCCATATAACGGAAAGCTGCTGCTTCACTTGGCACTTCCCCTGCCCTGCCCCGAATGGACGATAATACCTGAGCGGGGGTGGTTTCCCGCGCTGGGGCCCGGCGCTGATGACCTGGGTGTACGACAGGGAGCTCTGAAGGTAGGGCTGAAGGCCTGGAGGTGTGGGCTTGTCCGCTCCACTCCGCTCCCGGACTAGATGCCGGCGTCTGGGGTACCCGTTTGCCACCGCCCCGGAGACTCTTCTGGACCTATGCTGCCATTGACCACGGGGAGAGTGTCCAGAAAGAAGGGGTTCGCCGTACTGCATGTGGAGGACACGGGGCCGCATACTGATGATGAGGATGAAGAGGCGATGAGGCGGAGGGGGGACACCCCGGAAGGCCCCACTCTGGTGGATATCATGCAGGCCATCACTTCTTCGCAGGAAGCGCTGGAGTCCAAGATGGATTCCATAGGAGCGGATCTCAACCTGCTGAAGGACGACCATCGCAAGCTCAAGGAACGTGTGAAGATTAACGAGAAGACCCTGGAGGAGGTCCCGGAGGCGATCACCACACTACAGCGCCCCCTGAGAACGGTCGAAGCCAAGGTCAAGGTGCTAGAGCTGCGAGCGGAAGACAGTGAAGGGCGCTCGCGCAGGAATAACCTGCGTATTGTAGGGGTCCCGGAACGGGCAGAAGGGGGCGATGCGGTGCAGTATATGGAGAACTGGCTTAAATCAGAGGTGGCCCCGGAGGGGCTCTCCTCCTTCTATGCTCTTGAGCGAGCTCACAGGGTCCCGACTAGACCACCCAACCCTGGGGCCCCTCCTCGACCGATAGTGGTGAGGCTGCTTCACTATCGGGACAGGGATCATATCCTGCAACAAGCCCGTGAGAAACGAAACTTGCAGATTGAGAATGCCAGGGTGATGATTTTTCCGGACTTTACTAGGGAGGTGCAGCGGCAACGGGCTTCCTTTCTCCCTCTCATGCGGAAATTGTGCCAGTTGCAGCTCCCATATGCAATGCTATTCCCAGCTCGTCTCCGGGTGGTCGACAACACAGAGACTCACTTCTTTACTGCTCCACAAGAAGCCTCGCACTAGCTAGAGATGCGACAGACACGAGAGATGGGCGCGTCGCCACCGAGCAGAGCCCGAAGTACATCGGGCACCCCACCGCGATCTCCGAGGGCTCCCCCGCAGACAGGTCTCCAACTCGAGAGACACAGGGCTGTGCAGGCCGTTGTGGAGATTAGCCAGGGGGGGACTAGCCCAAACTCGATGGCTAGCGGACATGGCATGGACAGGTCTGAAAGCTCCCATCCCAGTAGCATGAAGAGATGGAATTGCCGGATGTCACACCCCAAACAGCGGATGGGATTGTCTGACGGACTCATGCTGAGCTGCAAAAGGAATGGTCCCGGTGCTGATGAGGACTGAATGTTGGAGAGGCTGCCGTATGATGGCACCGGATTACTGGCACCAGAGCAACGTCTGGGGTCACCCTTGTTATTGCAGGGAGGGGGGTTAGCCGGGGGGGTTCTGGGTCTCACGGGGCAAGCCTACGCCTTTCCACTTTTTGTGACTTCTAGATCATTGCACTAGTTTGGATGGGAACTAGTTGGTTGGTACCTGTCCTGGGGAGGGGGAGTTGGGGGGGTTTGAATGTTGAGGGGGTTTTGTTTGGGGCCAGGCATGTCGCTATGGGGAGGATTACAGGAGGACTGACACGGTTTGAACAATGGGATCCCCCGTAGGTATTAAATGCATCTCCTGGAATGTCCGGGGGATGCACACGATGACGCGTCGCCATAAAATACACACGTACCTAGTGCGAAGAGGGGTACAAATTGCCATGCTACAGGAAACTCATTTGACGAGGAAGGGGTCGCACTGCAGAAAAGGTGGCGGGGACAGGTATTTTACACTACGTACTCGGCCTATGCCAGAGGCGCACTGATTTGGGTGCGAGCAGGGGTTCCTTTTCAGAGCACCAACCAGCTGGTAGACCCGGATGGTAGATATGTGGTGGTTTCGGGGCGGTTGGACGGCAGGGATATAGTTCTAGGGAGTATCTATGCCCCCAACGTGGACCAATCTGCATTCTTTGCACACCTTTGAGGGGCGCTGGCCACTATGCTGACAGGGTCGGTGCTGCTGGGGGGGGACTTTAACAGCATTACTGATGTTGACCTGGACCGATCTCACCCACCACTCCCAGACGCACCCATACATAGGCTTGCAGCGATCAGGCGTGAATGGCAGCGACGCTGGGGACTGACGGATGCCTGGAGGGCCCATCACCCGGACGAAAGGGATTACTCCTATTATTCTGCACTACATGAACTGCACGTTAGGTTGGATTCGATACTATGTTCCCCAGACGTACATAGTGGGGTCACACTTAGTGAATATTTGGCTAGAACGGTTTCTGATCATAACCCGTTGTTGCTGACCTTGACCTGGCTGCGGATCCGGCCTACTATACCTAGTTGGCGCCTGCGCCCGGAGGCATTGGAAGATCAGGTGTTTTGGGCCACAATAGGCTCCGCTATTGATGATTATTTTTTAGAAAATGCCGGAACAGCGACGAGTCCACTTCTTGAATGGGACGCTTTTAAAGTTGTCATTAGGGGTCGCTGCATTGGGGAAGTAGTTGGGGTACGGAGGGTACTGCTGAGGGAAGTGCGAACAGCGGAGTGCAGGCTCCGGGAGCTGGAGAAAGAGAGACCGGAACGCATAGATAGGCAACCTGATCTTCTTGCAGCCCGGGAGGACCTGGCCACGCAGGTGGAGAAGCTGCGCTGCTTTGACTATAAGGCATACATCTCCCGAGCCCATGCAGAACGTGACAAGTCAGGGGCACTGTTGGCCTGGTTGGCCAATCCCGCGCGTAGGGGGGGGACGATCTTGGAATTGAGGGGACAGGGGAGAGAGGTATTCTACAATCAACAAGATATCAATGCTCAGTTTTTGCAGTATTATGCTTCCCTCTACCAGAGTAGATTTGACCCAGGGGCTGCAGACGCGGCAGGTTTCCTGGCTGGAGTGGAGCTTCCGACGGTTGATGCTGAGGCGGCGGAGGAACTAGGCAGGGAAGTGGAGATTGGGGAAGTTCGTAGCGCCATCAAGCATATGGCTAGGAATAAGACACCGGGGACGGATGGGCTCCCGGTGGAGTTTTACGCTGCATACACTGAGGTATTGGCTCCACGACTGGTAGCACTGTACAACAAAGCAAAGCAGGAGGGTTGCCTGCCTGCATCAACGAGGGAAGAGATAATTGTTCCACTATTAAAGCCTGGCAAATCGCCTGAGGACCGGACCGCATATCGGCCCCTAGCAATGCTTAATTTAGACTATAAAATATTAAGCCGGATATTAGCGAGTCGACTATTAGCCCACTTGCCTGCACTTATCCATGAAGATCAGGCAGGTTTTATCCCATCAAGGAACACGGCGATGAATGTCCGTAGACTGATGCGCGTGCTGGGAGCAGTCACCTATTGCAAGGAGGAGGCATGCATTTTTACGGTCGATATTGAGAAGGCTTTTGACAGCCTAGAATGGCCATATCTCTTCGGGGTCCTGCGAGCCTTTGGCCTGGGGGACCGCTTCGTAGAGTGGATGGCGCTCCTCTACAAAAATTCCACTGCCAGGGTCCGGACGGGGGGGTTGATATCAGAGGCTTGTATGGTGGGCAGAGGGACGAGGCAAGGTTGTCCGCTCTTGCCCTTACTGTTCGCACTGGCGATGGAACCCATGGCTGCGCTTGCTAGGTCAGGCCATTTTTATCAGGGGCTGATGGTGGAGGGACAACTGCAGCACATTGCATTATATGCGGATGACCTCCTACTGTTTCTGGCTGACTCGGGGGAGGCTTTGCGGGGGGCTAAGGAACTGCTGGCTGCCCTGGGGAGAGTTGCGGGACTTAGGGTGAATTGGACCAAGTCATGTCTTTTCCCTACGCGGCCTGGTAGAGATGGGTCTGCGGAGGCTGAAGGTGTCCCTTGGGAAACCAGGTGCCTGCCCTACCTGGGCACTCGGGTATATCATGACCCTGCAGATCTACTGGAGGGTAACGTAGGGCGCACAGTGCGCAACGCGAAGGGCAACTTTGAATTTTGGGAGACCCTCCCCTTATCTGTGGCGGGCAGGGTGGCGCTGGTGAAAATGGTCACTTTACCCAGGGCACACTCTCTACAGTTATCACACCTATCTCAGATGATTTGGCGTTAGACAATACATCACAACATCCATCTACTAGCCGAACACCTCTCAGAGATGGACAACCACTTTGACAACCTCCTCAGCAGGATGCAGCAACAAGTCCACAAGAGGGAACTCCACCTCCAAGTTCTCCTCCCATACATTCACAAGTGGGGGTTTCCACACATAGACCTGTTTACAACTGTAGACAACGCAAAATGGCAAAGCTTTGCCTCCAGGCTCTCACACCCACTATCCAAGGGAAATGCTCTATGGATGAATTGGTCAGGGATATTTGCCTACACTTTTCCACCTCTCCCGCTTCTTCCATTTGTGGTTCGGAGGCTCGGGCAAATGTCTCTCACCCTCATTCTAGTAGCTCCCACTTGGGCTCACCAAACATGGTTCACCACACTATTCAAACTCTCTGTAGTTCCTCACAAGCAGCTTCCCCTCAATCCTGACTTTCTCACTCAGAACCATGGAGAAATAAGGCACCCAAATCCAAAGAGCCAAACTTTGCAATTTGGCTCCTGAAGTCATAGAATTTGTTTAACTCAATCTCCAACCTGAATGTATGACCATTCTTAAAGAAGCTCATAGACCTACAACTAGAGCATGTTATGCAGTGAAATGGAGGAGGTTTATCTTCTGTCGCAGTAAACAAATTAATCCATATGATGCACCTGTGCAAAATATTGTTTGCTACCTTCTGCACTTACAGACTTCAGGCCTAGCTTACACTCCCATACGTCTACACTTAGCTACAGTCACTGTCTATCTACAAAACATACAACACTTATCTTTATTCAAAGTACCAGTTGATAAGGCATTTATGGAAGGCCTTAAAAGAGTAATTCCACCTAGAGTTCCACCTGCACCCACATGGAATCTCAATATGGTACTTACCAGTCATATGGGTCCAACATTTGTACCATTGCATAACTGTCCACTCCAATTCTCATCTTGAAAGGTTGCCTTTTTGGTGGCCATCACCTCACTTAGACATGTCAGTGAGCTCCAGGCACTAACATTAGAAGAACCTTTATTCCAGCTACATATAGATTGGGTGGCTCTTAGAACCAACCCCAAATTCCTTCCAAAAGTGGTATCATCGTTCCACCTTAGTCAGTTGAATTCACTGTTTTCTTTCCGCAACCTGATTCAGTTGCAGAAAGAGCTCTTCATACATTAGATGTCAAAAGAGCTCTAATGTATTATTTTGCCAGAACTAAAGACTTTCATAGAACCAAAAACTCGTTGTTGTTTTTTCGCAACCTCGCAAAGGAAAGCCTATATCTAAGTCAGGAATTTCTAGATGGATAATTAAATGCATTCAAACATGTTATGCCAAAGCTGAAAGAACTTTGCCTACCCCCCTAGAGCACACCCTACTAGTAAAATAGAGGCTTCCACAGCTTTCCTAGGTAATATTCCAATAGCTGTCATTTGTAAAGCAGCTACATGGTCAACACCACACACTTTCACCACACATTATTGTGTGGATGTTTTAGAATGCAAACAAGCTAATGTAGGCCAAGCAGTGCTACATACTCTCTTTCAAACAACTGCAACACCCACAGGTTAGCCAATGCTTTTGGAGAGGGACTGTTTTACAATCTATGCAGAGCATGTGTATCTACAGCCACACATACCTTGAACGGAGTATGTTACTAACCTTGTAAGCATCTGTTCATGGTATGTAGTGCTGTAGATTCACATGCGCCCACCCTCCTTTCTAGACATCTGTGGCCGTTGTAGCTTCCTTACACTACTTTCTTTGCATGATCATCTCTTTAATGGTACTTACTTTCACTCCATTTTCACCCACCTGCGGGAAAACAATCTAACAATGGAGTTGAAGCCCATGAACATTAGCACTAAGAGGAGGAGTCACTTTGTCTCGTGGCTCAAAAGACTTCTTCGAAGAAAACTAACTTGCACACATCCAGATCCAACAATAGATGGTGGAAGTATGCAGAACATGTGAATCCTCAGCACTACATGCCACGAACAGATGCTTACCGCGTAAGTAACATAATCCGCCTCTATGTGCTGGACTGTGTTCCTTTGACTGAGATGAGGTCTTCTGAAGTGAATATGACATTAAGGTTATGGTCCATAATATGCATGGCTTCAGTGATAAGCTAATGATAATTCTGCACTTCAAGATTATTGACTATGCCAGCGATCTGGTGTAGATCAGGTTTGTTGAATATGGTGTTCAGGTCACCTAGGAGGCATAGATTAGGGTGGTCAGTTGTGTTATCCGACATAGAAGGGCATCCTCAAATGTTGCTTTCAGTTGGGTGGTCGGTAGATCACAAGTAATGAAACAATTACTGTAAGGAGTGATGAACATTGAATAAGAATTCACGCCTTGGTGCTGGGTGGCCATTGATCATGGTAGTGGCTAGTGAGATTTTACACACTACAACTATTTTCCCACTCTATCAATTGTTTGGTGTTTTTTTATATTCATGTAAAATGGCAGAGGTATTGCCTTCCCTCAAGGTTTCTGTGATGAAGAGGAGGCCCGTCCTGGAGTCACTTAATAGGATGTGTTGTATGGATTCCATTTGTAGGTCTGGCCTTATCACAGCTTTAGCTTTGTCGCCTGCCTCAAGTGATCAAAAAAATTAATGAAGACTACAAATGTATGTACATTCATATAGGGGCTTTGGGTCAGGCCTCTTCATTCATTGGTCTGTTCAGCTGTCATTCACACTTTGCTTCCAACCCCCGCAGCATAGAGCCAGTAAGAGAAAACGGACCAGCCCACTTCAGCCATTAGCTCTCTTGCCCTGAGTGATAGCATTTTGCCTGTATACATGTGCACATCCAGATAAAAGGAAGCACACTTCAGTGTCAGAGCCAGTACTTTACTTTGCCATTACTTTCCTCTCCATAGTCATCCTTGCATGTTTAAACTATGTCTTCGTGTGAGAGGAGTTTGTTTGCCTTTTTACAGTTTTATATAGCATAAACTCGACCCGAAGGTATTGGAGTGCTTTACATGAGCATCAGTTACATTACACAAGGACACATTCATTTTTTTGTTTTTTTTGGGCACGGGGCAATTATGTGAGTTGCCTAGACTCAAAGGCTGTTCAGCTGACACGGTACTCGAACCTGGCTCCCCAGTTTCAAAATCGGGTAGCTCTGGCCGTAACGCCATATCTCTACACAATTTATAGCCAACAGTACATTTTATTTGCACTAATAATATTTTTCAGTGATGTGCATTACAACTAATAAGGGTTTTTATACCTGTTCTTTGTACACCAACTTGTTCGGAAGCACCCATACTGTTCTATTAAAATTGTATGCAAAGGTTATTTTTGAACATTTTTATTCCAGGCATGTGGCTGGCATATTTAGGTGATTCCGTTTGTTTTGGGGGTTTTTCAATTGTGGCATACTATTGCACTTAAAAAAATAATCATTGCACCACCTTATCAAGGCCAGACCTGTAGGCTTGGCAAGTACATTCTCTCTTAAAGATCTAGAGTTGATCAAAATGCATGACAAATGTTGGTGAGGGGTGACCAGAAGGCCTTGTTGTCCCTTTAAACTTTCATCCAGATGAATATTGCTTGATGTAGGGATTTCAGGATCTAGGGCCACATGTACAACTGCTACATTTTGCGACTTCCTAATTGTGACCTTTTGCGACTCACAATTAGGAAGTCGCAAAATGAGATGTACAACAGTATGTTTGACACTGTTTGCAATTCGCAGTGGGTCGCAAATGGACCTGCGTCATCAATATTAATGAGGCAGGTCACAATTTGGGAGCAATTGGGAATGGCCAAAATCACTGGGATGGTGGCCTACTGGGGTCAGTAGACCACCATGTCTGTGATTGCTTTTCAAAAAACCAAGATTTTTCTTTTGAAATGCAGCCCGTTTTCCTTTAAAGAAAATGGGATGTGTTTCAAAAAGAAAAATGAAACGTTTCCCTGTCATTTTTTAAGAGTGGACAGTGGTCTGTGGGAGCACTGCCTCCTCCTAAACAAGCATTTACAATGCAATAGGTCTCGCATTTATGTGAGTTTGAGCTAATAGCATTGTAAATGACAATGCTTTTTATTTATGTTTTGGTTTTAAAAACATAAATAAAACGCATTGTCATTTACAATGCTAATAGCTTAAAATCTGCAAATGGGAGACCGAAGACAGGCAAAGCACTGAAGTCCCGGAGCTGGCCTGGCTGCTGCTGCTCTGCCACTGCCTCTGTGCCTGGATGCCGTCCCTGCCTCGCGGCTCCTTCCAGTCCGTTCTGCCACTGCTAATGCCCGCTGCTGCCTAAGAGGCTGGCATATTATGTTTTCCTCCTTCCAAGCTCACGAGACAAGTGCCTTTGGCAGCAATCTTCACTTCCTCCATGAAGTAACCTTCGTCAGAGTTCTGGTCAGTTGTGGATACTTGAAGTTGCTTGCGTCATCAGGATAATTTTCAGTGGAGTTCCCAGAACTTGACAAGGGTTGTAATGTTCAGCTTGCTTGTGTCCCGGCGCCTACTAAGACAGCTCAGTGGGTTGACAGCCGGCTGCACAGATTTGTGGGAAAACTGCGGGACACAAGTATAAATACGACGTGGCCCGCTCTGCATTCATCCTTCGGGGCCGACAGGATGAGGCACATGCCTGTCACTCAAGAGGCAGTGCAGTTTAGTTTTTGGTGTCCACCACATTTGTTGTTAGTAGTTTGATGTTTTGTTGTAATTAAAGGGGCCCGTCTTATTTGACCTTTTAGTATCTGACCAGAAAGTAAGCTGTTTCCTACTGTGACCCTATAAAGCATGCGTAGACTGATCCTTTTTAAGGAAACTGCAGCCTACTCGCTATCTTAATTGTAAAGCTGAAGTTGGCTCGTGCTATTGCAATCAGTCTGTCCTCGGAAACCGCAGCTCTGAAGATATATCCCCTTCCGGTCCCACAAGGGGAAGTACTCTGATTGTTGTCAAGTGTCCGAAACCAGATTTTAAAACTGTAGTTTCGGTGGCGCTGTGTCGCCAAGGTGATTATACACTTTCTGTGCCAGAAATACCGTGCAGGTGCCTGATCAAAGCCCGCAGACAAAACCGGTTTCACCCAAAGCAAAGAGTCAGCGGCATCGCTCCCAACAACATCGTAAAAAAAATCACATGGTTATTTTATGATGTTGCTGAAAGCGATGCCGCCAACACTTTGGTTTGGGTGAAATAATGGACAGGAGAAAGGCATGCGGCTGCCATGATTTTATGATTTATAAAAAAAAAAACGAGTTGGGCGTGTTGCGCACAACAAAACGCTCACGCACCATGATTTAATGTAAAATGTTAAAAAAATATTTGCAATGCAATAGGTCTCGCATTTAAATGCGAGACCTATGGCATTGGGAAGAAGTGGCCGCCATTGTCCTGGGTGCTTGAAAAGAGAAAACGTGCATGGCGTGCTCAATGTAAGCAAAGCACGTCGTGCCTGCAGTAAGAGAAACTCAATAAAGAAAATAGTGCTTACAAGACTAAATAACACGTACCGTGTAACAACCAAAGTAAAAGGGCCAGCCGCCATGGGAGGTTACAAATGAAGGCAAGGCGGTACTAAGGAGGGACTAACAAGCTTATTTACGAATCAGAAGCATTTACGAAGCACAATGACACAAGCCAATGACAAATATGGGCGGAGAGTGGGCGGGGCTTCTATTCCATAATCCACTACAACAAGTCTCACAGAGCAGCGCATGCGCGCTGACTCTAGGCTCGACCTAAAAACGTTTTTGCAACCATTCACAAAGGGGAAGGGGGTCCCCTTCCCCTGTGCAACTGGCTTACCATCTACTTGAAGAAGGCAGTAAACTGTGAATGTTTTGCGACCGCATTCCGGTTGAAGAACATTCATACATCCCCTTGCGACTCGTTATTAGGATGCCCTAGACATCCCCTTCCTAATACCGACTCACAAACCCTATTTTGTGAGTCGGTAATAGGTTACCGACTCGCAAAATAGGGTTAGTACATGTCGAAAGGCTATTTAGCGGTCACAAATGGCCCGATTCTGCTTTTACAACTGATAACCCCTTTTGTACATGTGGCCCCTGGTGCTTTAAATGTGTCCAGGAGACATTAGATTACTCTGCTAAAAAATTGGATCCTTAAGTGAGCTTAGATTGACATGTGGCCTAAGTCTAGGGGTACTGCTAGATCCCTAGGTTTAGGCGTACTCTTAGGGTTCCTCAGTGTTCTCCTATATTGGTTGATGCTGTTGTCTTGTCTTTGTTAGAGGTTACCCAGGAGGGCTTCAGTCGTTATCCATTTTTAGGTCTCACCTGCAAAGCGCTTGTGCTGTGCTTGCAAAATCTCTAGTGAAGAAAAATAAAATCTTAAAAGGGACTTAGAGACCACCCATTACATACCTTTACTTACCATTGGTTGGCTCACATGTCACTCTTCTATTCCTATTCCAATTTCTATTCTTCTTCCTATTGGTTGGTGCCTCCTCCTCCACTCCGGCTTCCTCTGGGGCTTACGTCTTCATCCCTGCCGTGGAGCATGGACCAACTACTGCTTCCTGTGGCCAGTGTCCTTAACTCCTTACACTAGCCTCAGGCTTCGTCAGGAACTCTTTTTTACTTTCAGCCCACAACGCTGTCATTCTCTTTAACCCACTTTTCCCCGCCTCTATTTCTCACCCTTCTCCCTCTTGTTGCATGCACACACACAAAGAGTTTTGTTATCTATGTATTTATTTTCTCTCTCTCACTCTCTCTGTTGGCAGTCTCTCCATATTGCTTCCTCCTCTTATCTGCCTCTTAACATTCTCCTGATCGCCTGTCCGCTCTCTCCTTTCTTTATTTCTAACCTCTTATGCTCAGCTTCACAGGTAGACCCTTGGACAACTTTCTTTCTGCTACATGCATGTGCTGCTCCCCAAATAAAATAAAATAAAAAAAGATGGAATCATAAAAACTTGTACGGTGAACAGGAAGCTTCGAATGGAGAAAGCTGGCTCATAGAAGGTACAATAACCCAGATGATGTCAAGAGTCATCCATAGGCATGGCCAGGAAAAAGCCAGTGTGGACGAAAGGCATGCTTTAGCCAGGACGCCACTGGCGTGGCATTGGTTTGGTACCGGACGGATGTACCTTGCCATCCTCAGCTCCTTTGATGACTAAGAGTTTATACCAGTGAGCCGCACAACAACTACTTTTGTGTATGTTCAGCGGCTAGAAGGTCGTACAGTGAGTGGCATCTCTTTCCTCAGCCAACCATATTGCCTCTGCCCCGTTCCCCCACCACACACACTCTCACACCTCAACAAATAATTTTTGATAAACATTAAACAGGTCAGTGCTTCCTCTAGGGTGCTAATTGCAGACATAAAACAGCCACAGCTTTAAAGTATAGAGCTGCAAACCGCAGTATGGAACAGGGTCTAAATCCTCCTCTCCCAGACAGTACCTCAGGAACCATAGTTCACTATAGCCCACTTTTCACTCTGGTGATGTTACTAGTGTATCTCACCCAACACTGCCTCGCAGAGTGTGCTCCACTGGGGCACTTGAGTCTAAGACCCAGTGGCAGCTTTAAAGTACGACGATTGGAGGGGCAGGAAAATGGGTTAGTACATTAAAAGAAATAAAATACACAAAATAAAATTAAAGACATAAAAGAAATAAATAAAAAGGTACTTACCATGCTTTCTGGAGACACGTTCTCCTCGCTCCAGTTGTCTTCTTCTCCTGATGTCACGTCTAGCTGTACTTAACCAATCCTGGCACCGCTCTCATGCTGCTCGCATGTCTAAGACAGCTGGGTTGAGTGGTTTATAGTGCGCATGTCAGGCTGGCCGTTGCAAGACGGCCGGCCAAAGGGACATGCGCACTATAAACTAGTGCACAGGCAGCCCACCACTGTTGCCTAACCCTGTCCTGACACTCGGTTCAGGATGGGTTGATGGAAAATTAATTAACTTCATTACCATTTTATTTTTCGTCTCTGGCTCAATTAAGTGGGGCAACGCTCCTACGCTCAAATGGAGGAGCCGCCCCTGTTCAGTAGTATCCCACATTATCAGCTGTTTAAGAGCATGTCTTTATGCTCCTAGAGGGGCTCTAGCTATGCACACAGCAGTAGTTCCCAGAGAGGCAGAGCAGGGAAGTGGCCTCTGCACCATTCCAGCATTTTGAAAGGGGACTTGGTGGTCTCCCCATCTCCATGCTTCTCCCATCCTATATGATGACTGGGTGCATTGTTGCTGTCAGGGCGGGACTGGGCTGACATCGGGGACTTCATCCCCCAATCTGCCTTGCTCTTGGAGGCACCAATGCTGCTGTGTCTGCCCCCTACCTAGTGCTAAATAGCGCCTCACTCCTCCCGTTGCACAGGACGTGTGCGTGCTGCGCCCGGGCGAAGCCTAGGTCAAGAGCAGGCCCGTCTGCACTCGACCGTGGCTGGACTAGGGCGGCCCTCTTGGTCTTGCGTGGGAAGAAAGAACTCATTGAGTTTTTCCCGGATTGTGCACTGTTGGCAGTACTTTAGATTACGTTTAGAGGGGTGTGGTTTTCATTTTCCCATGATGTGGCGGTGTAGCAGGATGGGAAAGTGGAAAGGAGAGGAGCCCAATACGGACAAGAGGCCAAGGAAACAGTATACAATCTTGAAATTTTTTAATAACGCGGTAGGGGCCCTGTCTGAGGACATTATTCTGGTGGAAGACCAGCTGGCTACTTTTGCCTCAACTGTTTTGGTATCCGATAAGAGCAAGAGTGCCAGTGTAATGGCAACCTGCACAACCACAGGGGAGGGAGGCATCATGGTTCGAGTTGAATCCTGCGTTCTTGGACCCATATCTGTGTTTTTTTCCCCATGCTGATGCGGAGGTGATGGATGATCCAAGGGGTTAGGTGGAATCCAAGACTGACTAACGAGGATCTTCCAATTGAACCAGTGGTGTAAAACTTGCAGGGAGAAAGCTTAAAAAGCTAGTAAGACGGGGAGCTGTAGCGGCAGTAGAGGAGACCACGTGTGGGGCACCTAAGGATTTCCTGCATATAGAGACAGCAGCCCCAACCTCTCTGTCCTGTTTAACTAGTCTGGAACATAGGTTGGGGAAAGTGGAAAGTGAGTTGACCAATGTTATTAAGTTATTTAGGAGCAGATTTTACTAGGTGGAAGAGGGGTTGGCTGAGATAATGAACATACTGGAGAAGCTCGATGATGGGCAGGGGCTTCAGGTAGCCCTTACAGAGAATGAGCCTAGTAGCGGGATGTACAATGAAAATGCCAAGGCGACAGAACCCTCTCGCCCCTAACCAGCAATAGTATAATAACCTCTGTTGAGTTATTGACTGCTGACTCCAGCGATATAACTCCCTCTACACATTGTGTGCTGATAGACGCTAAGGGTCCGAATATCTCCCAGAAGCTATGCTCTAATACAAGGACCTTTTCCCCTTATTCATTTGTCAGGCAGGAGCATATGCAGGATGGTGGGGTACTAAGGCCTTTGGGGAATCCCCTTACTCAGTGTTGCCCCTCTAACGTGTTACCTACTAAGGAGGTACCCCTAGCGAAGAGAACCTTACAGTTCCCTACGGCAGCTTTACCCTATGTTTGTGTTTTAGTAAATGTACCCGGCTTGGAAAATGGAGTAGTGGTAAGCTATAGTGGAATTAGAAACAAAGTTGTTCACTGGCTTTCTGGTCTTATGGGTTTCTCACAGTCCCTGTTGTTTAACAAGATTAGTATGGTTCGTTGGGTGAGCTGGTTTGGGGAAGCAGAAAAAAGGGGGTTTGGAAACTGCATCGTGATCAATTTCAGGAACCCCAGGTTGGTGGCACAGATTTTGTCTAATTTTGCATGTGATTCATTAAGGGGAACGGGGATTGTAATTCGTCCATTTGGATTTTTCTATTTTCCGAGGAAACACAATGGGATCCAAGGGCACTCTGGAGGGCTCGTTACAGAGGCCGGGTAGTGCGTTCCATCCCCATTTGGTTATTAATCCAGTAGTTCATTTAAGTAATAGGTTTGATGCCCTATCTCAGCTTGATGAGCAGGATTGACTTTTGGCGTCGGAGGTTAGGTGGAGGAGATTACTGAAGCCAGAGAGTTACCTTTAGGGAACCCGAACCAGCTTAGGATAAGGAGTTGAAATGTGGCAGGGCTAAGATCTGTCTTAGATAGTGATCGTGAGGTTAATATACTGAAATCATTCCAAATTATATGTCACTAAGAGAAATGGGATGTCTTGGGATTGGCTAGCCTTGATGGTTATGCAGCTTTTTATGCTCATGCCTCACCAGCATTGCAGAGGAGAGCAAAGGGATGGTTGGTAATTTTTGTTAGCCTACCCCTAGACTGTGAGCTGGAGTTGGTCACCTCCAACTATCTTATTGGGCATTCTTCTAACATTTGCAGAGAATATAAGGGTCCTTGTGATTAACGTTTACAATTCGCCCTCCTCAGGGGAAGTTTTACAGACAAAAGTATCTAAGTTCCTGTAGGGGTTTTTTCAGAAGCATTCTTTTTCCCCTTGGCTTGTGTTAGCGGGTGATTTCAACTTACACCCGCGCTTTTGTGGTAGCTCAGATAAGGGGAAGGTGATAGCATGGGAAGAGCTAGATCAGGTTCATTTTTCTCATTGAACCTCAAGGGGACATGCTTAATATTTTGGTGGCAGAATTTAATATTTTTAACACAATCTTCGTCAATAGTCTATATACATATATACAAATACATTTATGATAAATTATATACAATGTGATCAAATACAATCCAGAGCCAAAGTTTAAAAACATCACAACTTTTATAATATCTCAATCCAGTCAGCTTCATCCTAGCACAATCTGGTCATCTACAGCGAAGCACCTATATAAACATCACATTTATTGAGATGTCTGATTCATGTCAGCTATGTCCTAGCATATTATCAAGGTGCCATATTAGCTAGCTTATCCAATCATACTAGGGCCCACATCTCATCCCGATCATTCAGTCCTTCACTCGATGTATGATACTTCTCTATCATACGGGCCTCCAACCAATTGAGATTCATTTGTAAAGAGGTTTTATTATGTGCTTTCACCACTATTAACACTGTCCACCTTAAATCATTTTCATCATGGCCTTGCTGCTCAAAATGTTGGACCAATGGTGCCCCTTGTGTTTTACAGCGTATACGGGACTTGTGTTGTACTACTCTCATTTTAACAGCTTGAGTGGTTTGCCCAATGTATACTTTACCACAAGGGCATGTTACACAATAAACTACATTTTTTGTATTGCAGTTCGAAAAACTCAATTGTGTATGTTGTTTATTGTTGATCTCGATGGATTTGGAATCACTTGAAATGGACATGCTGAACAATTATTACATCTATAGTGACCAGTCACTGCTGGTAGGCCTAATAGGCCCCTTAGATCCTTCCTCGTTACTTGTGCACGTGCCGCTCTCACTAGGTATTGTCCTAAGTTTTTTCCTCGTCGGAATGCAAATAAAGGCCTCGGGATATTTAGATGTTCTATCAACCGCAAATTCCGCAAGATGATTTGTTTAACCTTATTTGCCTTGGGGTTAAATGTGAGTACACATGTCAACTGCTCTGAGTCTTGTTTAACTTTGGGCACGAGGAGACATTCGCGAGGAGTGAACCAGGCCCTTTTCAACGCCCCCCGGACAAGTTTCTTCGGGTAACCCCTTGCTGTTAATTTTTCTTGTAAAATTTCGGCATTCCTAAAGTAATCATTCTTATCGGAGCAGTTTCGTCGAACTCGCAAAAACTGCCCGTATGGTAGATTATCCTTAAGATTTCTTGGGTGACCAGAGGTATATTCTAAAAGATTATTACGATCAGTAGACTTAGTATATAAGTCCACCTCTAGTTTCCCATCTTTCTCGATCACCCAAACATCTAGGAAGTTAATTCGAGCATTGCTCGAAGTTTTAGTGAACCGGAGATCCTCTGTGCGGGAGTTCAGCCACATATGGAACTGTTCCAGTATTTCCTGGGTCCCGTTCCATACCATGAAGACATCATCGATGAAGCGTACCCATTCAATGATGTGAGTTTTAAATGGGGTCCTTTCATCAAAAATATATTGTCTCTCGAAATAATCCATAACCAGATTCGCTATTTCTGGGGCGAAGCAACACCCCATTGCCACACCCTTGATTTGTAAAAACAAATCATTTTTAAATGCAAAGAAATTGTTTTTTAAACAAATACGGGCTAATGCTGTCAGAAATTTAGTTGGTACCTGGTGGGGTCTAGGTCTAGTATCAAGCACCATGGTCATGACCATCAACGCTTCATCTTGTGGGATGTTAGTATACAAGCTTTCGATGTCAAATGTGACCAACAACTGTCAGTCTCTATCAAACATCGAATGCTCTATCTTAGAGATCAGATCCATAGTATCTCTCACAAATGCTTTGGGCCACAAATGGTTTTAGGAACACATCAATGTACTTTGCCAAAGGTTCCAATATTGAACCGCATGCCGAAATAATCGGCCTACCCGGCGGAAGTGTCACATTTTTGTGTACCTTTGGGAGTACGTATATGTTAGGTGTTTTCTGAGTCGTAAAATTTAAATATTCATGTTCCTTTCTACATAAATACCCAGACTCTAAAGCCTCCGTGGTCAAATGTAAGATTTGTGCTTTCAATCGTGCTGAAGGATTATCAGTAATGGGGCGATAATGTTCCCGATTCCCCAATTGACGCATAATTTCTTCGTCATATTTAGCACTGTCCCATAGTACAATACCACCTCCCTTATCGGCTGGTTTAATTACCGTAAGGGATTTTCAGCTAGATTTTTCAATGCCTCCTGTTCGTTTTTGGAAAAATTGGATTTATAAAAATCCGCTTAGTATTCAATGTATCTATTTCTCGTAATATCTGATCTTCAAAAAATATTACTTCATCCGGAATGGCAGTTCGTTCTGGGCAAAAGGACGATTTTTTCTTAAGGCCACTAATGTTTCTCTCTGTCACTTCATTGGATTCTGAAAAAAGACCTTAAGTCTGATTTTACGTAAAAATTGCAGAACCTCTGTCTTTGTATCTACTGGATCTTGTACCCTACTAGGGACAAAAGACAGTCCTTTTGTAGTACTTTTATTTCAGCATTAGTCAGGGAGTGATTAGTTAGATTGTAAATGGGCATTAAGTCAGTTTTAGTGTGTTCAAATTGATTTTGGAGTTCTATCGTCTGTAGACTTTCTGCCTGGTTCTGAAGTATCCCTGCCCTTGATTTTGCTGTGGTACAGGTGCTCTCCATCCCCCTTTGAATCCTCGGCCCCTGTTTCCACCTCTGCCTAAAAAAGGTTGGGCTCTGGGATATTGATAATACGGTTGGTATGTAGGGTATGGCTGATAATACGGCCCTGCACCCTGATCTGAATCTGAAGATGAGTCTGAGAAGGTCAAAAACTTAGTCCTTGATCTACCTCTATATATTTGCCCAGAACGAACTGCCATGCCGGATAAAGTAATATTTTTTGAAGATCAGATATTACGAGAAATAGATACATTGAATACTAAGCGGATTTTTTATAAATCCAATTTTTCCAAAAACGAACAGGAGGCATTGAAAAATCTAGCTGAAAATCCCCTTACGGTAATTAAACCAGCCGAGAAGGGAGGTGGTATTGTACTATGGGACAGTGCTAAATATGACGAAGAAATTATGCGTCAATTGGGGAATCGGGAACATTATCGCCCCATTACTGATAATCCTTCAGCACGATTGAAAGCACAAATCTTACATTTGACCACGGAGGCTTTAGAGTCTGGGTATTTATGTAGAAAGGAACATGAATATTTAAATTTTACGACTCAGAAAACACCTAACATATACGTACTCCCAAAGGTACACAAAAATGTGACACTTCCGCCGGGTAGGCCGATTATTTCGGCATGCGGTTCAATATTGGAACCTTTGGCAAAGTACATTGATGTGTTCCTAAAACCATTTGTGGCCCAAACCAAAGCATTTGTGATAGATACTATGGATCTGATCTCTAAGATAGAGCATTCGATGTTTGATAGAGACCGACAGTTGTTGGTCACATTTGACATCGAAAGCTTGTATACTAACATCCCACAAGATGAAGCGTTGATGGTCATGACCATGGTGCTTGATACTAGACCTAGACCCCACCAGGTACCAACTAAATTTCTGACAGCATTAGCCCGTATTTGTTTAAAAAACAATTTCTTTGCATTTAAAAATGATTTGTTTTTACAAATCAAGGGTGTGGCAATGGGGTGTTGCTTCGCCCCAGAAATAGCGAATCTGGTTATGGATTATTTCGAGAGACAATATATTTTTGATGAAAGGACCCCATTTAAAACTCACATCATTGAATGGGTACGCTTCATCGATGATGTCTTCATGGTATGGAACGGGACCCAGGAAATACTGGAACAGTTCCATATGTGGCTAAACTCCCGCACAGAGGATCTCCGGTTCACTAAAACTTCGAGCAATGATCGAATTAACTTCCTAGATGTTTGGGTGATCGAGAAAGATGGGAAACTAGAGGTGGACTTATATACTAAGTCTACTGATCGTAATACTCTTTTAGAATATACCTCTGGTCACCCAAGAAATCTTAAGGATAATCTACCATACGGGCAGTTTTTGCGAGTTCGACGAAACTGCTCCGATAAGAATGATTACTTTAGGAATGCCGAAATTTTACAAGAAAAATTAACAGCAAGGGGTTACCCGAAGAAACTTGTCCGGGGGCGTTGAAAAGGGCCTGGTTCACTCTCGCGAATGTCTCCTCGTGCCCAAAGTTAAACAAGACTCAGAGCAGTTGACATGTGTACTCACATTTAACCCCAAGGCAAATAAGGTTAAACAAATCATCTTGCGGAATTTGCGGTTGATAGAACATCTAAATATCCCGAGGCCTTTATTTGCATTCCGACAAGGAAAAAACTTAGGGCAATACCTAGTGAGAGCGGCACGTGCACAAGTAACGAGGAAGGATCTAAGGGGCCTATTAGGCCTACCAGCAGTGACAGGTCACTACAGATGTAATAATTGTTCAGCATGTCCATATACAAGTGATTCCAAATCCATCGAGATCAACAATAAACAACATACACAATTGAGTTTTTCGAACTGCAATACAAAAAATGTTGTTTATTGTGTAACATGCCCTTGTGGTAAAGTATACATTGGGCAAACCACTCAAGCTGTTAAAATGAGAGTAGTACAACACAAGTCCCGTATACGCTGTAAAACACAAGGGGCACCATTGGTCCAACATTTTGAGCAGCAAGGCCATGATGAAAATGATTTAAGGTGGACAGTGTTAATAGTGGTGAAAGCACATAATAAAACCTCTTTACAAATGAATCTCAATCGGTTGGAGGCCCGTATGATAGAGAAGTATCATACATCGAGTGAAGGACTGAATGATCGGGATGAGATGTGGGCCCTAGTATGATTGGATAAGCTAGCTAATATGGCACCTTGATAATATGCTAGGACATAGCTGACATGAATCAGACATCTCAATAAATGTGATGTTTATATAGGTGCTTCACTGTAGATGACCAGATTGTGCTAGGATGAAGCTGACTGGATTGAGATATTATAAAAGTTGTGATGTTTTTAAACTTTGGCTCTGGATTGTATTTGATCACATTGTATATAATTTATCATAAATGTATTTGTATATATGTATATAGACTATTGACGAAGATTGTGAACCTTGTGTGTGATAGGCATGCTGGCGAATAGGATTGGTTTAAGTGGCATTGACCTTGAGCCTTTGCAATTCTAAAAACTTGACCCACAGTGGGTGCTATTGTACAGTGTATGGCAGCTAGAGTTTGTTTAACAAAGAATTTTCCATAACAGTGTTGTGCATTGAGCTCCCCAGCTCACCTCCTTCCTCCTGCTTTCCCGCCTTCCCCCCCCCTCTCTTTTTTGTCGTCCTTCTTTTTTTGTCCTTCATTTTTGCCACCATGGCCGGTTTTCTGGGACTTCAGATAATGTACAAGTTTGTACGATAGATGTATCATACTCACTTTATAGTAATCGTTAGGACGCTATGTGAGGCAGGTGTTATAGCTATAGAAGTACTAGTGAGGCCGCTCATGCTGTTGGACCCCTTGAAGTCCCGTCCGACTTTGACTACGGCCATCTCGGAACGCATCTGAGAACATGGAACCACAGTAAGTACGTGTAGTACTTTCTGCGACACTTGCAATGATGTATTCTTTTAAATCCGGTCCAAAGCGGGTGAACTGTTTCCCCGTCTTTTAGAACTTGGAAGACATTATATGTGTGCTAGTGTTTTGGTCCTTGTTTGTAATACCTACTAAAACTCACCGCTATATAGTGAATTACAAGTATATATGTATATTCTTATATATACTTTAAAATGTTTTTTAACATATTGGGACAGGAAGAGCGAGTCACATCCTTTTTTACGTCCGTTAGGTACCTATAGGACGCGGTATAGGGTACGCGTTCTAGTCATAGAGGAATCAGTTAGTCCGCTTTCACTATCGGACTTCCTGCTGTGACGTCAACTGGTATGATTTAAACCGGGAAGATAATCGGAGAGTTTCTTGTCACACGCAGATGGTGCGGCGGTTTGAAGAAATTCTCAAACACAGTGGAACACTAAGACCTTAAGTAAGTGAATATGGAGGGGTCATGAGAAGGAGAGAGCGGGAGAGATTGTACGTTGGGATTCAGCCATTTAAATGTCGTTTCTGGCATTAGGGAAACAGCGAGTGATTCCGGAGTTATTTCAAGCGAGTTGGGCGTACGAAGGAAGGTCTGCCTCCGTGTAGGAGAGGTGAGTGATGGTGAACAAGTATAGTTAGCTAGTGGTCACCCGACATACGGAGGTTTTTTCATAAATGTGTCCGAATTGTTGATTTGTCTAGGAGGACAGACCCCGTGTGGGGGACACACATATAGGCGACATTGACGTGACCTGTGAGTTCGTTTGACCGGTGTTTGCATTGATGTAAGTTATAGAGAGGATTATTGTGGTGCATCTATATAGGTCTCGATTATGAAATTCCTTGGGACACCTTGGTTATAGATGTACACTTCTTAGGCACACTCCCGGGGAGTTTAACCCTTCACTCTTGTTTAATCCAAGTCACAAGGTGCTATGAACTAGTGCCCGCAGTTCAACCACACTTGCCTGGTTTATTGACAGACCAGCGGACTATCGTTTGCAATTCCTGCACTTTTTCGGTGGCACTGTGGCTATTTTTAATACACAGGTCTTTGTCTGATAGAGCCAGCATGCTATTCACACACAACAGGTCAGAAAAAGTGAATGACCAATACATGTAGATTTATATATATTTTTTATTTATGTAGTGTTTACACCATTGCCCTTGTCCTGAAGAGGCCTGAAGAGCATCCAAGGCTGAAACGCGTCCGCGTCGACATCTATTTAGGAGGAGTCTGGAGCATATTAAGAGTGATTTAAATATTGTTTGTTGACATAATAAGAGCGATAGGAAAATAACCTCCCCCTTTTTGCCTTGCATGTCAACTTAGGCTACCTCTGAGTGGATCACCTAGAGTAAACGGTGGACACAAAGAATAATTGTTTTGGGTATTGGCAACGTCAGTTGTGTGTAGTTTATAATATATTTTTGGGTATTTTTTGTTTCACAGGTTTTTTATGTAGAATTATTTGTTGTTAATTGACTAGGTGCCATTGTATATATATGTGTGTTTGTATTAATGAAATCATACGTGTTTGAAAAAAACTGTGAGAGGGTAATTTAATGTGCTCTACTCAAAAATAAAAAATATGATATCCATTCAGGGGTATGAGCAGCACATGTGCACATTAGTTGCAAATAGCCCCCGAGGTAGTGGAATATGCAGGCTCCCACTTGAAACGTCTGTTGCCATACTAATAGAAATAATGTCAGTGATTCCCGAATGAAATCTGTCTTCATATCCACACTCGACAACATTCAACAAATGTTTTTTGAATAAAAGTAAAAAATGCCTCCATATTACAAGCGAGATTCTCTGCTGGTTATGGTAAAACGCCCGTTTGGCAGACCCCCTCGGAAGGGGGAGGGACCAAAACACTTATTTTGTCAAAAGAGGCCCACCGTGCCAGTAATCCTGCTTGGTTACAATTAGCCCCCGGGGTAATGAATTATGCAGGCCCGACTTTAAACGTTTGTTGCCATACTACTGGAAAATACAGTCACTGATTCACGTAGGGAATTTGTCCCCACATCCACACACAACAACCCAAGACACTCTATTTTCAATTCAGTTAAAAACTGCCTCCATATTACAAACTGGACCAAGTCCCTGGAAACTATGCTGGTTGCGACATGGTGCCCGTATGGCAGACCTCCAAGAGGGTAGAGAAGCACTAACTTTGTCAAAGGGCCCACTGTGCCGGTAAACCTGCTCGGCACCCGCTTTCCACCACTGGTACACATCCAGGAGGAGAGCGGCCCTTTTTAGGTCTCGCCTAGCGACGCAGTGCATGCGCTGCTCGCCTTGGCGAGACCTATTGTTGTCGGTTTGGTGGGCGAAGGGGGACAGGACATGGGCATGCGTGTTAAAGACAGGACATGTGCATGCATACGTCTGTCTAACAGCTTAGCTGAAGACACAGCAGATGTGCGCGTACGGGTGACAGGAGATGTCCACGCGTACGGCTCTGCTCAGTTGCTCCCACTCTCCTTCCGTGTCTGTGCGCACGCAGGACAAAACATATGCACGCGCTCTCCTTCCGTGTCTGTGCGCACGCAGGACAAAACATATGCACGCGCTCTGCTTCCGTTGTTAAGGACAAAACATATGCACTCGCTCTGCTTTAGTTGTTAAGGACAAAACATATGCACGCGCTTTGCTTTCGTTGCCGCACGGTATTTACTTTCGCTTTTCTTCACTCGGTTCTTATTTTTCTCCCTCTATCGGGCCCCTTCTGCTTTTCTGATACCCCACCCTACCGCAACAATACATGCCCCCACATTTAAACCCCTGCAGCCGAAGCGGCCCTTCCTTCCAGAAGCGGTGCAACCCCGGCCATGCCACACTGCCTTTTGAAACCTCTGGCTTGCCCAATCCCTGCGGCGTGCCCTGCAGCGGGCCCACTCTAGCACTATTTCCCATTTTAGAAGCCTTCCTTTCTGGGTGCAGCAGATCTTACGAGTGCTTTATATGTGCGTCGGCGTGTGATGGAGGAAGCGGCGGGCTGAGAGGGTGACCTCAGCGGGCGGCGGACAGCTCTGAAGGCCAAGGCCGACTTCACCACGGGTGCCCGGGGCGTGTGAGATCAGAGCAGGCCGATGGGAGGCTGTAAGTATGGCTGGCGTCTCACAGCCCTGTGTGTCCGTCACTAGGAGCTGCTGACATTCTTGTGCTCATAGAGGACCGAGCATCACTTGTGTGCTCGGTGGTGCAGTGTGTGTGCTACTGTATTGAAAAGTTTGGTTTGTTTGTTTTTCAATAGGAGCTTATCTTATAAATGTAGTAAGTTGTTTTTCTGTAATGCTAAAGCCGATATTTGTTTCATGGTAGGCTTTACAAACAACATATCATTGTGCCATAAACGAGGAAGTGTGGGAGCAGGAGGAGAGATCAGTAAAATACAACTATCGTCTTTAAATATGTTTGGTAAAGTCTGGTATTTGCTGAGGTGATTCTACACATTTTCACTTGGAGCGATGGGGCCACCAGAATCAGAGTGTCTGGTTTAATTCATGTTGAGGTCATATTGTGCAATGATTTGAAGCCGTGGTCGAAGTGCATTAAAAAACAAGCATTTGCAATGCAATAGGTCTCGCAGTTACGTAGTTTGAGCTATTGGCATTCTAAATGACAATGCCTTTTATTTATGTTTTAAAAACCAAAATAAAAGGCATAGCCATTTAGAATGCCAATAGCTCAAACTTGCGTAACTGCGAGACCTATTGCATTGCAAATGCTTGTTAAAGTCAGTAGTAGGCGTTTCTTGGTCTCGGCCCATGTCCGCCCTTCGGGAGGAAAGGGTGGGGCTCGCATGGGACGATAAGAAGTGTAGTCCCTGATGACGCACAGGCCCCAGAAAGAAGGGAAATGTAGTTTTTTAAAGGTATACAAGGATATAACCAGGAACTTCCATCGGACGAAAGAGCTGTTAAGCCAACCCATAAACAACCAGGTCTAGCTCTACCTTCTGGAGACCTATAATTGGTGGTCTCTTGTTATATTACTTTGTATCAAAGAAAGAGGTTTTGTTTTACTTCTTAAGAGAGCAACAAATGATAAGTGGAGGTATTCCCCCCTGTGGCGCACTCATGTGCTCATCATGACAAGGGAGTTAGTGTAACACAGAAGGGGCATGTTTTAAGCCAGATGAAGGATCATATCTTCATGCTCCCCCACGGGACCTCATTATTGAGCCTGTAGATCCATCTTTTATTCCAACAAGAACAGAGGTTCAGTCATGTCTGTTCTTGTTTTTTGCAGTTTCTCGATGACAAACCACTCCATTTCATTCTCTTTATGGCCCTTCTCGAAGTAGTGTCTTGTAAGTTTAGTAGCATATCGTTTACACCTAATGGTGCTGCGGTGTTCAGTGATGCGTATACGTACATTCCTGGTGGTCATACCAATGTACAATAGACCACATGGGCATCGGATCATGTAGATCACATCCCTATTGTGAATCAGCCCCATTTAAATGAGGCAGCTGTACCAAAACAGATTCATACCATTCCCGCACATGTTTGGGTTAGCCATTTTGAAGCTATTTATGCATGCAAGGGTTAACACTGTATCCACTAGCTCAATTGAGCTGACCCCCTCTGACAGAGAGTCCTTTAAAGTTCGACATCAGAGAAGTCACTGAAGCTATTGTGTCTCTTCCCTCAAACAAAGTTCCTTGACCAGATGGGGTTCCTGGAGACCTTTATAAGTCATGTGTGGATTTATGGACCCCTCTAGTCACCCAGCATCTAAATGCGACAGCACAAGGTCATCTTCCCTCCTCTTGGCAGAGATCTGTCATTGTACCAGTTTTAAAACAAGGGAATTGCGCAGACCCAGCCTGCTATCGGCCCATTTCTCTAGTGGATGCTGAAGTGAAGGTTTTAGGGAGAGTACTGTTGAATCGATTGAGGGACTGGGCGGAGAATGGGAATATTATTTCAGACATCCAATATGGTTTTAGATCAGGGAGGGGTACGATCGAGCAAATCTTAATCTTTATTTATTAATCATCAAGTATATAAGGTAAGGAAGGAGGCAATACATTTGGCCTTCATGGACCTCAGCACAGCCTTTGATACAGTTGATAGAGCGACAGTATGCACTGTGGTGGGGAACATGGGGGTCGTGAAGGCTCTTATTAATTTCCTGATAGATTTGCAGGAGAGGCTGGAAGCCTCAGTAAGATATGGGGTTAACGAAGACTGCACATCACACTTTTGGTTAGGTAGAAGATTCCATCAGGTCTGTATTTTAGCCCCTATGTTGTTTATTTGATATATTAATCAGTTGGAACAGTTTTTAGTGGCACAGTGCAAGGGTGTCCCTTTGGTAGGCAAAAGGCAGGTGCCAGCCTTTCTGTATTCAGATGACACTGTGTTTATAGCACGTACTGCTAATGGACTGCAACTTTTAATTGATTGTTTTTCTGATTTTATGAGCAGTCTAGGCCTGAAAGCTAATTTGACCAAAACTCATGTGATGGTGCTAGGGTTTAAAAGCGTGATAACTAAATCCTAGATGATAGGGAAACAGCACATTAGCAGGATGGACAAATTCTGCTATTTAGGTATTTGGCTAGATGAAAGATTAAATTGGGATCCTTTAGTTGTTGCCCGTTTGCAGTCTTTTAACAGAGTGACTCACTGTACTGATGCTTTTTCGAGACGATTTGGACAACTGCATGTCACATAAGTACTGGCTATTCATAGCGCCAAATATGTCCCCACAGTGTCTTTCGGGGCAGAGATCTGGGAGTATAAGTCCTGTGCCTCGATCCAAGTTGCGGAGAATACATTTTTGAGCCGGATTCTGAGGTTACCAGAGTCAGTCCCTTCAGAAATTGTCCACAAAGAATTGGGAGTAGGTTTTATTTCAGATTATATTCAAATCCGCCCCGTATTACTGTTTGTCAGTGTGGCTCAAAAAAGACCTGGATTTTAATAGAACGATTTTGAGAGTCTGTCTAGGGTTGGAATATGGCCATGAAATTCCATGGATACAGTATATTAAAGACCTGGTGATGGACCTGGGTAGGCCAGAGCTGTACCCACGCAGAGTTAATCGCGAAAATGGATGTGCGTGGGTGAAGGAGGCTATTGGGTCCACATGCAGGAAAAAAGGGCAGTGAGAGCTTTGTCTAAAAAATACTTGTCAGCACTATGAGATGGTAAAATTCTCTAGTAAATGTGAATTGTATATAAACAAGACATGCCGGTATTTCATAGGCGCCTCTTGTCTTATTTTTGCCTAAATTTGTTCCTCAGCTTTTGGTTGGTTGGCATAGTCCACAGGATCCTTCAATTTGAACTTGTGATTTGGCTGCTGCACTCGACACTTTACACATTGTTTTTATTTTTCCGAAGTTTATGAATCTGCGCCATAAGTATATCCCACCTTTATTGCTGCCACTGGTTTTATACAAGTGAGGCCAGCCTTATTATACTCACAACTTTTAGAGAATTATACAGTTAGTTTTTATGTATCATGATTTTTGGCTGGACTTTTTCACTTTTTCCTATGAATGTTTTCAAATGTGTTCTCATGATTTTAACATTGTATGTGCTTTTTTGATTTATTATTATAAATCGAATAAAGTGGATTTTGACTTTGACTGGGTTAATTTTCTTGCCTTATGCTATTGCTGACGTCATTGTGTGTACCACCCTAATCATTTTACACTTATTCACAAAAAAGTGCAATTTGACATATTCGGAAGCGACACATAAAATAGAAACTGTAGTTTCACCCTATTAAAGTTTGAGAACATGTTTTGGACTATTATTTAGGATTTTCACACAGCATTTATTTAGCACCTAGAAACAGTGAAGCACTCTCCAGGGACTATTTAGGTCTGGCCTTAGCCAGGACCTTTTGATTATTACAAAATGTCATGATATACATATAATATACTTTCAACCAGCCGTCTTCATCCAGTGGCCTGTAGTTGTGTCACAACTGTCTTCCCCGCCTCCCCCTCCCGAAACAATAAGGTTTTACCAAAACCATAAAGAAACAAGCATTGCCAAAGCCAAAAGGCTGGGGGAGGCTGCTAAAGCAGACGTGCAGGCTTTGCCAAAACTTGTTTTGTTGTAGGTGAGGCGTCTCTGCATGAGGGGTGTTTAGTGAACAGCATGGAGTGTTGAACCTGCTAACCAGACTGTGAGGGACGGGAAGAAAATGTTAACTCTGGACTTTTTTTTTTTTTTTTTAAATTCATACCCAGATAACGTCATATACAAGAATAAATATCAATAGATCATATGAAATGATAAAATTCTGATAGGTTAGTGCAAAATACAAATAGACCACTTAAAAAACAAACATCACAGATGAGCTAATCCAGAATAAGAACAATTACAAAATGTAGTATAGGCATGTTTGGAGCTAGAGAGTTAAAACCAAACTAAAAAAAAACATTACAGTTGCTACTTATTGAAAGAAGACCCTTACATCCATAATTAATCCAGCATTCCGAAAAAGAAAAAAAAACAATAGAGGCGGGGAAGCCTACCATCACCACCCTTTATCCCCCCCCCCCTCCCCCATTATTAAGGGTCCCTAGCTTCTCTGCTCCACTTTGAGACGAGTGACCACATTTTCCCCCCACGGATTCTGGCCTGTTTGCCCCTACATGCATACAATGCCATCTCTTGATTATATATCCCAAAAAGCCGAGCTTGCCACATCTGGAAGGTAGGTGGCTCTGCATCCTTCCATCTGGCGGCTAGCATTATCCTAAATACTGCTGTTCCCACAAATATACAGTATTCCTGTGCAGTATCAAGCTCCAGAGAGCTATCATATCCCAGGAGCAGCAGGGTAAGGGTCAGATTAATTCTAAAACCAAACAGACTTTCCCAGAAGCTGAGCAGCCCTTTCTTCAAGGGAGATAATTTATCACACTCATAAAACATGTGGGTCAGTGTGGCCGGTCCGACCCCACACCTAGGGCAGTTATCATCTGCTCTTTTTCCCCAATCAAATAATTTATCAGGTGTAAAATATAAATTAAATACAGTTTTATACAGTTGTGCCTTTAAATAAGTACATAAAAGTATTTTAGCAGTTAATGAAAGTATCATATAGATATCAACATCAGGGTTGTTCAGCTTACTTGCCCAGCTTATCTCGGTCTTTTCTAAATCGTTTGGCAGTTCATCTATCAGTAGAGTATAAATATTCTTAATTTTGCAAGTCTTCCTAGTAATTACTTCTAGCATTGGTATCCTTATCTAGTTTTAACGCCGGTCTACATGTAGCGAGGATGCTCCGGATCTGCACATATTTAAAATAATGGTTGTTTGGAATCCCGAACTCCTGCTGCCGCCCAGAAAAGTAGTGCCAACACAGTTAAAGGGGTATTGGGTCCAGCCTCCTTACTCACCGCTTTTGATTGGGCTCTCAATTCTTATGCAGAGAACCTGTCCAGATCAGGGGGGAACCCCTAACCCCCAAATTATACAATAGTTCCAAAACAACGTGTCTGGACAGGTAGTTATGAATTTTCAATTGATGGAGAAAAAAATTCCAATAGACTCGCGTGAATATAGTAGATTCTTTATAGATATGTGATCATGTTTCCTTATGGTTCAATTACTATTACAATGGAAGGATAAAAGGAAACAGCCAACACGTGTTTCGCCCCTGACTATGGCCATCCGGCCTGGGGCTTCTTCAGGGCAAGAGTATTACAGAAGAGGATACGGTATATCCTATGACGAGCCAATCTTGATTCGAGGACAGTCTTAGTTCAATGTAGAATGCCGGTCCATTGGTCACAATTCCTAACTCAATCGCAGTTCTCTGTATCGAGTTTGGATCAGTTTCTGGATCACTGAGGTTAGCAAGAAGATCAATGTTGGTCAGTTCTTGAATGGACATTTCTGACAAATTTGGTTGTGCTCGTGCTTCTTGTAAATTGGGTCTATCCGAGAAAAACACCTTCAGTTTTAATTTACGAGTGAATTTGAAGAGATCAATTTGAGTTTTAGTTAAATTCCATGATGCTGTTGGGCTGAAGGAGAGTCCTTTGTTGAGTATATTGATTTCCGGTTCTGACAGTACTATAGATGATAAGTTCTTGTTCAGATTCACTGGTGTTATGTTATTCTGTGCAATGTTCTGCCCATCGACCTGGTTGTCATGCCTGTTGTTGAAGTGGTTGCTTGTCCGCGTTGTTGAGAACCGTCCGATGTTGTGGTATTTGTGACATTTGGTGTTCTGATACCAAGTCTGTAGCGCAGTACCTCCTCGAAAAAATTTACCTTGCATCTTGAGTTGTCACCTTCAAGACTCCCGGCCGGTGAGTCTATTTCTGAGCTGGACGAGGCTCCTGAGTTTGTGATGTTTGTGTTCGACTCCGTGTAGTTGGATGGTTTGGTGTCGTATTTCTTTGCGAAGGTGTATACTCTCCCAAATTGGTAGTCCAATTGGTCTCTTCTGAATTTGCGATTTTTTCTTTTTATGATATCTTCCTCAAATTCATCAATGACTTTGTTTAGAATATCATAGTTCTTACTCGTTAGGTCTCCCCAGTTGGAATCTGCTATATGTTTGGTGAGATTATCTACTTCAATTTTGGCTTTATTGTATTCTTCTTCCGCGTGATCTATTAATTGTCTGATCATATTATTTGAACTTTCTTTGAGGTTTTCTTCCCACTTAGATATATATTGGGGATTGGTTGTGTCAGATGGTGGAAAAATCAAAATTCTTAATCCCCGAGGGATTCTATCATCCTCTAGGTATTTTTTAAGTGATGCTGCCTCCCACCATTTGGTGGATTCTTTTTTGACTGCTCTTTCCAGGGATAGAAAAGTACTCCTGGCCGAAGTAGAGTTAGATGTATTAGGTATGATCCTTGAGAGTATAGGATTGGTAGAGAAGGTCTCTTCTATTCTTGTGGAGCGATTTGCTCTCCGATCCTGGCAAGATGCCATCTCTTTCGTGTACACCTGGTAGGTTCCTCCGTGTTGATTCTGAAACGTAGATTTTAATAGCCCTGCAGTATTTCCAGAGTTTGGCCCCTAAGTTAGTAGTGCCAACACAGTTAAAGGGGTATTGGGTCCAGCCTCCTTACTCACCGCTTTTGATTGGGCTCTCAATTCTTATGCAGAGAACCTGTCCAGATCAGGGGGGAACCCCTAACCCCCTAATTATACAATAGTTCCAAAACAACGTGTCTGGACAAGTAGTTATGAATTTTCAATTGATGGAGAAAAAAATTCCAATAGACTCGCGTGAATATAGTAGATTCTTTATAGATATGTGATCATGTTTCCTTATGGTTCAATTACTATTACAATGGAAGGATAAAAGGAAACAGCCAACACGTGTTTCGCCCCCTGACTATGGCCATCCGGCCTGGGGCTTCTTCAGGGCAAGAGTATTACAGAAGAGGATACGGTATATCCTATGACGAGCCAATCTTGATTCGAGGACAGTCTTAGTTCAATGTAGAATGCCGGTCCATTGGTCACAATTCCTAACTCAATCGCAGTTCTCTGTATCGAGTTTGGATCAGTTTCTGGATCACTGAGGTTAGCAAGAAGATCAATGTTGGTCAGTTCTTGAATGGACATTTCTGACAAATTTGGTTGTGCTCGTGCTTCTTGTAAATTGGGTCTATCCGAGAAAAACACCTTCAGTTTTAATTTACGAGTGAATTTGAAGAGATCAATTTGAGGAGGTACTGCGCTACAGACTTGGTATCAGAACACCAAATGTCACAAATACCACAACATCGGACGGTTCTCAACAACGCGGACAAGCAACCACTTCAACAACAGGCATGACAACCAGGTCGATGGGCAGAACATTGCACAGAATAACATAACAATAGTGAATCTGATCAAGAACTTATCATCTATAGTACTGTCAGAATCGGAAATCAATATACTCAACAAAGGACTCTCCTTCAGCCCAACAGCATCATGGAATTTAACTAAAACTCAAATTGATCTCTTCAAATTCACTCGTAAATTAAAACTGAAGGTGTTTTTCTCGGATAGACCCAATTTACAAGAAGCACGAGCACAACCAAATTTGTCAGAAATGTCCATTCAAGAACTGACCAACATTGATCTTCTTGCTAACCTCAGTGATCCAGAAACTGATCCAAACTCGATACAGAGAACTGCGATTGAGTTAGGAATTGTGACCAAAAGAATTCCTGAAGGAGCCTGAGGCCAGTGAAAGAAGACTGGCACAAGAAGCAGTACTTGGTCCATGCTCCACGGCAAGGGCAAGAAGACTGAAGCCCAGGGTTAATTCAGATTGAATTTTTTTACCACTTAAAACGCAAAACTTATATGTGCAAATCTGATCCTAGCCCTGCACGTCCTTTGACTCATTGAAGACTTCTTGTTACTGGAGAACCAGCTATGTGGGATCCTGATGCCTCTTTCTTTTGCTAATATTTGTAGTAACCTTCACCTAGGTGTTGAGTGTGCTGCTCCTGAAATCCTGCAGTAGTGTCTTTGTTAAATCAGAGGAAGCCGGTGATATTAATATACAAATAGAGTCCTGCATTTTCATAGCCCATTCACTGTCCTTATGAGGTATAAACATGTCAAAAAAGCATTGAAATGTTCAGAAACCCTGGCACTGAAAGGGTTTAACTCAACTTTATACTTCATTTTAGAAAAATGTCTTAACATTGAGTGGTCTATGTATTTAATTGAACAAAATGAGCCTTGCCCTTTTGTGTTAGGATAAAGATGATATAAATCCAGTGGCTTTGCTGAACAATGTGTTACATGGAAAACAGGAGTGCAAATCCCGGCTTCTCTGCTTGAGTTACTTGTGTTATCTCAGTCACTTTTCATCATTGGGCCTCATTTTCCTTAATTGTTACATTTTAGTGCTTCTTTAAGTAATTCAGTTCAAAATGTAGCCTGTGAAAATCGTCCTTGTTTATGTTTTAATATACCATAAAGTTGTTCCATCAATACCAATATGATTGCCACAAGTGAAGGGGGCATGACAAGTGACTTGTCTCTGGTTCACTCATGGAATCTTCCGGCAAGGGTGGGGGGTGGGGTCGTTGGGGGTTGGTGGTTGTGGAATGAATGTTTCTAAGTTCATGTTTAGAAGATGTCACTTTTGAAAAGTACAATTCAATACAGTGCTATCCTCCAATGTGCTAAACTGAAACTCTTGTGTTAAATAAACACACCTTTTAAAACGTCATGTCTTCATCATATTTTACACATAATTAGTTGCGTAATTTATAATCCATGTATTTGGTGGCTCTTGGTTTGCTTTCAGGGCCAAGTCAGACCCTCGCTCGGCTCTCCTTATTAATTAAATAGCTAGCCCACCTGCGAGTGTAACCTGGCAGACACCAACTGAACCGCGTGCTGTCTAAGAAAGTCCAGTGTCATTCAGAAGCACGATGGCGGTCGACTGAGACTGAAGCAGCGCGCAGACTGCTACAGAGCCCCTATTAGTATTTACATGCAGACTTAAGGAGATGACCCTCGAAGTGCAAGGGGAAGTGATACATGGTCCCCTGAGAGTATTGGAGAGCTATGTGCAGCTGATCGGTACGGTAATCGGACTGGCGGTTCTGAGACACTTTAACAAACTGATCAGATTGGTGCCAGAGCGTCCTCTCTGTGACTTTTACCTTACCGATACATCAGCTCCTGTATCAGCAGACGGCATGGGGCCAAAACCAGCCAGCGGAGCTGCTAAAGTGAAGACTGCTCGTCCCACGCTCAAGGGCCATCCGGAGGCGGGAGAAACCAACATCGATGCCGCGGCTGTACCGACCGCACAGACACCTCGACAGGGGCGCCAAGGTCAACAAACTGAGCAATGTGAGCAAACCCTGGAGAAGAGAGGAAGAGGCAGGGCCGCCGGGAAACAGCGTCCAGCCGGCCCTACAGTGGTTGAGCTTCTGCGAGGTCCCGCAGCAAAGACGGCTCAGACGGCTCAGACTGACGGGGATTCAGTCCAGTGCAACGCCAGCCCCGAGCAAGTTGAGGAGATGGCGCTAGAGGCGGACGGCTCCCCAGTGACACAGGGAGGCAGTCAGAAGTCTGGTTCAACCTGGAAGGAAGGTAGGCCAGGAGCGGATAACCCCCCTCTCCCACTGACAGTTAATGGGGGGGGGGGGCAAGGCAGCACTGACTTACCAGGTCCTGACAACTTGGCAGTAAGCCTATTGGGGTCAAATACGGGAGCGGAGATGGGTGTTTCCCCCCGGGCCGTTTTAATTTCCCCACCACAACCATTGGCAGATTTCAGGCAGTGTGGCTCATTGCATACCGCATGTTTAACTCTGGCAGAGGGATCTCAGGGGATGGAAATGATCGACAGGATAGACTTGGAAAAAGATCAGGAAAAGGAGCCAAGTAACTATTTCTTCTCCGTGTCAGACTGGGCTGAGTGGTCAGATGATGGCTCTGGTGCCTCCACTGATAACAGCAATGTTGATAGTGATCTAGATGAGGTTGATGGAGCCCGGGCCAAAACAGTACAGAAGAGAGGAAGAAAACCGGGAGATAAAGACCTCACCTGGGACTATACCCCTACAAACCAATTTGTTGGTCCCTCATCTAGCGGGCCATCTGTCTCGGATTTAAATGGATCGACCCCTCCAATGTTGGAAGCCATCTTTCAGGCTATATCGATGCATCGGGATGAGACACAACAAGATGGCCGTAAGGCCCAATCAGCTATGCGAAAGGTGCAGGGGGTGGTCAGGAAGATGACCAAAACATGTAGTGCCATTGGGGAGCGGATGACGGATCTCGAGTCAAGGATTGTTACCACAGAGTCCGATCTCACAGCCACCCAAGCGTTAACTAAGTCCCATGAGTCCCAGCTAATTGATATACAATGGAAGCTGGAGGAGCACGAGAACCGCCAGAGGCGCAATAACTTGCGGGTGCTTGGGGTTCCCGAGGGGGTGGAGGGGGCAGATGCCAATTCGTATGTTGTGGAATTACTAAGAGACGCATTCCCAGAGTTAACGGACTGGAACTGGGCCCAAGAGGTGCAACGCGCACATCGGGTCCCTTTAGTACAAAAGCAGCCAGTAAGGAAAGGAGCAATGCCACGAGCCATTCTAGTATACTTCGGGAACTTTTTACTGCGTCAAGCAATCTTTGAAAAGGCCAGACCTGAAGCAAGGAGGACAAGGGGTGGTGTCTCGTTTTTCGTTAGACCGGACTTTTGCCACACTACCGTCAAAAGGCGCTGGCGGCTACGGCAACTAATCAAACCTTTCCAGGACAAAAACGCACAAGCCTTCTTGAACAATCCAGCTCGGCTAAAAGTGATCTGGGGGATAGCCTTACAGTGTAGAAATGGCTAGACTAAGCTAATTATAAGAAATGAATTGATCACGGGAGTGTTTATAGAAGCATAAAATCAAAATGGGAAAGTAGTGGTATGAACCAGTGGGTCTTCTCTCTTGGGAAGCATGTATTTTGTTTTTGAACACAAGGGTGAGAATTATAGGGCTCTCGGTCTTGCGCGTCGCATCCATCGCGCACAGACCACAGTCTGAGTGCTTCTCAAGGTTGGAGGCGGGAGGATGGGAGGAGAGGGGGGCTGGGGGAGGGGCGGGTGCAAGGGGGATGGGGGTGGAAATTTAAAGAAAAAACATACCCAGAAACATGAAGGAAATATGTCTACAGAAGAATCACTTTATGAATGGATAAAAACGAATAGAGGTATATCAGGCGGGTACGGAGTTAAGTTCAGATGGGGAGGGTAACTATCTGCTCATTGAATGTGGGAGGACTGAACGATAGAGGGAAAAGGTCAAGGTTGGCAGAGTTTGTGAAGACGAGTGCCTTTGATATAGTGTGTCTGCAGGAGACACACATCCCATGGGGGAAGAAGGGTCTGATGGGTATTGGGGGTTATAATATGGTGGTTTGTACGTCTCAGAGCTCAAATATTAGAGGTGTGGCAATCTTTGCAAAGACTGCCTTAGGACTGGCTAAACGCAAGGCTTCAGACGCACTGGGAAGGTGGGCAATGGTAGAGCTAGACGCAGGGCTTACAGTTTGAGCAGTATATGGTTCAAACCAAGATGATCCAAAGATTTTTGAAGACCTGGAGCTGGCGGCATGGCCCTGTCCATTAATTATGTGTGGAGATTTTAATATCTCCTTGAACCCTCACCGAGGGCAACTAAATCAAGGGACGTACCAAGGCCGAAAGCCAAGAGTGAACAGGGCTCTGTCATCTCTCATGAGCAGCCATGGCCTGGTCGATATCTGGGCTATTAAGAACCCCAATAACCAGGGGTACATGTATTATTCCTGCCCCCATAGGAAATATGTCAGGATTGATTATTTCCTAGCTACGAGGGACTTACTTAATTGAGTTGGTATTAGGAAACTCCCGAAGGTGATCTCTGATCACAATCCATTAATTTTGGAACTTGAAGTTAAAAGGTTCAAAAGAACTCGAAATAAATGGACCTTCGATAGGAAACTCCTTGTAAATGATGTCTACATTGAGCACATTAAGAAATGGTCCCAAGAATTTTTTGATATAAATAGATCTAGTGCTTGCAGGGGGGTTGTGTTGGATTCTTTTAAGGCAGGCCTTAGGGGCGAAACGATTAGCTTTGTTGCCAGGGCAAGGAAGCAGCGTGAGGCAAAGAATGAACAACTGATGCGTAACTTAGCTGAAGCAGAAGAAGAACATGTGCTTTTAATAGCGCAGGGTCAGGAGGTGGCTCAAACTCAACATCAAATAATCGCCTTTAAGGTGGAAATAAATAGCTGGCTCACACAGAAATCGGCAGAAGAGTTTCAGTCCCAGCGAAATAACTCTTATGAAAATGGTGAACTATTGGGGAGGAGACTAGCCCTACGAACCCGCCAGAAAACAGCTCGGAATATAATATCTTCAATTAACAAGGATGGCCTAATGTATACCGACACAAATGATATATTAGGGGTGTTTCAGGATTTTTATCAACTGCTGTACAAGGATGAAACGGGAACAGCGGGAACATCACAGGATATATCCCAAATAGTAACCAATGCAGACCTTGGGGAGGTGTTGGATAGTTCAGCTAAGGACGACTTAGAAAAGGATATCTCATTAGAGGAGGTGCTGGTAGCACTGCAAGATTTGGCATCAGGTAAGGCTGCCGGCCCCGATAAGATCCCTGTGGAATTGTACAGGATAATGCAAAATCGAATAGCCCCCCTTCTACTTGATCTCTTTAAGGGTATACAATATAGTGGGTGCCCTCCAGAATCCTGGAAAAAGATGGATATCTTTATCTTTCCAAAGAAAGGAAAACCAACAGACAATCCTGCCTCATATAGGCCGATATTCTTAATAAACTCGGATATAAAAATTTACTCGAAAATATTGGCTAACCGGCTAGGGAGGGTTATAGGACATCTGGTCTCCCCTGGCAGCATGGGTTTATTCCGGGAAAAGAAACAACGCATCACATCCGGAGGGCTATATCGCTATTTGACATCATGGCCGGGACTGGGGGGCAGATGGCTATGATCCTCCTCGATGCCGAGAAGGCATTTGACCGGGTATCCTGGAGGTTTTTGTGGGGGGTACTGGAGTTTAAAGGCTTCGGACCGCAAATTATAAAGGCTATTAAAGCCATGTACTCCGACCCAAGAGCCCGATTGCAATTGATGGGGAGAGAATCAGGAAACATATTAATATCAAGGGGAACTAGACAAGGGTGCCCTTGCTCCCCCATTTTATTTGCTTTGTATATAAACCCCTTAGTGGTAAAGCTGCTGGGGAGCCAGGAGATTAAACCAGTGGTAAGAAGGGGATACGAGACCAAGGTGCTAGCTTACGCCGATGATGTTGCTGTGTTAACTACTGATCCGTCAGAGGCAATTAGGGCGATCGCACGTATAGCTGAGGGATACGGGCATGTATCAGGGTACGCATTGAATGAAGGGAAGACAGTTGTTATTTGCACAGAGAATATTCTTTTTAATGACTCTCGGCGAGCAGAATCAGCAGTTTATCTCGGGGTCTGCATTAGCTCGAAGGTGGATGAAATCGGGAAAATTAATTTTGACCCCCTGGTAAAGTCCATATCTGCTGATCTAAATAGAATAAATGGGCTGCATCTATCTATAATTGGAAGAGGGATTTTTTTTTAAATGACTATGCTGCCTAAAATCTTGTATCTATTTCATTCAATTCCGCTCGCGGTAGATGAACAGATTTTGAAGACCTTGGAGTCTATCTTTTCTAACTTCATTTGGCAATACGGGAAAGTGAGAAGGTCACTTAAATATTTAACTATCCCACAAGACAGAGGGGGGCTTTCAATTCCTAATATTACGCTATACTACTGGGCGGCTCTCCTTCATCAGATGTCTACCCTGTTCGTAGTAGATAGGGACAAGGAGGCTGAAAGTGTGGCTAGAATACCAACATTATATGAGCTTGCCATAGGGAAGGAGGCCGCCGGGCTGCTGCTGAGACAAATGGAGCAGAGCTATTATAAAAAGGTTTGCTTCAAGGTAGTATACAGTGCGTGGAGGATATGGAATAGCGTGTTAAAATTCATGGCGATACCTAAGCTTTGCCGATATACTCCCCTGTGGCAATCCTCGATCTTCCCACCCCTCTTTTACGACGCTATGGGAAAGCAATAGGAGGAGCTAGGCGTGGTCACAGTTGGAGAACTCTATGTGGGAGAGCAAGCTTCCTACTTTTCTGGGCTCCAAAACAACGTGTCTGGACAGGTAGTTATGAATTTTCAATTGATGGAGAAAAAAATTCCAATAGACTCGCGTGAATATAGTAGATTCTTTATAGATATGTGATCATGTTTCCTTATGGTTCAATGACTATTACAATGGAAGGATAAAAGGAAACAGCCAACACGTGTTTCGCCCCCTGACTATGGCCATTTGGCCTGGGGCTTCTTCAGGGCAAGAGTATTACAGAAGAGGATACGGTATAACCTATGACGAGCCAATCTTGATTCGAGGACAGTCTTAGTTTAATTCAGCACCCCCAGCAGTCATTCTCTTTAACTCACTCACCCCCACCTTTATTTTCCACCCTCCTCCATATTTTTGCTTTTTTTCCATGTTTATATAGCGCTAACTCAATCAAAAAGTATTAGAGCACTTTAAATGAGCACCAGTTACATTACACAAGGACACATTCATTTTTGGGTTTTAGGCACATGAAGAATGAGTGATTTGGCCAGAATCACAGGATGGTGAGCCAACGCTGAGTCTTGTACCCGGTTCCCTAGTTGGCAGCTCTGGCAGTTACACCACATCCTCTCACCAGAGGAAATGATTGCTTGCCACCCCCAACCCTCTGCACTGATTTAAGGCATATTGCCAGCAGCACAGCCTGCGGTGTAACATGTCTTAAAGTAAAGTAAAACAAAGCGCTATGAAGTGGTCAGTGCTGGTTGCGCCATAGCGCTTTATATTTATATACTTTAAGCCATGCTGCAGAGTAGCCGCATTGCTGTGCAACTTCTGTAAAAAACATTGACAATGCCAATGTCTTGCATAGGCAAAAACTATTGGCTTTGCCAATGCTTGTTCTTATCTGAGGGTTTCTTAAGGAGCAGGGTGCTGGGCTGTGTCACCCTATGTTAGGCAGTGAGTTAGGCATTCCATGGTACATTGGTTGTATAGATGCGTGTTCTGGCTGGCATGTTAACAAAGTCTGTAAGTATAGTGCTCAGTACAGTTCTTCAAGTTAATCCAAGAGAAGAATTTCATGTGTTTTGATGGGGTTTGGGGCAGGAGAACACTGATTAGTGAGATTTGTTAGTAGTGTTCATAATGCTTACAATAGAAGGGGAAGGGGTGTGATTGATAACCATTAGAGAGGGTCATGGGCGAGTAAGGGTGGCAAAAGGTGGACAACTGTGAATCCTAAGAATGCAATGTAGACTTTCATGAATAAGAATGAGTACTAGTGAACGATGTAGACGCAGCACTTGTTGTTTTTAGTATTGCTAAGTGACATAAGCTGTGGTATGAAGCGCTTGCCAGTAGGTAGTTATAGTTAGGATGTAGTTTCCATAGGAAAAGCTTTTTTTCATTTGCCAATAACGTTTGCGTCATTTGACAAATCCTCACGAAAATTTCAAAACTAGTTACCTCTCACTTCAGCTGCTGTCATTTGAGATTTCATCTGTGATGTCACTGACCATGTCATGAGTGATGTAAAATGTGAGGTCATAAGCACTGCATTGCGGGGGCACAAGTTATAGTTAGCTCAGATAACTATAACTGCTGAATTTCACAGGTTTTGTACGAGTGAAATCTGAGCCAAACTATAACGTCCCTGTAACCTTTGTAATTTCAGTGAATTTCTAAGGTTTTTTTAATATCTATTTCCAAACTATAACATCCCTGTAACCCTTGGGTTCAAAAGTGAATTTCTATGTTTTTTTAAAGCTATTTCCTAACTCTAACGTCCCTGTAACCTTTGGCTTTTTAAGTGAATTTCTATGATATATCATAGAAGCTTGTGGGGGAGATATATATCTCCCATAAGCTTCTATGATATATATATATATATATATATATATATATATGTGTATATATATATATGTGTATATATATATATATATATATATATATATATATATATATATATATATCCCATAAGCTTCAGCACTGCTATCACAAAACATCAATGTCACTGTCATACATGTCAAAATGACTTTTCTCTGGCTGCCCACAGACTGAAATTGCCTCTGCTTCACTAGAAGTGAATGGGAGAAATACATTCTCCCAATTCTTTTTTTTAAATTTCCCAGTTTCCTCTTCTTAAATGTTGACATGTATGATCACTGTTGATGTGGTACTGGGTTCATTTGGGTAAAATGAGACCCAGAAGAGAGCCTGAGCGGCTGTGCGGTGGGTAGTTTTCGTGCTTTCCATTCCTATCCACATGGGACTTGCTGAGGCGTGTTGGGTTCGCGATATGTCCTAATTTTCGGCTGCCTTGCATTTTTGCTTTCCCTCCTTTCAGCGACCGTTCCGAGCTTCTTTCACTCAATGAAAACAATATTTCACGCCTGAGGGTGCAAGGACCCTTTCTAGTGCCGGCTCAAAACGTAACAGCATTAACCCTGGGCAAAGCACTACGCTACGCTCGCGTAGTTTGCGAAGTTTGCGCTACTTTGCACAACGCGAATTGCACGTAGCACAGTGCAAACACGCGTAGCGTAGCGTAGTGCAGCGGTCATTTTTTGCTTGCTCGCGGTCCTCAACGTCAAGTTGGCGACCGCGAGCAAGCAAAATGACATCCCGGCGAGACTTTTTCCTCGTTCGCGATCAGCAACATCAAGTTGCCGATCGCGAGCGTGGAAAATAAACCTCCCGGTGAGATTCTCAACGCGGGGAGGTCAGGTTTCTCATTGCGAGTGGTCGCGTATGCTCGCGACCGCTCGCGATGAGAAACTACCAGTCCGCGTTGAGAAAGCTGGCGCTCGAGTAAAAATCTACTCGAGCGGCAGTAAAAGACAGCTCGCACTGTGCAAGATGCCGTTTTCAATGATTGCACAGTGCGGACAAGCATCCGGCACTGTGCAATCATTGCGAACAGTGCACTACGCAGTTCGCGTAGTGCTACGCGTAGCTCGCGTAGTGCGAACTGCACTTTGCGTAGCTTCGCGTAGCGCTACTTTGCGAACTACGCCCAGGCTTAAACAGCATTCGTTCTTTCATTGTGATCTACATACACCTTATATAACATATTACTTGGCGTGTGTTACCCCATATGGACAATATGTAATGTGACCTACGCATGTGTACGAACCATTTGTAAACCACTTACCCTTTTCATACATTTTGTGTTTCATAACCAATGTTCTGATGTAATGGGCAATGCTCCTCCGCCTTCCACAGTCAAAGGTTTATATAACAGCGGTCTCAGAAATGCAATACCATTCACCTCTGTCAGGAGAACCGGTAATTGTGCATTATTATAAGGCATTGTATCACGTTACAGAGACATTCACTTCGTTCTCACGCTGTTCAAAACGAACATATATTATCACACTTACATAAACCAAAAACAACAATAGTATCCGAAATCGGGTTGACCCGCGTTGACTTTTTTAATTTATGCTTTTTTTCTGTAGCTTCTTATTTATTGTACATTCACGTCGAGCCTGTTACTTAAGGAGGCCAGGCCTCCATGCATATGCCAGCCCAGCACGTGTAGAGTGAGATAATGTCGCCCGATCCAAGCCCTGAAGACGTGAGGGTTGGCAGTGTTTCCCTGCCAGGCTCATCTTCCACCATCACATTCTTGGCCAGGCGACTCTGCCATTCATATGTCATTCGTGCCCGCTCATATTTCTGATGTGCAAATAGTAGATAAAAGAAATGATGAAAAACACAAGTTTCTGCAACTCCTGGGAAGACCATCAATTCTAACATAATATCACATTTGCAAAGGATGGTTTGATCAGGGTTAGGGAAAGCGGCGCTGGACTGTTGCGCAGACTGGAGTTGGTATAGTAAATTATACCTCTCCGAAGTCCAACGCTTTCCCTAAGGCATGTCGTGGTAAAAAGATGCGTGGTAAAGACGAACTCATTGGAATGTCCGTGATGTAACGGCATGCGTGGTAAAGGATTGCCTTGTTTCCACATACAACCATTTTAGGGTTAATATGTGCCCTCAAGTGCTGGCTTCACAGAGTAAAATTCAAGCTACACTTGCGATGCTTTAGTGACTCACAAACTTTATATAATAATAACTTGCTTTATATACAGTGCTTAATACCATACTTCTGACATTTCCAAGTACTGTAAATAACCAGTGTTACTATTACCCAGGGCCACTTGAATTATGCATCAGAGGAGCACCAAATTATGCAGGAAGGTTGATTAAATTATGCAGAAAAAAGGGCAAATTATGTGGAATGATGCGGCACATTTTTTGATAGTATTAATAGTACTACTTCATTATTTTGACATTTTTACCCATGATAATACTGTCTACGCAAAGATTTCACTTCATTAGTCCCAGGTTAACAACCAAATACAGAAATAAGCAACTGAAATATGACCAGTTTTGCTTTGCAAAGGACCTTCCACTGCGCACAAACACGTTGCTAAGTTTTTAGTAACTTTTGATCCATTTGATTTGGAAACAATTTTTTTTTAAAGTCTACTGATTATGCAGTAGATGATGAATTATGTGGCTATTGCAGCAAATGCATAATTATGAGAAAAAAAGCTGCGGACTCAGAGTCTCATAATTCCAGTGGGCCTGCTACTGTACTATACTTAAAGAGGCTTTCGGGCAGCCCTCTTCATTCATTGGTCTGTTATTGTGTCATTCAAATTTTTCTTCCACCCACCACAGCATACAGCATATGGTAATGGGTCAGCCGACTTCAGCCATTGGCTAAATTCACCTCGAGTCACAGCATTCTACCCTTGTAAATCCAAAGTAGTTCCCTTGAGTGCCAGGGACTACAATGATGACGTGTTCTTTTTGGCACCAAATAATGTGTGACCCACAAACTCCACAAGCAAGCATCCACCTATGGAGAACCGCTCATTACTGGTGGCTGTCGAAGAAACCTCTGTGATGTAGAGAGCTTTGCCAAGATCGGCATTGGCCTACTTCTCTGCCTGAAAACACCAAAACTGCCGCAGGGGCCCCCAGTCCCACCCCAACCGTATAATTCAAGGGCTGCAGTCCAACCCAGCACTAGAGAACACAAAGCTGTGAATGCCAACACACACAATGCACCCCAGTATACCAGCACATAGTACATCTCTACTCCAGGGCACACAGTGCTCTCAACACGCAGCCTGCCAGTGCTCGCAGACACTTAACAAAAGATTCCATTTTAGAGCAAGCAATCTGGTTGCTGTGAGACTATGTGCACTAGGACCCTTGCGGGTCTGGGCGTATTCCACAGAGGAATTATGTAACTTGCTGGGAGGTGTTAAGGTGTGGTCAGTAACGGTTATGACGTAAACAGTGTGCGGTGTATGATCGTATGCTGAGGAGTAAAGACGTCTTTTACAGTACTCCGTGTTGTGTATTTATTTGCATGGTCCCAGGCTGGGACGGACGCTACAACTGGCGATGAGTGGGGGATACGAGCCCCGAAGAAACAAGACTGATCTCCCTGAGTGTTTGCAACGATACAGTAAACTGTTGAGTTTTGGAGTGCCATAGGACGCAGAAATATTTTAGTATGTTATATGTCGAATAATTCAACCTGTTACAAATGCATTTAACTACAGTGATGAAAGCAAAAAAAACAAATGGTGGACGGAATGCTGAACAATGCAAACATTCCCCCCAGTCACAAAGATCTGAGTCTAATCCATAGTTTATTTGCTCACCACGCCACCCCAGTTTGCACCCAGCCATATGCAAATCAATCTTGACCCTGCTCCTCATGGGAACAGTCCAGCCCGAACTGCTAAGCCATGTCTTCCCTTGACTAGACACATGCATCCTGGGACTGGTTTCGGGGTATCACCCCTAAATAGCCAGACTTGCTTAAATCCAGAGGCGCAGTGAGCACGAGACCCAAGGTCTGGGCATACCCTTTCCACTTAGGGCTACAAAAGCAAAAAGACCAAATGATGGACGGAATGCTGAACAATGCAAGCATTCACCCCCAGTCACAAAGATCTGGGTTTAATCCATTGTTTTTTTGCTCACCACAACACCACAGTTTGGACCCAGCCATATGCACATCAGTCTTGACCCTAGCCAGAACTGCCAAGACAGGTCCTCCCTGGACCTTAAACAAGCATCCTGGGGCCGGTTTCCGGTATCACCCCTCATCAGCCTACACTACAGTGATGGCATACTGGTATTTGGGACAATGTGAAAAGAGCATGACAAGGCTCTTGCACAAGTGTACCAGCTTCTTGCGGATGCAGGTCTCATTCTGAATGCAACAAAGTGTGAGTCTCACAAGACCAAACCTAAGTTCTTTGGGCACATATTCTCTGATGGGGGAATGACTCCTGAACCAGTTTAAGTGCAAATATTGTCAGCTACTTGCCCCCCACAAGATGTCACCATGCTGCAATCTTTGTTAGGCATGGCCACATATTGCTCAAGGTACATTTGTGACTTTGCTACTGTGAGCGCCCCGTTGAGAGACTTCACAAAACGAAATGTTCCTTTCCCGTGGTCTCCTCAATGTGATCAAAGTTTCAAAAGAATAAAACATGCGATTGAGAAAGCAACTGAGATGGCCTGTTTTGACTCCAAGTTACAGACTGGGATCACTGTAGATGCAAGCCAGGCGGGGCTGAGGGCAATCCTTGCTCAATGTAATGGTCATCCAAATGCTCAGAGACACATTGTGGCCTATGCCAGTCGAAGCTTGCCTGACATAGAATGTGCCTATTCTCAGCCGGAGAAGGAGGGTCTGGCTGTAGTGTGGGCCTGCTAACATTTTCATGTGTTCCTATATGGAAAATGTTTCACTATCGTTCCAGACCACCGAGCGCTGCTCACTATTTCTGGAAACCCGAAAGCCACGAAGCCCTCTTGTTTGAGAGGTGGGGGTGCAACTGCAAGAATACGACTATGCAATTGTACACAAGCCAGGTAAAGATCAGAACCCTGCTGATTACTTTCCATGAGCACTGCTACATTGCCCCAGTTTGACATCCAAAATGGCTGAGGAGTACATCAACTTCGTTGTGAGGTCCAGCACACCAGTAGCCCTATCAGTTGAACACATTATTACTGCTACTAAAGCTGACAACATGCTTGTCCTCAAAGACATCATTTTAACTCAGTTGTAGAAGAGTACTCAACATTTTGCTGACGATGTTGAATTTCAAAAATTCAAAAATATACAGGATGAACTGTCCTTTACCAGGGAATGTGTTGTTTTGAGAGGCTTGAGAATCATCATACCTGAGAGCCTAAGACAGCAAGTCATTGAACTATCCCATGAAGGACATTGTGGCATTGTAGCCACCAAAGGAGCCCTAAGGGACCGAGTGTGGTTTGAACGCCTAGATGAGAGGGGTTAGAGAGAACTAAAAAAGTGCCATCTTTGCAACTTTCTTTCCCCCAAAGTGACACGGCACCCATTGACAATGTCTGACCTTCCTGTACATGTCTGGGAAAAAGTTGCAGTTGATTTCTTTGGGCCCTTAAGAAATGGACATTATCCCATGGTAGTCATTGATGAGTATTCACGCTTTCCTTTAGTTTTATTTATTTATTTATTAATTTGTAAGGTTTTAGGCTTGGCCCAGAGTTATCGGAGCGCTTTACAGGAGCAGGAGCAGGCAAAATATCGAAGGAAATAATAGTTACAAGCAAAATCTACAATCAGGAGCATGCGAATCTCACCATTGAATCAGGAGAATGCAGAATTCTGAGGATTCGAAGGTTATATACAGTTAAATAAAATAAGGGAGTTATAACCTCGGAGCACACAATAAAATATAAACAAGGAGAACATTTGTAGTGGTAGGAGGGAAGGGGTAGCTGAAGAGAGGTCAAGAACAAATTAGCAAAAACAGGGATGAACGCCAAAAGAAACTTACAGCACAGTAGTTAGAGCTTACAGAATACATGAGAGACCAAGGAGAGCAGAGGCAGGAGTAAACGATAAGAAGAGTATAGGGAAAGCGAAAGGTCATCAGGTTAGAATTATGGACTCCAGTATTTATTGAGGAGATGACGTTTTAGGTCTCTTTTGAAGCCAAGTAGGAGGGGTTGCAGCGAAAGTCCCTCGGAAGGGCATTCCAGATGCTAGGCGCATTTCCAGAGAAGGAGCGAGTCTGGGTGGATTTCTTTTTTAGTAGCAGGGGAACGAGGAGAAGAGCATTGGAGCTTCTCATCAGTCTGGCGCTGCCCGCTTTTTTGAGTTTATTTGTTAAGTAAACCAGAGATTGAGAGTGAAGAGCTTTGTGGGTGATGCAGGCAGTCTTGTAGATGTGCATCTTCCTTCAATGGGAAGCCATTTAAGGGATTTGAGGGCAGGCGTGATGTGATCAAACCGTTTGCAGTCGGTAATAAGCCTGGCTGCCAAGTTGAGCACGACTCTAAGGGGGGCCAGGTGAACTTTAGGGGCCCAGTGAGAATAGCGTTGCCGTAGTCAAGTTTAGAGAGGACTTGTGATTGAACGACCCATTTGAAGTCATCTTGAGGGATGAAGGGTTTGATTTTTTTGAGGTGTTAAAGAGTGAAAAGTGCTCCTTTGGCCGCGTTATTTATATGGTCCTTCAGTGCCAAGGTTTTGTCCAGGATGAAACCTAGGGATTTTGCTGAGTAGGATAGAGTGAGTGGACAGTTGAGGGCGTTAAGGTCAGAGATTCAGCCTTGGATGGGGAGACGGTTGCTTTTAGGGGAGAATAGAATGTTTTCCGTTTTGTTAGGGTTCAATTTAAGATGGTTGGAGTAAAACCAGGATTGAATCTTGCTCAGAGTGTTGTTTAAATGAAGGACATCGCTGTGTGATTTGATTTTGTAGTAGATTTGGGTGTCGTCAGCGTAAAGGTGAAAATTTATCCCGGCTTGTTTCAGAATGATAGTAAGGGGCTCCATGAAGAGGTTGAAGAGAGAGAGGGGGAGAGAATAGAGCCCTGGGGGACACCCAGGGAGACAGGAGTAGGATTGGAGAGGCAGGAATTTATTTTTATTTGTTGTGTTCGGTGCAGGAGGTAGGAAGTGAACTAGTTAAGGACAGTTCCATTGAGGCTAGAGCGAGATTTGAGAGATTCCAGTAAGAAAGAATGATTGACTGTATCGAAGGCTGCTAAAAGGTCAAGGAGGATAAGAAGGCAAGCCTCTCCATTCTCTAGAGAGCGGTGAATGTCGTTAGCAATGTTCAGCACAGCGGTTTCGGTACTACAGCCTTTCCTGAAACCAGATTGAAAGGAGTCAAGTAAGTTGTATTTGCCTATGTGGCTGTCGAGTTGAAGTAATTCACATTTCTCCATGGTTTTAGCTAGGAGTGGGAGGTTGGAGATGGGAGGGAGGTTGTTAGGATCATTAGGGTCTGCCTTTAGGTTTTTAAGAATGGGAGTGATTTGCCCAAGTTGAAGGGAGTCAGGGACGCACACAGAGGCAAAAGAGGTGTTAATAATTTTTGGCCAACATGGGGCAATGATGTCGTTAAGGTTATGTACTAACTTTGACAGGAGTGGGTCTTTGGTGTGCGGGGTCAGCTTTAATTTCGCAATGATAATAAAGACTTTGAGCTCAGTCATAAGTTTGAAATTAGTCCAGGAGGCGTTATTTTTCAATTGTGTGTTGGAAAGGATGTCTCCAGAACTAGTTGGAGTAGATTGGTGAATGAAAGGATTAGGAGGGAGGGTAGATGTGGAAAAAGGGGGGACGTCTAGAAAAATTTGGGGCTAGGCAAGGCCAATATTTGTGGGAGGGATTGATCAATTTTAGCAATTTTTTCCGTGAAGAAGTTGGCAATTTCCTCACATCTTTCGATAGAGGCCGTCAGTTCAGGAGGGGCAGATGACGTTTGTCTTCTGACAATGTTAAAGAGTTCTCTGGGCCTATTTTTGGCACGGTCCAGTTGGGAAAGAAAGAAAGATGCTTTTTCATTGAAAATGTGCTTCTTGTATGTTGATCTTCCAATGGATGTTGAAATCTCCTAAAAACAGATTCTTCGAGGCAGAAAGGGAGAAATGAGTGAGAAGGTCGGATAATTCGTCAGCAAAGGGAAGAAGCTCACCCGGAGGGTGGTAGATGTTATGCAGTCTAAGAGGAGGAGAGCCTTTGACAGTGAGTTCTACGCCAAGGTATTCAAAGTTCAAGTGTTCCGTGTTCTTCAGAAGGGAGAGTTGTAACTCAGTTTTGTGGATTATGGCTAGGCCACCCCCTTTTCTGTCAGGTCTGTCCTGTCTAATGATGGAGTATCTGGGAGGGATGACTAGGTCAAGGATGGCCATCGAGTGGTCATTGAGCCCGGTTTCAGTGAGGAAAGCAATGTCAATGGCCTCGCTGAGGATGGTTTCAGAAATCTCCATAGCATGTAGTGCTGCCGATCTGCAGGTAACAAGCATGCAAGAAAGAGGATTAAGGGTTATCCTTAGCTGGTTTGAGGGTGTGGATGGTGGTGAGTTGCGCCGGAGGTCTAGGCGAGTTGAGAGTTGAGTGGAGGAGTTATCATCAACAACCAATGAAAAGGTTATTGAGCGGCTGGATGACATCTTTGCAGCATGTGGTATCACCTCCATTCTCAAATCTGACAATGGTCCGCCATTTAATAGGAAAGAATTCAAGGAGTTTCTAGTCAGACTCAGTATCAAGCATCAAAAGAGTACACCTCTGTGGTGGCACCTAGCCAATTGAGTTATGGAACGATTCATGGGTACCCTCAAAAGGGTAGTTCAATGAGCATCGATGGAGAGAATAGAGTTAAACCAGGCCCTGTGTCAAGCCCTCAGTGCTTATCATTCAACTCCTCTCTCCACAACTGGTGAGAGTCCTACCACCTTGCTATTTGGGAGAGCTGTCGGAACCAAACTGCCACAGTGGACAGCCTACTGATCCATGAATGCTGATAAGGTTCGTGTCACCGACACGTCTCGAAAGTGCAAAATTAAAACATATGTCTATTGGCATCGACGAGCTCAGGAAACAGTCTTCGATGACAGTGACAGGGTCCTGGTCAAGCAGAAACGAAAGCGGTAAACAAACACTCCATTTGCTGTAGATCCTCTGAGGGTTGTGACATGCAAAGAACACATGGTGACAGCGCATCGTCCTGGAAAGTCCATCTCACGGGACTCATCACACTTTAAGCACCTACCTCAACGTTCATCAGCTCCTGCAATCATGAATGAGGCGATCACGTCTAACAGTTCAGCTCAAGCATCAGAACATGTGCCATCGGTGCACTATCAGAGTGCATCTCAACCACCTCATACCACTCGATCTGTCCAACTAGTGCGTGCGCCTCAACAACTTATTGAGGATATATGATGTGACTGTTTGTTTGTACTTTTTATTTAACAAAGGGGGAGATGTAGTGTTGTGAGACTATGTGCGCCAGGACCCTTGCAGGTCTGGGTGAACTCAACAGAGGAAATACATAACTTGCTGGGAGGTGTTAGCGTGTGGTTATTAACGGTTATGACGTAATCAGTGTGCAGTGTATGATCGCATGCTGAGGAATAAAGACGTCTGTTACAGAGCTCCTAGTATGGCATATTTATTTACATGTTCCTGGGCTGAGGAGGATGCTACAGTTGCCAAGGCAGTAATGTGTCAGGTTTTGTGTCCAAACTTGCCTCGACATGCACCAGGTGGCATAGAGTAGCTTAAAGCACCATTATGTCTGAGGATATGACCAATAACTGGCTTTTTGGCAGCCTGAGCAGGGCTTTGAGGTTAGACTTGGCTCTTGGAGGTTCCATTTGGGAATTGGACAGGCTATGGTGCAGCTTCCTGAAACTTAGTGGAAACTTTGAAACATGGCTAGAAAGAAACTTAACCCAACAGAAAATGCGCATTACAAGCACAAAGGTAATTGATTAATAAGGAGACAAGTGGGTTTGCTGCACCGGGGCAGAGATCACGAGACAAAGAGCTGATGAATTCGAGCAGCAGCATAAAGAGAGACTAAAGGAGAAGAGGAGCTAGGACCGTAGCTGTGCATAGAGGAGGAGCAAATGCCATAGCAAGGAACAAGGTGTTACCATCCAGAAAGATACATTTCCCATTAGCAAGAACTTTATTTATTGGCATTTGCCAGACATTCCAGAATATTTTCTCTACCAGTCCTATTTTAAGACCTACCTGGAATAGTTCTTTACAAACTTTATGGCATGATTATGTATAAAGAAATGGATTCTGGGTGCCATTACACGTGCGTTTCATGTACTCAAGCTTTATTAATCTCCTGGGTCCTAATCTCACTCAAAAGGTTAGTTCAACAAACTAAAATTCTGTATTTATTAAAATCTGTTTGAGCTAGGAACAACTATATTGGTAAATGGTTAATTAAATGCTTAATTAAACAATGACCAAGCTAATAACTGAGACACTAGTCACCAAATGCCAGAAGAACTATTAGTTAAGACAGGTATAGTTAAAAAAATATTTAAATACTATACTATTTGTCTGCATCTCTGTATAGGTGTGCTTTAGCATGTTATGATGTGTTCAGTTAATGGAGGAGGCATTCTACCATATGACAGAGTCATGTGATTGAGTAAATTATGCTTACTTAGTTAAACAAACGGCATAGAGTAGAAGCTGCTACAGATTGTGAAGTAACTTGCCATCTATAAACTGTCCCATTGAGATTCTTATACAAGTGTTACATTTTCTTTTGCTAAGTGCCAAGTGAAGGATGTAAGTTTTGAAGCAAAGGGTTCCTGTTCAATGGGGGTTCTTATCACCATGCACCACAATAGCAATTTATCGAAGGAAGAAATGGACACCACCTTTAAAAGATCAGATGGAAAATACTGGAAAAAACACAGTACCCTCACTATGCAGCACAACAAAGTAGAGAAGGCTTTTCAGGGGTCAGCACTAGTGGGGTCATCTAATAAATCATCAGTACCAAAATGAAGCACTACAGAAAACAGACCACACCAGCAGTCCAACGATTTGACCGAAGCATACCAAAGAAAAAGCTGGAAGGAATTCTGAAAGCAGTATGATTAGAATGACTTTGGGGGATGTTATCACAAGGCATGAATGATAGGGAAAGGCAAGTTTGAGGAAGCTGTGACCTGTAAGAAAAAGATGGGGTCAAATCCATTTCTTCAAACCAGACTGATCAAAGAATTCTAATTACCTACAGTTTCAAGGAACAAGATTGGTGTACCCACTTGCCAGGCCCTAACCTTCCCTTTTACTACATGTAATTCATCCCTAAGGTAGGCCTAAGGCAGCCCCATGGGCAGGGTGCAATGTATGTAAAAGTTAGGGCATGTACTGGTATATTTTACATGTCCTAATAGGGAATACTGCTAATTTCATTTTTCCCTAGTGCAAGGACTATCACTCCATAGGGTAACATGGAGATTGCCTTTAAATATCTTTTAAATGTAATTTCCAATTGGGAGCAGATAGAGATTTAGAGTTTGGAGTCTCTGGACTCACAATTTCAAAATACATCTTTTGGTGAAGTTGGTTTTAAAATTGCATGTTTAAAATGCCACTTTTTGAAAGTACAAACAACTATAACAACAGTGGTTGGTTTAAATTCAAAGCTTTTTACTGAAGGAACAGTTAGTTAATAAACTGGACCTATGTTTTCATGTCACAGTTCATTAGATATGGTTAATACATTTCAAACAAGTCTTTAAAGGAAAAACACCTCTTCAATACAAATCCAATCTATACAATTAAACCGATGACAGTGAAATCATGTACAAATAAGTGAAAGTGATTTAGCATAGTGCTATTAATATAGAAAACGAAAATGACCAAAATTAATACATAAAAAAACACATCAATTATTCAGACCAGTCCAATGTTTTTTTAACCGAAGGGTTATATCATGGCAGCTGGAAACTAGCCTAACTCTGTCGGAACCGCCACCCGGGTTCCAAAACATCCACTATGGGTGGGTTAGTAGGTATGCATCTTGGTTCCACTGTCCATATTGATGTAATATACATGGAATTCCTGATGGTTGTAGTCAACGCATTTCGAACCATTCGTCTCTATGGGTTCTCTTAAGCGCTTTGGGCTGGTACATCTTATATCTTCAATGTGGGGCTGATCCCAACTGAAATGCTGTTGTGCGCAAGGGGGACAACGCTTTTCTTTCTTCAAGGGAGCTCTAAATTGTTTCCATCCTCTACAAAGAATTGGGGGTTTTTCCACAAATTCTTTGTTGAGGATGGAAGCACAAAGGACTCGTGCTTTGCAGTAAAATAAACTTCAAAATTAAAACAATTTGGAGCTCCAGCATTGATGAAAGATATTATGAATGCTTCCCAAGAAAAAGCTTTGTCAACGTAAATTGTGCCACATCCTCTTAGTCATCTGTGAATAAAGTGCTGCCACACTGGTGCTTTTCTGTGTATTGCTCTGCCCTAAAAAGCAACTGTTTTATAACCTTTATAGAACATCTGAGACACTCAAATGCCTATGTTAATGCTTTATAAACTATATTGCCATGTAAATACTTTTGCCACTGAAACAAGCTTTGCACTGAACAACTAACATTATAATTCTAGACTCCCCTCTTTACAGTGCCTACATGAAAGTGCTAACTGCTTATAACAGTACTGACTGTGTGTTTTAGGGAACAATTATTTAATTCAAAAACATGCTGTTCAACTTTTTCTTTTTTTTCTTTACATTACAGTTTATTTCAGCACTTGAACTGAAGAGAGAATACCTGGCATGGCTTTCTTCATAGTCCAACTCTATTCTGATGTTTACTCATTGAACTCGGCTTTTTGAACTCCTGGCGTTTTATTTTTGTGGGGCAATGGGAGGGCGGGATTTCCTGTAATAATCCATACAAATTTGATGTTGTTTGTTCAGTACTATGTTGTTTCTATAGAAAATTGTACCAGCTAAAACACTGCCAGTTGCTACAAAAAATCCTCATGATGCATGTCATTTTTCCATTCCTAGTATCTTCTCTCATGACGTTTTGGGGTGAGGCAAACCCCAAAGAATATTGTGCCGCCTTTGCCACGTGGACAGACATGGTAACTTTGGAGGAGTGTCAGCAAGTTTTTCCGATTTGTTGACATGGTAAATAGGACAAAAGAGAGCATGTTGATGGACCGCTGATTAGAAGAGGCAAAAGGGTCGTGATGAATACATTAATGTGCATATTGTGTCAATTCCATAAAATAGCTTTCCTTATTATTTTAAATTTTTAATGAAAAATTATTCCGCAATGATGCAAAACAGGATGCTGGGAGGATTATGGTTATAGTTTCTTAAGAGTAGGTATGAGTAATGAGTTACAAAAATGGTGGAGCGCTCTCTCTCGTTTGTTTTCATTTCAGGTAAATTTAAGAAAAAATGGCAGTTGTGACTGAGAGCGTTATATCCTACGAGGTGACTTCTGTGTTTTAAGACAGATGTGGGCTTTTATAAAATGCTAGGATTCCATTTATTTGGTGCCATTGTATTTTCACTATAACATTTGGAGGTTAGGCTTTACCAATCAGATTGTAGAAGACAGCACAATTATCATGCAGTTGTACCAGATTGATACATTCCTATATCTAACCATAGCTTTTCTCTACCCCTTTGTGGGCGGGGTCACTGGCTGTGGGCAGAACTAATACTACAATAACTAATTGTGAATGTGGATAAAATCTTAATACTTTCATTTGTATGAGGCTAAATTCCCAATAACTGAATACAGGCTTCACCAAAACCACAATAAGTAACCATGTGACGGTTGGGTACTTGCCACCCTAGAAAAACTCATGTTCTGGTGGGAAAGATACAACTTTCTCAGTTTGCTGCTGTGTACACAAAGATAGGTTTGGCAATATCAAACGCTACTGGGAATAATGAGCCAATCACTGGAGCCATTCTTCAAAAGTAGAGGGTTAATGAAAGTGACATGTCACCCCCTTTTATTCTGGAATACACTGAAGTAAGTGATATCATCATATCATACCACTTTTAATCCCAGTTGTGGCCCAGAGTAGTCTTTTTTTTATCGTATTTTTAAGTAAAATGAGATTACTCAGGATATTAATAGGGATTGACAAGAGGCACAAACAAATCAGTGCCTAAAACAAACAAAAGTCAAATCTTTGAAAGCCCAGTAGTCAGATAAAATCATAGGGTTTCCAGAGAAGCGCACACCAATTGCAAGCAGCAGCAGCTACCCTTGAATGCAACTCCCTCTTATTAAAAGTGGAAATAGGGCGTATTTCTTTGTATTCATACTAATTGTACATGAATGTGCCCTAAATATTCATATTTTATTCCCATTTTAGATGTTTTCAGGCCAATTCACAAAGGTACGTAAGAGAACGTAAAAGAGTACAACAGGCGTGTTACTTTACGTACTCCAAAATACTTTTGTGATTAGGCCTCGTTATTTCCCTCTCTGTTGAGACAGAGGATCATCTTCTCCCATTTTAGGAAGCCTCCTGAATGAACCTTGCAGCAGACTTCATTATGTTCTTGAGGAGTAACTAGTGATAGTAGACTTTGTGCCAGTGTGAATAGTCTGAGATACTGTTCCTTACTCTCCCACCCTTTGCTTTCCTCTAGGCAGATATCTAGATGTTAGATAGTGAAAGTGGAGTTGGCATGGCAATAGCGTATACCAGCAAAAAAAGGTTCAGGAAGGTTGGGTCCATGACAGATTTTCCAGATACCCTCATAAGATATATGAGCATAGAGTAAAATAATTTGTCAGTGGTTATCCTGAAAATGTTGAATGGATCTGGCCCACCCAGACACGCTGAACACCCTGGCTCTAGAACAAAGAACAGACAACATGATGGGCATCAGGATCAATGACCAATGGAGCTTATGCTTCTTTCCCCTGTTCTTGAATCTTATGCTAAGTTGTCCACCAGCCCCTTGCTAAATTCAAGTTATCATTTAGCAGTGTTTCAGCCAAGCAGTTCCTCATCCCTCAATGCATCTAGAGGTTGCTGACAATCTACCGGTGCTATAAATATGCGATTGCTCACTTGGTCGGTCATGTACAGTGGCCGATACAAATCCCGCCTCTGGTAACAGTAGCATACACCAAGGTAGCATGCTGTGTGCCTTGGCTATCTCTATTCTCCATACATGATTTTTGCATTTGGCAGTTTCGTAGCCAAGACAAATTTTACCTCAGAATGACAAATTCTTCTTCCTTAACTTTTTATCATTTGAAAAGGCCTATTTACTTACTTCTTTAATATTACTTTTCAGTTTGTAACATATCATACATTTGTCTGATAAGAGGCCCATAAAAATACAGATTAAACGGTAATTAAAAAATCAGGCTATTGAAAGAAGTGCGGTAACATATAATCCTCTGATAAGCAATGTTAATATAATTTTCGCCATAAGTGTATTTTCCACCAATGGATTCTCTGCCTAAGAAATTGTCTTTTCCATGTAGTACCATTTCCACCAGAGCTTTCCTCACCCAGAGAAATGCCATTGCCATATAAAATTGCAATAGTCATTTCTCCAGCAGAGAAATTACTCTTACAAAAGAATCTAAGTGCCGTATTCAGAGTTTGACAGATTGGATACTCAATCCAAATGTAGCAGATTTCCTGTCTGCCGTATTGCAAGTGCCAGAGAGTAAAATCCATTCTTTACAGCAGATGTGACATCTGCTACAATAGAGTATCCTATCCACCAAGTTCTAAATAATGGCCTATGTTACCATTGTTTTTGGAAGATCTTGTTTAACCAACCTTCACTAAATTAGTCCCATGGCTTGTTGTAGAAGAAAGCTTATATTTACAGATTTTCTGATTAGTAATATAGACAGCCATAATAGCTGTTTTTACCTGTTATCCCTTCCCAGGCTCATACCATGAGATAATCTTTTTTTTGGTCTTAAGTTTATTTCTGTGAGAAGCTTACCACTAGAGTATTTTATAAATCTATGAATATAAGTAAATATAACATAGCTCGTTTATATGTAAAATTGGGCACTAGTACAACTTTGTATGTATTTCATTTCATCTCAGCCTACGGGTTCTGAGTGGTTTCCTCAACAACCTTTTATGCATCTCTTGCCTTTACAACATTTTCCTGTAGATGTTGGAAATGTTAAAGGAATAGTGCAGCAAGGTTTCACCTGTTAAGAGCAGCAGGTAATGGTTTAGTCAGGTGGCAGGGATAGCTTTAGCAAGTCATTGTGTGGAAAAACAAGAATTGCTCTCTGCCACTACACGTTGGTACAAATGCTACTGCTGTCCGCCAATTTTTATTGTCCCCACAGATTCGCAACCTCCTTGGAAAGTCTCCTAGTCATGTTGGAACAAAGTACTGTCAGACGGAAGGCGGAGCTGCAAAAGTAACTATGGTAGACAATAGCAATGTTTGATATCTCCTAGTGCTCTAAGTCCACCCCTCTGCTGGTGGCTGCATGCCTTTTATGAAGTCCTCCTGTAAGAGGCAACAGTGAAGTCACATGGGTTAATACTGGTGGCTATAGGCGCTGGAACCATCAGTGTGAGTTGGAGGAGTGATTGTGGCTCCCTGCTGTCTCCCAGGTCTCAATCCACTGCTTTTTGCTCCTGTCTGATTCACTCTATACTTTTGCACCACCATGTTGTTTTGAGGAGCAGCAGACTTGACAGGTTGTGTTGGTGAAAATAACCTATCGGGAACGTTTTATTAGAGTCTCGCTGTCTGGGGCTAATTTGCAAACTGATATCTCGCTCACCCTCTCTACCCCTGAGCTAGGAGCCAGATTTTATTCTGAGAATTTTATTAATTAGCTCACATTTCACAACAAGGAGCATCATTTGTCTAAAGGTGATCTTTTTGGTATCTTGCCATTGATTCCACTTCACTTACTGTCTTTCCATTAAGGTTCTAGGTGTTAGGTGCATAGGACAATAAAAGTGCTTCTTTTCAACAGAGCTCAGTAGCTTTTTAGTTCAATTATCTATCATTCTTCATTTTTCTACAATGAGCTGCTTTCATCAATTGAATATTTATGAGTTAGGCAACCCAAGAAACCATCAGACGTCCTCTATCTTTGTCAAAAGGATCATTACATAATCTTTAGTCTCGAAAATCTATGAGGTGCATGATTTAAACCATAACGTTTCTGCAAAACGTTGGCACAGTTGCTTGTATAGCACTATACTTGTCAATTATTCAAATTTCATCTTTTAAAGGGTGCATTAGTGAGTGGCAATGCACAGACCCAGTTCACTTTAAATGTGTTACTATGTAGCTTACTCAAATATATATCCCCAGTATCGAAAATCCAGGGTAACTTTTAATTAAATGTTGTAGAGGAAAGACTTTTTAGAAAACGTATTTTATTTTTATGAATTGTTTACAGAATTCAGCAAAATCAGTAAAATCACATATAAATCCATATTTCAGAAGAAAACGTTTTACATTTACAAACATGGAGAATACAATCACAGCAAATCTATATATGAGTAAATCACCCATGTAAATCACCTTTATCATATACAATTCACAATGCCCCTACCAACAGAACACACCTTTATTTAAATATCTCCTTAATATGTGTCCACAAATGCACACCAGCAGTGCTTCATATACAGACTAAAAAAAGTCCTTAACTTAGATTAATACTGCCTGTATACATAGACTAATGATGCATCATGATCAAATAGAGCACATGAGATTTAATATCTGTATAGAGTCAACTATGTTTTGGCTCATCGCACAATTCTTATAGGCCTTCCTCAGTACAGTATGCACTTCACAGTATTAATCAGAGAGGTACATACCCAGATTTCAGCATGGCGTTTCTCAAGACATGGGAACAGAGCCATGTAAATTCCTCCCAATCAAAAGAGACATCAATTCCGTCTCATGTTTACACCTCATGAGAGTATTTGCTAGATTCCAGCCAGTTTCATACAGCTCTCTTGACTTGTACCGCACGTCCACAGTCACGAAAATAAAATTGTGAGTAAACATTTAGCAGGCAAAGACAGTTCCCCTAAAGAAAGGTTTCTCTGAAGCAATGTTAGATTTGTTACAATAGAGGCTAGATTATTTAGTAGTACTTTGCATTTTCTATGTAAAAAGCTAGAATGAAATCTGAGATAGCTCTGGGGCCAATCAGCAAATGAACAAACTTGTTCTCCTCCATGCGTGCCCCCTCCAAAAAATGTGAACAAATTAATTTAAAGGGCTCTCAAGAGTAGTTCCGCAGAAGCTGCTAAGAACTTGATTTGGATTAAGACTTGTTAAAACCTCAAAGTAAATTATTTTGAGCTGCCTTCGCTTTAATAGGAGGCCTTGTCCTTGGCTTAGAACCCTAACTTAAGGACCACAAATTAACAGGTTACATCATCTGCAGAAAACACTAACCACTGGTAACATACTCACCAATGGGCAATAGCAATGGGCAATAACACTTAATTAGCCACTACTCTCAAGCCCCCATCGCCACCACAACGTCACTTTCAGTGACGTTGTTGTGCGATAGGGGCTTTGCCCTATTCACAAGGCAGCGTTAAGCCACGTTAAGTGGCTTAACGCTGCTTAACGCTGCCTTGTGAATAGGGCCCCCTTCATGCTGTTTTTAGCGTGAAGGGGGCGTGCAGTGGGTGTTGCGGTGGGCATTCCACCGCAACACCCATTGAGTTTGGCGGTAGCTCCTACTCACAAGGGCAGCGTAAATAGGAGGTAGCGCCAAACTTAAGACCAGGAAAAATCTGGTCTTAAGGTGGCAAAACGAGGAGAAATGCCTCGTTTCTGCTTTTTCCATGTGTGCTGCCTTGTGCAGCACACATGGAAAAAGCAAAATGCCATGGTTTGTTCATGTACAGGAAGGTGTCCCTTCCTGTACATGAACAAACCTTTTTTTTAAATGCCGTTTTGTAACTTACATGTGTGCTGCATGAAGCAGCACACATGTAAGTTACAAACTGGCATTTTCGGTTTGTTTATGTGCAGGAAGGGACACCTTCCTGTACATAAACAAACCTCCCTGCTTGCAGACACCCTTGCACTCTGGTGCAAGGGTGCCTGCGTTGGCGCTAAGTTGTGAAACTGTTCTAGTCACCCCTCTTGGTGATGCATTTTACGGTTGTAGCCTAATATGGCAGTGCCCTCACACATATTTTATGAACTGTGGCTGTAGCACACCAACAATTCAATGTCAATTTCAAAATCGGACAGAATCCTGATGTGGACTTAAAAAGAGTAGGACACCATTTTCTACTTGAATTATCTTTTTAGTACTTCAAGGAGGTAATACTTTTAAAGAGGAATGGATTTAGATCTGCAGTTATGTGCATTAATGGCTAGTATGGACCTGCTCCAACTTTCCACTGTTTGTCTTTCCTTTTCTGCCAGTTTAATTTAGTGCATTCTACCTCCAGTGACTGAAATGTTCTATCTAACTCACTTAGAGGACCGTTAACCAGTATAGCTCTCGGCTGTGATCTGTAGGCCTCTACAAGCTACTTTATTTTCTGTCGTTTCCAAACCTTGCCATCTCTTTAGCCTCTCTGCAGCAAATAGCAAGCAATAGAGTGTCTAATGGTGGGACAAGCTACCCCTGGCATTTTGGTGAATTAACATCCATAAATGCTGCCTAAAGCCACTAGTGAAATGAGAAATGTTAGTCAATTTGAAGTTAAATTCTGTAATCATGGACCTAGTATGCTGTTTTACTGGTATTGTGCATGTGATCGCTGTGTACTGCTCCCTACTTTTCCAGTGTGTGGTTTTAAATCTTGTGTATTACTGGTGCACTGATGTGAAACTTCACTGAGTCTGGTAACTACAATGTTCTCCAGGGAATATCAGTACCAGACATTTCCACCCTGCTGGTAGTGCCTGGACATAGATGTTCTTACAGATTCTACTCCAGATCACACCAATCCCTCTTTTTCCCTCTGAAAGGACATGCATTACAAAACCAGTCCAGTGGTTACAGGGAAAGGGGGAATATAGCTTTAACATAAAGAATTATTCGAAGAAAGGGGTTGCGGCACTAATGCCAGGGCAGAAATATCTGGTACTTGATTACTGCATTGACTTACATGCACCATCCCTTTGGACTGTAGAGGTGCACTGTTTGTCTCACTGACATTTAGCCTAGGAATTGTTGGCCAATGGGTGGGAAGGAGAAAAAAGTCATAATGAATTTTGAACTGGATTCAATTTAGCCGATTAAAAATCAAATTTCATGTTCTTAGAGCAGTTCTTCACTCTTTGTTCGTGCAGAATGCCAAGTGACCCATGAATGCTGCCTGGTTTTTGGGACTTCAAGCTCTCCTCGACCATGATGAAATTTAAAGGCTAGAATGTACGTGGCTTGTAAGCCATTGCTTAGTACTCCCGCACACCCGCTTTGGTCTTGGGGCTAGTCCTGCTACTTTTAATACACGCCAATGCAGAATATCATGAATCCTGTTTGACATCACATTTCAGTGCCAGGAGTAAGACATAGCCTTAGTGTCGTCGACATACATTTCCCCGAATGCAGGGTTGTGATCTGTGCCTCTCAAACATTCCAGCCAACAGACGCCTGACGTAGAGTTAGCTCTTCTTACAAAGTTGCTGTTGAGACCAATACCGTTGTTCAAGTGCTTTACCTGGAGGTCGTCGAAGCTCCATTCCAAAAGGTGACATGTCAGGGTTTTGCATGCAAGACGTTTCCCTTTCTGTCACGTTTTTGATGCTACAATTGTGTCATTGTTTACAACGTTTGATAACTGGTAATTTTTTCACGTGTGTACAAGTGATTTCTGAAGTGTTTGATACGTTTTCAAATTTCCTGTCTACATTTGTAACTTACGTTTGCGCAAATAAAGTTTTGTTTAAGAAAACTGCTTTCATGTCAAGGTGTTTTCTTGAGAATTTTTGTTATCTTACTAACAACCACTGAGGCACTGTAGGAAGGTCCCGGTGTAAAGGACGAGAGTCCACATGTATCAAAATTGGTAATTTCTATTACCTAATTGCGATTTTCTGAGAATCGCAATTAGGTCATCGCAATTTCCAATGTATGAAACTCCAAGAGTTTCATATACCGATTCCTAGGGGGCCGCAAATCAACCTACCTCATTAATATTAATGAGGTAGATTGCAATTTGCGACCCCGTAGGAATCGCTAAAATCTCAGGGATGGTGGCCTGCTGGGGTCAGCAGACTACCATGTCCGTGATTGCTTTTAAATAAAGCAATCTTTTAAAAAAAAATGCAGCTCGTTTTCCTTAAAGGAAAACATGTTGCGTTAAAAAAAGAAAAGAAAAGTTTCTTTTCATTTTTTAAGAGCAGGCAGTGGTCCATCTGACCACTGCCTGCTCTTCAAAACGGTTTTACAACCATTCCCAAAGGGGAAGGGGTCCATGGGGACCACTTCCCGTTTGCGAATGGTTACCACCTTCTTGAATTAGGTGGTAAAATGCGAATGTTTTGCGACCACATTCACGGTCACAAAACATTCATACATACCATTAGGATTTGCTGTTTGGAAGGGACGCTCTAAACACGTCCCTTCCAAATACCGAATCGCAAACCCATTTTGCCATTCTGTAGCAGGTTACAGAATCGCAAAATGGGTTTTGATACATGTAAAAAGCAATTTTTTGCGTTCGCAAACCGGCCGATTCTGCAAATCGGCCCGTTTGCGAACGCAAATTTGGTTGATACATGGTGCCCTAGGTTCACTGAGCTGAGGATAGGCTTCAATTTGTCAATTCACCATTGAGTGCGATGCTCTGATCTTAGTTACCTCACCCCCGCTTGTCATCATCATTAGTCACTTGTAAAGCTGTACGAAAACAATTCATGGCATCCAAGCGCTAGCGCAAGCAACTGACAACCAGAGGACTCAAAAAAAGGTTCTGAAAAGCGTTCAAAATCTCAAGAGATGTCACTTCCACAGTTTATGGAGAGAAAAAAACTTACTATTGCCTTTACCTTTGATGGATTTGGAATTATTTTCACAAGTCTATACTTTCTCCTTTCCTTCTTGTGGCTGCTGCTCCATACTTCTGGCCAGAGGTCCTAAGTAAATGCAGAGAAGAGTATGGAGAAAATCCGGGGCACATTGTACAGAATTGCTTGTGAGACAAAGATGTAATGTTTAGAAAAGATTATTTTCAAGATCAAGATTTATTTTTGACAAACAGTGCACTTTGAAGGACTGTAATGGAATTAAAGTCTATAACGAAATGCTGGCCTTAGAGCGAGAAAAACACGACTTAGAGGCCAGAGTGCTGCGGTGTAATATGGAAGTTGCGGGGTATAAACAGTGGCTCCAAACTGCACAAAGTGGGCTTACCTGACTTTACTCAGAGGGTTATGGAGCTGTTCTCCCAAGACATTTTTGTAAATGATGGAAGCCAATTTTTTTCTTTTTTAATATTCAGCAATTTGTCTAAAAGGCCACAGGTTTTAAAAACACTGTTAAATGTCACTCATGAAATATTCCATTACATATATGGAGTGAAAGCATGTCTGACCCACCACACAGGAGATGGGAGGTTCACTCCTTATGAATGCTTTGAAAACATTTTAGCAAATGGTGTATTATTCACTACAATTTTTCCCAAAATTGTTTTAAAAGTTATAGACTCTACAGTCATTTTAAAGAATCTAGGTATCTACGTTTACAAGGCTGCCTATAATTTGAATCCATATAAAATATATCCAGCATCTTTCTAAAGATCTTGTCACTAGTCTTAACATCTAGAATCTGCTGAAAAGTATTGACCCTTGTTCATAAATACGTCTTTAGGAGATACCCAAACTATTTAAAAACACTTTGATATTCAGCAGTCTATCAAACTTCTGAGATCAGCTAACAAAAAACTGTGGAGGACCCCGAAAACTGTAAAAAAAAAAAAAAAACAGATGGTAGATGGGAGGACTTTCCTGTGTTCTGCATCTTCATGGTGAAACAACTTACCTGATGTTCTAAGACAGAAAAATCAATTACTTTATTCAGAAATGTCTTTAACACACAGTGTTATGATTTAGTGCACCTTGCGCCACCCACAGCTTGTAGCTTTTAATAGCCCTTATGAGATTTGATGGCGATCTACCCTTCAGCTTCAACATCCTTTCCACAATAACTCTCTTGCAAACTCACTTCTTCTCTAGGACTGCCGAGTGACTGGCTGATCAAAAGTTAGACATTGTACATTTAATAACACTTCATGGATGAGAGTTGATATATGATGAACAAACACTACAGAGGAAATGCTGACTGATAAGTACAGTCATTCTGACAATCCCGTGACCCATGGTGTACAATTGATATTTTTTATATAAAGTTCTATAATCTCTATTTTCAGTGCCACTACTTGACCTACAACCCTGAGGGCCGAAGTCCTCGTTAAATAAACACTTTAGATAAATAAGTTTAAAGGTATCTGTAGCACTAAAACACTGAGCACTAATGAGTACAAGCTATGAATACAACTACTACGGCAGGGATAAAATACAATATCCTTTTTACATTGTACTTCCTCTAGGTGACACAAATTCATTAATATTTACAACAAGTAATTGACATTAGATTATGTATTTGTGTATACATAAGAAAATGATCATATTGTGATAGAGTGTGAAAAAGTGCACCAGGCAGTATGATGCTGATGGTAACTAGATATCTATGCATATTAAATATGGAAATGTTGTTGCACAACAAGCGTTACTAACCAACATATGCCAGAAACCACTTCTTAAATCATCACCCAAATGGGACAAATGTGTACAAATTAACCTGTGGAGAGAGTTCCTCAGTTGTCCCATGGCAGTAGCAGAAAACAAATGTTTCTGTCAATAAAGCATGCTTCAAAACATTGCCTTGGATTATTCAGCATATAAACCAAACATATTTTACTTTGTAGTAGAATAGCCCACAGTTATCACTGCCATCTGCAGTTGTTAATTATTTTTTCCTCGGTTGCCTGCCGTATGTACAGAGTAACCACATCTATTTGTCGATCACAAGCGAAAATATATTCAGTGCTGACAATAATCTTTCACCTGTTAAACTCTGCATGCATATAAAATGAAACAGCCACTTCCCTTCTTTTGAAAGCTTTTGACCTTTAAGGGCAGCTAGTGTGGCTACCCAGTTCACTACTCTACGTATGGAGGTGCGCAAGTTATAATAATTTGAAGGTGGTGTGTGATTTAGAAATTTTAGGTATAACTTAAGAATTTTTAATCATTGTGTTGTTTAAGCTTGATTTGTATAGAAAGAATAAAGTTATAGTAATTTAAAGGTGATGCGTATATTATAAATTTATGGTAGAACTATAACTTTAGAATTTAAATTTGGTTTGTATAGAAATAATAAAGTTTTCCTAATTATATGTAAACTTTAACCATCGATTTTTTTCATTGAATTTGAATGTTTTTTATTTTTTAACAAAAAAGTGTTTAAAATCATAGAGTGTAGTATCATTGAATGTAGTGTCATTGAGTGGAGGGTCACAGAGTATAGTGGAGGAGAGTGTTGTAGAATGTAGTGTCGTACAGTAGAGTGTCGTACAGTGGAGTAGAGTGGGGTGGCAGAGTGGAGTGGATTGGCATAGAGTGGAATAGCATAGAGTTGAGTGGCATAGAGTTGAGTGGCATAGATTGGAGTGGCGTAGAGTGGAATGCCGTAGAGTGGTGTACAGTGGAGTGGCATAGAGTGGAATAGCATAAAGTGGAGTTGCGTATAGGACGTACAGTTGAATGGCGTAGACTGGAATAGAGTAGAATGAAGTAGCGTACAATTGAGAGGCGTACAGTAGAGTGGCGTACTGTGGAATGGCGTACAGAGGAATAGTGTAGAGTGTAGTATGGAGTGGTGTAGACTGAAGTGGCGTAGAGTAGAGTAGCATACAGATGAGTAGCTTGCAGTGATGTGGTATAAAATGGAATAGCATAGCGTGGATTTGGGTTTAGTGTCGTAGAGGTGAGTCGTGCACAGTTGAATACCATACAGTGGTGTGGCATAAAGTGGAGTTGGGCACAATAGAGTGGCGTACACTAGTGTGGCATAGAGTGGAACGGTATACAGTGAAGCATCATAGAGTGGACTGGCGTAGAGTTGAATAGCGTACAGTAGAGTGGCGTACAACGGAGTGGCACAGAGTGGAGTACAGTAGAGTGGCGTAGAGTTCAATAGCATACACTGGAGTGGCAAACAGTGGTGTAAAATGGAATAGTATAGAGTGAATTTGCATTGAGTGTCGTCGAGTCACATACAGTGGAATAGCATACAGTGGTGTGGTGTAGAGTGGAGTGACGTAGAATGGAGTGGCATACAGTAGAGTGGCATAGAGTGGAGTGGTATAGAGTGGAACATTTTAGAGTGGAGTGGCATAGAGGGGAGTGGCATACAGTGGCGTACAGTTGAGTAGCGTAGAGTAGTGTACAGTAGAGTAGCATAGAGTGGAGTGGCATAGAATGGAGTGGCGTATAGTCGAGTGGCATAGAGTGGAGTAGTATGGAGGGGAGCATTGTAGAGTGGAGTGTCATACAGTGGAGTAGCATAGAGTAATGTACAGTTGAGTGGCGTAGAGTAGAATAGTGTACAGTAGAGTAGCATAAAGTTGAGTGACATACAGTAGAGTGGCATGGAGTACAGTGGCGTAGATTTGAATAGTGTACACTAGAGTGCCATACATTGGAGTGGTGTACAGTGGAATGGCATAGAGTGCAGTGGCATAGAGTGAAGTAGAGTAGAGTGGTGTACAGTGGCTTAGAGTGGAGTGGCGTAAAGTGGAAGTGGTGTAGAGTGGTGTGGCATAGTTTGGAGTGGTGTACAGTGGAATAGCATATCGTGGAGTGATGTACTGTGCAGTGGCGTACAGTTGAGTGGCATAGAGTGGAATAGTGTACTGTAGAGTGACGTACAGTGGAATGGCACATAGTGGAGTAGAGTTGAGTGGTGTAGAGTGGAAAAGCTTAGAGTGGAGTGGCATAGAGTGGGGTTGCGTAGAATAGAGTGGCATAGAAAGGACTGAGGAGTAGTGTAGAGTGTAATAGTGTACAGTGGAATAGCATGGACTGGAGTGGGGTAGAGGGGAGTGTTGTAGAGTGTAATACCTTATAGTGGAGTGGTGTAGACTGTAGTGGTGTAAAGTTATGTTATGTTAAATGTATTTTGTATAGCGCAAAAATCACCTTCAGGCCTCTAAGCGCTTTTAGAGAGAGTGACCGGAATCACAGACGGCAATCGGCAAGGCAACAGAATTACACTGTGACTAACGTCTCCCTGAATAGGAGCGTTTTAAGTTGTTTCCAAAATGTGAGGAGGACCGGTTCCCTACGAAGGTGCTCAGGTAAATTGTTCCAAATTTGTGGAAGCATGACAGAGAACGCTCTACCCCCTTTGGATTTGATGATATAGCGGGGGAAGACCAGACGGCAGGCCTCAGATGATCGCAGCGTCCGGCCAGGAACATAATTCTCCAGGCGTTCTTTTATGTACACTGGTGCTTGGCCATAAATTGCTTTGTGGGCAATACAGAGGCCTTTAAAATGAGCTCTCTGTCTGATTGGAAGCCAGTGCAATTTGTGTAGAAGGGGGGTAGCACGAGTCCTTCTGGGAAGTCTATAAATGAGCCTGGCCGCGTCGTTCTGCACTACCTGCAATCTCTTAATACGTTTCTGGGGGAGCCCAATGTAAAGGGCATTCCCATAATCCAGCCTCGAGATGACAGTAGCAGATACAATTGCCTGTAATGAGGCAGTTGACAGAAGGGGGGCAAGTTTCCGCAGCTGCCTCATCAACCCTATACAAGTTCCCACCACCGTGGTAACCTGGCTGGACATGGACAACTCTGAGTCAATTTTTATTCCCAGGCTTTTTACAACCGGGACTGGTGTGGGGGCAGTACCCAGTTCCGGTGGCCAGAAAAGGTCACACCAAGGGCTAGTTTTAGTGGGGATGACGAGCACTTCAGTCTTGTCTGGATTTATTTTCAGTGAATTGGCCGTCATCCAATTCACTGTGAATCTGAGTAGCTTTTGCGCCGATTCCTGGGCCTGACTAGAGTTGTTAATCTGGATGAGGAGTTGGGTATCATCTGCATAGTTGAAGACCCGGCAGTCCATGTGCACCAGGGTCTCCACCAGGGGTTGCAGGTAGATATTAAAGAGGAGCGGGGACAATGCGGAGCCCTGGGGTACGCCACAGGTAAGAGTGCCCTTGGCCGATGTATGCTCACCCAGCTGAACCCTCTGAGTCCGGCCTGATAGAAACGAATCTAGCCATTGATGTGCTAGCCCGCTGATGCCCAGTTCTAAAAGACGGGACAACAGCTTTTTATGGCTGACCGTATCGAATGCCGCTGATAGATCTAGTAAAATCAGGGCACTCGGTTGTTTGTTGTCAGCCATAATTCTGAGCTCGTCAAGGACAGACAACATCACTAGCTCAGTACTATGATGGGCTCTGAAACCCGCCTGTCGTGCTTGGAGTAGCTGGTGGTCCTCCAAGTAGTTCGAGAGTGTCCTCAGTACGTGTTGTTCTATCACTTTTGCCAGGAAGGGGAGCTGGGAGATAGGTCTATAATTCTTAAGAGTGGAAGCATCCGCACCTGGCTTCTTTAGCAGGGGGGTGACCCTAGCTTCTTTTAGATTGGCCGGTAGATATCCAGTTTCCAGGGAGTTATTGAAAAGCATAAGGATCTGTTTTTCCAGTCCTGGAAGGGCCAATCGAAAAATCCTCGGAGGGCAGGGGTCTGCCGAGGAGCCCGATTTGGTGCGGTTCATTAATGAAGTTAGAGAGGCCGAGTCTATTTTAGGGAAGTTTATCAGTTGTCTACCCGGGGGGGGGGGGGCCTGGATATGGGAGAAGGAATCCTGGTTGGTCGAGGTGTTCTTAATTTCTGAGATAATATCCCTCACTTTCTGAAGGAAGAAAGCCTGAAAGGCGTTACAGTCAATGGGTGCGACCGTAGATTTCTTCTCAGATTTTTGGCTTAACTCTTTCAGAATTGTGAACGTCTCTTTCTGTATGTTGGCTGCCTCTGTAATCCTTCCCTCATAGTACTCTGCTTTCCTCTTTATGATAGCTTGCTTGTAAGAGGTAAGGATGGCTTTATAGGTAATCAACTCAGCCGAGTCATACCTTTTGCGCCACTGTCTCTCAGCTTGGCGGAGATTTTGTTTCCTTTCCCTCAGAGATTCGGTGAACCATGGGGCCCCCTTACCCTTGTCTCTGACTTTCTCCTTCCGTACTGGTGCTACTTTGTCTATGGCTTCACATAAGTTAGCCGAGAAAGCTTCACTCTCCTCATCGAGATTCATTATTGAAGTTTTTAAGGGAGGAAGTGTGAGCACTAAAGTGGAGTTGTGTAGAGTAGCATGGAATCGAGTGGAGTGGCATACAGTGGAATATCCACAGCGGAGTGACATGCTGTGCAGTGGTGTACAGTAGAGTGGCATAGAGTGGAGTGGCATAGAGTGGAATGACAGAGTGGAGTGGTGAAGAGTGGTGAAGAGTGGAATAGCATAGACAGGAGTGAGAGTGTGGAGTGGCAAAGAGTGGAGTGGCGTAGAGTGAAAAAGCGTAAAGTGGAGTGGCATAGAGTGGACTGGTTTACAGTGTAGAGACATACGCTGGAATAGAGTGGAGTGGTGTAGAGTGGAGTGGCATGGATTGGAATAGCGTAGACTAGAGTGCCATAGAGTGGCATGGTGTACAGTGGTATAATGTACAGTGGAGTAGTACACAGGTGAGTGGTATAGAGTGGATTAGTATAGAGTGGAGGGGCATAGAATGGAGTTGCGTACAGTGGAAAAGCATACAGAAGAGTAGCGTACAGTGGAGTGGCATACAGTGGAGTGGCATAGAGGTGGAGTGGCACAGAATGGAATAGCATAGAAAAGAGTGGCATAGAGTGGAGTTGCATACAGTGGATTTGTGTAGAGTGGAGTGGGGTAGAGTGGAGTGGCATAGTTCGGAGTTCGCTGACTGGAGAGGCATACAGTGGAGTGGCGTACAGTTGAGTGGTGGAGAGTGGAGTGGGATACAGTGTAATAGTGTAGAGTGGAGTGGTGTAAAGTAGAGGTAAAGTAGAGGTGCTTAAACCAGAACACAGCCAAAGTGTGCTGAAAACAACATAGCTGCCTTTACCTTTTGTAAAGTCAGTAATCAGTCAATCACATAATTTCTGGTCATCGCCATATACTGTGGTAGTATACTGCAGCATGGGATATCACTACGTTTTAGTGCCTTATTAGTGCCTTATAAGTCCAAAACAGCTGAATGTATTTTCATGATACCCCAAAATGGATCCTTTCTGCACCATCATCTATATTCCTGCCAAATTTCATGAAAATACGTTCAGCCGTTTTGGTGCAGTGTCTAAAAAGTCTAAAATAGTCAATTGAAAATGCATTGGGGGGGAAAAACACTTTTTGGGACCCCCTCTTTCGTCTTTGCAGCCCCCCTTGATAAATCACCCAAAAACTTTGCATCATCTGCCAATGGTCTGCAAAGTTTCATGGAGATTCGTCAAAACAGGGGCAAAGTTATTAGCAAGCAGAAATCTGAGGGCAGAGTGTGAACTATTGGTTAGAAATTGTGCCATATTTTTCATATAAAGAATCACTATGGAATTAACTCTCAAGGTTACTTTTCTCAATCTGAGATTGTGCTCCCATCCTAGTCCGTGCCTTATTTAAGTGTCACCGCAATGCGATTTGTGAAAAGTTTAGTAAACTAAAAGCCTATTAGTTCGATCAGATTTAAGAGTGGAAAGTAAGATTGTAAATAAATTTATGTGGATTCTGTTAACAAAAAATGTATTTTTTCCAACAAAAATTTGTGCCTAACCAGACAACTTCAGTCAGAGAGCAATGGTGCGAAAATGCAATATCTTGAGAGACCCGTAGTGGAGAGATCTGATGGACATGCCAATTATCAGAGTAGTGACTGTCCATTAAATTAACAGCATAGGATCTGCGTGGGGTTTGAGTAATTCAGTGACACTTAAATATGTCCTTGCCCGTCATTGCCAGGGCATGGCCATCCCTCTTGGATTTTGGATTCTGGTCATGACGTCTTACCTGTGAGTGTACTAATTATTTTGAGTTTGACTTTTAAGACTATTATCTCTTGAGTGACTTCCATCATCAACAAGGGTTGACTAGGATTGTTATTGGTTCAGCAGTTGGACACAATATGTACACTTTGCACTTGTATTGAGCCCTTATATTCCCCTTTAAGCAGGTGCAAACTCTTGACTATATCATTGATCTACTGTAATTGGGCAATGCTATTGAAAACATCTTTGTCAATTATAGGTTTTCTCCTGTGGGAGCAGTTTGAAATTATTGTTGGCGAGGGTTGTTGGGACTGTGAGTCTAATTATATAATTATTCTATACACAACTTAGTACCACGCACTACTATGAGGAAAAGGAAATCTAGTGATTTTGATGCTGGGGATGAAGGGTCTCGGTCCAAGTCCAACAAAGCTAAGCAAGTACACAAGTCTGCAGGAGGTAACTGCGTTCTCGATCGCATTGACGGTCTTCTTGTCGAGTGCGAGGAAATTCTAGCACCACCAAACGACCAATCTATGACCTCCTGCTCTCCCAGCATACTTTGCTCGCACACCTCTCCCAGCAGTTCAAAGCCCACTCAGCCTAAACCCATCCCAACAATGTTTAGAAAACCCAAAACGCATAGCACAAAAAAACTGTCCCCTAGTCCTCCAACAGTGCCTCAAACACCAACTATTAGTACTGAAATTGAGGAAAGACATCCTATCGCCCCTAGTAGGGACGCTGATAATGAAACAGCTGATATAAATCTTGCTACTGATCTTACTTTATCTAATAGGTTCCTCCCACTACAGCATGCGCCCAACACACCAGAGGTAGAAGGATCAGGAGAGTCTCAAAATCGTGCTAAAAGGGGGTTGAAAACAGAAGTTGAAGGAGGGCCCCTAGTTACCCTGACGGGTGAGCACCCCCCCAAACAATCATGTCACTAGGGGCCAGGATACCTCTAGGATTATAACAGACTTGAGGACTGAGATAGACCAACTAAAACGAGCTGTGCAAGCCCTCACAGAGCGAATTGAACTTTTAATAACTAGAGGAGACTTAGAAGTATACCCAACAAAGCAGACATAAAAAAAAAACATGGATCCGCCCAGCAACTTTAGTAGGCCAACACCCCCCCCCCCCACCCCCAACACCAGTACCGGCGGAGATTTCCACCTGTAAGCTGATTCCTGACCCACTATTTAGGAAAACTAGTACCTACGCTAATAGTGCTCATCATGCAATATTAGGTTTGCTATCAGCCAATGGCCCACCACTAAATTCTCCTACTGTTGAAGGCTTTCAACGATACCCAAATGGCAGGTGTGACAAGCACCAAGAGGCCACTAAGAGTATTTACATGACTAATGATCCCAAGGTCTCTATTCATGTGAGGTATGAGGGTGAAGATTCTTTAATTAATAAATGTATACACTGGATTCGCTATGTGAGGGGATGCTGCTCATTGATCAAGGAGGACATTCTTTGGGCAAAAAGGCTAACTCATACCAATTCCCAGATGGATTGCATAGAATTGCACTTAGCTGATGAGAATTTGGCCCATAACCTAATAGCACTGGAGGCTAGGACAAGTTCACCAACCCAGACTGGTGTTCGATTGAAATATCGTCCACTAACACAACCATCGTTGCTAACCACACATCGACCCGTTGCTCACCAGAGTCCTGATTCGCCTCTTGATACCAATGATTGACTTGAACGCCAAACCTCCTCCATAGGCTCCACAACACATTCACCCAAATCAAAACCTCTTCTAGTTAAAACTAGTCACTCTTATGTCCCAACCCTACCACCAGCCTTGACCACCTGCTCCACAACCATTGAACAGCATTCAATTGCTACTCACAGTTGTAATGAGGGGGTCTGCCTCCTGGAACCCTGGATAGGGACGCAAACTGGGTCCATGGGTGAAGGGGGACTATCCCCCCTACCCAGCAGATGGAGTTCAATCCACAAAGCTCTCCCTATTATCTTGGAACGTGGCTGGGGTGAGGTCTAAGGTAACCCTTGCTCACTGGATCCAATACATAGACCATTATGATATTTGTGTCCTCCAAGAAACATGGTCTCCCACTCCCATTTTTATCCCTGGGTACGTTACATTTGATCTCAGCGATCACTAATAAGTTCGGTCGCCCAGCTGGGGGCTTACTGATTTTAGTAAAAATCGAACTTCATTGCTCTGTTCAAGAACTTAAGACCAATAGCCCAGACATCCTAGCAGTGCAGATCAGGGGGAAGACGGGCTAGGGGTGGATCTTTTTAATGTCTATGCCTGTGGGACTAAGGCTGGATGTACATCGCTCACACTTCACGAACTGGAGGACCTTCTTGATGCCAGGGAAAAACAGTTCCCTATAATAGTTGCTGGTGACTTTAATGTCACTTTTGAACCTTTAGGGCAGGAGGACTTGTGTGATAGTAGGGAGGAAGATGAGCTGTGGCTCGTTCCTCCTCTAGATCTAGCCCCCATCAAAAAATGGTCCCAGACGGCTTTGCAACGAAATGCATTAACTCTCGAGTTTGGCCTGAGGGCTACAAATGGTTGCACCGAATCGGATAAATCCGGAGCAAACACCTACACCCGAACCACCAATACAAGTCGCATCAATTATTTTTTGTTGGATTTGAGACTGTGGCCCAAAGTAATTGATATGGCAGTAGGAGCTACTATGGACAGTAACCATAATCCCCTTGAGCTTACTTTGATTTCACCCTGGGCCAAAAGCCCTACTCTCCCAAACATTACACTTACAACTAGGGAGATATGCCCTACCAACGATAATAAGAGACTTCAATGGGCACGTGTAGCCATGGACACTGAGAAATTAGACTTAATTAACACCAATCTGGAGACTAGTACTAATCAGATGCTCAGACTACTAGAGCCCCCGGGGGACTTGGCCATGATTGCTGACTGCCACACTATATTTGTTAACCAGTTGGCGTTATATTTTAGAACATAAGGACGCACCCAAGGTGCCCTTAAGAGCTCTAAACCGCAATATACCTGGTTCAATCGAGAGTGCAGAAATCTGAGATCTAAACTGGCTACTGCCATTTGAGCAAATAATGTAGGTGTAGTGAGGGAAACTAGAAGATTCTATAAGATTGCTTTAAATAAAGCCAGAAAGGAATGGGAAGCAGATTGCTGGTCGTCGATCAGTGACGCTTGTCGCAGAAATGATACGCAGCGTTTTTGGCTGCTAGATACCAGGGTTGACGTAGCAAGACCCCAGCCACCAAACAATAATGTTGATATTGATGCTTGCCACCAACACTTCTCCACATTATATACTGGGGAGTTTGAGCACCCTAATGAAGCCCCCCCAGCCTCTATACAATTGTCCCCAGATGGATGGGTTTTTCACCCTAGCAGAAATAAGGACTAGCATCAACTCAATTGTTAGAACCAAAGCCCCGGGGCGGATGCTATCCCTGGAGATGTCTTTCTCAGTAATTTTGAGAACTGGTCGATTTATATTCTTGCTCTGGCTAATGGAATTGCAGCAGGCACCACAATTCCAGCTTCTTGGAGGGTGGCAGAAGTAATTCCGGTGTTCAAGAACGGTGATCGTTCGATGCCCTCAAATTACAGACCGATTAGCTTGATCGATAGTGCACAAAAGGTCTTTGCCTGGGCACTCCTAATGAAAATTCAAACCTGGATGAGTGACAATAACATTTTGTCCCCTTACCAAGCAGGGTTTAGACGGAAAGTAAGCACTATCGATCAAGTTTTCCACTTCCTGTTACTGACCTGGAAGATTGTAACTATTGGCCAGGGAAGCTTATATGTAGCCTTCATAGATTTAAGGTCTGCATTCAACCTTCTCCCTAGACGCAAACTCTGGTGTGTCCTGGAGGAGATGGGCCTCCCCTCTGAGATACTAGCGTTGGTTGTTCGCCTACACGAGAACAACTACGCAAGGGTCCGCTGGGTTAGCCAGAGCCAACTGACCGATCCGATCAGGGTGGACAGGGGGGTTCACCAGGGATGCGTATTGGCTCCGACTCTTTTTTCACTCTTCATAAACGGCGTTGTACAGCATCTTGCCGATAATCCAGCTGATGCACCGACCCTGGGGGGGGACAAGGTGCCAACTTTACTTTTCGCCGGCGATACCCTGATAGTTTCCAAGAACCCTAATGGCCTGCAATCCCTTTTAAAACGCTTTGAATCCTTTTGTGCACTGAGAGGCCTCGAGGTTAATACCTCGAAGACCAAACTTTTAATGCTGAACCCAAATAGATCCTTTAAGGGAAAACTGTACCTGGATGGGACCCCTCTCTCGAGAGTGAGCACCTTTGATTATTTGGGTGTCACTCTTTCTGAGGATTTGTCTTGGTAACATCATGTTAAGAGGCGGGACCTCCAGCTCCGGAGAATTACAGGGGCATAATAAATCATCGAGTAAGCCAATAGCTGCCCCTCTTTGCATCTATGATCACAAGGCTGTGGGTGCAGCTTTATACAGGGCCGAACTCTTGGGGTTCGACAAACTAGATGCCCTGCTTGCGACCGAAAATAAATTCCTAAGATCGTTATGTTCACTTCCCCAGAGTACTCCCCTGCATCCGATGAGATTATATATGGGCACAACTTTGATTGCAGAAAAAGCTCAGTTACGACCTCTACTCTTTTGGCTATGCCTAAAAACTACCCCTGAGTTATATCCATATGCAGCTGCCTTGGATGAAGTATATGCACTTGATCGCTTTAGGAAAATTGGTTGGTTGAATAAGGCGAGGACCCTGATCACGACTATAGGGTTGGAAGGCGCCTGGGACACTAAAAACCCAGCATTGCTACCGAGCAAAGACCTGATCAAGAAGCAATATTGGGACTGGGTGGCACAGTCATCAATTACTTGTTCAACTTGGGGCTGTCTCACACTGGACTTTATGGAGTATAAATTGGTAGGTGTCTTTGAACAATACTTGGAGGCTATCACAATCCCACAGGACAAGAAGCTTTACATGCAATTTAGATTCAGCTTCCTTCCTGTGAACACCTTCACAGCCTCCTGGCTCCAGTCTCCCTCTGTTTCACAGCTCTGTCCAGGTTGTGCCCTCGCTGCCGAGTCAATCAGCCATATTTTCTTTGTGTGCCCTAGATACCAATTAGCAAGAGCTATGTGGCTGGCTTCAGTATGCAGGCGGCTTGGTACTCGTTGCCAAAGACAAGCTCTGCGCATTTTAAAATCTGACTCAAGTCTTTTATTAGCTTGTGCAGTCGCCAAATTTCTTGGTAGAATGTGGATCATTAGGGGGTCTGTATTGAAATTGCAGCTGATGTAACCTCTTTTAATGAATTCTTTTAAAAAAAAGTCTTTTAGTTAGACTAGTATTTTTAGCTCGGTTTGAGTGCTATTTTTAGCATTATGCGCCCATGGCGGGTCATGCTGTTTTGTTCTACAGCATAGACTTATCCGGCCATAGCTCTTAATTGCCCTGCAAACCCTTTTTATAGTTTTATCATCATTTTAATAATCCTGTCTAAGTCGGCCATTGATTTATGAGCTTGATCTACTGTCTTTGCACGTATACATCTACCTCCTTTCGTAGGCATTACACTCCTTAGGCTAGCATTGCACTATTGTGGATCAATAATCTAGATGGGATGGGACAACCTTCAGCTATTAGGTCTAGTATGCCTTGCTCCACTTTTTGCACTGTATGCACTTGCACTTTTTGGTCCACTTATCATTGTTTGTAGATTATGAATTGTTCTGGACTTCGAGATCACGCAGTTATTAACCTCTTTATATCCACCCATAAGTTGTTGGCTGCCATATTGCTGTCTTGGAATATTATTGAACCGGGTCTTGTTAACCTACAGCTAATGAATTTTGTACATATGTTTTTATTCTTCATGTACTGTATGCGCTGCACTTTTATGGTCGTAATGACTGAAATAAAGTTATTATTGATTGACATCTCCGGCACTTTTGGAGTGAGTGTAGCCTCAACGAGTGAATTAATGGTGACAGTGGCACTCGTTGATACCCCCATTGGGGATTAGACAGTGGTTACATTCCCAAAAGCAGTCTGGCTGGGATTTGTATGGGAGTGGCAGATTGAATAGAGATGGAGATGACAGTGGCAGTGCTGCCATTTGTGATCGTGATGGCCACTACCTCTGCTCTGGACCCTCTGGTGACACTTGTGGATGTGGCTTCTTTCCCTTTTTCTCATACTATAGGTGGTGGTGCATTTCTCATAGAGGAATTTGATGTTTATCTCATAGAGGGTGCTCCTGAGTCCTACTGTGCTATGTCTTCTATAAGGATAATGGTGGTGGATTGTTTAATGACCTGACAATCCCATCTCAGTGTCACAGTGTCATGTCTGCCCATTCGGCTAGAAATGGGCAATGTTCCCTCTGTTTCATGTTACATTGTCCTGTACGATCACTCACCTAGCCTATTTATGATGGATGAGATCTTGCCAGACTATACTTTGTTGCCACATGGCCCATCCTTATGCCATTCGCTATCACTGGATCTAACACATGCCATCAATACCTTTGTGTGGCATGAACACATGGACATGTATAATGTAGTAGTGTCTGGCACTCAACTTCTCAAGCTATACCTCCACCTTCTATTCTCTCGATGATAGTGTCGCTGATAATACATGCTTCACACCTGCTTCTCCCAAAGGGATCATCTTCATCAATGGCGAGGCTATCACATCTGTGTTTGGACATTACAGGTCTTAAAAACTTTTCTTGTAGTCTTCAGTTCTCTGGGGTTGCCACAAGACTACATCTAACTTCTGCGTTATTTATTGCCAGATTTGTCTTGAGTGTCAGTACTGTTCTTGGATAGCAACTGACCTTTTAGCTGGGGTTGTTCTCCAATAACTTCCTCTGCCAGTACTTGCAATTCAGGCTCAAATAACATGTATTTGCTGAGTCGCTCAGGGGCCATGTTTAGAAGTAGGCAGGTCTGATGATGTGACTGGAGCTTTGTTTTCGTGGATTGTAAGGCGGTATTAGGAATGAAAGTGGCTGCCATGAAAAATGTTCTGGTTGAGTTGGCTGGTCAGAAGTCAAAAGGATACAATCGGTGGGGGTCTGCCCTCTAAACTGGTATTGGATGTGGCACCTAGATATGACATATTTCCTTTCATTTCATGTCATTTCCTGTCAATGCAGGGTTTCCATTCATGCACAGTTGTTGTGGTCAGTAATATATGCCATTGAAACCGTTCTTGTACGGAACACTCAGGTGAGGAAAAATCACACTCGGTATTTCTGTTTCCAAAGGACTGGTAAATTAGACACACATGCAGATCCCATGATCAGATTTTCCAGCAAGTAATGGCAATTATGGGAGCACTTTTTCCTCAATCTATTACCTCCTCACTCATAATCAAAGTCTATAGTAGAAATATACATTTGTGAGCTGCTATGTTGTATATATTTGTCATTAATATATCAGTCATTCATGTCAAGGCACACAAAACCATGTCCCATATCTATTGGGCATGCAACACATTGCTGCAAGATGCCAACAATGAAGTCTTTATCTCATATAAGTGCATTTTACACCATGTTCATATTAATCTGACTGTTGCCATGTTGTTGTGCACATACCAGATCAATTTGAAAGAATGATGCCATATCAACAGGTTTTCAGAGCTCAAACATTTCCTGATGTTACTGACACAGATAAGACAGAAGAGACATTAGCAATGTACATTCCAAATATCACTCCAATTGCAGGCACTTTATTTCCATCACTAAAAAAGTAGTATACGCATCAACAACACTGGGTCCACACCACCACTAACCATATGTAGACATCAACCAAACATGCTCAACTTAGACTACCTGAAGGAACATCAACCATTATTCACATTTAGGTCTTAGAGCTGCTTCAAGGACTCATTTAGACCATGGGTATTCAGAAACATTTTCTCAGGGTCCAAGCATGAGCTCTGGTTTGTGAATGAGGACCATAACCTTGGTGTTGAACTAATAAGCAAAGGCTCCTCCCCTATCAACCTTCACACCATCTGCCACCCTCCCAGTGATCGCGCCCTCTTCCCAGAAGAGATGTCTGACCTAATAACTCAGTTCTCCTTAACTGACATGAAGAATGTGTTCTCGGGTGACTTCAACATTCATTGGAACAACTCTGAAGACACCACAGTCCGGCTACTAGCTAACCTTCTTGAAATAAACGACCTTAAACAACTCTGCAAGGAACCAACACACATCAAAGGCTCCACTCTAGATGCGATTATCACTAATAATGAACTGGTCTCGCTCAGTTCCATTTCACCTATTGACTGGTCTGACCATCATCTCATACTGTTCAATATCAATACCCAGGTCAGACCCCACCTAGACTTAACAATTAAACCCAAACAGTGGACCAGAAACCTCAAACAAGTCCCTATAACTGAACTGGAATCCAAGATTCGTGAACAACTACAGCATCACCCCCTCATGCATACTGCGGATGATCTCACTACCCACTATAACACAGCAATGTCGAAAGTTCTCGACCAAGTGGCACGCCCAAATTAAAACAATTGAGATCAATCCAATCAAAATCTTGGTTTAACTCTGATCTCAACAACGAAAGAAGACAACTCAGAAAAGCAGAAAGGACATGGAGACAAAACCCCTCGACAATCCACCTAGCACTACTCAGAACCTCAAGGCTGTCATATAAGAAACACATTTTTAGAGAAAAAGCCTCTTTCTTCCGCAACCAACTGGACAGAGCAAAGAATAGACCCAGGTAGCTCTTTAACTTTGTCAAACAACAAAGTACGTCTTCACCCCTACATGAAATAATTGCCACTAATGCAAGCTGTGAAGAAATTGCCAGCTTTTTCATGGACAAAATCGCAAAAATGGAGCAATCCTTCTTACAAGTCTCTAATCTACCCTCCGCTCTAACCATCCTCACCGACCCACCTCCCTCCATGGCAGCTCCACCCTTAGAACTCACCAATGACCAAATGGCACCTAAAGGAACTTACGGCAACCACAATCACACTGAATTGAAAAACAATGCCAACTGGTCTGACTTTAAACCCATGACAGAAATTGAAGTCTTCGATATAATCGCAAAATTAAAGCCCACTTCACACACTAAGGATCCCCTCCCATCCACGATTGTACAAAATCTCAACCACATCATAGCACTGTATTGGACAAAAATCATCAACGCATCTCTTGCCTCGGGCTGTGTCCCTGACTCCCTCCAACTAGGACAAATCACACCCATACTCAAAAACCCCAAGGCTGACCCTAATGATCTCAATAACCTCAGACCTATCTTCAACCTCCTGATCTTAGCCAAAACAATGGAAAAATGTGTCCTTCAACAACTTAACCATCATATAGGGGAATTCAACCTCCATGAAACCTTCCAATCAGAGTTCAGGAAAGGCTGCAGCACTGAAACTGCCATGCTCAATATCTCAGACGACATCCACAGATCCCCAGACAATGGTGACGCATGCCTGCTTATCTTACTTGACTTATCAGTGGCGTTTGATACCTTAAATCACCCAGCCTTACTTGAATCTCTGAAGATCCGCTCTGGTATCAATGGCACAGTCTTAAAATGGTTCACATCATTCCTACAACACCGATCACAACAAATCAAAATCAACTCCTGTCTATCTAAACCCACACGTGTCACACTTGGCGTGCCCCAGGGCTCAATTCTCTCCCCATCCATTTTCAGCCTCTTCATGGAACCCCTTACAATCATCCTGAAGCAAGCAGGGATCAAATATCACCTATATGCTGATGACACCCAACTCTATTACAAAATCAAATCACCTAGTGACATCCTACATCTTGATGCCACTCTGAGCAAGATACAATCTTGGTTTAACTCTAACCACTTAAAGCTAAACCCCAACAAAACAGAAATCATCCCCTAAAAGCAACCACCTACCTATCCAAGAATGGCTCAGCAACCTGAATGCATTAAACTGTTCTCTCACTCTGTCCAACTCTGCAAAGTCCCTAGGCTTCAGCCTGGACAATAACATGTCAATGAAAAATCACATCATAAACTCAGCCAAAGGAGCGCTATTCACACTAAAACACCTCAAGAAAATTAAACCTTTCATCCCATCTGATGATTTCAAGATGGTCGTCCAATGTCTCGTCCTCTACAAACTGGACTATGGCAATGCCATCCTCACAGGGATGCCGAAAACTCACCTCACCCCTCTAAGATCAGCTCTAAACATGGCAGCCCGGCTCATAACAGGTGTTAAGCAGTATGAACACATCACACCAGCCCTCAAGATCCTTAATTGGCTACCCATCAAAGGAAGATGTACTTTCAAGACTGCCTGCATCACCCACAAAACCCTTCACTCACATACCCCCAGCTATTTAGACAACAAGCTCATGAAAGCGGGAAGAACCAGAACTTTGAGAAGCTCCAACTGACTTCTTCTCGTACCTCCCAAACTAAAAAAGAAATCAATGCAGACTCGCTCTTTTTCTGGAAATGCACCCAGCATATGGAACTCTCTACCTAGGGATCTACGATGCAACCCCTCCTTCTCTTGCTTCAAAAGAGACCTGAAACTCCTCCTCCTCAACAAATATTTTAATACCTAAGCATACTGAACTTTGTTTTTATCTATTTTATAGGTCGAGACCCTCTGTGAAAGACGGTTGTATGTTTATATCTGTTGTCGATTAGATCTTTTCTCCCTTAACACACATTATTCTTGTTGCCCACATTCGGCAACTCACGCTCATTGCCTGATTTTCTTTGTTTATTTGTATATTTTTATGTGTGTTCTAAAATCCTATATGTCTCGCATCATATGGTAAGCGACTTGATTATATTGTGTTTTTCTCTCATTCATGTAAAGCGCTCTGATGCCCTCTGGTCTAACTAGCGCTATATAAAACCTACCTACAAATAATAACCCCAGGGAGTAAGAGGGAGTGAGGTGGTGACAGAATAAAATCCATGCCTTTCCAAAAATTAGTAGAAAATGCTGCATTTCAAATGTAAAATTTTATGAAAACCCAACTACAAGGGGGAGCTTTCCAAACAACTGCTAAGGTAGAAGTGAAAAGGCTTGGTTGAGCTTTCACAAATGTATACACTTTAAAAACACATTTTATTGACATTTTGATAATGCATTGTTACTGGCAAACATGATAGCATTCTCAATATATATTGCATGGCAATGCTCATGAACTTGATATTCAACATGGCCCCAATGTAGCAGAGGGTTAAAAAGGTTCCAAAGTTATAGAGATAGATAAGGTAGAGATAGATATATTATGAACTTGTTTGACATTTCATATCTACATTTCATGACTGTAAGCCTCAAGAGTTGATCCAGCTGTAAGTCAGCAGGTTTATTTCTAAGTTTACTTTTCAACATTATTGAAAATGAACTTTCACATACATATATTGACGCAACATAGAAATTACTTTCTAGGCCAGTGAAGAAAGGAGAGGAGATTTGTCTGAGGGGAACGTTGTCCTGAATTCTTCTGGTCCCCACCCTTAAAAGATGGTTTGAGAACTGAATTCAGCTCCATTTCTGTTTGTGCCCTTTGCAAACCAATAAGTTCAACAACTTCAAGATTTCTTGCGTTCACCATTCAGGGGTTTTCAGTAAACATAAACAGGGGGGTGAGGGCTCTGAATTCAGAATATCGTCTTTTGACCTCCCCAGAAATTTCCTCAAGACATGAACTAAAGTTTAGTATTAAGAGCATTTTTTAAACATTTGCAATCATTTGAGTTACAGCCAACAGTTTTTTTTATAGGAGGTGAAATCAGCATCCTCTAGGTGTTCTTTTAATAAGACAAGCTTACTTTCAAATGAATAAATAACATTCATCATAGAGAACACAAGCTGTTGTTTACCTTTTAGCACCAAATTGAGTGCACTGAAATGCTTGAATATATCTGAAAGAAAATGGAGCATAGTGAGACATTTCACATCATTCAGTTCAGGGAAGGATTTGCTTGATTGTTTATGAAGTGTTCAATTTTTGGAAGCAATGCAATGAACCACTCCAGAACTTACTTTTGCTGTACTTCAGTGTGCAGCAAGAGGTCTGCATATTCAGAATTCTGCCGCATTGCTTTAAAACGTCTATGGTTAGAGACTTTGGCACAAATAAAATTAACTATTTTAAGGTTTTAAGACAATATTCAGTTCTCCTTGCTTTATTTTTGCTCACAGAAGTTCTTGAAGTATGGTGCATTTTTAAACAGTGAATCAAAGCTTCTCTCATGGACTACAATATGGGGAGCACCATCTGTTGTGATGTTGGCAAGATTCTTCAGTGCTAAGGGATGCGATCTTCTGCTCTTGTGTGCTCTTGCAGTGACAAAAAGGCACCAGAGCTCTTCTTTTGGATTAACTGATTGCTCCAAATGCCATACCCAAACTATTAACTGGGCCACATCACCTATATCTATTGACTCATCTGTGACAATGCTGAAGAATGGCAACTCTTAGACTGCTTTGATCACCTGCTACTGGACGTTTTTGCCCATTGCCTCTATTCTTCGTGCACAAGTAGAATCTGATAGCTGCAATGCACTCATTTCCTTTAAAATATTGTCTGTATTGCTATGTGTAAGAAATTGGGAGAATTACTTGAGGGGGTAACTTCAAGTAATAATCACAAAATCCTTTTAAGGTGAATCAATGAAGTCACTAAATTAACCTGAGCTTAACCTCCTGGTAGCTATGGCACAGAGCGGAAAGGCGTAACTCGGAGGCAATGTATAAACTATTTATGCAGTACCAAAACCGTAATAATGTCAAAACACAACTCAAGAAAAATCACAAACCAATTTAGAAAAATAGTGTCAATTTTAGTAAATAAAATTACACTAAAACAACAAAAATCCAATAGAGGGAACCAGAGATATACATTTTTAAGGTTAAGGTTAAAAATAACGCCAAAAAGCATTAAGCGTAAACCCCAGGCAACAGGTCACGATAGACTGGACCTCTGCATGATTTGAGGCTGACTTCGATGGAGCACTGGTCGGCTACTAAAACCAGGTTCAACTTGTTTGGAAGGTTTACCTTCAGACTCAAGGGCAGATTTACTAAGAGTCACGTAAGGCTATGTTGCGTAGCATTTCATTATAAAAAGTTGCATTGCATCACGCTGCTTTGTTGACTCATGTATGTGCCGTGTTTACGAAATGTCACACAACAATGTAAGCACAATGCTACATGACACAACGATGATGCAAAGTTGTAGTAGTAGCTATAAAGCAACTGCATGTGTGCCATCACCCATGAGGGATTTGCGTCACACTTCAGCTCAAAAATGGAACGCAGTTTGATGCATCCTTTTCCCACTTTCAACATGGCCAACAATGGAATTGCTGCCAGCCAGGAGGGTCCTACCATGGCAGTGCTATCTTGGAGGGTGGCAAAAAAAGGAAAGTCAACTTTACAGAACCCACAGAAACCACATTTTGATTTATGGGGTGACAAAGCAAGAGCAATATCTCTTTCTCACGTCCAAATTACCCTTATCTAAGAGGAATGCTTTATTGCGGACTGTATTGGAAATCAAGAAAAGGTAGCATGATCATAAGTACAGGACTAAGGAGAAACTGGCCCGGAATCTGAATGCTGCAGTGACCACTGGAAGAAGACTAGCACTACAGGATGATTTGACTCCAATGGAGGCATCACACATTTCAACAGAGCTGGTTGCTGAGTCAAAGGTGCACACAATGCAGAACTGGAGACATTACCACTGACTTAGAGTAATTGTCAATCAATAATGTTTTATTTTTCAAGTTCTTTGATCTTTTGCCTATCATCATAATGGTTTATAATTTATTTTTTGTTGTTGTATAAAGTGCATGTGGTTCGATGTGTACATTTATATATGCATATTTTAAAGGTTTCTGTATTTAGGCCTGGATTTACTAAGGTTTGACACAATGCAGTGCAGCAATTGAAGTTGCTGTGCTATGTTGTGTGAACAGGAGAGAGTAAACAACCACCATATCAGCTAACATATGGTGCTGTTTTGCTCCCCCCTGCCCTGGTCGACTGTATGCTGCCATGTATTGTTACAGACACACTTGCATCATAGTGCAAGGGTGTCTGTGTTGTGGTAAGCATTGCATTGGTACAGGAAGGTGTGTCTTCCTGTAGTAACAGTATGTTGGACTGCGTTTCCTTCTTTGTGTGGTGTGCAATGCAGCACACACGCAAAGAGAGTAAAGGGAGGAGAAATTATTTAATTTGTCAATGTTACACCTGCGTCAAGGTGGTGCTAGATTGTGGCCTAAATTCCTGTCTATAAATCTTTGTAGATGGTGATTAACCTCTAAATCCATGGGTGGTTGTATGGGAATACACATGCACCCGCCATGGATTGCGCCTTTGATGCAAATTATTACAAGGCATCACATAGCCCAGCTTGTTTTACTTGTGGTTATAATCAAATGCAAAATTCAATTTGTCTTGGACTCAAAATACCACCACAAAAATTTGTGTTGGGATTGGCTCAAGAATCTTACATCAACAAAACACTAACTATTTGTATATATTGGCCTACATGTTAATTTAATAATTTATTTATTAAGGTTAAATTGTTAAATTTACACCAAATATTTCATTACTTAAACTTCTTTTTAAATATTTTTTCAACCAATAAGAAACATTTCTTTAGAACTAATTAAATTAAACCTTCAATTTGTACTTCACCTTATGAGTCAGAGGCTCAAGAACATTCTTCTGAGCTGCAGACTACCTGTGGTGTCTCTCCTGACCTTTACTCCAACCTGCCTCTATTTGACGATGACACCTATCATGATCTCCTGGAATATACCAATGTGTCTCCTCCTATGTTGGCAAGTGATTACAATGTTGCTGCATCCCCAGGTGAACTGACTCACCCATCCAACTTCTGCCTAGCGTGCTACAGAAGGTCCAGATGACCCGGAAGTTCAGTTGAATAAAAGGTTTACGGAGTACAGCTGTGGCTGCTAGAAGAGGTGACATTGCAAGAGTCAGGAGAGAGGTGCCAGCAACAATAGATTTCTTCCTCTGGTTCTAGTGATGTGGCAAAGTAGCTAGAGCTAATAAATTCTTCAATCCATTCTTTTCACCATGGAATGGAGGCCAACATGAACTCCTTCGTTTCCACCATGAGTGCCCTGAGCAGCATTATTGTTGCTGTGTTACAAAATCAGGAGTGCTTGCTAATGTTTACTGAGGTAACTATGATTCACGCCCCCACCATGCACATATGTCGCATTGATGTTACAATGATGTCAGTGAACATGTCATGAGTGAGTCAGAGACTACGTGAGATAGAGTGAGTCACTGTGAGAATGAGTGAGGCTGAGTGAATCAGACTGAGTGAGAATGATTGAGTCTGAGTGACTTAGAGTGAGAGTGAGTCAGAATGAGCATGAATGAGTTCGAGTCAGTCAGAGTGATATTGAGTGCATCAGAATGAGTATGACTGAATCAGCGAGAATGAGTGAGACTGAGTGGGAATGAATGAGGCTGATTGTGAAGGAGAGAGACAGAGTGAGAATGAGTGCAACTGAGTGAGACTGAGAGAGAATGAATGAGACTGATTGAGTCTGAGTGAGTCCCAGTGAGATTAAATGAATTAGAATGATTGGGACTGAGTGAATCAGGGAAAATGAGTGAGTCATTGGGGACTCAGGGAAACTAGGTGAGAATGAGTGAGACTAAGTGAGGTTGAGTGAGTCAAAGCGAGGGTCAAAGTGAGATTGAGTGAGTCAGATTGTGTGAGACTGACTATGATTGAGTGAGAATGAGTGGGACTGATTGAGTATGAGTGAGTCACAGGGAAATTGAGTGAATTGCAATGAGTGGGACTTAGTCAATCATGGAGAATGAGTGAGTCATGAAGAGACTCAGGAAAACTAGGTGAAAATGAGTGAGACTGAGTGGGAATGAGTCAGAGTGAGATTGAGTGAAATTGAGTGAGACTAAGTGAGACTGAGTGAGTCAGAGTGAGATTGAGTGAATCAAGGGTGAGAATGAGTGGAACTGAGTGAGAGTAACTGAGAATAAATGAGTCTGAGTGGGTCAGCGGGAGAATTAGTGAGACTGGGTAAATCAGCAAGACTGTGTCAGAGTAAGTAAAAGTGAGCACAAGTGCGAATGAGAGTAAGTGAAGTAGACCGAGTGAGAATGAGTGAGAGCTTAAGACTGAGTGTAAGGGAGTGTGTGCAAATCCCCCAAACCCTCCAAGTAAGTCAGTTGGTCTCGCTCACTGAAATTCAAACCAAGGATTATGCCTCACCACTTTTAAAGGTCATCAGCTGTCACTGCTTTTATTAATGTTTGTTAATCACTTGCAATCCAGCTGTATTATTTACACGTCAATATGCAAACATTGTCTCATCTTTTGATCAAATTTACTCAATTTAAATGAAGCATTTTTCAAAAAATCCCAGCTGAAATTCTGTTAACGTTGTAAACATCTGAGTGTCCCCTTAGTTGTGTCAAACAATCAACCATGCGGCTCCCCTCACCATCTTCCAGCTGTTTCCACTGCCTTTAATGGCAAAATGAAAATGTGTTTTAGTTAATCAATCAATGGCGTCTGCACCCTTTGCCTCTTTTATAATGAATTCCAGCAGGCGTGCCCAGCAGCAGGAGGTGGTTCACAGTTCGATGGCTCCACTGCCTTCAAAGAACAAGTACAAGTGCAGTCAGTTAATTCAGTAGTAATTCATGCACCCAGCGCCTCGTGTATGGTGTTCAAGAATAGACACAGCAAGTGACAGGGAGTGTCTCTAAATTCTTTTGGTATTAGAATTTTCATTTTGGATTGTGAATGTATGCTAAGACCTAGATTCACAAATCCTTTTTCTCTCTCCATCACATTAGATGGGGGAATGGGATCATGTAATGCATTCACAAAGGGAAATTCTACATTTTTTGCATTCTGGCCCCTTTTTTATTTATCATGTACATAAATCGGCTAGAGGAGGTGCTCATTGATATTGGTTCCGATGTCCCAAAAGTTGGTGGAAGAGCTATTCCAGTACTTTTATACGCTGACGATGCGGTTTTAATTGCTCGTAGAGCTAGGAGCCTCCGACGACTTTTAGATACATTTATCGATTTAATGAATAGCTTTGACTTATCCACATATTTTAAGAAATTAAATTTTATGATGTCAGGCCCTAAGAACACAAAATCTTGTAATCTCTCAGCACAGTATCAGGTTTTAACTAGGGCTGGGCGTAGTTGGCGTAGCGCCACTACGCAGAATTTTGGAAAAAATGTGTGGAAAACGAGCGCACGTCCTGAGGGTCCGTGTGCCCGGGACAGGGGTCCCTCATGCCTGGGCAGGCTCCCCGATCTCCCCGGCCTGGCTGGGTTGAGAAGCAGGGACCGGCCCCGGGGACTGCGTTTCGGTCAGGGCCTGGGGTTTGGGAGCCCCGTCCTGCCGCCTGCCAAGTGTCCATCTGCCCGGGACAAGGGTCCCTGGTGCAGAGCCCCGGAGACCTGCAAGGGCAGGCGGGAGCCCTACCGCTATGGCTCGGCTCGGGCGGGCAGATGGCAGTCCTTTCGGTCCCGGCCATCTGGTCGCACCTCTCCCCTCGGCCATCTGGTCGCACGCAATGCTTTCCAATGGGGCGACCAGATGGTCGGGCCGCCCTGGAAGTCCAGATGAGGGCTCATTTGCCTCCCGGATCCCAGCCAGGGCTCCAGGAGGTCGGGCACGTTCGCGCCCAGGGTCCCCTGAGCCTCGCGGTGCGCACGGATTCCCAGAAAGTGGGGTAGCCTTCCTCCGGATTACTAGGGGCAGGGTATGCCGGGACACCCCTACCGGGCTGGCGGTTCTCTGCCGGGGACCAGATGGGCTATGCCCGGACAACACCTCCCGAGGCATCTGGGGCTCCCTCTTCCGGCCCATGGCGTGGCAAGGTGCCAGGGACGGGCTCCATGGGTCCCGGGCAGTCCTCCCCCGGGTGCCCGGGCCCGAGAGCTCCGGTGGTCCTCCCCGTGCATGCGGCCCAGCCGGGGTCCCCGAGCCCCCGGGAAGCGGAGCCCCCGAGCCCTGCGTGGGCAGGCGGGAGCCCTACCGGGAAGGCTAGGCTAGGCTCGGCTCGGCTCGGGGCAGGCAGATGGGAGTCCTTTTGACCCCGGCCATCTGGTCGCACCTTTCCCCTCGGCCATCTGGTCGCACGCAATGCTTTCCAATGGGGCAACCAGATGGCCGGGCCGCCCTGGAAGTCCCGATGAGGGCTCATTTGCCTCCCGGATCCCAGCCAGGGCTCCAGGAGGTCAGGCACGTTCGCGCCCAGGGTCCCCTGAGCCTTGCGGTGCGCACGGATTCCCAGAAAGCGGGGTAGCCTTCCTCCGGATTACTAGGAGCAGGGTATGCCGGGACACCCCTCCCGGGCTGGCGGTTCTCTGCCAGGGACCAGATGGGCTATGCCCGGACAACACCTCCCGAGGCATCCGGGGCTCCCTCCTCCGGCCCACGGCGTGGCAAGGTGCCCGGGACAGGCTCCATGGGTCCCGGGCAGTCCTCCCCCGGGCCCGAGAGCTCCAGTGGTCCTCCCCGTGCCTGAGGCCCAGCCGGGGTCCCCGAGCCCCCCGGGACACGGAGCCCCCGAGCCCTGCGTGGGCAGGTGGGAGCCATACCAAGAAGGCTCTGCTCGGGGCGGGCAGATGGGCGTCCTTTCGACCCCGGCCATCTGGTCGCACCTTTCCTCTCGGCCATCTGGTCGCACGCAATGCTTTCCAATGGGGCGACCAGATGGCCGGGCTGCCCTGGAAGTCCCGATGAGGGCTCATTTGCCTCCCGGATCCCAGCCAGGGCTCCAGGAGGTCGGGCATGTTCGCGCCCAGGGTCTCCTGAGCCTCGCGGTGCGCACGGATTCCCAGAAAGCGGGGTAGCCTTCCTCCGGATTACTAGGGACAGGGTACTCTGGGACCCCTCTCGGCCTAGCGGTCCTCAGCCAGCAGCTGGGCGGGCCAGGATGCCGCCCCAGCCCTGGGTCCGTCCCTGGGCCTGCTGCATGGCAGGCTGCCCCGGATGGGGTCCGGCAGGCCCGGGGAGCCTCCCCCTGCTGGGCTGGGTCCAGGGGCCCCGGGGAGTGCGGCCTCCCCACCCCAGGGTCTGTCCTCGGTCCTGCTGAGTGGCAGGATGCCTGAACGAGGTCCCGCGGGCCCGGTGAGCCTCCCCCTGCTCGGCTGGGTTCAGCGGCTCCCAGGGGCCCCGGGGAGGGCGTCCTCCCCACCCCGGAGCTCCGTCCTTGGTCCTGCTGCATGGCAGGGTGCACGGGACGGGGTCCGGCAGGCCCGGAAAGGCTTCCCCTGCGCCTCTGGGCCTGGGAGCCCCGGCTGGGTCCAGGTGCCCCATCGGGCCCCGGGTCGGGTGCTCCGGCCCTGGGCCCCGTCCCCCAGCCTGCCGCACTGCCAAAGGCACAGGACGGGGTTCCGTTGTGCCCAGGGAGCCTCCCCTGGCTTGGCTGGGTTCAGGAGCTCCATCCGGGGCCCCTGAGGGTCCCAGGGAGGGTGGCCTCCCCACCCCGGGGTCCGTCCTCAGTCCTGCCGTGTGGCAGGGTGCCCAGGACGGGGTCCCGTGGTCCCGGGGAGGCTTCCCCTGCGCCTCTGGGCCCGGGAGCCCCGGCTGGATCCAGGGGCCCGGCTGGGTCCAGGGGCCCCTCTGCGCCCCGGGTCGGGTGCTCCAGCCCTGGGCCCTGTCCCCCGGCCTGACGGTATGCCAAAGGTCCGAGACGGGGTTCCGTCGTGCCCGGGGAGCCCCCCTCGCTTGGCTGGGTTCAGGAGCTCCGTCCGGGGCCCCTGAGGGCCCCCGGGAGGGTGGCCTCCCCACCCCGGGCTCCGTCCTTGGTCCTGCCGTGTGGCAGGGTGCCCGGGACGGGGTCCGTGGTCCCGGGGACGCTTCCCCTGCGCCTCTGGGCCCGGGAGCCCCGGGTCGGGTGCTCCAGCCCTGGGCCCCGTCCCCCGGCCTGCCGCTATGCCAAAGGTCCGAGACGGGGTTCTGTCATACCTGGGGAGCCCCCCTTGCTTGGCTGGGTTCAGGAGCTCCGTCCGGGGCCCCTGAGGGCCCCGGGGAGGGCGGCCTCCCCACCCCGGACTCCGTCCTTGGTCCTGCCACGTGGCAGGGTGCCCGGGACAGGGTCCTGCGGGCCAGGGGATGCTTCCCCTGCGCCTCTGGGCCCGGGAGCCCCGGCTGGGTCCAGGCGCCCCTCAGGGCCCCGGGTTGGGTGCTCCAGCCCTGGGCCCTGTCCCCCGGCCTGCCTCTATGCCAAGGGCCCAGGACAGGGGTCCGTCGGTCCCGTGCAGACCTCCCCCGCTTCGCCTGCTTGTCGAGGTGTCTGCGGGCCCCGGGTCGGAGGGCCCGTCGGCTCCCCCCTCGCTGCCCCCATGGCTGGGGCCCA